>CM056379.1:54369022-55115915 GCA_029718625.1 Synaphobranchus kaupii
TTCGCGCTGTTCTTGCATATACTACAAATACAACTTCAGTAGTTAGAATGGCCCTAGGCATACGGGCGCCATGAAGCCAATGTTACGCACAGCATCCTCCCTGACGTCAGGGAGAAGACCAACAGGCGTTGGTATGGTATTAATTGGCATTGACCTGAGGGATGAAGAGCTTCTCCCCATAAGCATGCCGGCTTCATCCGTAGCCGAAGGTCACACACAGCTTTTAGGTGGTTGGTACATATACATATACTACAAATACAACTTCAGTAGTTAGAATGGCCCTAGGCATACGGGCGCCATGAAGCCAATAGTATGCACAGCATCCTCCACCACCCCTAGGGAGAAGACCAACAGGCGTTGGTATGGTATTAATTGGCATGGACCTGAAGGGATGAAGAGCTTCTCCCCATAGGCATGCCAGGCTTCAATCCGTAGCCAAAAGGTCACACATAGTTCTTCATCACTACACATAGAACTCCCCTGATTAGTTTTGCTCCCATGGAAGTCCAACAGGCGTTGGTTCACATAGACACTGATCCACATTATGTCAGAAGGACCGAGAGCTGGAAGGTCACACATAGTTCATCACCACACATAGAACTCCCCTGATTAATTTTGCTCTGATGGAAGTCCAACAGGCGTTGGTTCACATAGCCACTGTTTCATGTAATGTTAAAAAGGGCCTTGAGTTGAAGGATAGGTTGGCTACATCGGTAGCTGGAAGGTCACACATAGTTCTTTATCACTACACATATAACTCCCCTGATTAGTTTACTTCCCATGGAAGTCCAACAGGCGTTGGTACACATAGTACTGATCCACACATAGAATTTCCCTGGGTAAATGAATGTCCGGCTCCCAGGAGAAACAAAAAAGTCCAACATGCGTTGGTACACATAGCCAATGACCCATGTAATGTTAGAAGGACCTTGAGCTGACAGACAGGATGGCTTCATTGGTAGCTGGAAGGTCACACATTGTTCTTCATCACTACACCTATAACTTCCTGGAGTTAGGTTACACTACATCTGGCACACAGGGGGGTCCAACAAGCGTTGGTACACATAGCCACTGATCCATGTAATGTAGAAGGACCTTGAAGCTGATGGACAGGATGGCTTCCTTGGTAGCTGGAAGGTCACACATTGTTCTGGATGGCTTCATTGGTAGCCGGAAGGTCACACATTGTCTTTATCACTACACATAGAACTTCCTGGGGTTGGTTTACACTACATCTGGCACAGGGGAGTCCAACAAGCGTTGGCACACATAACCACTGATCCATGTAACGTTAGAGGGCCTTGTGCTGAAGGACAGCATGGCTTCATCGGTAGCCAGAAGGTAACACATCGTTCTTTATCACTACACGTAGAACTTCCTGGGGTTATTTTGCACTGTTCTGGCACAGGGGAGTCCAACGGGCGTTGGTGCACATAGCCACTGATCCATGTAACGTTAGAAGGACCTTGTGCTGAAGGACAGTATGGCTTCATCGGTAGCCAGAAGGTCACACATTGTTCTTCATCACTACACATGGATTTCATGGGGTTGGTCCGCACTCCGTCTGGCGCACGGGGGAGTCCAACAGGCGTTGGTGCACATGACATTGATCGTGTGGTATTGGGGGAGCCTTGAGCTGATGGACAGATCGGCTTCCTCCGAGGCGAGGGGTCGTTGCACGGTCATCATGTGTGCACATGCTGGCAGCACTTGGCGTATGGTTGTTTTTGGGGTTGTGCAGCTGCCCTCGCCGCCATACCCATGCTTGCTCGCGTGGATGGGCGGGAGGGCTTGGTGAACAGAACCATACAGCCAAACCTAAAATGTATTGTTTCATAATGTCAATAAAGTTATTTGAACAACAGTGGCCTGACTGAAATTTTATAACTCTAGAGATGTATACCTTACCAAAAATCACTATGAGCATTATTCCCCTCAGATGGTACCGACCAACCCTACTGGCTCACCGACTACTAGGTGTATGAATTATATATTATAATTTTTGACATAAAAAATTATACCTAACACATAAAAGAGAAAACCTCTGTATGTCAATGTGCGCACACACGCGCACGCACACATTAATTAGGTATAGGGCTGACTAAATGGCCAATTAGTGATTGTGTGCTCCAACGGGTATCAGAACTAGTCCATCTGTTTATCAACTCATCACCTATGATAAGGATAAGCCACAAATCAGCTGTGGAGAGTGGAGACTGCCACCTACAAGTTCATAACAGTGTCATCTTCAGAGATATACTATGTAGGAAACTTCATCTGTAAACAGAGGGATATTGAGGCTACAACATTATATAATCCTGACCATGTAGGACTATTCAGGAGGTTTGGAGTTGGGGCTAAAGCGCTTCAAAAACAGCATGTTATCTAACCCTAACCCTCATATGACAACAATCCAGATGTATTTGGTAGGTAAAATAAGGTCTACACTAGCGCAAATCCAAACGTATGACTGTGATTAGGAAAAACATCAATACCTCGAAGGATTTTTCCTACCAAATAAGCAAAAAATCAAAAGACTTCATTTTATCCAGGCTGGAGTCTCAAAGAAACTACACCTCAAAGTGGCTGTAGCCAGACAGAGGTGAAAATGAAACGTTGTCGTAGGACAAAACTAAACATTTTTGGAAAGGCCTTGACCTGGAGAGTAACATATGTCAATTATTTTGCCCTGACACCCCAGGGGACTCAGTAGCGCCCCCTAAAAGGGCAAAACTGGCCAAACTTCAAATGCTTCTAATTCTGGAACCAATAGACATATCGGGTAGATATTTAACAGGATGATTAACGAACTAGTCTTTCATAAATAATTTCAGAGCCAGCCTTCAAGCTCTGACAGAAGGGCCTGAATAAAACATTTGATGCTTCATCATTTGATACTTTGATACACATGACTCAATTAGATGATCAATTGCGATTTTAACTGATGCTATATTGAACATAAATTTTAAGTCCCAGGTCAATAGGATTAGTATTTTTTTAGTTATTGGTACTAATAGTTTAGAACTACAATTCCCAAAAAACCCGAGAGCTCTACGTAATGGATGGTCTGTGAAAAGATGGCGCCATCTGTAGTCCGTTTAGGGTTAGGGTTCGGATAATAAATATATACGGCTAATCTGGGTCGAAAACAGTCGACGAAAACAGTCTGAGAAATGCTACCATTGAAAATGCATGGGTTTAAATTTCGTTCTGTGTAGCACGATAAAAGTCGGACAATCGTGCTCCGGGTGACAATTCAATAGAATAATTGTTGTGACTATGAACACGAAAAAGCGTGAGACGGGGTTGCAATATCAGTCTGTGAACAGTGCTGCTGTATGAAATTAAAGGCTGAATATGTGCTGAATATGAAAAAATATAAAGCAAGCAAGTAGATTTTCAGCTAATAGTCTCAATGATGATAAAGTAGAGCAGTATATTTTTGTCTGAAGTAAAGCACAACTGCATTGTAGCTGGATTGCAAGTGAGCCATTGAAAATGTTCCTCTTTGATGATTGGGCTTATGAGCCAGTCCTCATTCATATGGACCCCAGGACTAAGAAGATTTGTCGGGAGATTTAATGATGAATGCTCAGATTATTCAGTTGAGGATGCTGAATCACTTTTAGGTATATAAATGTTTCTCACAAATAACTGAATAAGGGCATAGATTAAGATATGTTTAATAAATTGTATGATTCATCTTTAAAATACCAGTCAGGGTCACTATTCTGAGTATATTTGAAAGGGGCATAAAATACATGTTTTTATATAAGCCGATGTGTACAACATTTCAATATTTTACCTTGAGAATCCAAATCCCTTTTTATCATCCATTTACACAATATAGAAGTTCATAGTGAGAGTTTCTCACAAATGACTGAATAAGGGCATAGTTTAAAATATGTTTAATACATTTTAGGATTCATGTTTAAAATTCCAGTCAGGGTCACTATTCTGAGGATCATATTTGAAAGGGGCATAAAATACATATTTTAATATTTGCTGATGTGTACAACATCTCAATATTTTACTTTGAGAATCCAAATTATTTTTAACATCCATTTTAGACAATATAGATCAAGTACATAGAGAGAGCTATGGTAAATGGATAACGGCGTCCTATGAAGTTGAACAGCTTTTCTGTACAAAGTGTACATATTGTAGAACAGGCGCAGATATGTAGGTTTGGTGCCATAAATTAACCCTCCTATAATGTTTGGGGTCAATTTAACCCATTTCACTGTTTAACGTATCTGTCATAGTTTCTGGCAGCCTGCTGTTGTTTCTTGCGGTCGGTCTTTTGTTTGACGACATCGAGGCAATCTATCGGATTTTTTCCGCCTCCGTTCCGGTGTTTGAATCTCGCCCGGCAATTATTCCTTTCATCTGTTTTGGATTTCCTGCCGGTTATAAATAGCCCAGGACTTCCGCATTTCCGACGCTTCGATATTGTCTTTGCTTTTGACTATCGGAGTCGGTAAGGTAAAGGATAGCGGTCTCTACGTTTCTGGTTGTTACTCGTCAGAAACGTAGGTAGTCCGGTTAAAGAGTTAGGGTAAAGATTTATTTAGTCTTAATTTCCTTTTCTCTCTTTATCCTTTTATATTCCTCTACCTGTTACCTTTTGTTCAGCTCGTTCACACCTAGAGCTGTAGGTAACAGGTTATTTTTCTATTACGTTTCTTTCGCCCTTGTTACACGGGCTTTCTTTTGTTTTTATCTGACCTCTAGTTATACGCCTCTTGTGTGAGTGCGTGAGGTTCCTTTGTTGTTTACTACTCGCGATCGCCGAGTTTGCCCTCTTTTGGGGTTGTTTTGTGTTGGCTTACGCCGGGAGGTTTTCATTCCCATTATTTTGTTTCATTTCCCCTGTTAATGCGGAGCTGTCCACTTAGTGGCGTACTTCTAACAAAATACGCTTTCAGATTCCTTGGTTGTGGCGTTTGGTTCTCCGAACCTTACACTCCCCCTTACAGTATCTTAAAAACCAGTTAACCTTGTTCTTTTCAGCTTGATACGTTATTACTTTTCCTCATTTGGTGGGATTAGTAAACACACAATAATCATAATACTATGTTTTCAAAGGTCTTGTACCAAATTTGTATACAAAGGTGTTGTGTGAGGTCATTTGTAGGGTAGCTGTATAAAATGTAAGGAAATAATGTCATGGTTTCTTAGCCTGCTCTTCGCTCGGCGGCCACTACTTCTTGGAGCGCTCGAGTAGCGCCCGCTTTGTTGTTTTTTTTCTTCATCCGTCCCGTGTATTCGTTCGTCCTTCCACTCAGTGTTTTCACCAGCGCAGCATTTCCGCTGGCTATTTAAACCTCGCGTCTTTCTTAATCGATGCTTCCATATTGTCATTTGTTTGACAAGGAAAGCCGGTACGGTACAGGATGGACAGCTCGAGTTGGACCACTTTGCCTCAGCATAAAATTGTTGACGCAAGGACTTGACTCGGATGTCTTAGTTAGGAAGTCTCCTACTCTTTTTCTCTCTCTGTCTTTGTTTTGTTTACCTCTCAGTAATACTGCTTTCATTTATAAGAGCGAGAGGTTCTTTCTTTGTTTTTCTAATTTCTAAGCGCTCTAGTCTCTGAGCCTTTTTCGCCCATTCTGGGTTGTTATTTATTTGTTGCATTTCCTCTCTCTTTGTGAGTTTGCTGTGATCTCTCGTGTCTACGAGTTTCACCCGCCTTACTGCAGGTTGTTTTTTGTTCTCCCTTTTTCCCAGTCTCCCTCTAGTATTCTCACTGTGTGAGAGAGGGAGTCTGTTTTCTTTTCTGTTTTCTGCCTTCCCACCTACAAAGTTTTCCTTTGTTTAGTGGTGCTCCTCCCGAGCACTTTTAGATCCCTACTGTCGCACCTGGTCCTCCGACCCAGCCCCTTACAAAATATGGAAGCCTCTAGAGATGTACCGGCGACAGCACCGGGGATTGAACTAATCCTCGCTACTCAGGGGGCGGCCCTTGCCACCCATGAGGAGGGTATTTGGGCTACAAGCCTCCTTGCAGGCCCTGCACACCCAACAGGCACAGTTCAGTAGCCAGTTGCGCTATCAGGGAGACTGTCTGCCCGACTTGGCAGACAGCCTTCATACTCTGAATCTCGCCACCCCCACCCCCACCAGTCGCACAAGCACCCATTGACCCCACCTCCGTAACCATTCCACTTGACACCAGGAAGCCCAAACTACAGCCACTGCCTCGTTATGGAGGGGAACCGGGGAAATGTAGGGGGTTCCTGACTCAGTGCCTCATTTTTTTTAAAGCACAGCCCTCCCACTTTTCCACCCAGAAGGCTCAGGTTGCTTTTGTTTTCTCCCTGTTAACAGGGACCCGCCCTCGCATGGGCGGACCGCTTAATTAGGATGAATTCCCCCACCATGAACACCACGAATCAGCTGATGGAGGAGATGATTAACGGGGGGCGCAGAAACCGCTCGCTTTGCTATGCTTCTCCTCCTGCGGCCACTCCTTTCTCCTTGTTTTCTGAGGAGGCCATGCAGGTGGATGGAGCAGCAGTACGCGAAGCTAAGAGCACCAGGCTGCGAGACACCTGGTGTCGTTATTGCAAGCGCACGGGGCACCTCCGTGACCAGTGCCCTAAACTAGCGGGAAAAGGGGAGTCTCGTTAGGGAGACAGAGGTCCTTAGTGAGACAGATTGACACCTTCCCTCGCATCCAATTACTAGTCCAGCTAAGCTGTTAACTCCATTAGCTGTAACGCTTTTTTAGACTCCGTGGCAGTCGAGTTTCTTATGGACATCAAGTTGGCCAGAGTGCAGAAAATTCCCACATTCGCTCTTCCTCGACCACGGCTAGTAACGGCACTTGACGGCCGCCCTTTAGGCACAGGCACGATCCGCCATGTCATGATTCCGTTAAGCATGGCCATCTCGCAACTGGGCCATAGTCGACAGTTTTTTTCTGGTGGATTCAGCAACGTACCCCCTTGTACTGGGTCATTCGTGGCTGGTTCATCATAAGCTATACATTAACTGGGGGGGAGAGGGGGTGGTCATTCTTCAGTGGGGTCCCTAGTGCAGATCTCACTGCTCTAAACTTAGACCTGTCACATCAGCGGGGATTTCCTGTTTGGTCGGACAGCGAACAGGAGGAAGAGAACTCTCTCCATGGTGCTCACGACTCAATAGCGCCGTCTGAAGGAGAGCCTTGCCTGGGACTCGTTCGCGAACAGACACAGTTAGGGGGAGGAGGAGACCTGCCACTCTGAGATAGAGTGGGACATGCCACTTGATTCTCTCTTGGACTGCGAGAACACTCAGTTAGTCGGGGCGCTTCACTTTCCATTGCCGGCTAACGTACCTGAGCAATATGCTGATATTGCTCAGGTCTTTAGCAAGCAATGCGCCACCTCCTTGCTTCCTCACAGACCCTATGACTGCGCCATCGACCTCTATCTGGGCACGGTGCCTCCTAGGGGTGCCCTGTACTCAGTCGGTCCCGGAGAGCGCCGCTATGAGGGAATATACAGAGGAATCTCTGGCTAACGGCTTCATTAGACCCTCCACTTCGCCGGCGGAGGCAGAGTTATTTTTTGTAAAAAAAAAGATGGGACTCTGAGGCCATGCATTGACTACAGGGGACTCAATGACATCACGTTAAGAATCGTTATCCCCTTCCCCTTATGAATTCGGCATTTGAACGCCTTCAGGGGGTGTCTGTTTTTTCAAAGCTCGACCTTCGCAACGCATACAACCTAATTCGTGTTCGCGAGGGCGACCAATGGAAAACGGCATTTAACACCCACTCGGGACACTACGAATACCAGGTGATACCTTTTGGGCTCACTAGTGCCCCCCTTGGTTTTTCAGGTGCTAGTGAACGATGTTCTTAGGGAGATGCTTGAAAAGACTGTCTTCGTCTACCACAATGACATTTAAATTTTTTCCCCTGATCTCGCCACCCACATCGCTCACATAAGGCAGGTTCTTAAAGCGCTGCTCAAAGCCCAGCTCTTCGTGAAAGCGGAGAAGTGTGTTTTCCACAATAACTCAATTTCTTTCCTGGGCTTCATTGTGGTGGACGGCAAGGTTCAAATGGACCCAGAGAAAGTCTTGGCCATCAAGAACTGGCCCACTCCATCTTCCCTCAAGCAGGTACAGCGCTTCTTAGGATTCGCCAATTTTTATCGGCGGTTCATCCGTAACTTCAGTGCGGTAGCTGCGCCTATCACTGCGCTCAATGGAATCTGAAGGCCGAAGTGGCGTTCGCTGAGCTTAAGAGGCGCTTCAGCTCCGAGCCTATACTCATAACGCCCAACCCCTCTCTCCTTTTTGTGGTAGAGGTGGACGCTTCTGAGTTAGGGGCTGGAGCCTTTCTCTCCCAGCTCTCTCTGCTTGACCACAGGATGCACCCCTGCGCATATTTTTCCTGTGCACTGACACCTGCCGAGAAAAATTACGACGTAGGGGACCGGGAGCTCTTGGCGGTCAAACTGGCACTCGAGGAGTGGCGCCACTGGCTGGCGGGAGCAGAACATCCGTTCACAGTGTCGACAGACTATAAAAACCTGCAGTACGTGCAGTTAGCCAAGAGGCGTAACTCTCGACAAACCCGGTGGGCGTTATTCTTCTTGCGCTTTAATTTCCTGCTCACGTAACGTCCCGGTTCCAAGAACATGAAGCCAGACGCCTTGTCACGCTTTTTTGACCAGACAGACAGGGACCCTGTTCCTGAAACCATCATCCCCGCCGACCACATAGTGGCTCCGGTTATGTGGGCCGTTGAGGCAGCGGTGCAGAAAGTGCTGCGCTCCGACCCAGGCCCGGGGGGGCCCACCCCACTGCTTGTTCGTTCCACTGAGGCTTAGGCCCCAAGTTTCACAATGGGGTCACACCTCCCAGTTAGTTGCTCACCCTGGCGTCCACCATATGAGATAATTCTTGTCCTGGCGGTTTTGGTGGCCCAATCTGGAGAGGGATGTGTGGACTTTTGTTGCGGCCTGTCCGTAGTAATGGTTCACGCCTCCCACCCTCGGGTCTTTTTGTCACCCTCTTCCCATTCCCAGCCGTCCTTGGAGTCACATTGCCCTCGACTTCATCATCGGGTTGCCTGTGTCACTGGGCAAATCGGTGATCTTAGTGGTCATGGATTGGTTCTCCAATGCGGCTCATTTTATCGCATTACCGAAGCTTTCTTCAGCGCCTGAGACAGCACAACTGGTGGTAGATCACGTGTTCCGGCTGCACGGTCTGCCTTTGGACGTGGTTTTGGATCGTGGCCCCCAGTTCGCCGCCAAGTTCTGGCGCGCCTTCTGTTCTTTGCTAGGTGCCTGGTCAGCTTATCCTCTAGTTTCCACCCTGAGACTAATGGGCAGACCGAGCGCACTAACCAGACTCTGGAAAGCACCCTTCGGTGTTTGGCTGCCTCCAACCCTACGTCCTGGAGTCGACACCTAGCCAGGGCAGAGTACACCCACAATACTCTGCGCAACGCCTCCACAGGACTCTCACCTTTCGAGGCTCAGCTGGGGTATCAGCCCTGGAGAAGAATGTGGAGGTTCCCTCCCCGGGGCCCTTGTTCGGAGGTATCGGTCTGGGTGCGCGCGGCTCTCCAGCACGCCACTACTAAACAGAATATTGCGGCTGATGGGTGTCGTCTTCTGGCCCCTTCGTTCAAGGGTTGGTCAACACGTGTGGCTCACTACGCGGGATCTTCCTTTGAGAGTAGCATCTCGGAAACTCGCTCCCCGCTTCATTAGTCCGTTTAAAATCATAAAGAGAATAAATCCTGTCACCGTGTGATTACAACTCCCGTGCTCAATGCGCATCCACCCCACTTTCCACATCTCTCGGCTAAAACCAGTGCTTATCAGTCCTACGGTACCGGTGGACAAACTGCCGCCGCCTCCCCGGATCGTGGAGGGAGGTCCAGTTTATACCGTCTGGCGCAGTTTGGCCGAGAGACGGGTGGGAAGAGGTGCCCAGTTTTTGGTGGACTGGGAGGGCTATGGCCCAGAGGAGCATTGTTGGGTCCTCTCCAGAAACATCTTGGACCCTCAACTGAGATTTCCGGCGAGACAGGTCTGAGGGATCGTCTGAGGCCGTCCCTTAGATGGGGGGGGTCCTGTCATGGTTTTGTAGTCTGCTCTTCGCTCGGTGGCCACTCCTTCTTGGAGTGCTCGAGTAGCGCCCGCTTTGTTGTTTTTTCTTCATCTGTCCCGTGTTTTCGTTCGTCCTTCCACTCAGTGTTTTCACCTGCACTGCATTTCCGCTGGCTATTTAAACCTTGTGTCTTTCTTAATCGACGCTTCCATATTGTCGTTTGTTTGACAAGGAAAGTCGGTACGGTACAGGACAGACAGCTCGAGTTGGACCACTTTGCCTCAACATAAAATTGTTTACGTAACGCGGGACTTGATTCAGATGTCTTAGAGTTAGTTTGGAAGTCTCCTACTCTTTTTCTTTCTCTGTCTTTGTTTTGTTGAGTTTATCTGTCTCTCTAGTCCGAGACAGTTCTCTTTGCCGTTTCTGTTTTACCTCTCAGTAATACTGCTTTCATTTATAAGAGCGAGAGGTTCTTTCTTTGTTTTTCTATTTTCTAAGCGCTCTAGTCTCTGAGCCTTTTTCGCCCATTCTGGGTTGTTATTTATTTATTGCATTTCCTCTCCACACTGTAAGCGCTGAGGGGCCCAGGGGCCCTAATGGTCAGCTTACGTTTAAACACCAAGTGGCCTGGAGGCCCTCCCATTGTAAGTGCCGAGGGGTCTCGGGGGCAGTAGTGGTGAGCTTACATTTTAAACACCAAGGGGCCTGGGGACCCTCACATTGTAAGCGCTGAGGGGTCTGGGGGGCCCTAGTGGTTAGCTCACGCTATAAACACCCAGGGGCCTAGTGGTCAGCTTGCGCTGTGCGCACTGAGGGCTCTGACGTTCAACTTCCTTCGGAAGTCTTGGGCCACACACCGCACGTGTCCTGAGGCTTGGACGCCTCCTGGCAGTCCGAGGCCCCGGGGCACTGGCCCGGTCCATTGTCCAGGTGTGCATGGTGGCTAAATGGCTGTAAGACCCTCCAATTTCCATAGAGATCCATTCAAATGCAGAGAGGTTATAGTATCTGAAAATAAGATAAAAAGTATTTTGATATCGTTTTATACCCAGTCATGATAGCATCACCTGTTTACCTGTGGAATGTTCCAAACAGGTGTTTTTTGAACACCTGTTTTCAACTTTTTGGGAATGTGTTGTTGGCATCAAATTTGGAATTAGCGTATATTTACAAAAATCAATAAAGTTGATAAGGTCAAACATTAAATATATTTTATTTGTACTATTTTCAATTAAATATATGTAAAAGAAAATTTACAAATCACTGCTTTCTGTATTTATGTGCATTTTGCATACTGTCCTAACTTTTTTTGGAATTGGTGTTAGTACATTTCTTTAGTTATCTGAGGGCCATTTTAATTCAGGTAATTGTTGTATGTAAGTCAGTATCAGTACCGGTATATGATCGAACAAAGGCTAAATTACTGATGCTGTGTTACTTTTATTTATACCCTTTGTTCTGTTTTAAGCAGAATATACTGTATGTAATCCAAAATAATATCTGTTATTTAAATTAATTATTCATATGAAATTATTAATATTGATGCCTGTCACTTTTAGCTTTCTCCTTTAGCCTATTCCTCCCAGTAGTTAAATGGGCTCCCTTTTTAAAGGTCGCTGGTCTTTCATTCTTGTATGTGAATCTCATTTTGACTAATCAGCATAGTGCTGGCAGGTTCAAAGATAAGCCTTCAGTGGAACTCAGGCATTGAGGGTGCATCCATGATTTTATAGCTATAATCATTCGTCTCAGGAAAAGATTCAGGCTTCTCCAGGTCAATCAGAAATAGGAGGAAAAAGTTCAGTCACCAACAATGCTTTAATCCCTGATACTCAATGCATTCTAGCAAACACTGCTGTCAGTGAAATTGGCTTCTTAAAATTCAAAGGTTCATTCAAACAGACTAAAAAGATACCCTACGGGTCTGCTGGCCTGTTTTTAGCAAATCTATATAGGGTGTGATCACAATTACACACATACAATTTTATAATATAGTTTTTATTGGAGGGCTACATTTGCTCCAGTTTAATCTGTCTTCTAGTGAAGTATGTATTGCATTGTCCAACTGCATAGCAATTGTACGAATGACATGCAACTGAATATGAACAAACATTTCAGGAAAAAAAGGCTAGAGCTATCCCTTTAAAAATCTATTAAGCATTTATTTTTTAAAAGCAGTGTGTGGTAGAAAGCACTGTAATGGCACAGGTCAAGTAAGAGTGCCATGGCGCGCTTATTTAAATTTCCAAGTATTTCAGTATTGTCAAATCTATTAACTTATATGACAAACACTGAGCCCGTCTGATCTACTATACAAATACTTTTAATTCAGCAACTCAACTAATTTATTTCCTTTAACCCCTCTACGCAGATGGCAAATTTGGTCAATTCAAACATAAAACATGTCTGAGCCATCAATTAACATTACACTACAGTGTGGGAAATGCACTCAAAATGTGAAGATAATAATATCTAACATAGCCTACTGGACAAGACGATGATCGAGTGGAAAAACTGACATACATATGTAGCCAGCGAGAAGAACCACATATTACAACAGTGCTGTTATTACTGTTTTATCCGTTTCGCCTCCACGTTTTTATACCGGAGCAACGTGGCGTCCTGTTCAATTATCTTATTCCACCTAAATAGTCCACTAAAATATGTTTCTGAAAATATTTGAGGTGAGAAATAGGCCATACAGTTGCTGAATCTTGATTCATAGCAATGTCTAGTTTGACAGTTTGATCCGAGTTATACAAAATCATTTGTACAATGTACTGTATGTATGTTAATTTATGCAAATGACGATGGACACATCTCCTCCTCCCCCACCCCTCTCCCTCACTCACCCCACAAAGTATTTTTCAAAATTGTGTAGTAGGCGGAGACAGGCTGAGACCGTGGGTGTAGTTACTCTTTTAAACTTTTCCCAAAGTTGTGCTCGTAAAAAATGTAGGAGTTTTGCTTTTATTAAATTGACATGCAGTATTTGAAGGGCGGTCTCTCTGGATTTTGGAGATAAACAGCCTGTGGAACAGCAAGGATTAAATGTGAATGTAGATTCAGCAGCTACTTTGCTGCCTTAAGTGTGCTGTTGGAACCCAGAGGTTCGTATCAGTAGAGACTAATGGGCATAATCGCTTTGCCATTGTGACATACAGCTTTCTCTATGTACCTGTCCTTCACACATCAAGGCTGGTGGTAGCTGTCCTTCTTTCTTTAAGCCCTGTCATGGTTATTAGCAGCCTTTGCTGTTTCTGCATTCAGTTTTCTTTTTGCCATCGTTGGGACGCTCTATCGAATCTATCTTTCGCCTGTTTTGGATTTCCTGCTTACTATATATAGCTCAGGACTTCCACCTTTCGGCACTTCGATATTGTCTTTGCTATGTTGACAACGAAGTCGGTAAGGTCTAGGAAATTCGGTCGCTGCATTTCTGGTATGTATGAATAAGAAACGCAGCAAGTCCGGTAAGAGAATTAGGTTTAGATTGGTTTTCTCTTTTATTTCCAATCTTTCTATTTATCCTTTATTCTTGTCTTGTTATCTTTTGTGTTCAGCTCTTTCGCCACAAGAGCTCTGGATAACAAGTTTTATTTTCTGTTCTTTTCCTTCACTCGTTTATTCGAGTTTTGCTTTGTTTCACTACCTTTTGTTATGCCTAATTATTTAGTGCATGAGGTTATTTTGTTAGTTATTCTCGCTGTTTATTGAGATCGCCTCAGTTTTTGAGGTTGCTTTGTTTCGCCTTGTGCTAGGGAAGTTTTTCTCCCCATCCTGTGTTATCTCCGTCCTGGTGCGGCTACCTCCGCGTTTGTAGCGTATCTTTCTAGATACACTTTTAGAAATCCTTATCGGTCGTGTTTGGTTCTCCGAACCTTACACTCCCTCTCACAAGCCCTTCCTTAACCGATTAGGAATATGACTGATGGGTTGTGGGTGATGGGTGTACAACCACTAATAACCTGAGAAAGGCTGTTTTTCTTTTATATAACTTTTGAAAAAAATTGTTTTTCTGAGGGTGAAAATACATGCTATTTCTAGTGATGTAGAGGTGTGCATTCACCTTTGTGAAAGATTGGTCATGACCCTGTGCTACACCACAAAGCTGCCAGAGGAATATGAAAAGCATGTTTAGCTGCAGCAACTTTCACTTATATGCACTTTCTTTTAATGTCTTGCCAAGCTAAATTGACCCCACTTTAATCTACACCAGAGTGTAATCCACCATAATTGAGAAAGCAGGCGTCAGTGTAAAGCAGGGAACAGTTTTATCCATGCTCAGTGTTCCCATGGGGGCATGTCATCCCCATTAAAACTGTCAGCTAGCTCTGGTCCTCCAACCAATTACATACTGGGACATTTTCAGATGAACTAAAAATGGCACACTGTAAGGGCTATTAGTCACACTGTTCAGTCTTTTGACTGAATTTTAAATGAAACAAAAGGACAGAATTAAAAGCATGCAATAAAGTTGTATTTGAAAGAGGGACCCCTGGACATATAATTAACCCAATGCCACAAGAGCTTATACTTTAACTGAATGGAATCTGGGGGATAGGTCTAGCTTGATTGCTTTGATTGGGTTTCGGCTATAGGGTTAGGCTTGACGTTATGTACCTTTTGGATACTTTGTGTTTCCACAGAGGAGACGGCGTTTGAGGCAGGAGTCAGAGTGCAGATCCACAGCCAGGCCGAGCCCCCCTTTGTTCACGAGCTCGGATTCGGAGTTGCTCCGGGATTCCAGACCTTCGTTTCAACACAGGAACAGAGGGTATGTGTCCGTCTAAAACGTTTCTTGATACTACTGCATCTGCCCACACACACACACAAGGTTAATTATTATTTCGACCCTCGATGAAATAAGCTAAAATAAAGTAAACTTACATCCACTTTTCCTGTAGTAAAAATATAGCATAGGCGACTTTCAAAAAGGAAGAACCAAAAAGGAAGAATTTAATTTATGTTGCTGCAATCATTGATAACCACAGTGTGTCAGAATCTCTGCGGAATATCATGTAAGATGACGCCTTCTTCAGTACAGTGTGCTCATTGCAGTACAGAATCGTTAGTTTTCTGTTTAGTCCCAAGGGAAGAGTCCCATCTATCGGTCCATTAGCTCTATGTCTTCAGTTTCCTCTATATCTCTGTATTGTTCTCAATATATTTTCCCATGAGTCAAATTAAATGCCAAATATTATTAGCCCCATAAGCACCAGCATATTTTCTATTAAAATATCCTGTGGCTATGCTGCTGTTGTTCATGTTTCAAAGCCCTATTTTAAACAAGAAACACATGTTTTATCTTTTCAAAAGAAAGGGCATATAGATGCATTTTTCATGTCACATATTTCTGCGGAATATGTTTCTCTTCTTCATATGAATGTTGCTAATTTATTTCAATATCAATATTCAGAGGACATGATGGCTTTCAGTTTTGAGGTTTGATTTTCTTTTGAAAAATGTATCTGTTTGTTTAGTTGCTGAGCACCTCTTAACCATTGAAACTCACTGGTATGATCATTAGAATCGAAATACAAATTCTGCCTTTCATATGAATGATCCCAAATCAAACAATCTACATCATATAGAGTGCATGATACAGCCCTTACCTACAGATTCCCACCAACTACTCTGAGCTACAGCTCTGTGTTTTTGTGTGCACATACATGTGTATTAGTAGTAGTACAAATTTACTGATCCCAAGAATGGGATATTGCATTATCACAAGACATCACAGCATAACTTTATATAGCATTTTCCCAAACTAACAGAATGACACATACCATATAGGAGTAGAAGATGGCGTGTAGTCCTTCTGTTAAGGAACCTGTTGATGAACAAAATGAAGGCCTAAATCCTAAATTAGTGTGTGTTACATCGGTTTTATTCCATGTGAGCTACCCCCCCCCCCCCACTATCAGATATAGTGGAGGTACTTTTTCTTTTTTAAGGAAAGATTTCCCAAATGGACCCTGAAAGTACAGTAATGTTCCATTTGGGTACTAATAATTACCTTTTACAAACAAAAAAGGTACAAATTAATTATGTCTTGCTGGCTAGGGGTACTATTTGATCTGCCTGTAGCGTACCACCCCAGTGATAAGCATTTATAGGAACCTTTATAGGAACTTTCTTTTCTGAGAATGTGCAGTTATATGACGTAGACAGCCAGATGTACTGGCCTTGCTGTCAGCTATTTATTTCATGCAGTTTCCCATCCAAACAAGAAGCAATCATTTTAGCTCAAAGTACTGCACTTAGACCTTCCTTTGTGAAGAGGCTTCTAGCCTTGAGGTCTAGTGTTTGAGACCCATTAATTAATATGCTATCAAAGGAACAATGTGTGCACTGGCTTGTTTGTGTTTTTTCCATGGATGCACAGCCTTTGGTTACAAAAGCAAGTCACGCGTGGGCAAGGCGGCAAGTCACTGTTACTGAAAAATATGTATGCTTTGGCAATCAATTTACGTCAGTTTTTCTCAGAGGATTTCTTCATATGTTTCCCCTCTACATATTCACAAGCCACAATGGGGGCTTTAATCTGGTTGTCATGTGGGATGTGCTCTTGAGGTCAGGTCATCGGGTTACTTCAGCCACACCTTCTATGATCTGGACTCAATTTCCCCCTCAGGAGAATATTTGCCGGTCGCTGGGAGGGATAACCTTAGTTGTCAAAAATTGTTGGCAGGTGGCACGATTCATTATTTGTTTCAAAATACTGTATGTATTGCCTTGTTTTTTTCGTTCAAGAGTATCACATAATGACAATTTATTCTGCTTTAACTGTTGCCTCATCTACATGCAATTCATTACGGTTCAGCACATCGAACAGAAGGTGACCGGTGGTGGCAAGCATGAGGAAGCTCAAATCCAAACATCTGTTTTTTTAAGGAAGCGCCATACGCTCATGTTTTTGGAGACTTCATGAATAAGTAAATCAAGAAATGCAATATTGTAATGTTTGGAGTAATTTCTTTCTGTTTCGGAGAACCAAATGCGACGAACAGGGATTCAGAAAGCGAGTCAAACACAAACTCGCCAGAGAAACGGAAAACTAACCGCAGGGAAAGGAGTAAAACAAGATAGGGAACAAAACCTCCCTGACTCAGGCCAAAATAATAACCAACCTCAAAAGGAGGCGAATCTCGAATAAACAGCGAGAATAATAAGCCAACCAAAAGAAATAAACAAAGAAAAATAAAGACCCGAAGAAAACGGAAAAAAAAGGAAAGAAAGAAATAGCGAACCTGTATCTTTAAACTCAGTAGAGAAAACAAAACGATACCAGGCAGCCAAAACAAAGAAGGAGAATAGGATAGGGTTAGATAGGTGAGAGAGGAACGAACCTATCTTTGATATACATTTAAATGGACTTGCTGCGTTCTCTATTAAGATAAACCAAAGACCGACAATCCTAGATCTTTACCGACTTCGTTGCCAACATAACACTGACATATTGAAGTGCGGAAATGCGGAAGTCCTTAGCATTTATAGCCGGTGGAAACACCGCACAGGTGTGGGAAATAATTGTCGGGCGAAAAGCAAACACCGGAACGGAGGCGGAAAGAAAAAATCCGATAGAGCGTCGAGATGACGCCCAAACGAGAATTCAAACAAAGGAATCTCAAAGGCAGCAATAACCATGACAAATATATCAATCAGAAAGCATGAACTCCTTGCTGTTAATAGGTAAGGAGGAATTTACACAGATGAAATAGAATAGCAAATAAAGGAATAAGTTACATAAGGGAAAAAAAAGACTTTAAATAGAGTACAAATACTACAGCAGCCTAGCAAACACCTTAAGATTGAGAACATTGTCCCCAAAGCCTTTTATGTATAGTCCCTCAATGCAGGAATAGAGATCTCAGTCCCTTAAGAGTGGGAAACCCATTAAATGGTCCTGTTCATCAGACTCTGAATTTCAGTTCTTCCACGTGCACTTTTTTGTGCATTAGGCACATTGTGGTTTTGTAAGCACTCTGCCTGATCACATTTTCCAAATGAAAACCACCCAAACCTAGATGAATAATGAAGTAAACAAGACTATTAAACTGCAAACTAAATGCTTCTCATGGGCTTTATCATAAGCACTCCCTGCTATGGCTCACAGTCATTAATATAGCATTTCAAATCCATTATGTTATTTATTTCTCAAAAAGTCATGCTGTCATTCCTCTAATGCCTCTTTTTTCAAATCCTGTTTTTGATGACAGGCAGAAGCAGCTCCTCTAAGTAAACAGATAAGAGACTGTATGTTCTGTACTGTCATTATTATGGCGCCTCCTATAAGAAATATCTTTTTCAGCTATGATTTATCCCAGTATTCATGACTCTAACAATTAGTATTGTATTGTCTACTCCTGACAGAGACAGATTGAAGTTTCCTTTACTAGGAATCAGGGTGCCAAGCCAACCATGTACTACAGACTGGAACACATGGGTGCAGTCATGACTTTTGTCCTTGGCCCGCGAAGAATGCTTCTACTCCAAGCTGAGCTCAGTCCATATGATCAAAGCAACTGTAGAAGAGCAAAACCATGGATTGAATCTCCTGCCAAGAGAGATTAATGGAGGCTTACTCACCCACAGCAATGTTCACCAAGACAGACCAAGAATAAATGGCAGTTTTTTTCATCATACACACGGCCAAAATCGTAGTACTCAGAGAGAATGTACTGACTCAATTTTGGGTGTCAATAAATGATGCTTACAGTTGAAATAACACAACATTTCTCTGTATATATAGAGACGTTCAACAGGCTAGTCAGTTTTGACACTGACAAGTGAGACTATGTTTGGATATATACTTTATATTTGCTATATTTTACAGTTTTAGAATTGCAGCAGCACACAATTGAGATGTTTTTCATGGTTCAGGCTAAGCTCCTTAGTTCCAGTGAAGGCAAATCTTAACATTACAGCATACAGTGACATTCTAGACAAATCTGGGTTTCCAACTTTGTGGCAATGTTTTGAGGAAGGCCCTTTCCTGTTTCAGAATGACAATGCCCTCGTGCACAAATAGAGGTCCATACAGAAATGGTTTGTCGAGATCAGTATGGAAGAACTTGACTGCACAGAGCCCTGACCTCAACCCCATCAAACACCATTTGGATCAATTGGAAAGCCGACTGCGAGCCAGGCCTAATCGCCCCACATCAGTGCCCAACCTCACTAATGGTCTTCTGACTGAATGGAAACAAATCCACACAGCAATGTTCCAACATCTAGTGGAAAGCCTTCCCATGAGAGTGGAGGTTGTTATAGCAGCAAATGGGGACCAACTCGATATTAATGCCCATGATTTTAGAATGAGATGTTGGATGAGCAGGCGTCCATATACTTTTTGGCCATGTAGTGTACGTAAGGTACACACTAAGTGGATCCTGAAACATAAACAGATGTAATATACAGTACATCTGGAATAAGTAATGATTTGTACAAGGTGCTTAACAACCGACTTAAACAACTTAAAAACTATTCTACCATAACAGTTTCCTGACACAGTGCATTTCATATTTATAAAATATTTTGAATGCAAAAAACTGAAATACTGATGTCAATTTTGGTATCATATTTGGGATGCTGACAATTCAGCATTTAAATACGAGATTAATAATTACTCTCTCTTCACCCTTAGTAACGCCTTCCCTGGTTTGAAAAAAAATGGCTATTGTAAACATATCCTTGCAAATCAAAGATATGAGTTTTCTAGAAAGTGGTTATTCCTTAATGGTATGTCCATGGCAGTACTGTGTGTTGTGGTCATGAGATGTGCTGCCTATCCAATATATATGTACGTATATTTGTGTGTGTGTGTGTGTGTGTGTGTGTGTTTGGGGATGTGCTTGTGTGTTTGTGCAGCTGACCTACCTACCTCCACCTTGGGGGGAGTGTCAGTCCCTGGCCCTGGAGTCCGGATTCTTCCAGGTATACAGTGTCACGGCCTGCCGGATCGACTGTGAGACGCGCTACATTGTGGAGAACTGCAACTGCAGGATGGTGCACATGCCAGGTGTGCCCCTGTGTCTATACCTCAATATTTCATCTTTCTCTCCTTCATCTTCATTCTCTCCTGACCAGTGAATCAAACAGGTATGAAACAGTAAATTGCAATATGCAGTTATGCCTTAAGAAGCTCCTTATTATCACCAATAAAAAAACTGCAAGCATTAAATGAAAACAAGTCACACTTTTCTTTGGTGAAATCTCCAAAGACACAAAAATGCCTTGTCCTAGCAGTATTGCTAAATACAATGTTGCTAAGTCAGTAATGTTTCAACTAAAGTGTCAGAATAAATTAAACAGACTGCAAATGAGGCCAAAGAGAGCAAGTCCTAATGAGATCTCATGGTTTGATTATTGTTGCTATTAACTTGAACTAAAGTGTATTGCTACAAAATAAGAGTAGCCTATATTTTTTTAAACATACAGCTGCAGTAACGTCTGTTTTTTCTTTGAAACTTTGTAACACAGTGTACAGGTGAATGCTGCTTTATAAAGCCATTCACATCACCTGTGGATGTGTAGAACATCTAGACTGGTTTCTCCATGTTTAGGGCCACTCTAGTCTGGAGTATCCACTTAGAAACATGTGTGCAGTGCCTCTCATGCAGAAAAAACTCCAGCAGAGGAGGTCAACCTTTCTCTTATGTTTTCTCATTTCTGTGGTTCTCAGTTCATAACTAATTCACTAAAGCAGCTTAACTGAGCTGTCATTCTGTCTACAGGTGATTCTCCTTTCTGCACCCCTGAACAGTACAATGAATGTGCTGAGCCAGCAATGGGTAAGCATGGGCATGAACAAACGCGTCTTTCATAATACACTGATCAAACAAAAGCATCGGTTTGCTGTTCTTCTGGTTTTTATATCAGGGACAGATTTAAAATTGACTTATTTGTAACCTGGAATTTATCTTGCCCCCCCCCCCCTTTTTTTGGGGGGGATATTGCAGACAAAAAACTACATTCCATGTTAGACATAGATAGAATCTGACATACAGCCCATTGAGAATCTTCAACTTTTACTTTGGTATGCTTATTTTCTATGGGGATGAAACAGGGGCAAGTCAACTTGATACTTCAATTAATTATGTCGTGAAAATAAGTAGCTGCTTCTGCTTTGCGAATTCCTCATTCAAAACTCCATTGACATCATGAGTATGAGGATAAATCTCTCTTTATTACAGAACTTGCCACAGCAATTGGTTTAAATGAGTCATTACAATACATACAGGTATTACAATCAAGCCAATGGTAGGCATGGAAAACATGCCATTATTGTAGTTAATTTATGTTTATATACACATTAAAATATGAATAGCAATCATTAAATATCAACGTGCATGAAGACACATTAGCTAGCAGCTAGAGAGCTAGCTTGCAGAAAGTATTGTGGTAGCTGTAGAATTTTAACCAGCATGATAGCTGGCTTTCTCAGCTAGGTAATTTGAATCAGGCATTAAGTAACAAATGACATCGACCTTGACTTCTAAAGGAGTGCACCCAAACCATACCAGGAAAATGTGGCCCACATTATAATGAAATTACCAGTTTACTTGTTTAATTAACTGTTTACTTTTGGAACACTGCACTGCAAATGTTTTGTTCACTACCTGTATATTTGTTTTTTAAATGTTACGGAACAGCGAGGATGATGAAAATCTTTCCACAGTTAAATACATAACCAAAAATTCTAATTCAGTACAATAATGCAGAAGGCACTATGAAATTAGGTAGTCATTACTTCTTTGTTTTACAAGGCACTAGGCAAGCCCCACCCCGTCTCCCGTAAGTCAGGGACCCTACAAAGTAACAAACTGCATTGAAATGACAATAACCTCCAGCCTATCCATCATAATTATCCATTATAGGATAATTCTTTTTATCGTGCAATATAATTTCTAAATCAGAGAACAGGTAATATTTACTTCTTTTTTTTTAATGGGAAAGAATACAGTGCAACACCACCCTTCCAGTGGGCCCTCTAAGTGAGTGGGCCCAGGGGCAGAAGATGTCCATGTCCCATTTTTTTCAACAAAGGTACAACATTGCTCTTATGATATTCAGTATATGGCTGAGATGGGTACTCAAGTTGGTGAATCGTACTCGAGTGGCACATAAAGTCTATTTACGTGCATTTAATTCACACGTAAATAGACTTGGAAACTCAACTTGCAAATCGCCCTTACATGACTTCAGACTGGACTCGGACTCGTCTATAGACTTGTGAACAATAACAGTTTTTAGAAGATTGCCATTGTGAAAATCACATGTTTTGGAAAAATGTTATTTCCATAAGCCCTCCCCCATCCCTTTACACATCACACTGCACGCCTGCCAGCCAGAGTGAGACGTAATCACAACGCGCAGTGCACTCACTGTACTATCAGTTCTGCATGTTATTTCCTTTAAAGTGATGGTCAAGGGATTCTAAAAACTTCAAATAACCACATCATATCACATATGTATCCACTACACACCCACAAAATATCTTTTCAAGAAAATGTGAATAGGTATATTTATATACATCTCAAAGTCAGCTAATAAACTCAGTCTTGAAAGGACTCAGGATTGTAGGGGTGTGGTCTAAATCCACGCCCTCAACCCGAGTGCCATCGACGTCATCCAGCCCTACGTGTTTGAACCACAGAACTGTTCTTGTACAGTTCTGTGGTTTGAACCATAGGTTTGAACCTGGCGAGGAATTAATGCAATCAATTCAAAGTAAAATACAGTGCGGCTGCTATCAAGATATAAATATCACACGCAAGCAATCAAAGTTAAGTTAACTTAAACGAGTATTTCAACCGTTTGATCTAACGTTAGTCTATTTAAAGCAAGCTAAATTGCAAGGCGACGTTTCACTAAATGTATTAAATAATGGTAGGTTTTATCGAGTTTTTAAAAAGGCCCATTCATTCATTTTGGTTGCTAATCCAATGAAAATGACATGCATGTCAACTAAGTACTTCGGTGGATAATGGTTCTCGTCGTATTTTTGTTACTGTAACCAGCCACTGAACAATACGACAAAACCATTTCCAAGGCATCTATTATTTTCGATATATTATCTGATGAATGGGCAGTGCACCAAGTAAAAACGATGCGTGAGTGATTAGTTCGTTTCCATGCTGAGCTGTGCAAGGAGCAAGCTAATGTTACTAGCACCACGGAGGGATGGATAAAAAGGTGAAAGATTGGGAGAGGGATTAAATTGGTATAGGGATAAGGAGAGCGGGGAAAATAAACACTTTAGCTAACAAACTATTCCAAATCCAAGTGCTGATAACGCGGACAACTATTCTCAAAGGCAAACAAAACGAGCATTTGGTTCAGACTTCTGACAACATTTCTTAGCCGAACAGGACGGTTTTATTCGCCTCAAACTATTGGAGGAGTTATGTAATGAGATCAAAGTATGTATTGGTTGAGGTTTCACTTCTACGTCACCATGGACCCATTTCGACTCCACCCTTTTTTTCAGCATACAGGAAAAAGGAGATTTTGATGAGATTGCAATGGAATTTATTCCTCGCACTTTATTGGTCCTCAATACATACCTTAATAGCCATAAATAACGTGGTTATAAGCATATTACGGATTTTCCTTGACCGTCACTTTAAGGCCCTTCAGTCAAAGAAAAGAATGGCGACATGTAAAAAATGTGGCGCAAAAATAAAAGGGTGGACGACGTCACCTAAAAACTCAATCCGAATGGATCAGTCTTCTATCACCAGAGGTAGCCACCACTGTTCATGCTATAATGTGTTGGCATGGCTTGTTATCTTCATTCAGTCCATGTTTGAATTTAGCATTCAATCTATCACGGCAGCGAAAAATTATTCCTCTGACATATATCGTTTGCCATGTAGTGAGAAGTTAACTAAGTGGCTGTATGTTCCAGTGGTACGTTACTTGAATAGTGGAGCTGTGCTGCTACGTTAATTGGCCATAAGTAAACCTCAGCTGCTTGTGGTAGTTGACTGATGGTTTTGATATTGCTGTAAGGGGCTAAGCAAGGATTTTGAATTAAACTTATTTGATTTTCGTTCAGTCCTCCAAGGTGAAAGTTGTTGTTAATCATTTCTGCCCATATACAATAAATAGCAATAACTTATGTAAATATGTACATTTACATAGAGATTCCACTAGGTAAAAACAAGTTTTAAGTCAGTATTTTTTTCTTTTTTGCATTATTAAGGTTGACTTATTATAATATGAATGTTTTTTTTTGTATGAATGTCTAACACAGGGATCTCAAACTCCAGTCCTGAAGGGCCGCTGTGTCTGCTGGTTTTTGTGATTTCCTTTCAATCAGCAGCCAATTTAGGCCTTGGAAACAAGGTGTGCAGACTCTTTAGCCAATCAATGACTTAAATTAAACACTTAAGTGCAGGAACACATCGAAAACCAGCAGACACAGCGGCCCTCCAGGATTTGAGTTTGAGATCCCTGGTCTAACAGATTAATTCATATAATAAACACGTAGTTATAATGATACTTTTGAATTTGTTTTGGAATATTTCTTTATTTGTGAAAATCTATTGAAGTACGCACAAGAATAAAACTGCAATTTGAGCTGATTTTCAGTGTTTCAGCTATAGACAGACATAAACCTAGATTCTGCATGTCTATATTCTAAATTCAATATTAGGAGTGCTATTATCATGCAGAGAAATATAAAGGTTTGATTGGCTCACGGTGGCCTTATTGTTTGGTCTACAAACTTTATTTTATTTAATCTGTTTGGAAGATATTCATGGAAATATTATGCATTAGGGGTGTAACTGAACCCAAATACCCTATTCCGAAATGCAAATAAATGGAAACACCATGAATCAACACAAATTAACTTGTGTAACAAAAAAGTGAGAATTAAATGGAAAGGAGTCACTCATTCCAATGTTAAAAATTGGAATTTCACAACTGACAGATGGATTTAATTAACAGTGCTAGAAGCAGTTTAAGTTCAGCTGGGTTGTCAGTTGCATCTGCACACTACTGCTCACCTTTCAATGTCCCCTCACTGATGTTGTGTCTTTTATGGTATGGCAAGAGCCATCCTGAACTGTTGCCTCGTCTATATCCTTCAAGCAAGTTTCTTGGTTAATAGCTTTCAGTCTCTCAGTAATCGACACACATATAGGCTACGTTCTTTATGACATTAACTAAACCTACAGTAATGGTGTCATTTTTGAGAATTCCAGAAGGGTAGCATTTTTGCTAGCAGTTGTCAACTATAGACAGGTTATTATTATGACGCATGTTATTATACAGCGTCTTTTAGAAAGCCAACATATTAAAAAATAGTGTTGTGAGATCCTGCTTACAGCTTGTTACATTGTTAGTTAATAACTTATAGCTCAAAGTGAGAGCCTGTTTAAAAAAAATAAGGCTACAGTAATGTAAGTAACCATTCCAATAAATGATTCAACTTGAAATATGTGTTATTTGAATTAACTTTCCAAAGTTATGAATAGTTATGAACAACCTCTATTCCCAATGGGTTCTACTGTAATGGGGGTGCTACGGAAAGGTCTGCTGAGGAGATACACGCACACACGCACGCACGCACGCACGCACGCACGCACGCACGCACGCACGCACGACGCACGCACGCACGCACGCACGCACGCACGCACGCACGCACACACACACACACACACACACACACAGACAACCAGAGGGAGAGACGCCGCAAATCTGGCAGATTAGTTACACTGATATGCACTGGCGTAGCACAGTAGTAGCCTAGTGACTGCCTCGCCTTGCTACTATGGAAGTTCTTGATTAGTTTCTATTTTGAAAATGATCTCTCTGCAGAAGCCAGTCAAAGGAATTCTTAAAAAGAGCTTAAATGCTGTGGCAATATCAGCAAAACTGGGCAGAAGGGACTGGTGCTTTAAATACAGCAGTTCAGCAAGATCTTTATTGAGCCTGTCTTATTCTCCTTAAATTCAGGCTTTGTGTGTTACGGAAAGAGATTAACTACCTGTATAAACTCAAAGGACAACCTGAATCTGTCGGGAGGCTGCAAGCTGCTGCCGCGGATGTAGCTACTAGCTATCTGCGATTGCGTTTCGTTTCGTACGTCCACGTGGAAGCTTCCGTGCTTTGTACTGGTCAGAATAATGATGTTATTTTTGGTATTTTAGCTTTAGCTTGTTCAGATGATGTTTATTGCTGTGTTTTTGGGCACCACTGGGAAACTTTTTACTCATAGTCTTGATAAATAATCCTCATACTCACTGTCCAACTTGATTTGTGACCACAGTGATGATATTTTTGGTAGCTTAGTTTTATTAAGCTCTGCATTCTGTTTAAGGCTCATTGGGCTCTATCTTGAGTATCTTAGTGCATGGTCTAAAATGCATGGCACAATTGCATTTAAGGCGTGTCCATCTCCACTTTTGAAACTTAGACGGCGTATAATTTGAGCACAAAGTAAGGCACAGCTTCTATTAATTTGAAGACGTTGCATATCGGGTGTTGTGTTCAACCACCATAGGCTACATGACTTTATTAGGTAAATCGTTAAAAAAAAAGATTTGGTTTGAAAAAAAAAGATTTTCAGTAAATCCAACGATTTATTTGTTTACTTAATAATATTGCATGCAACCACTGTCCAGCAATTATTTTGATTGTGTGATGGGTATATCCAAGTAGTCAATAGGAGCTATGATCATTTTATCAATGCAATGGATTAATAGGTTCACTGCCTTCCCCATCACGCAACTACGATGCGCAAAGGTAGGATTTTACAAAGGCAAATGCGGTTATTAAAGGCAATGTCACTGACATGTTGAAAATGTATACCCCCATTCACATTTTTTTAGTGTAGCGCAGGTTAGAATACGGCGTATCTCACCCCGCGTTAAATCCGTGCAGGCCATCTCTGAATCCGGCCCTTAGTCTGCAAAATACAGGCTTAAACTTACAGTCAATAATGACAAAGTGAAAACAGGTTTTTAGACATTTGTGCTAATTTATTAAAAATCTAAATGCAAAATATCATATGTACACAAGTGTGCACACCCTTTGATATGACACCCAAAAGTGAGCTGAGGTGCATTTTGTTTCCACTGATACTGCTTGAGATGTTTCTACAACTTAATTGGAGTCCACCTGTGATAAATTCAATTGATTGGACATGATTGGGGATTGCAAACACCTGCATATATAAGGTCCCACAGTTAACAGTGCATGTCAGAGCAAACTCCAAGCCATGGGGTCAAAGGAATTATCTGCAGACCTCAGAAACAGGATTGTGTCAAGGCATAGATCTGGAGAAGGGTACGGAAAAATCTCTGCAGCTTTACAGTTCCCAAAGAGCACAGTGGCCACCATCATTCGTAAATGGAAGAAGTTTGGAACCACCAAGAATCTTCCTAGACCTGGCCGCCCAGCCAAACTGAGCAATCGGGGAAGACGGGCCTTGGTCAGGGAGGTGAGCAGGAACCCGAGGGTCACTCTGGCAGAGCTCCAGCGTATCCTTGTGGAGATGGGAGAACCTTTCAGAAGATCAACCATCCAGGCAGCACTCCACCAATCAGGCCTTTATGGTAGAGTGGCCAGACGGAAGCCCCTCCTTAGTAAAAGGCACATCACAGCCCGCTTGGAGTTTGCCAAAAGGCACCTAGAGGACTCTCAAACCATAAGAATCAAGATTCTCTGGTCTGATGACACCAAAATTGAACTTTTTGGCCTGAATACCAAGCGTCACGTCTGGAGGAAACCAGGCACCGCTCATCACCTGGCTAATACCATCCCTACAGTGAAGCATGGCGGTGGCAGCATCATGATGTGGGGATGTTTTTCAGCAGCGGGAACGGGGCGACTAGTCCTGATAGAGGGAAAGATGAATGCAGCTAAGTACACCGAGATCCTTGAAGAAAACCTGCTCCAGAGTGCTCTGGACCTCAGACTGGGGCGAAGGTTTACCTTCCAACATGACAACGACCCGAAGCACACAGCCAAGAGAACAAAGGAGTGGCTTCGGAGAAAGTCTGTGCATGTCTTTGAGTGGCCCAGCCAGAGCCCAGACCTGAATCCAATTGAACATCTGTGGAAAGAGCTGAAAATGGCTGTGTACCGACGCTCCCCATCCAACCTGACGGAGCTTGCAAGGATATGCCAAGAGGAATGGGCAAAAATGTCCAGAAACAAGTGTGCCAAGCTCGTAGCTTCTTTCCAAAGACGCCTTGAAGCTGTAATCGCTGCCAAAGGTGCAGCAACCAAGTATTAGGCTAAGGGTGTGTACAGATATGTAACCCCTAAATAACGTATTTTTGTCAGTAAAATAAAATTGCATATTTTCTAAAAACCTGTTTTCACTTCGTCATTATTGGCTATTGTGTGTAGATGTTTGAGGCAAAAAATGAACTAAATCTATTGTAGTATAAGTCTGTAACGTAATAAAATGTGGAGACGGTGAAAGGGGTGTGCAGACTTTCCGGCTTGACTATATGTAGTCTGAGTCTAAGTCCTATAATGTAATGGTGATGGCTGGAAGCAGGGGTGGAGCAGGGTTGCAACGATAAGGGGGGTGAGAGTGGGAGTGGGCCTCTATATCACAAACAATTTAGGGGTGGATTTACTAAAGGTTTGCATGTACAAAAACACGTGTAAAACTGTTACCACCCACAAAAAATCGTCCAAGGTGATCAACTAACAAGATGTAAAGGGGATTGTGTGTGCTAAAATTGAAAAGGAAGTTGATTTTTGTGGGTTAGCCTGAATTAATATGCAAAATTGGGCATCCCTACATTATTTCACAAAATAGTGTGAGGAGGCCGTGCAAATAGATTACTTTAGCACATGTAAAGTGATTTACTAAGCCTGGAAGGAAGGTTGGGAACGTTATTTGTGGGTGCATTTTAGTACAAATGGAAACCAGGTATTAAAAGACACGGAATCGATAAGATGGCGGCTGACATTGTAGCAAGACACGTACGGGTTTGTTTGGAATATCCGAAACTGACGTTCTGAATGGTTGCGTAACAATGGGCCCATTCTAGCTAACATTCAAAATACACAAGAGAATTTGTGGATACATACATCACAAACAGTAAGAATATTGTTTTTAATCATGAAGCAATCATGTTGCAGAATACAAAAGGAACTAGTATATGAATCCCTTATTTTGGATCTTAGTAAATCATCCCCTTAGGAGTAGTAGTAGTGGATCAAAGCCTTTCAGGTTCGAGGCATTGTGCTGTAGCAATAAAAAAAAAATGCTAACAGGATGCTGGGATATATAGCCAATAGTATTGAGTATAAATCCAAGGAAGTTATGCTTATGTTATACAATACCTTTGACAGACCACACTTAGGGGTCGATTTACTAAGATCCCAAATAAGGGGTGTTATTTTGTGGGCGCAGCCAAAGTATTTGCACGCATTATCATTTCACACAGGTCCTAGGACCATTTCTCACAGGTCCTAGGACCGTATGACCAGGGAGACATCGTGGTTGGGTCTAGGTATCATCAAATCAAAAAACGAAAAGCAGAAGTGAAGTCTAAAAAAGTCATAATAAAAGTAGGCCTCTGCAATGTGTTGTTAGGGAGAACGAAGCACATTGGTGACCTGTAACTTCAGATTTTTTACATAATTGACAAGTCTTTTAGCGGTGGTAGCCTACAATGAACATATTATTCATGGTTTTTACTTTACTTTTATTTTATTTATCTTTTATCAGACACCAGTCAAATGTCCACATAGGAAGATACAATGTCTGTTTGACATCAATGTTACAAATGTATCAAATGTATGTGACAGATCTGGTAGTCTACTGGTGAACAGAGAATAAATGAGTTGCTGCAGTCCCTGTGTCCTGGTCCATCTATTACTACATGTCTATATGCCTGAACCAGCCCTAAGACACATCCAGCTGTGCAAATGTAACTTTACTACTGATTTTCATCACATTTTTGAGAAGCCACAGAAGCCTTTTGGCTACCCTGGTCATGCTTCTTATTTCTACACATTTGGAATGTCGCCCAAGTGTCTTGCAAGACACCCCATTTTTACAAGAATTATACAGGGTCAACGTAGCATTCTAGAATCACAGGAATTTCAGAGGTCACTTACCTTGATAGGGGTTCATCCCATGTTGGATATCAATCAGGAATGTGTAGCCAGATCATATTTGCCCTTGGAGAAATTCACCAAACTCAGTCTTTAACATTGAGATCAGCTCAGGCAAATAAAACTACAATGGGCAACCTACTTCCTTTCACATTACACCTAAACAACTGTGCAGTGTTAGAATAAATTAAACCCCCATTCCACCCAACCCCACCGTTTGAGTGCTGTACATATGCATTTGTTCATTTATTTTCCCCTTCAAGGCAGGAGATTAGAGCTTTCCAGCTTCCTGTCTTTCCTCTAAGGTAGTCTAGTCCAGTGTAATCACCTCCAAGGCCTTAACTGCACGGAGTAATATATGTGGATCAGTTGCTCTGCATCAATGACCCAGCAGTGTATTACAATGTCTTCCCTGTGTGGACCCTGGGTTGAGGAGTTTTGAATCACATACACCCAGTTAGTTTACAACAGGGGGGAAAGCCACCTTCAAACACACACACAGGATATTTTGAATTATTTGTACATTTATTTTCAGGGGAAAATACATTCATAAATACATTTATTATTATTATTATTATTATTATTATTATTATTATTATTATTATTATTATTATTATTATTATTATTATTATTATTATTATTATTATTATTATTATTATAAATTAAAATAAATGGTTGAATGGTCTAGGAGTATCAGCTTTCAAAAAATTGAGAAAAATATAAACAATGGAAACGCTGAAAATAACTATGAAAATGTAAATCTATATAATAAAGTTGAGGTTGTCTGTCTGTCTATGAATCTAATCTCTAATTGTGTCCTTCAGAATATTAACAACCTCCTACATCCCTGTAAAGGATCCCTGAGGGTCCTTGAAACTGCCTTCCATGCATTTTGGGCAGCTGGTGTATTCAACACCAATTGTTGGACACAAATGCGCAGCCAATTAGGCTGCGGCAGCATGGGGTCGCCACAGGGTTCCTCATCACATCTGCAAGATTCATTAAAATTGTAGATCAGAACAACAATTTGATCAGTATCTTCATGTCAATTTTCACCTCAATCCTGTTAAATTGTGCAGAACAGAGCTCCATGCATGGCCCATAGAGAAAACACAAAATTAATGTTTTCTCAAACCCACTCAAACTTACTGGATGAAATCACACATTAGGCATGTTGCTATATTATAACTTGCTTACATTTTGAAGTCCAACAGAATTGATATTGGATCTACTTTTTTTCTCACAAGTATGGTATTTGGGTGTATTGCCCCATATGAAAAACATCTGTAAAAACCATATATTTTGGAAAATGTACAATGTTTGTGTAGTATGTGAAAATGGCCTAGTACAGAGCTACAGAGATAATGGTGTATTCGGGTGAACCTCGTAAACTAGTAAAATGGTATTTCTCACATTAGCACACGACTGTGCATGTATATATATTGGAGAGCCGGGTTCTGAGGACCAGACGCGACGGAGAGGGAATCTGAAAGTTATTCCTGTGAAGGAATTAACCATTAACACGGAAATTAATCCGCGCAAAGGGAAGAATGAATGAAGGAAATCAAATACCTCTCACTCTCACTAAGAGTGACAAAACAGACGTAACAGAAAAGGAGGAGAAATTATAGCAACCCAGAAAATAATGGGCGCAACAAAGGTCAGTTCTGCTTTACTCCAAAGCAAGGCGATGGAGCAAAGTGGTCACCATTTGATGCATAAATCCTATACCGTTTACTGGCTACGTGTCAACACGAAGAAAACACGACGCACCGCAAAATGGAAGCTCAGAGCTTTTATAGCTGCCGGGTAACCTAGAACAGGTGCGAAGCATAAGTCCTGAGACAGAGAAAAAGGCCAGAACGGACAACGGAAAAGCAAGGCAAGAGCACCCTCACACTGCTCCAAAGGAGAACGGCCGCAGAAATAAAAAGAGGCTGCCAAACCATGACAGGACCCCCCCTCTAAGGGACGGCCCCAGACGATCCCTCAGCCTTATCTCTGCGGAAGTCCATAATGAGTGCTGGGTCCAAGATGTTCTTGGAGGGAACCCAGCAGCGCTCCTCAGAGACGTAGCCCTCCCAATCTACTAAAAACTGGGCACCTCTGCCCACACGCCTCTCGGCCAAAATACGCCGAATGGTATAGACCGGACCTCCCTCCACAAAGCGGGAAGGGGCGGTGGCTTGTCCGCCGGGACGAGAGCGCTCACAAACCCCAGCTTCAACCGGGAGATGTGGAAGGTAGGATGGATGCGCATAGAGTGTGGTAGCTGAAGACGCACAGTGACTGGGTTAATCTTGCGGATTATTTTAAAGGGGCCCACGAATTGCGGCGCAAGTTTGCGGGACTCCACACGCAGGGGCATCCCGCGTGGACAGCCACACTCATTGCCCAATCGGTAAGAGGGGCCGAATGACGGCACTTGTCGGCCACAACTTGCTTTGCTCGGCCACAACTTGCTTTGCTTGGCTGTGGCGTGCAGGTAGGATGCACGCACACGCCTCCAGACAGATTGACACCTCCGAACGAAGGACCCCGTGGATGGTACCCCTACATCTCTCTCCAACTCGGGAAATAACGGGGGTTGATACCCCAGCTGAGCCTCAAAAGGAGAGAGACCCGTGGAGGTGTTACACAGCGTGTTATGGGTGTACTTTGCCCAGACGAGGTGGCGACTCCAGGATGTGGGGTTGGAGGCGGCCAAACACCGAAGTGTGCTGTCCAAGGTCTGGTTAGTACGCTCCGTCTGTCCATTGGTCTCCGGATGGAAACCAGAAGACCAACTGTCAGATGCCCCTAGGAGGACATGGAAGGAGCTCCAGAACCTAGCGGCGAACGGGGGGCCGTGATCTGACACCACGTCCAGGGGGAGACCGTGCACCCTAAACACGTGATCAACCATCAGCTGCGCTGTCTCTGGTACTGAAGGCAGTTTGGGTAGCGCGATAAAATGAGCCGCCTTGGAGAATCTGTCTACGACCACTAAAATCACCGTTTTGCCCTGAGACGCAGGCAACCCAGTGATGAAGTCGAGAGCAACGTGACTCCAAGGACGGCTGGGTATGGGCAGGGGGCGCAGAAGGCCCGAGGGTGGAAGTCGTGAACCCTTGCTACAAGCGCTCCATATTCGGCCACCAAAAGCGTCGGGACAAGAAATCCCTCGTACGGTGGACGCCAGGATGGGCCGCCAACTGAGAAGTGTGACCTCACTGGAGAACCCGAGATCTGAACCGGGACGGAACAGGCAGTGGGACGGGCCCCCATCTGGGCCCGGGTCTGAGCGTAAAGCCTTCTGCACGGCTGCTTCGATCTCCCACATCACCGAGGCTACAATTTAGGCAACTGGTACGATGGGCTCAGGATGCGACTCCCTATCAGCGTGATCGTATATGCATAACCGTGCATCCAATTTAACATTCTTCGACCCGGGTCGGTAGGTCAGAAGAAATCTAAACCGAGCGAAGAATAATGCCCACGGGGCTTGCCGAGAGTTACGTGTCTTGGCCTGCTGGACGTATTCCAAATTCGTATCGTCGGTCCAGACAGTGAAAGGGTGCTCAGCTCTCTCCAACCAATGGCGCCACTCCTCCAACGCCAACTTGACTGCCAACAACTCCCGGTCCCCTACATCATAATTTCTCTCAGCGGGTGTCAAGGCATGAGAGAAATACGTGCATGGGTGCAGTTTGTGGTCCTGCTGAGAATGCTGGGACAGAATAGCTCCTACTCCTAGTTCTGATGCATCCACCTCTACCACAAAGGGGAGGGAGGGATTGGGGGTTATCAGGATAGGTTCGGAGCTAAACCTCTTTTTAAGCTCTGTGAATGCCGCCTCAGCCCTAGAGTTCCATTGGAACCGTGCAGATAAAGTTTTCTTAGTAAGGGCTGTGATAGGGGCGGCTACCCTGCTAAAATTGTGGATAAACAATTTTAAAAGGTAAAAATTAGCTAAGCCCAGGAAGCGCTGTACCTGCTTTACTGAAGCTGGAGTGGGCCAATTGTTAACTGCTGGAACCTTCTCTGGATCCATCAGGACTTTTCTGCCACAATGAAACCCAAGAAAAAGACGGAGTTAGTATGGAACGAGCACTTCTCGGCTTTAACGAATAGCCGCGCCTTAAGAAGCGCTTCTAAAAACCTGCCTAACATGACCGACGTGAGAAGTGAAATCGGGAGAGAAAATTTAAATATCGTCCAGGTAAACGAAGACGAACTTCTCCAGCATCTCTCTAAGAACGTCGTTCACTAGCGCCTGGAAGACAGAGGGGGTGCTATTGAGACCTAATGGCATCACTCGGTATTCGTAGTGTCCGGGGTGTGTGTTGAACGCCGTCTTCCACTCATCGCCCTTACGCATGCGCACCAGATTGTAAGCACTGCGAAGGTCGAGCTTATTGAATACCAACACCCCCTACAGACGCTCAAATTCGAGTTCATGAGTGGAAGAGGATACCTGTTCTTAACAGTGATGTTGTTAAGTGTTAAGACCCCGATAATCTATACAGGGTCTCAACCCTCCATATTTTTTCTTAACAAAGAAAAATACAGCACTGGCTGGTGAAGTGGAAGGTCTGATGAAACCGTTAGCCAAGGACTCCTCAATGTATTCTTTCATGGCTGCGCTCTCCAGAATCGATAAAGAATACAGAGAACCCCTGGGAGGGACCGTAACCGGGTACAAGAGAACCCAAAGGACGGCTATCGAGAGCAGTAACCAGACAGGCCGAGTGAGGGGGTGTATATGGATTTTTAATTCCCTGTCCCATATATTGTCTATGAAGCACTCAACTGCTCTGGAATCAATGAAAGCATCGATGTTGACTGAACGCCTATTCCAGAACAGTTGGACTGGTAAAAGAGTCCGAGAGAGAATACCATTTTGTCTCGCTAGAGGCCCCAGTTCCCCTAGCGAGACCCCTCGTTTCCCCTGATCCTTTGTGTGACACTGATCCTTTGTGTGACCCTTGCGCCTACAATAGCAGCACCAGCTCTCACATGGTTTTGCCCCTCTAGGCTTGCAGAGAGACACCTGCATAGGCTCCTCCTGATTAAAGGAGGAGTAGGTGGAAAGACCGACTGGAGGTTCTACTGACGGCGAGGGGATATGACGAACAGGGCAGTCTCTACGCCACCGCTCACGCTCCCTGATACGGTTGTCAAGCCGTGGTGACCAGAGCTCTTAACGTAGCAGGTGGCTCGAGCACGGCCAGGGCGTCCTTAATGGGATTGGACAACGCATTAAGAAATAGAGACTTAAGCGGACCGTCAGGCCATCCTGTCTCCCCTGCCAGTGCTCAAAACGTGGTGGAAAATGCCGCCACTGTGTCGGTATCCTGGCGAAGACAAGTTAGTCTCATGGCGGCTTCCTGACCGGAAACGTCATGATCGAAAACTAACTGCATCTCTTCCATCAATTTAATCGGGTCACGCACAACAGGAGCGTTGGCCCGAATTAGGGGGTCCGCCTAAGCGAGGGCATGGTCACTTAAGGGACAAAATAAAGGCTACCCAGGACTCTTGTGTTGTAAACCGGGAAGGCTGTGCCTGAAAAAATATCAAGCACTGTGTGAGAAAACCCAGACACTTCCCTGGTTCCCCACTATAGCTGGGCAGCAATTGGAGCTTGGGGGTGGGTGGCAAAGGAACGGGGTTTATTGGTGCTTGTGCAACTGGGGGTGGATTAACTGCGATGGTTAACACGCAAAGACTCTCTGCCAACTCGCGGAGACAGTCTCCCTGATACCGCAGCTGCTCCATCAGCTGGCCTTGCTGTATCTGGAGAGCAAGAATGCCCTCCTCAGGGGTGACCCCTTTTGGTACTTATCCTGCACCATAAAAGTAAAGGTAGAAGGCTAATTAAAGCCCCAGTGACCAAGAGGTGGTGATGTTATCGCTCCCCTATGGTCATGGTTGAGTCCGTCCATTGATCGTTGATATTAAAAACTACCCTGGTTTTCCCACCCAGGCCAATAATGCAATTTTCAACTTTCAAAAGACAAACGGTAAATCAGAAAATTTGAAAAATGAGTTTGAATTGTTAATTTCTCTATTATTACAAAGATTAAAAAAATGAAAATTAAAATATTGAATCCAATTTTCAATTTTTCAATTTGAGATACACTGCCCGGCCAAAAAAAAAGTCGCACACTAATATTTCGTTGGACCGCCTTTAGCTTTGATTACGGCACGCATTTGTTGTGGCATTGTTTCGACAACCTTATGCAATGTCACAACATTTATTTCCATCCAGAGTAGCATACGTTTTTGGCTGAGATCTTTCAATGGGGTTAAGGTCAGGAATCTGGTGGCTAATTCATGTGTGAAAATGATTCCTCATGCTCCCTGAACCACTCTTTCACAATTTGAGCCCGATGAATCTTGGCATTGTCATCCTGGCATATGCCCATTGATGGGATAACCTGGTCATTCAGTACATTCAGGTACTTCGCTGACTTAATTTTATTGCTGCATAATGTTGCTGAGCCTAGACCTGATCAACTGAAGCAACCCCAGATCATAACACTGCCTCCAGAGGCTTGTACAGTGGGCACTATGCATGACGGGTGCAATGGCGACTTTTTTTTGGCCGTGCAGTGTATACGCATCAGGAAATCAAATAGATAAATCTTACATGGACCGGCCGGCAGTGGATTTGAAGCATTTAAAACCGCTGTTTCGTCTCGTGCTGAGAAATGTATCTAACGTGCCAAAGCCAGTGTTTTCTAAGCTGATTGTTTTTGGGTTGAGGGCCGAGCCTGAGGGGAACAACTTATAAAGCCCAGTTATTGGTAGAAGCACCAGCACGGTGTTGCGTGAGCACTCCTTAGCGTCGTGGTTACCGACTGTTGTAACCCAGGAACCCAGCCTGGTTCCATCGCTAACCACTGTTTTTCTCTTTCACAATTTATATATACAAGGTGCAAAGTGCCTCATTATGTTGTTTGATGTATTTTTATGCTTACTCCAGATTAATGGACGCATTGTGAATGGGCAAAGTGCAATCTGAATATATTGTAGGGATTCCATTTTATGGGCCAAGTGCCAATGTATAGATGTATATGGGCCAATCTTAATGTATAGATATTCTAGCCACAGGGCACAGGGCAAAGTGCAATCTTGGTATGTTATCGGTAGTTTAATGAGTGAGCAGTGTGCAATCTGAATCTATTAGGATTTTAAGGAATGAGTAATGTGCAATATTGTTCTCTTGGTAAACTCTGAATTCCAGATCCTTAACTCCCCTGTGTGATCAAACCTTCGGGACATGTGCAATAGTTCTCAGCGAAAGCAAAGTTTATTTATTATATAGGCTATTTTGACTTGTGTGCAATAATTACTTTTATTAACTGATTGCAGTGATCACTTTACATATCTAGGGTGAACCTTCCTTTTGTATAACTTTTAATGTATATTATTGTATACGTATATTATATATTTAGCCCTCGATTGAACTATTGCACTGTGTTTGGACGCCCCCTGTGAAAAAATCTAAATAAAGAGATTGTATATTTTAATCTAAATAAAGAGATTGTATATTTTAATCTAAATGAAGAGATTGTATATATTAATCTAATTAAAGAGATTGTATATTTTAATCTAAATAAAGAGATTGTATATTTTCTTGTACCAGCTTCCATCTTGCGTCTCCTTGATTTAATCTGTGCAGGGTATTTTCTGCCTTTTGCCTTACCAGGGTCTCCCACCCTTATAATTGGGAGTGGCGTAGTCTAAATACTTACTGCTATAGGGGCGTAGCGCTCCTAGGGGCCACACAAGGAACAACAATAACAGGTGAAGGGGAAAAGAAAATCACTAATTAAATTCCTTATCATAGAGCTGATTTTGTTAGTAGCTGACGTGTATTAGTAGGAGCTCTGAGCTTAATCATATTTTCCTTTTTTATTTCACTCAAATGTCAATAGTAGTGATGATAATGGTACTACAGATGATTATAATTTTAATGTATCTCAGTGAATGTATTCAACATTTCTCTGGGATTGATTTAGACTAATATTAAAATATACGGTATATTGTCTGACTGTTCTTCTGTTATTTTTAAACAGCAAAGCTGTCTGAAAAGGACAACAACAACTGCATCTGCCGGACCCCGTGCAACATGACTCGCTACAATAAAGAGCTGTCCATGGTGAAAATCCCAAGCAAGACTTCAGCAAGATACCTGGAAAAGAAGTTCAACAAGTCTGAGAAATACATCACGTACGTGTTCTTAGATTATATCAATGAGTTGTCCTTATATCAAGGACCAGAGTCTAGTTATTTACACAGGAGATTTATTTGCACCAGGGGTCAGCAACATATCTGTGTACAGTTCTTGGTAAACCTTTTGATTATATCAAATCTGTCAATTAAAAAACATAAAAAATGTTTCTGTCCGCTATGGAGGATGATGATGCTGAACCCTGATTTTTACTTTTTGAATGGTTTTAGTGTTTTTCAACTGTCTGTGGCCAAGACAGAGGTACGCAGCAGCAGATTGACTATAGGAGGCTGACAAGATTTTGCCTGGCCTGATAATTTGGTCTTTGATTCTGCCTGGAGAATCAAACTGTCCATTAGAGGCTCTTTGTGTCAGTGACACATGGCAGTAGGCAAAATTCTGTAATATATACTCTTTGACTACCATTTTCTATCTCTGTGCATGACAGAGCTTGTGTTTTCCTTGTGTGGTAGGGACAACATCCTGGTCCTTGATGTATTCTTTGAAGCCTTGAACTATGAGACCATTGAGCAGAAGAAAGCTTATGAAGTGGCTGGTTTACTGGGTAAGAACAATTCACAAAAAGCACTGCAACACTTTAATATATCATAAATCTTGTCCTAGAATCCTGGAATTGTTCCCTGTTCACCATGTTTCCGTGTCTCTCCTGCTTGATTGGCAGGTGACATCGGTGGTCAGATGGGACTGTTCATCGGAGCAAGCATCCTGACAATACTTGAGCTGTTCGACTATGCCTATGAGGTCAGCATTCACTTTGAGGGACACAATTATCCTTATCAGACAACAAAATGTCAGTCTGGGCTGAGTGCATTATACCAAGAAATGGTAGTCTTGGAAAAAGTGCCAACTAGACACAACAAATTATTTAATTACATTTTTAGGTATTTCAAGAGTAAGAGAGAACCACTGGTCATGCTCTCTTTAAAATTAAAAATGTACCATGTTTGAAGGATGGCCACTGTAAATTTAATTATTTATTATTAATACAAATAATTTATTATTTTTTCAGCTAGTGATTTTTCCATTGTACATTTTTAAAATGTACCCACATGACTATCTTTATGAAGGTGAGTTAAGTCATTAAATTGATATAGGGATCAATTAGGAGTGATTATGTGGCATAGGTAGGTATTTTTAATGAATTTGTCCCATGTTTAGGATAGATCGTGTTCATTATCAAAGGAAAAAACAGTCTTTATGAAAACTACCCTTTAGAGAGACTGTGAAGATTTGATTGATGTGTGTTTAATATAATTGCTGATTGCATTAGGATGAGTGATGTTCTCCCAGGGGTGAAAAGGCCTGAGCTTTTCAGTTCAGTCGAAGTATAAGGACTGTTAGTTGAAATTGGCTTTTAAACTCTTTGATGCCTAAATTAACCAGGTATATTTAATCAACCTATGGAATGACATTTAAAAGCAATCTCAAACAGAAAAGAATTTCAGGAAATTAAAAGAAAAAGTCGGCATGCATCCCCAAAAAGGTGTTTGCAGTTTCAAACGCATCAGCAGTGATTCCATTTCCACTTTCTTTAATCATGGTACAGATTCCTTAGATCGTTTCATTCTTTGGAGAGCCTTGCTTTTACCATCACTACAATGAGTTTTTCACATAATTACCCAGTTCTGAAGTAGTTTGCTGTTACCATACTGTGTTTATGCACTGATTTTAGGTGATGAGAGACAAATTGCTGGACTTACGGAGTCGAGAGGAAGAGGAAGGGAGCCACAGGGAGGATGTGGTAAGGAAAGGAATGTCTGATTAGGCAATCTTTTTCTTCGGGGATGTCTGTTTTCAAGTTACAAACTGAGTAACTTGGAGGAACATGGTATGTGGTCACCATCTGTAGTGACATTTTAGTGTCAGTCATCCTACACCAACATTATTTAGAAAGTGTTTTTGTGAAAAACACATAAGTTCAAAACATATCCACAGAGGCATATTATTATTATTTGTATTATTTTATTTGGGGTATGTTCTGATCTAGAAAGATCTGGTGTATGTGTCAGCATGCATGTACATGTGCACGTATGTCTCCCTGCTCAGAGTACCTGTGACCCAATGGCAAACCACTCCGAAGCCATCAGCCACACTGTTAGTGTGCCCCTGCAGACTACACTGAGTACACTGGAGGAGATCACCTGCTAGTGCCTCCCAATCTGCCCTGACACCCACCAGCTCGGACAGCAGCAACAGGGGGCCTGAGGGGACCTGCCCAGCATTGACTGAGTATCTTTGGAACAAAATCAATGAAGGCCAGAGCAGAAGAAAACCAAGAGCTTTGCTGCACCATGCTGTACAACGGGGAATAAAGGATACGTCCTCTTGACTTAAAATGAACTCTCTGTGAGTCAAGACAGTCTCAGACATATTCTTCCTGACAGACTCTGAGACAAACGGTCTCTGATTTCATGGATGATGCAAAATCAGTCCACTGAGGGGATACATCTGTAAAGATTTGTGTATACAGTTCACTCTGTCATTCACAATCTACTGCCAAATTGTACATTAGCCAACTGTCCCACTTGCATGTTGGTCCTTTGGATACAGTGCGTTTTACTAATGCCAAGACTGTGGTTTCGCTTATGCTGTGTGTCTGGGAAACTATACGGCTTGCAAGGCAAAGCTTGGTGTGCCATTGTGGGAAAACATCTTTCTCAGAGGGTCACAGTCAGTCAGTGCACCAACATTTGCAGCTTTCTTTGTCAATTAAATGCTGTGTGTAACGAATCATTTGATGTGTGACCCCTGTTACGCTCACACACTGATTTGCAGATCAGTTACTTAACTTATATTTAAATAATATTCATTTTATTTATTTATTAAAGTCTATTCACCTAAAATTCAGTTCAGTTGCTATAGTTTCACTGGAAAATTGACATATTATGTTGTGGGTGGAAATCAGAAAGCATACAGATGTAATAGCAGAACACAGAGTTGATTATGAGCAGCTGGGGTAAAGAGGTTCCGGGACTAACGAGTGACGGTTGTGTGGGAGATGGAGAGAGCTGTGTAGGAGTTTACATGCTGCAGAAATGCCAGGCCACCAGTTCCCACATTTGTGCACATGTATTTACAAAAATACATATCAAGCAGTTTTTCACTACAGATTTATAATGATAAATTATACTTTACAGCTCATTCCAGTCCCATTCCAGGTTCTCAAGGCTAACTGGATGCAATTAATTTGAGTAAATTAAGGTGAGGCCTTAGTTTAGTGGTTCAACTAAAAAGCTATTTATAAATATTTTCTACAAATCCCAATTCAAAAGAAGTTGGGACAGTATGTAAAATGCACATAAAAGCAGAAAGCAGTGATTAGTAAATTCTGTTTTACATATATTTAATTGAAAACAGTACAAAGAAAAGATATTAAATGTTTTACCTTATCAACTTTATTCTTTTTTTTTTGCCCACACCATCCGCACGTAGGAGGTCAACTTTATTACGTTGTCATTAAACTTTGAACATTTATGCAAGTGACTCCCTCCAGCCCCAGTGTTGCCCCCCCCCCCCCCCCCCCCCCCCCCCCCAAGTAGTATTTTTATTAAGCTGTTCATAATAACAAAAAAATAAAATAAAATAAAACTATTTTACTGTGTTGGTTGAGGGGAAAATAATAACAATAATGATAGCAACAGTAATAACAATAATAATACAAATAACAATAGTATCAATATCAAACTACAAATAATCTAAAATAATTATAAGTATATGCTTATCAACTTTATTGATTTTTGTAAATATACGCTAATTCCAAATTTGATGCCTGCAACATGTTCCAAAAAAAGACGGGGGAGTTAAAAAAAAACACCTGTTTGGAACATTCTACAGATAAATAGGTGATGCTATCATGACTGGGTATAAAAGGATAACAAAAGACTCTTGATATCTTGTTTTATTTTCACGTACTCTTACAAGGGATACTACACTGCCTGGCCAAAGAAAAAGTTGCACATTCTAATATCTCGTTGGACCGCCTTTAGCTTTGATTACGGCGCGCATTCGTTGTGGCATTGTTTCGTCAACCTTATACAACGTCACAACATTTACTTCCGTCCAGAGTTGCAGTCAGTTTTGCCCAAGATCTTGTATTGATGACGGGAGTCAAACCACTCCGTAAAGTCTTCACCAGCACATCCCAAAGACTTTCAATGGGGTTAAGGTCAGGACTCTGGTGGCCAATTCATGTGTGAAAATGATTCCTCATGCTCCCTGAACCACTTTCACAATTTGAGCCCAATGAATCTTGGCATTGTCGTCCTGGAATATGCCCATTGATGGGATAACCTGGTCATTCAGTACATTCAGGTACTCAGCTGACTTCATTTTATTGCTGCATTACATTGCTGAGCCTAGACCTGACCAATTGAAGCAACCCCAGATCATAACACTGCTTCCAGAGGCTTGTACAGTGGGCACTGCATGACGGGTGCAAAGGCGACTTTTTTTTGGGCCAGGCAGTCTATATTGAAGGGTTGTTTCTCCTGACTTATTTTTCCATAGCGTTACATAGGAAAAGGAGTCACAACCCTTAAAGTGATCCATCCATATCTACTGCATATCTGGTAGCAGAGTGATGGTTGAGGTTTGTTTGATACCGCAGACCCTTGATGACTTACAGCCATTTAGCTATCCATGTGATCCATACTATTCCCGTGTAATTTACAGCTTAATCTAGTCCCACCCCCCAATTCCCATAGAGATCCATTCAAATGCAGAGAGGTTATAGTATCGCTTGTATGAGTACCTGAAAATAAGATTTTTTACCCTTTTATACCCAGTCATGATAGCATCACCTGTTTACCTGTGGAATGTTCCAAACAACTTCCCAGTCTTTTTTTTTTTTTGCCTTTTGGAACATGTTGCAGGTGTCAAATTCGGAATTAGCATATATTTACAAAAATTAATAAAGTTGATAAGGTAAAACATTAAATATCTTTTCTTTGTACTGTTTTTAACTAAATATATGTAAAACAGAATTTACAAATCACTGCTTTCTGCTTTTATGTGCATTTTACATACTGTCCCAACTTTTTAGAATTGGGGTTTGTATTTAAAAATTATATTGTCATTCATTAACATTCTTAAGACTATATAAAGGTGCTCAAAAATATCCAAGGTCTTGAATTTCACAGAGCATAACTGTGCCTTGACAATATAGTCTTATGCATGGAAATTAATGTAGGGCTCGATTAAATGATGCTCTATGCCACAAATACAGTTTGGTCAGTTAATTTTGGAGATTGGTCAGTGTGGAGATCTCTTTGTGTTTGTGGAGATAAAACTAGCATTTACGTGTAGTTGAAATCAAGTACAAATGTTGATTATATCCTGGTCATAGTACATTTTTGTGTTGTTCCTGAAAATCAAATTAAAAAATGACAGTAAGTCAAATATCAGTGTTTTTGAGGCAACTTTGGAACCAGAATAAGAAACAACCTGCATCCTCCTTCCGATGAAATATTATCTGAAGCACATTTTAGATACACAGATGCATTCCCTTCCATGAAGATCTCCACTTCATATCATCATACCATGTGATTTCATATAAATATAAATATACGACAGAATTTTCTGTACAAAGATATTGTTTAAAAAATATATTTAATCCTAAATATATATATATATATATACATACATACATACATACAAGTATATACGTATATATATATATATATATATATATACACAGTATATATATAAAATAGTAGGCTAAATATGCTTTTTTTTAAATATTCATATTCAAGGATATTTTTGAATTCATATGTACTCATTGTTAACCACCCTCAATTTGTAGACATTTTGGAACATCCAGTTAGGTTTAATATGAATCTATGATTGTCTCTGTCTGTTGCATGTATAGATCAAAAGTAACAAAGGTCTTTTTTGTAGCCTGGCTAACCACAGCATTTCATGAACAACCCTACTTTTTAAACAGACATCACAATTATTCTACTTTTAAAATTGGAATTTTTCCAAACATGATTTCTCTGTAGGAGGGCTTTTTAATGCCAAATTTCAGAATGTTCTGAAAGGTCATTCCAATTTTAATAGTATTTCACAGGAAAACCCGACTGGCAGTACCATCTGTTTTTTTTTTTTTTATACATTTTTTTATTTTATATGTTACCACCAAACACATATATACATAATTAAATGAATCCCTGTCCATAGAACAGCAGTTCATTATCAGGCTGTTGGAAAATGCTGCTCATCCTAACAATATAATTGACGCTATCTTAGCCTTTCTAAGTCATGTTTAAGTCATGATTTATACCAAAAAGTTATATACTTGAAAAAAATTGAGTAGGAATCAGTCTTTCTATTTTATTCATTTGAAACTTGATAAGACCTACTATATGCTTATTATACAAACCCCAATTCCAAAAAAGGTGGGGCAGTATGTAAAATGCACATGAAAGCAGAAAGCAGTGATTTGTAAATTATCTTTTACGTATATTTGTATTGAAGACAGTACAAAGAAAAGATATTTAATATATATATATCAACTTTATTGAATTTTGTAAATATATGCTAATTCCGAATTTGATGCCTGCAACACGTTCCAAAAAAGTTGGGACAGGGCCAAAAGACTGTCCCAGTCAGTGACGGGGAAGTTCAAAACATTCACAAGTAAACGGGTACACATGCTATCATGACTGGGTATAAAAGGATATCAAAAGACTCTTGATATCTTATTTTCAGGTACTCTTACAAGCGATACTATAACCTCTCTGCATTTGAATGGATCTCTATGGGAATTGGGGGGTGGGACTAGATTAAGCTGTTAATTACACAGGAATGGTATGGAACCCATGGTTGGCTAAATGGCTGTAAATCATCAAGGGTCTCTAACCCCGGTATCAAACGAGCCTCAACCTATCACTCTGCTGCCAAATATGCAGTAGATATGGATGGATCACTTGAAGGGTTGTTTCTCCTGACTTATTTTTCCATTGAGTTCAGTAGGAAAATGACTCAGGAGAAACAACCCTTAAAATGATCCATCCATATCTACTGCATTTCCGACAGCAAAGTGATGGTTTGAGGCTAATTTGTAATTTACAGCTTAATCTAGTCCCACCCCCCAATTCCCATAGAGATCCTTGACTTGACTCTTGATATCTTATTTTATTTTCATGTACTCTTACAAGCGATACTATATTGATTGTTTCTCCTGACTTATTTTTCTATAGCGTTCAATAGGAAAAGGAGTCACAACCCTTAAAGTGATCCATCCATATCAACTGCATATCTGGTAGCAGAGTGATGGTTGAGGCTCGTTTGATACCGCAGACCCTTGATGACTTACAGCCATTTAGCCAACCATGTTCCATACTATTCCGGTGTAATTTACATCTTAATCTAGTCCAACCCCCCAATTCCCATAGAGATCCATTCAAATGCAGAGAGGTTATATTATCGCTTGTAAGAGTACATGAAAATAAGATATCAAGAGTTTTTTGATATCCTTTTATACCCAGTTATGATAGCATCAACTGTTTACCTGTGGAATGTTCCAAACAGGTGTTTTGTGAACTTCCCCGTTTTTTTTTTCTTTTTGCCCCTGTCCCAACTTTTTTGGAACGTGTTGCAGGCTTCAAATTCGGAATTAGCGTATATTTACAAAAATCAATACAGTTGATAAGGTAAAACATTAAATATCTTTTCTATGTACTGTTTTCAATTAAATATCTGTAAAAGAGAATGTGCAAATCACTGCTTTCTGGTTTTATATGCATTTTACATGGTATCCCAACTTTTTTGGAATTGGGGTTTGTATCATCAGGTTTGCTACCATTTCAATTTTGTGATATGGAATTTTAAAACTTAAGGGCATATTTACATCAATCAGAAAGGATTTTCAGTCTATTTTAGCTTTCCAGCCTTTTTAGTTGGATTCAGTCAAACCAACGTTTACACTCATAAGGACCACCCACTAATAATTTATTTGAACTATACAATATAAATCCTATTGAACACGGTCATAAGCATGACAGTCCAAGTGTCATAACCTGTAATGACAGCATACTACTGAGGGAATAACAATGTCATAATATACGCACCAATCAATTTTTTGCAGTTATTTTGACTGTGTTTTGTAAAAGATTGCGGCATACATTACAGCAATATTATGACATTATAGCACTTAAAATATATGTCAAATTAACAATCATACAGTATGATATAGTATGCCAACAAAGTTTCATTTGGTGTGGTTTTCTTCAGACAGCAAGGTGCTGCAATGCGAACCAGTTTAACCAGGCACAAGATACAGAATATATGACATCTGTTCTAACTGCAACACTTCAGAATATTGTTTTCCACTGAATATCTGAAATATTAGCACAATTAATTGTGTGGAATATTCTGACCAAAAAGATATGTAATGATACGTTCCTTTAGTCAGCACTTGAAATAGCCTTTGCAAATCCTATTCGGATTATCACTGTCTGCTACCCTTCTAGTCATTATGAAGTAAAACAAAGTCTACAAACCATATATATTTGATTGAATAGTAATTTAGAGTGCCAAGTTTGTTTGATTGAATCTTGGGGTAAGGATTCAATAGAAATGTAACCTTAAATTGTACATGCGTGTGGATGCAAATCTTTAGATTTGTCTTTTCAAACACAGTTTGGCGACTTGCTTTGGTGCAGAAACAAAAATATTTGTGGCTCAAAGATAAGCACAGATTATGACAGATTCCTGCCCTTGCCATTTAATATTTTACTATTCTCGCCACCAGCAGCTCATTCTAGCAATCTTTGTGTGCTGGGGACAACTTAAAAGTGGGGGTTCAATTTTGTCATCGAATAACAGTTCAGCAACATACCTGTGTCAGATTTATAAAAGCATTATAAAAGTCTTGTTCTTTACTTTCCCACTTGATATATCACAATACTTTATGGCCCTGCATGGGTAAATGTTTGTAAGGTGCTCCTGATGAACCAATCAAGAGTTTCTTAGGTTCATTGACATGGCCAATTGTAGATTCTATAAGCTCATCATCAGAAAGTGACCGCATACTTTATTTTACTACAAAGTGAGTACTGAAGATGCCGTTAAAGTGACCGCATACTTTATTTTACTACAAAGTGAGTACTGAAGATGCAGTTAAAGTGAATAAGCATTTGTACGTAGAAAGCAACAAACCATTGAACTTGAGTGCAGTCCATTGGTCGGCCAAACAACATTGCCTCCACCAAACTACTTATGTCTCTGGATTTTATGTGTATTTAAATGAAATTGGCAAGCAATAGGATATGAATGTTAGATAAGATCAAGATTTGTGGTCCCTAAGTGTGCATTCGCAAGCATTGAAAATGCAATTTAGCAGTAATTTATCATCTCGGAAACAGGAGGTTATGCCAAAATTACCCCAGATGAAATTGTATACCATTTATGATCACTTTCAATGGTGACATATCTTTTAGTTAAAAGCCAGCTTAGTTGCTTCAGTAAAAGTCTAAGCTATGGTCAATGAACTTTAATTTGCCTCACTGTATGTGTGCATGCAATATGCTCCTGTTTCTGCCCATTAAATTGCAATCAGTACCACAAGTTGCATTTTAATTATTAAAAATCAAAGCAAATTATTCCCATGAGCATGACTGCTGAATGTGAGAATATACATTTCCACATTAATTTCCTTCAATCACATTTTGATCAAAAGTTTGCAAGTACCAAAAAGCTGCTAATTTTGCAGTCCAATCAGACCATTACAATCAACCTATCATGGTAAGGTTAAAAACATGACCCTCTGGAGCTCCTGTGTCAGAGAGAAGCTGGTATTTATGTTTTTTAATACTGTTATTGCAAGATCTGCTTTTCATTCTGTGATGCTACATTAGTGTTTTTAACATCAAATGAATAAACCAAAATAATTTCTCAGCTCACTAGAGCGTGTGGCTTATTTAAACATGAAACTAGCATGCTGTCTTCTTCGTCTTTGAAAAGTTATTGCAATTATGTGTACAAATTCCTTGACATATACATAGCTGTAACTGGTTTTTATGCTTATATTATCAAATAAATTCCATATATCTTTCCTCTTTTTGATCCGTTTAAGCACTTGTTTCAACATTCTCTGACTACCTTGGCATCCTTAAAATAAGGCCCTTAAAATAACAGCAAAAAGAAAACTTGATGTTATTCAATAATTCATATACAGTATTAAGATATGTTATCTCTTATGTCCTTATATGCATATAGGAAATTGAGTTTTTCCATAAGCCACATATTTAATACATTTTATGTACAGTAGGTAATTTGTTGGAGATTAATAATAGTTTTTATCTCTGTAACCAAAGGAGCGTAGGGATTTAAAGGTTAAAAGAAAAGCTGAGCCAAAACATTAATTAATTGGTTTCACATTAGCATATATCTGTTTTATAGCAGTCTTGAAAAAACCAAGAAAACAATTTGAAGACCCATTTTATTTTGTGAACTCAGGACCTGTTTCATTTTTGAATTATGGGTCAATCGAATAATGAAACAATTGTTAACAGAAAAAATATTGTATTGATTGAATCACGGGAAAATCTTGTTACCCAGCTCCGCTGCATGCTGAAAACACAGTTAATAACTCACACTATGTAAATGTAAATAATCCTGATCCAAAAATAAATTGCGGCCAAACAAATCAGTCGACCAGGAACTACAGGGTCCACGCAGACATAAATTAGATGGCCAGCCACAGGCTAGAATCTGTAAAAGAAGTCATACTTTTACTTGCTTTCAAGGCATATACAATTTAGTCAAATAAAAACAAACCATCTCAGGTTATCCAGCAGCATATTACAATAAACTTTGTTTTTCTCATCGTTGTGAGATATAGTGGAGGAAGTCAAAGGTTCTAGCCAATGGAAATGAGTCGTCTCCAAATGATTGGACTTTTGGTTCTGTCTAATTGGTCAACTATAAACATACTTGTGCTTTTGTGATAAAAGTCTCTGTTTGGGTCCCTCTTTTGCTTAATATTTGAATTTTACTAACACAGCATTAGGAAAATATGAACATGGAGAACATCACGTACTAATGGTAGTGTACAAATAAATGCGTGGAAATTAATGAATAAATAAGTAAACATAAATAGTAATTTTGAAAAATGAAATATTGAATATGTATAATATGTAATAATTGTAAGGATATACAGGCATCCATATTCCCTGGGACACAGCGTGTCATTACATAATATATTGCATATGTTAGGTATAAATAATATGTAGGATTTTACATATTAATACAACATGTAAAAGGTGAGATAAATATTTTCCAATCTGTTTATATCATATATGTTATTTTGATGTACTATTTTGTTTTTATTGTAATTACATTATTTTTGCAAGAATAATTTACTTGGTGAATCTCTTCTTCTTGTGTATAGTTTCAGCATTGCAATGTACAAGAGCAAACTAGCATAACGGTAATTTCCTGTCAGTGAAATAATTTGCCAACTTTAACATTTGATGGCACTTGCATGGTCAAGGTCATCCCCACGCTTTGGGCCGAATTCTATCAAATGCACTTAGGCCTAAAAAAGTAGCACTTGCTGACCCAGGGCCCTATCTTACACCCGGTGCAAAGCGGCGCTAACCCAAACGCAAGTGTCTTTGCTATCTAACGCCTAACGCTTACGTCCTTTAACTACCATGTATTCTTGCGCCCGTTGCAAGTGAACTGGGCGTGTTGGTCTTAAGATGAGGGGTGGCCAGGATTATTTTTGGCGTATTGCTATCTTGAGCCAGCAGAAAGCGCTTGCGCTAGAACCACCACAAACCTGGTCTAAAGTCATGTCGCAGTTGTTTACATGTTATTTTAACCGCGCATATAAGTGCTTCGACATAGGCATGTGCACAACGCGCGTACCCTCCTGTCTGTTACACACAGGGGCGCGCACAAGCATGACTAAAATATCTAGATCACAATGTGAAATATTATTATTGTGTAGGCTATATCAAAAATTCATAATAATAAAAAGTTCCATAGGTCCACATACCTTTCCCTCAGCGAAGGGAAACGATGCCACATTACATTGCTCTCAGCCCACTCCATCAACATGCAGGCGATGTGCGATGGTACGGGACAATGGCTATCCATTAAAAAGGAGCTGATAACACCTATATCAAGCCTAATGCGCGAATTGTCATTTGCACCTAATGCGTGAATTGTCATTCAATGGAAAACATGCGCACGCAATAGACATTTGAGTTCTGAAAATGCACTTCAGATGTCATTACAATACAGCTCTGTTTATCTAGGAATACAGCCTGTAAGTAAATAGAATGGTTTGTGACTGAAAATAGTTCAAAACTTTGTCCAGTCAATATTGCTTTTATTGTTTTTCAAATAGCCTAGGCTACAGCGGACTCGCTGTGCATAAGGTTTTTTTTCCGATAGCCTATGGTTAAAAAAACGGAGATAAATGTCACCATGTTAACTGAATTGTAACCGAAGCTATTCTTCGTCCTTCATATTTTTTAAATTACAGTGACAAGGTTCATACCCTCAGCTTATTAAAAACCCGCTGATTTCACCTGTTATTCTATAACTGAACAAAAGATTTTAAAGAGAACTCCGCGTCTAATTAGAAACAAAATTTGCAGCACGTTACACAATTAATTTACAATTAATTTTAATTCCATTATCTGCATGTGCGCTTTACAGGAGCAGGTCTGTTTCCCCTGCTGTGAATCACACTTTTCATGGTCTTCCTGGGAAAGTGGATCGTTTTAAAGTATTACGCTACCAGTAAAACAGGTTGGTCACATTTCCATAAGTAGGACATTATAAAACAAGGGAAAATATGCTGAACCTATGGGTTGCCAACCTGACAGATGTATTGTATTTAGTGTCATCATTAAGGCAAAATAACGTTATGTTATTAATCAAAATTAGAATGCAGGTAGCCTAATGAACTTCGGATGAAGCTTGAACATGAGTTCATTGCATAATCAAACTAAATTCGTTAAACAAGCAGGCTAATTTGGCGTTTTCTAAGGTGAGACGGAAGCAATTGGTCGCTTATTCTCAGCTGTTGCAGGTGCTTTTAACAAAATTTAACCGCATATATTTTGTAAACAGCACTGTCAGAAATTACCAGGAACTCATAATGGTTAGTCCAAATAATACTGATCATAGGCTACTATTGATCCATATAGCCTATTCCTTGATCGCACTAAACACGCACGAGCATGTCTGTTTCGCCATCATAAGCAATCTGCCAAGGTGGAAAAGCAGGCATTTAAAGGGAATGGGATATGACATTTGCATTGGTTTATTGCATGTCACGCCCAAGACACACCTATAATTAATGAAGAGACTAGGTTCAGCCCATTTGGACGTTGCGCCGTGCTTAGCGCCCAAAAAACACGCCGTTAAAATAGCAAAAGTGGACTTGGACACACCCTAAATGGACTTTACGCCATGCGCTTAGACCAAGCGCCAAGATAGGGCCCCCAGGATCAGCTTCGGTACTGCATGAAATAGACCATCTTGAATTCCACATTCCTCCGGTCCCAAATGTCCACCTTTGAGCCATCAACCTTTAATGCACATTCTCATTAGAGTGAGCAAGGGTTAAAGGTTGTCCCATATAAGTAATTTGCAGTCTTTGGCCATGACACAGCCCTTAGTGAGCCCTTTTCTGAAGTCCACATCTTCAACACTTGAAGAAATAACTGCCTATAAATCTTTTCAGCACCTTGCCATCTCCTTTAAAAAAAATGTAAAAACTTAATGTGATATATGGTCAATCTTATCAGAGAAGGCTCATATTTTACATGGACTCAAGGTTAATATTTTGGGTGAAGATTCATATTTCTCAGAGAACTGGACAATATTTAGAGAGAAAATGACTGGTGCGTGAGGGTAGGACCCGAAATGCACGACTCAGAAACAGTAGTTGCAAATAAAGTCCCGTGAGGGCTTTAATGGGGGAATGTCCAAAGAGCGTGGTCAAAAAACAGGCAAAGTTCATACACGAAAAAATCCAGCCAAAACCAATGTACAGTACCGAGGGAGAAGGCAGTCTCAGAATCGGTACACCATGCAATAGTCCAGTAACCAGAGTAGCTGTCAGCGGGGCAGAAGTACAGGCAGACGGTAGGCAGGCTTGGGGTCGAAGATGATGCAAGAGTCAAGACCGGAGTCCGCTCCGCGGGGCAAAAGTACAAAAGACAGCAGGCAAAAACTTGTGGTACAGGCAGGCAGTGGTCAATAACAATGGTCAATAACAATGGTCAATAACAATGGTCAATAACAATGGTCAATAACAATGGTCAATAACAATGGTCAATAAACAGGCTTGGATCGTAACAAAAAGCCAGGCTTGAAAAACCGCTCAAAAGTGCACTGACAAACAGGAGGCAACAATTTTGCGAAGACAAGACATGAACACTGAGCTTAAATGCAGGTGTAGACAGGTGCAGACAATTAGCTTGAGAGCAGCATGCGAATGGAAATCAGGTGTGGAAGGCTGACAAGGTAGAAAGATAATTAGTAATCGTTAGTAATAAACCTATCCTGACCTAGCGTTAGTAAATTAGTAAATGACATGCACGAGAAACGTAAGGTAAACATGAACACATGGTTAGAGAGTTAGTATTACCCAATCCTGATCTAATGTTAGTAGATTAGTAAATAGACATGGGAGAATTAAACAATTAGGGAAGCGTGAGCGACAGCAAGAGAGAGAGAGAGAGAGGGAAACAGCATGAATGCAAGGCTACGGAAAAACACGGAAATGTGTATGCTAAACAATGAACGGAAAACGTAACATGAATAAAATATAAAACGTGACATGACAAGAAAATAAATCGTAACAATAATCAAACAATAAACGTGACATGACATGAAAATGAAACGTAACAAGAATTAAACATAAAACGTGACATGACAGGCTAGAATCGTGACAGAAAATTCATATTTCTCATAGACATCTAATAATAATAATTGTTCTTTTAATCATAATAATTTATTTATATAGCACCTTTTACACAAAAGAGTCAGCTCAAACTGCTTTACAAAAAGAGCAATACATACATACATACATACACATAAGATAAAAATGTTTAAACATTGCTCATAAATAGGATTAAGAAAATAAATTAACAAATAAAATAAGTGTTACAGTAAAGTGTAAATATATAGCAACTAAACAAATCAGAATGAAAGTTTCAATTAAAAGCCGACTTACATTTTGAGCTAGCTGCTTTTTTAAATTACCAACTGAATCTGCTCTTCTGATGTGTTGTGGGAGAGTGTTCTATAGTTTAGGAGAATAGCAGAAAGCACTCTCACCACTGTTTTTATGCCTTACTACAGGTATACGGATTAAGCCAGCTGTGGACGACCTAAGATCTCTGGCTGGTACATAAAAATAAATGCAATGTTGGATGTAATAAGGTGCTAGACCTTTCCTGCTTCATAAACAAGTAGTAAGATTTTAAAATTAGTTCTAAAAGAAACAGGGAGCCAATGTAGAGCAGCAAGTACAGGTGTAATATGTTGTCTTTTCTTGGTTTTTGTTAAATTTCCAGCAGCAATATTCTGAATAACTTGAGGTTTGTCAATGGATCTTTTGGGCAGTCCAGTAAAAAGTGCATTACCATAATCCAACTGAAAAATAAAAGCATGTATCAATTTTTCGGAATCTTTCTGAGTTAAAAATGGTCTTATTTTTGGCTATGTTTCTAAGGTGAAAAAATGCAGCCTTGGTTACCATGTCAATGTGTGGTTTAAAACTGAGGTCAGCATTTTATCCCTAGGTTTCTGTTGACCCAGACTACCCAATCTTGTGTATGGCTTGTCTCTTTTTGACTTTGGACCAACCACGAGTACCACTGTCTTATCGTCATTCAGTTTTAAAAGGTTTTTACTTATCCATAAATTAATATCGGATATAGAACCTACTAGCACACTAAGGGCATCTGGATGACTTGGCTCAACAGAAACATATTACGCTAGCTGCGTGCCATCAGCATAACAATGGAAGTTTACATTGTGGTGATGACAGATGATGTCATATACAAAGGTGAGCATATACAAAGAAAACAAAAGGGCTCCAAGAATACTCCCCTGAGCTATGCCATAGTTAATGTCAACTGTCTGTGAAACGTGGTCCCTGAGTTTGCACAAAATAGTGTCTTTCTGTGACAGATGTACGAAACCAGTTTGGCATGCTGCCAGAGACCCATTTCTCAAGGCGGTGAATTTAATTGTTATGGTCTATGGTATCAAAAGCAGCACTCAGATCCAGAAAGATGAGAATGGAAATGTTGCTGCTATCAACAATTATAGGGAGATTCACAACCACTACTAGAGCCATTTCAGTACTATAATTGGCACAAAAACATAATTGATATTTCTCAAGGGTATTGGTTTCAGTAAGCTAGGAGTTAATTTGTCTTAAAGGTACTTTTTCAAAAATTCTCTCATTTATTAAAATTTTTTTTTTTTGTTGCCATTTTATCTCTGAGAAACTATACTAATTTTACAGAGGAGACCTGGCTGTTAAAAAAAATATGAGGTGTTGGATTAAGGCGTTCCAACACGTTGAGAAAGGTAGTCTGGGGTTTTTTGTGTTGTAAGAGATGATCTTAGAGAAGTGAGCGTGTCTCTCTTTTCACATAGCCTTGTTATATGCAGCAACATGATACTTAAAGATAACATGGTGGACCTGGAGCTTAGTTTTGCGCCATAGTCTATCAGCTTGGTGGCAGTGCCTCTTTACCTGGGAGGTAATGTTGTTTTTCCAAGGTGTTTTTCCATATTATGGCTGTGAAAACCATTATTATTTTATTTATTATAGGGGACACAGAATCTAGTGTCCTTAGTTTTTCATTGAAATTGCTGACAGGATCATAAACTGGCATGCTAGAGGTGGAGAAAAGTGACAGCATATCAGATAAGAAAAACATGCAGTTACTGTAGTGTCTGCATGAAGATAACGTTTCTTAACAATAGAACCTGAACATTTCTAGTAGTAGTCTCTAGATGAGTGTTAAAAAGAATGCAGCAGTGTTCTGACACAATTACATCAAGAATGGAAGATGCATTAATATCAATACCTTTCGAAATAGTGCGGCCAGATTTATGTGTTGGTTCAGAGATATGCTGAAAGAAGTCTAAGCTTTTAATAGAATAATAAAATATGTGGTCATTGACATTGTCTTATGTGTAGGTTAAATTCACCAATGAGAATAAAACAATCAATCTTTAGAGAGAAGATTCATATTTGTCATAGACAACTGGACAATCTTTAGAGAGAAGGATCATATTCACATAGACAACTAGACTATCTTTAGAGAGCGGACTCATTTACATACTCCACATTAAGTGGAAATGCTTCTCAAGCTACAGGGTTAATAAACATCTGCCTCAGCTTGCAGTGGATATAAATTCTGTCTCTGTTTTAAAAACTCTCCCGTATTTCACAGCTTCCAATACAACTTTTGTCTTTACAATTATTAAATATGCCTCTTATCGTATTTTACACACATAAATATAGTTCCATCGACAGAGCTGGCACACCCATATCAATAAATATATCTGAGCGAGACAGGGAGGCCAAAATGGATGATCCGTGGTATGCCTCGGCCCCCCTCCCTAATAAGAAAGGCTGAATATTCCTTGGATCAGGCTCCCTGGATAAATCTCTGGTAAGTCCTGTGATAAAGACATGTTAATCTCCCTTGTATCACTGTGCTGTTTATAATAAATAAGTCTTTATCTACATGTCACTTATGAGATGATACTGTAAATCAAGGGTGCCAGGGTCATTTAAGAATTAGTGGGTCCAAACACAGGGTGGACGAGCCCAATCATTGTCTTGTAATGAAAACAAAACAAAGCACTCCAAGCCCCTGAGCACCAACACAAAGGGAATGTACCTTCTTTTCATATGTGACCGACCATAGTAAAACGTCCAAAACAACAGAAAATGCATCTTGGACATTTAATCAAAGTCCAAGTTCAGAGCTTTGATATATCATACACTACAATACACTGTAAAATAAAATCCTGTTAAAAAACAGTAAAAAGTCTGGCAGCAAAGTTGCCAGTAGACTACCATAAAATAACAGAACATTGCTGTAAATGTAATTACAGAGGAAACCCCTAAAAATTACAGTAATTTTTCATTCATTCTCATTTGTTGACAAAATCACATTATTAAATGGTATTTCCCCATAAACCTACGAGCAAGACCATTTAAATAAAAATAACAACCTTCAATTAACAGACATAGTCTGTCTTTTTATATTTATGGGTTATTGCCGTTATTTTAAAAAGAGATCTTTTATATAAAGCATATTTCTGTAATTTTACAGTAATTCTGCCATTTTTTGAGAAAACAGGAACAATTTACAGTAGATTATCTGTTAAAATACTTTTTTTTTTTTTTTACAGTGTAAGGAAAGTAATAAGAATGTTATGGCTTGTTGAATATTCATACTCCTTTGAACTAATTTCTGAGAAAAAGGCTGTTGAAGTTTTGGAACATTTTCGTACACAATTTAAATGAAAACCAGCAATAGGCATGCATTTAGGAAAGCAGAAGCTAAGTAAAATGGCACACTAATAGTTCTATACTGTATGTGTCATTCTATGCACAATAATAAAAACAATATAATATATATATATATATGTATATACAGTGGGGACCAAAAGTTTGAAGGCAGTGACAACATTTTTGTTGTTTTGGCTCTGTATTCCAGAACATTGGACTAACAGTGACTATGAGGTTAAAGTGCTGCAGACTTTCAGTTTAATTTGAGGGTTTTGTACATATTGGGTGAGTCAGGAGATATATATAAAAATAAGTCAGGAGAAGAAACCCTTAAAGTGATCACCCGTATCTACTGCATATCTGGCAGCAGAGTGATGGTTTGTGGCTCGTTTGATACCTCAGACCCTTGATGACTTACAGCCATTTAGCCAGCCATGTGATCCATACTGTTCCAGCGTAATTGACAGCTTAATCTAGACCCCCCCCCCCCCAATTCCCATAGAGATCCATTCAAATACAGAGAGGTTATAGTAACTCTTGTCAGAGTATCAGAAAATAAGATATCAAGAGTCTTTTGATGTTGTTGGGTCACAAACATCAGGTAGTCATGGCATGCTAAGGATATGTATAAAATGTATAAAAAAGGGCTACAATTGCTACACGGTTCACCCAATATGTATGTAAAAAACCCTCAAATTAAAGCTGAAAGTCTGCACTTTAACCTCATAGTCACTATTCCATTTCAAATCCAATGTTCTGGAATACAAAACAACAAAAATTGTGTCACTGCCCTCAAATCTTTGGTCCCCCCCACTGTATATATATATATATATATATATAAACATGAATATTAATATTTAAATAAAATAATATTTAAATGAAATCCAATAAAAATAAACTTTCAGACTATAAAACATTTCCTATGGATACATATGCAATACTAAATGTGAAATTTGCAAGTAAGACACAATAACATTACTTAGAGAAATTAATTTCATTATTTTATTTGCGGGTTGGCCACAATGAAAACAGACACTTGAAAATGCAAACTTTGGAAGCATAGACCTCCTGACCCAAATGATGTCGTCACACAATTTGGTACATAGGTGCATCTCCTCCCCAGGAACAAATTTGCCTCAAGGACCGATAAAGTCCACCATTTGATTTTCCGCCATTTTAAATTTTTTTTGTAAAATGCTTAAACACCCTCCTCCAAGGCCATTTGACATGTTAGCATGACGTTTGCATTCATTTGTTCAGGACTATAAGGGGTTTTCCTGTGTCCTGAGACACGGAGAATATTATGGAGGACCAGGGGCGATAGACGGGGTCTCTAAAAGTGTCACACGTGACACCACAAAACGGAATATATTCCGTAGGGGAAAGGGAACAGAGAAAACACAAAAGACGAGAACAGAAAACAGCCCCCTCTCTCTCTCAGACAGAGATATAAGGGTCCTGGGGTGAGCCAAAACCACCACAAACCTGGTCTTAAGTCATGTCGCATGTTGATTTAATGTTATTTTAACGGCGCAATATAAGTGCATCTACACAGGAATTACCAGAAACCTGTGCCGGTGTTAAAACCCTAACAGCACACTATTAGAAGATAGATGTGCAATAACCCTTGGTGAATGTGGTGTTTAGACCACCATGGAACTGTAGAGATGGTAAGTGATGGAGATCAGGTAGAGTGGCTGACACTTTAAATTCAACTTTAAATTGTGTTTTTAACCATAACCAAAGTATATTGAAGTAGCTATGCTGACTGATCAGAGCAAGGTTCTTATCAGTGTTCAAACTGTGTATTGGCTTTTAGTATTGATATACACCTCCTTGTAGATTGTGCTTGCAGATTGTGCTTTTAGATATACTGTCCCAATAGCTGAACATGGACATTTTCATTTATTCACAACATCAACATAATGTTACAAATGTTCATGCTTTCATAAATATCAATGTAGAATTTTCTGAATGAATTATTATCTGGTCATGTGTGCGTCATTATGAGAATTATATTTATTAAAGTATAAGTGTGTTCTAGTTTTCAAAATGAATGGAAGTTAACAAGAAATAAACAGCTCAGGTTCTGCATTAAGATCCATAATTTTTTTGTGAGCCTATATTTCTGGTTTTGCTGAATGGTGTTTACTGGAATGTAATGGAAAGGAGTGAGATTTGTATATATAGGCAATATAAAAGATAAAGCTGCTGCAGTACCACAAACAATTTATATTACCAATGGCCCGCATAATAAAGCATAAAACGATGCCATAGATCACAAATACACATGTTATAAATACAAGATTACATTTGTAATGTTTCTTATAATAATGCCATGGCATCCTTAAAGTAAGGCTTTCCCGCCAACTATCCAGACAGTGGTTGGTCTTAAACAGCTTGAGGGCCTGCATGGTGATTGCTTGTAACAATTTTTATTATATTTGCATCGCTGATAGGTGTACAAATGAGGTCGCATAACCACGAAAAGAAGTGAGATGTCGTAACCATGCCAACTCATTATAAAAATGAAAGAGAACATAAGTGCTCCAGATAAGAGATGATCGTCTCTCTTTTACTGCCAGTGCTGATCATTTTTCTTAGGCTGCCCATAGGCTACTGCTGTCCTGTACTGGTGCTTAATTTATGTGCATTGTTTTTAATAAACAGTAGATGTGTCTTTTTACCATTTAAAATTCCATGAGTTCATTTTTTTTTACATTTGAATAGAGTACTTATTGTAAAGTTTAAAACTGTATCCACTTAAAAATAGGCCAATTATGTTCGAAAATGTCGGCTGCCAACATTCAAAATATTTAGATTGAACCTGTCAATGTGCACACTTCTACTAAAACACATTATTTTACCTATTGAACAGAATCTTTTGTTAATGAGGATAGATGGCACTAAATAGCACACCTTCTGGTTCAGTTCACTATTAGAACAACATCAAAAATATTGATGGAAATAATGAATTAATTTTCAGTGGTTCTTAGTTTGGTTAACTCTTAGTAAAATAGTGAAAACAGTTTTCCATAAAAATGGAAATTTTTGTCATTTGTATAGATACTGTATGTACAAATAAGCTGTCCACGGGAGTTACTTTGTATGAACTGTTTCAAACAGAACCAGTTATCCTGAGGCCAAAATAATGTAAGCTAAAATCTGTGGTATGAGGGACTAATTAAAAACAGAACCAACAAAACGATGGTCACTGGACGAGATATGGGAAATAAGTGGAAATCAGAGAATTATTAAGTCAGGAAAGGGTATTATAAAACTCATTGATGGTAGGCTACTGTCCGTGACTCAAACGTTTACCAGACGATCGTGGAACTACTGAATGCCAGGGGAGTAAGGCAAAAAAACAAAACAGCAAGTTCTGTAATACCAATTGCGTTACAGTGAGGTGGAGCCTTCACTTATGTCAATTTGGTTTGATACCATGTCATTTACTCCCACTGCAGAGAGATATGGCGATTATCAATTGCATTTGTTCATTTTCGTTACTGAGACAGTAGCATAGCAGTAGTTTGTTATATTGTCTACTTGATTGTGTTTGATTTCTTTATATTCTTGGTCACTGGCGCAGAAACGTTTGGTAGCTACAAATTCCCATGCCCAATGTTGTTTTAGATGGTCTGTTGTTGTTTTTTAAAACGGGATAAATATAACTTCAAATATTTACACCTAAAACCATGTAAAAAAAAAAACAGGAAATCCAGGTAAAGGAACATACGTAATTGTAAATTGGTTATTGTTAAATTTTTCCAGACTCAAATCGTATTTTTCCAGACTCAAATCGTGAATTACAGTAAAGAGTAAAGGCAGCTGTGGTCGACTTTAGTCACCCATGGCACTTAAAGGGTAAGTTCGCTATTTTGGACCTTGGACCCTATTTGCGGTCCGTCTTCCATGAACCTGACCCATGAAGTCCATTTTTTCGCTGATCGGTCCAGTATTGAGTTCGGTACAGATTTCCTGTAGGCTCTCACTGGGCTACAATGGAAGTGAACGGGGCAATCAGAAATGTTCGATAAATGTGCTTTCATGTACAATAAATGAGATGGGAAGCTCAGGGTGTATTGTTACCGGTCTCAGTATGCTCTCCTGTGAAATGTATCTCAATCCGAACATTTTTACGTGCTTGGCATGGCTTAGAAGTAAGCATTTCTCTGTTGCTTGTTTGCGCTGCACTCGCGGAGTACTATGTGTCGGGGTAGGGGAGCGGGAAGGTGTGCCGGCCGTTACGAAACTATCTAGCTGAGCAGTCTGCGTTTGTTTACCTGCAGCAACGTAGGCTACAATTTCCACAAAAAAACTTGGATGATGGATGACTAATGATTACGAAGACGAAGAATTCGATTTTGACTTTGACGTTACCTGGCTACAGATTTGAGCCAGAATACACGGACACGGAACTACAAGAGATGGATGATAAGAGAGCAAGAGAAGAGAGAGAAGCTGAAGTTGCAAAAAGTATAGTTGATGAACGTTTCCGACAGTTTTGTTACAGAAAACAACTTATGTCAAGCTCGGATTTTGTTAGTTGGTATTGAGTGCTGGGTCAGAGGACGCGCTCAAAAAAAATAAAAATGTTAGTAACGTTATAGCTAAATATAACTTACCTCCGCTCCGGTGCTTGATAGTGCTGCAGGTCCGACACGAGGAATAGCTGTGTTCTTTAGAAACCAGTGTTTTGCTTCTGATTTGCGGTTACAGAAATCAGTAGCGTCGAAATGCGCTCCACAAACTCGTGAGTCTGCCAAACGGAGTTGATTGACTGGAGCGTTTATGTCGATCCGTAAGACAACCAGCCAAAGTCTCAATCTTTCTGGGTCAGAGAACGGGAGCCTGTGAAAACTGGTATTTGAGCGTCCAGACATTTTATTCCCACAACCGGGGACTGCACATTCGCGCACCATTGCTGTGATGAATTATTACAAATGATGATTACAAAAACTGCGTTACAAATATTTCTGCTGTAGGCTACTGGCTAGTAAACTCCAACGGGAGGTCAGGATTTGTGATCAACTGCTTTTCAAGCGGCCCCCCCCCCTGTCTACAACGTAGCTAGACTGCGGAAGTTTACAGTGCGAGGTAGTGCGGTCGGAGAAATAGTTCTGTTTCAAATGGAATTGTTGTTTCAACGTTCGGTTTGCGTTTGCGATAGCCTACATTTCACAGGAGAGCATACTGAGACCGTAAGAATACACAATGAGCTATAAAAGCACATTTATCGTTGTTTTTCCATAACATTTCTGATTGCCCCGTTCACTTCCATTGTAGCCCAGTGAGAGCCTACAGGAAATCTGTACCGAACTCAATACTGGACCGATCAGCGAAAAAATGGACTTCATGGGTCAGGTTCATGGAAGACGGACCGCAAATAGGGTCCAAGGTCCAAAATAGCGAACTTACCCTTTAAGACCGTATCTTTGTTGACTATCTTTGTCACCCGCGGCACTGAATTAGTTAATATGTGAAAATACACATCATTCTGGATTAGCACATCTATTTCAAAAAAGCAGAAAAGGAATAGAGATTCAAAATATGATTAATATAAATAGTTTTTTAAATTCTAAATATAGGTATTACATTTATGTACTAATATATAAATACATTTTTTAATCTCACACTGAAAAAATGAGAAAAATCCAACCTTTAATTGAAGTGAATTTATTCTGAGAAAAAAAAATCCCTCATCAAGAAATAATAATTTTTTACAAAACCACGTGTGCCACAATTATTGGCACCCCTGCATTTAATACTTTGTACAACCTCCCTTTGCCAATAAAACAGCACTGAGTCTTCTCCCGTAACATCTAATAAGGTAGGAGAATACAGAGCAAGGAATCTGAGTGTCAGGTTTGGGTTAGAAAATTGAGAACCAAAACGCGACAGATTAGGATTCAGAAAGCGTATCTAAAAATAGACATGCCACAGAAGCGGAATTAAACCGCACCAGGGAAAAAAGGGAAACGGAAAAGCGGGAGCAAAACTTCCCTAGCACAAGGCTAACACTAAACAACCTCAAACGGAGGCGAATATCGCTAAAACAGCGAGAAACAAAAAAAAGAAAGAACCTCACGCACTAATTAATCTGCGTGAATAAGAGGTAGAGAAAACTGAAAAGAAACGAACAAAATAGCAAGCCTGTAACTACAGCTCAGTAGGCTAAGGAGCTGAACAGAGGATAAACAGGCTGCAGGCAAAAAAAAAAGAATAGAGGACGATAGGACAGAAGAGCAGAAAATCTAATCCTATCACTAATAGAAATAGCTGCGTCTCTGTATAAAACCAAACAGAGATGCAGTAGCCAACTTCCTATTCATAGTTTTCAGTCACGTGACTGCTGCGGAGCCCTGGCGGGCAAAACAACGTTCCAGAATGCGGACGGACACTGGAAACCCCATAGAGCTACCGCAGAAGCCTGTCAAATTTCCTTCTTTTGCAACACACGTGTGTTAGATCACCTGTCAAAAGACGAAAAACAAAGATACGCAAACAAACTAAGCGTCTTAGGTATGTGTGACCCATATACAGCACCCGCTGCTTTATTTAGATTATTAAAAACCGCGAAGTCGCTGCTGTACTTCGGTGACGTTTACATTTATCTTGTGGAGAATCCATCCCCTTACACTGCCGCGAAGATGAAAGCGTACAAAAATACAGATAGTTATCTGTACTTTCGATCTGGATGGGTCAATAATGCTGTTGTTTGGGAGGTGAAGGACAATAAATTCTTCATCGTCAAAGCGAAGGTGAGTGCTAATTAGCTAACGTGAGCTACCTAACGTTGCTTGCATGGGTCAGTGTAACGTTAGTCAGCTAACGTTACTGCAGTTAGCTTTTCTAGGGCAGTAATATTTTGGTTAAGATAACACAACATATTGTGACATACATGTAATATAAACTTTTGTCCATTGTCAGGTAAACCATTCCTACAGCTTAAATGACCTGCCATTGACAGCCTGGGTAGCTGTAGAGAAGGAGGGATTCACAACATCCTCCTCTCTGGGTTTTCCTTGTCAGACGGGATTCTGTACAAACACAATCCAGGCTTGTCTCCTCTTCGGTTAATGCATCCAATTGAACAACAACTATCCGGCATTTTGGCAAACTTTTGGGAAAAGCGGAGTTGTCGTTGACGGGCAGTGGAAGTGGGCTGCTTTTTGCCCGCCAGGTGGGCGTTCCCATAGGGCTGTGACATCACGTGAAAACTATGAATACCTATACCGGCTTCCTAGTCATAAAGCAACGACAATCTAGAAGCACAATCCGGTGCACGCCCGGATGGGCCACTAACTGAGAAGTGTGACCCCACTGAAGGACACGAGATCTCAATCGAGGAGGAACAAACAAGCAGTGAGGCGGACCCCCCCTTGACCGGGATCGGAACGCAGAGCCTTCTGCACAGCCGCCTCAATGGCCCACATAACAGGAGCCACAATACGAGAACCGGGAACCACAGATTCGGGACGTGATTCCTTATCCGACCGGTCATAAATGCGTGATAATGCATCAGGTTTAATATTTTTTGACCCGGGGCGATAGGTAAGAATAAAATTCAATCTGGTAAAAAACAAGGCCCAACGGGCTTGTCACGAATTCCGCATTTTGGCCTGTTGGATATACTGCAAATTCTTATGGTCAGTCCAGACTGTAAAAGGGTGCTCAGCTCCCTCCAACCAATGACGCCACTCCTCCAGCGCCAATTTGACCGCCAACAGCTCAAGATCGCCGACGTCGTAGTTTCTCTCGGCAGATGTAAGGCTATGAGAAAAATATGCACATGGGTGTAGCTTGCGGTCCACCGGAGAATGCTGAGACAGAATGGCCCCAACCCCCAGCTCCGAAGCGTCGACCTCCACCACAAAGGGAAGGGAGGGATTGGGAGTAGCAAGAATGGGCTCGCAGCAGAACCTCCTTTTTAGTTCAGTAAAAGCGGTCTCCGCCCTGGGGTTCCACTGAAACCGAGCAGGAGATGTTTTTTTTTTTGTGAGGGCTGTGATAGGAGCCGCTACTGAGCTAAAATTGCGGATAAATCTTCTATAAAAATTAAGTTCGCTTCGGGAGTTAATTTTATTGGAGGAGTTTAAAAAGTGCACGCCAGAGCGGTGTGTAGTATATTTGAATGAACAAAAGGTTACTTCCTAAAATGAGGCAGCGTTCTTTGCTGATGAGTTTACCCTAACACATAAAAGTGTGTTTGTAACTTCTTGTGGGAAAACTGCTGATGCTACTTCACCTGTTGCATCACCAGTTAAATCCTCTAAATCTCCCCCTGTACGCCGTAAGGAAGAGAGAGAGTGTTTCTACTGCCACAAAGTTGGCCATGTTATATCGGATTGTTTTCTATTGAAAAAGAAAAGTCCTAGCACCCCAAAGCCTACCGGTTTTGTTAGAGCAGTATCCGAACAGTCTCCCAGTAGCCGCGATAAAGGTGACGTTGGCTACGAGCCATTTATATTTGAAGGGTTTGTGTCTCTGGTTGGGGGAACCGGATGTCCGAAAGACAGTTTGTATTTTAAGAGACACTGGAGCGTCCCAATCCTTCTTATTGGCGGATACCTTGCCCTTGTCAGATGTGTCCTCTTGTGGTGCAGACGTCATAGTTCAGGGTATCGAGATGGGCTTTATTAGTGTTCCCTTGCATCAGGTGCAAATTAACACGGATTTAATTTCTGGCTGTTTTAAAGTAGCCATGTGTTCTGCTCTGCCAGTCCCAGGAATAGACCTCATTATGGGGAATGATATAGCAGGTGGTAAAGTACAACCTGTACTGGAGGTTTTGAAACATCCCGAGACGCCCGCTACTCCCGACGTCTCAAAATCTCCCCCTGACATTTTCCCTGCCTGTGTGATTACCCGTGCTCAAGCACGAAAATGGGGAGAGCAGGTGAATCTGTCAGACTCCATTTTAGCCACTCCATTCACTAGCGATGTTCCAGTCCCCGAGTGCCCACCTAAAAAGGGGAAGGAGAAACCCTTATCAGTGGATATGCCTTCGATTAAGCTGCCAGTCACTCGCGAACAGCTTATTGTTGCTCAGAAAGCTGATGCATATCTCACCCATTGTTTTAAATCTGCTGTCACCCCTGAAACTGCGAAAGAAAGGCCAGTAGCTTATTTTGTGGAAAAGGGCCTGTTGATGAGGAAATGGTCAATGTTGCAGCTGGTATGGATTGGGGTGTGGTGACCCAAGTAGTGGTACCCACACCTTATTGCCAGCAGATGTTATCGTTGGCACAAGAGAACTTTTGGTCTGGTCACCTGGGTATAACCAAAACATACAACAGGGTGTTGCAACATTTTTTTTGGCCCAAGTTAAAGACCACGGTTACTCAGTATTGCAGAACATGCCATAGTTGTCAGGTAACAGGTAAGCCCAACCAAATAATTCCCCCTGCTCCTCTCTGCCCTATACCTGTTATGGGCAAACCTTTCACCCAGGTGATAGCGGATTGTGTTGGCCCGTTACCGAGAAGCAGCACCGGTAATAAATTTCTACTTACCCTCATGTGTGCAGCTACACGATTTCCGGAAGCTATTCCACTTTGTGCAATTACCGCAAAGGCAGTGGTGAGGGCTTTAACTAAGTTCTTCTCTACATTTGGTTTTCCTAAGACTCTCCAAACCGATCAGGGATCTAACTTTCTTTCAAGGATTTTTAAACAAGTGTTAGGTTCCCTGGCAATTCAGCACAAGGTCTCTTCCGCATACCACCCCGAATCGCAAGGCGCACTGGAACGCTGGCATCAGACTTTTAAATCAGTGCTGCGTAAATATTGTCTGGAAACAGGAAACAGCTGGGATGAGGGTGTGCCTTTTGCGTTATTTGCATTAAGAGAAGCTGTACAGGAGTACAGCTGCACTGGTTTTTGGGCACACCGTGCGAGGCCCGCTTCAGGTTCTTAAAGAACAAATAATGTCTGATGACTCGTCCGCTAAGTCTACCAATGTGTTGGACTATGTTAGTCAATTTAGAGAGCGCTTATATCGGGCTTGCTCTCTTGCCAAAGAAGCGCTTACTACCTCTCAGAACGCTATGAAAAAGCGTTATGACCGGAAGGCTGTTGCGCGATCTTTTGAGGTCGGAGATTAGGTGCTGGTTTTACTGCCGGTTCAAGGTTCTGCGTTGTCTGCTCGCTTCTCAGGTCCTTACACGGTGGAGGAGAAGCTAAGTGACACTGACTATGTCATTTGCACTCCTGACCACAGAGGTCAGTCCCGTATTTGTCATGTAAACATGCTCAAATTGTATCATGCCAGAGCTCCAAAGCCGGAGCAGAGTAATGTTTTGCCGCTTTCGGCTATTGCTTCAGTGTCCACGGTGTCCACCTCTGATCTGGTTGGGGATGAGGATGGTCTGCTGCTCAGAAACGCACCACAGCAGTACACTAGACTGTTGAATTCAGAGGTGCTAGCAGACCTGTCTTCCTACCTTGCCCATTTGCCCGAAGAACAACGTTCCGATGTGACAAAACTAATCACAGATTATCCTATGCTCTTTAATGACACCCCTACTCAAACACATGTTATACAGCATGACATAGATGTAAATAACTCTGCGCCTATCCGACAGCATCCATACAGAGTCAATGCTGCCAAACGTGCGGCCATGAAAAAAGAGGTACAGTACCTTTTAAACAACCTGTTAGCCAGTCCTAGTTCAAGTCCCTGGAGTTCGCCGTGTTTGTTGTTGCCCAAGCCAGATGGTACTCCTAGGTTTTGCACAGATTTTCGTAAAGTCAATGCAGTTACTGTACCCGACTCCTACCCTCTCCCACGGATGGAGGACTGCATTGACAATATTGGCCCCGCTAAGTATGTGAGCAAACTTGACCTGTTGAAAGGTTACTGGCAGGTACCCTTAACCTCCCGTGATTCCGACATATTGTGACCGCTGACGATTTTGTGACCAGTTTGCTTAGCTCAACAAGGCAGTTTATCTGGACCGCAGATTGTCAACATGCCTTTGAAAGCATCAAAGCTTTGTTATGCAGTGCTCCTATACTCGCCGCTCCGGAGTTCGCGCAGCCGTTTAAATTAGAGGTTGACGCGAGCGCCTTGGGAGCTGGGGCTGTGTTACTGCAAGAAAGTTCTGATGGAATTGATCACCCCATCTGCTTCTTTTCGAAAAAGTTCACTAAGCCTCAGCTAAACTACTCCACCATAGAGAAGGAAGCACTGGCGTTGTTGTTGGTGCTGCAGCATTTCGAAGTATATGTGGGATCCAGCTCTGTCCCGGTTGTAGTATACACGGACCATAATCCATTAACTTTTCTGTCACGGATGTTTAATCAGAACCAGCGATTAATGCGCTGGTCACTCATCATTCAAAACTACAATTTAATCATCAAACACAAGAAAGGTACAGACAATGTTTTAGCTGACGCATTGTCTCGGGTGTAAAAAAAAAAAAAAAAGGTAATAATAAAATAACAATACCATGATACATTGTAGCCTACTGTTATTGTAATTTTATTTCAGTTTTTTATTTTTTATTTTTGCCATGAACAAACTTAAGTTAAGTTGTCGGTGGGCGCTTTTTTTTTTTTTTTGAACGTAACAACGGTTATAAAACACGGCTAGGTAAAACATCCATGAAAGTGAAAGGTATAACACTACGCAAGTTGCCTATCTTTCATCCCTCACAGAATTGGTATAACACTATGTACAGAATCCAGAGGCACCAGCTTGTGAAATTACAACCAACACACAACAAATTGTTATAAATAAGAGAGGATTCTCTCTCAGCAACCGGGCAGTTTCTAAAAGATTCAGAGTGGTTTACAACAAAAGGGTTCTGCTCCCTGATTTCAAAACCTTGCCATATGTGACACAAGCTGGTAAAACGGTCCGCAAGCCGCACATCTGCAATTCACACATAAACTCACATGCCCTGTGTTTACTTACTCGCTTAAAAAAATGTAGGCATTGAAAATGCTGCTACTGCTATGAACTGTAACGGCAATTGAAAAGGTTTTAAGATAAATTGATATGGTCTCAGTGGACCAAGACCAAGAAAAAAATTTGAATTGACTGCAAATTCCAACAGAGGCAAAAGGATAATTCACAACACCGGGACTGTTGTAGTCAAAAACAAACAAACAAATCTATAAAACGAGACAGAACATGGCGTCATAAGGCTATCAGCAGACAATGGAGACATGCTTATTTCAGGAACTAGCCTATTGACATGTATTAGTCTAATGGTTCCGAAATGACTCAACCATTAAAGAAGATTCAGAGCAAACAAAAGCACCAACTGAGAACGTAGGCTACACAATATTACTCTCGTTTGCCGTGAAATCTTCTGTTTTGTAATCGGTTAAGTTTTAGTTTTTGCCATCTATCTATCTTTATGTTAGCCTAACTTATCTGTCTGTTAGTCGAGGGCTGCGTCCGAAACAGAGCCCGATCTATTGTGTCCTGTGTACCAGTATTACTACCATGTAGGCTAACGTTAACATTGCTTACTACTGACCAGAGTGAGAAATTTACTTTCTGACCTACCAGCCACAGGGGCTGGTTGATGCAAAATTTTACCAGCCACCCCAAAATCTTACCAAACACCTTTTTTTTCTCGTTTTTTTTAATTTTTAAATTACATTTTTTTTTTTACATTATACTAGAATAACGTTTCAGATACCTTACAGAAAATACATACTCATGTTTAGTAGCTGTAATAAAGTAGTAGGCTATTTATTAGGCTATATCATGTATTATGGGTCAAACAGTCAAACATTGTGTGTAAATTTATTACATACATTTCATATTATAAATTTTTTTAAATGATTTTTTATATTTTTATATGATTTATTTATTATATTTTTATATGATTTATTTATTATTATCTAATACTGTAGGCTACTATAGCTAACGTTTGCTGTTTTTCTGAACTAACACAAATAACGTTAGAGCGAGCTGTCCGGAGCTGTCACTTTTACCTCAGAGCGTAGGTTATTAGTCAGTTTGTTTTGTTTTACTGTGCGACGCTGGTGGTCTTGCTAGAATTGCTTTAGCTATGATAAATCGAACGCGAATTTCTGCCGGCAATCCGCCTCTGTGTCAAGCCGAGTCAATATTTTAGAAACATTTAATAACATTGAGCTTTTAAAAAGGTATGAATCACCACGCTATTATGATTATATAGAGCTAGTCAGTGATGCAGTCACTTCACCAACCAACAAAAACAACACAATGAGATCAAGGTTTTGCCAAATCTACGTTAGGCTAGGCTACTTGGCCAAAGGTAAAATGCAGCGCAGACGAACTGGGAATATCTGTCATCTGTCATTAGAATATTACAGCAAACAATAAATTCCACAGACGCCACGCCGTGCATCCGACAACTCATACGTCGACTTCATCCTTATTCTATAGCCTAAGCGTGTTCATGAAACACGACGTCATCCATTGCGAGGTCAACCTCGCCCTTTCTCTTAGCTTAAGAGTTCTCCTCATTCCTTAGTAAAAGCAGCTTTGTGAATAGATTTTAAATGAAACTCTTAAATAGGAACTTTTTGTGCCACATAGGAGAACTCGTAATGGTAAGATAAAATGTGTTGTGAATACGGCCCCTGAATTTTTTACCAGTTTTTTTTTTTTGTATCCACATTGCTTCACGCCACTGTGGTGGGTAGGTTTGATACATTTACCCAACAATTCTGAAATCTACCCGTGTTTGGCGGGTGGCGGATGCTAATTTCCCACCCTGCTACTGACATAACGTTATAGTAAGTTATGCGAAAAATATCCTCAATATTATTACCTGGAAATAAGTATAGCATCCAGGAATTTAAAGTACACTACATTTAGAGCAGTGGTTCCCAAACTCGGTCCTCGGGGACCACTGTGTATGCTGGTTTTCGTTCCAACCACAATTGCAATCCCAAAATCCTAACAAGCTGTTCATTTTTCTTAATTAGGTGCTTTTCATGTTTAGAGGGATTATTTACCCTCTTAAGCCACATCATGTCAGAAATAGCTATGCATGTCATGAATAATAAAAATTCCCATGTTCCTACTGTGCTTATTGGGCTGTTAGGTAACAAATAGGTGCAAATAGGTAACATTTTTTTTAAACTGATCAAATTAAAGACTGGGGTGAATCAATTGGCTCCTAATTAGGTAGTTGAAAACGGGAGTTTTTAAGTTCCCTCAAGTTTTTCTTAAATGTATTAACACTGCAAGTTTGGCTCGTTATCATTTTCTTTGTCTTTTTTTCATTATTTATCAAATGGTTATCCACAATTTCACCAATTAGGAGCCTATTGATTCACCTCAGTCTTTAATTTTATTTAATAAAAGAAAATTTATTTGGTCAGTTAAAAATTCTTTTTTTTTTGCCCCTTTTTGTAATTATTTGCAATATAGCACAATGAGAATATTGTACTTTTATTATTCATGACCTGCATAGCTGTTGCTAACATAATGTGGCTTAAATATGACAAACACCTAATTAAGAACAATTGACATCTTGTTAAAATTCCGGGATTGCAATTGTGGTTGGAACGAAAACCAGCATACACAGTGGTCCCAGAGGACCGAGTTTGGGAACCACTGATTTAGAGAACATTTTGCCTTTCTCATCCAGTGTAGGCTACTTAGCTAGCATACTCAATAGTAGGCTCTAGAACGGCATTGTTCGGGTACAGCCTTTGTTTAGCACAAAGCCTTCGCTGACTAAGCTAACAGTTAGCCATCTAGCTAGCCGTGTGTCCAAACAATATAATTTATAAGCATGTTTGTTTTGATATAGCACCAGTCTATCTTTGTTTAACGGAAACCAAGCCTTTGCTGACTAAGTTAACAGTTAGCCATCAAGCAACCGCATGTCCAAATAATCAGCTAGCTTGGCTACAAAGGTGTGGGGGGTATTTCACATCGCAGGGTTAGCCTACTCGATAGTCCAGCTAACTCAGTAATCCTGCTTTGTGAAATACCACCCAGGTTTGCTCATGGTATTCAAAGTCCACAACAGCTCAGAACAAGACTGTATGTTTGTAGATTCATTTAGACTGTATCTCACCAAATGTATTGGACATTATAGAGCTGAAAATTGAACGCTTAGTTTAGATACACTATTATAGTTTATGTTAATGTTTTATTTTAATGTTGTCACTTGCTCCTGGTAATCAGCTGACTTTTGGCTATACCAGTAGCCTTATCTCATCCGTTCAAGGACTGTACACAACGGAACATCACAGCACCCCTCCCCCCCCCCCGCTCAAGGTCTGTCTGCTGTGCTGCAGACGGTATTCCATCAAAGCCCCCATCCATTGACATTCTTCCTTCCCCTCCCCCTGTCCAAGCATGCACCCCTCTGCCCCTCCTCACCCCCCAATACTGTCCTTTCCCCTACTCCCTCTACCTCCCCCTCCTCCCCCTCTCCTTACCATGAGCTACCCAAAAATATTTTGATCCACATGTCAGGTATGACTACATCGGTGACCCAGTTCTCTGCTTCACTCCTGGCATGTCAAAATATTTATTAAAAAAATATATATTCCCCCACCTTAGCTGCTAGCCCAATTTGCACTCACAAACGCCCCGCCATCATAAAGGCCCCTATCACAATTCTGCAGCCTTGAAATGAATCTGTGGTGGTAGCTACAGTCTGTTCCAAATTCATAAGGAAGGGCCAAAAAGTCTCACGTCACTGATATCCTTCGGGTCCCAGCCAGAATAGCTCTAAAAGTGTTGTTGCTCATGAATGTCTTAAAAGTGTTGTGACTACTCAGAAATATTCTATGCTGGAACCCCATGTACCTATGTTGTGTAATAGTGCTTATGTCTGTGGTTTTAATTTAGAATCTATATCTCCAAGTCCTATCCTGACTTTGATCTCTACCCAGCGTAAATTGAAAAGCAGAGCCAAAAACTGTAACACCAGAAACCCAACAAATATCTCTTCAATACTTAGTCATATTCCATTCCACCTCTAAATACACCTATGACAAACATGGCTCTGCTAAATGTAGGATCACTCACCACTAAAACATTTATAATCAATGATTTTATTTCTGAAAAGCATTTAGACTTTTTATTTCTTGTAGAGACGTGGCTCAGCTGTGATGGTGCTGCTGTCCTTGTTGAAGCCTGTCCCCCCCAACTACAATTTCTTCCACTCTATTAGGCAGAATAAAAGAGGTGGTGGAATTGCCTCTATTTTTTCAGATAAATTTAACTGTACTAAGATCAGCTTCGGCGAGTTCTCGTCATTTGAGTATATTGCCTTTACTATTAAAGCCGAACCGACCGCACTCATAATAACAATATACCGCCCTCCCAAACTATGGACTGGATTTTTCTCAGAGTTTTCTGAATTTATGTCACTCATCATCACTAATTATGATTGAATAGTTGTAAATGGCGATTTCAACATCCATGTAAATAACACATCTGATGCTAAAGCAATTAAGTTCCTAAATATCCTAGATAGCCTAGAATTAAACCAGTATGTTACAGAGCCTACCCACTACCTCGGTAACACTCTTGATTTAGTTATCTCAAAAGGGATTAGAGATTCCGACTCTTCTGGTATCTGATATCAATGTGTCTGATCATTACTCTGTATTTTTCAATGTCCTACTGGATACAATAAGGAATAATTCTGAAACCACAATTAAAAAACGCCATCTAGACACAACAGCAGAACTGCAGTTTGCGGAACTTACAAGTTCCCTAGATCAAGATGTTTCTAACTATCGTCTAAATGAAATAGTTTACTGTTGAAGGCATCTACCGAGTGTCATGCTTAACAAAGTAGCTCCCTTAAAAACCAAACAAAGGTCACGTGTCAAGGCGACACCGTGGATGAACAAAACTACTTGTGACCTAAAGCAATCCTGTACAAAAGCTGAAAGAACATGGAGAAAAACTAAACTTGAGGTCCACCGTAGCATTCTGAAAGATAGTATTGCCACCTACAACAAAGCTGTTCGCACTGAGAGAAAACTCAATTTTTCTAAAGTCATTACTGAAAATAGTGGAAACTCTAGGGTTCTATTCTCGACCATTGACTGGCTACTAAATCCAACCCCCTTGACCCAATCAGTCAAACCTCTATTGTGAAATGTGAAGAATTTGCAAGCTTTTTTTAAAAACAATGTTACTTCGATTGGACAGGCATTGTCAGAACAACTAATAAACCTGACACACCTCATAAATACCCCACAGCTCTTAGATGCCTTAAAAATATTACACAAACTGAACTCTACAAGATTGTAACTCAAACAAATTCCTCCACCTGTGCTCTTGACCCAGTCCCTAGCAAATTTCTCAAGAAAGTCTACAGTAGTTTGGCACTGTCATGGGTTTTGGCTGCCTTTTTTCCCTTTTGTGGTTGTTTTCTGTCGGAGCAGTGCGAGTACGCTCTCACCTCACTTTTCTATTCTGCTCCAGGTTTTTGCTCGGTCCTACTCAGCCGTCTCACCTGTGCCTCGTTACCTGCCGGCTATTTAAGCTCTGTGCTTCCTGCGCTTCTGTATTGTACTCATTTGTGATTCAGAGCCGGTAATGTATAGGACTAGGTGCTTAAGGAGACCACTTTGCCCCATACGCCTTTGGGGTAACGCGGGGCTTGCCTTTCGTGCAATTAGTTTTTAGGAACTTTTCGTTCTCTTGCACTTTCGGTCTGTCGCTCTGGTTTTTCTTTCTGCCTGCCGACTACAAGTTTAGTCTGGCTGTTTCCTATCCACCGCTCTCTGCCTACTTTCTTATTGAAAGTGAGATGTCTCCTTTCCTTATTTTCTTTTCTTTTGTTTCTTATCGCCTCTTCGTTTTTCCTTCGGTTTATTGAGAAGAGGAGGTGTCTTTCTATATTATCTCTCGTGTCCACGAGTTATTCACCCATTTCCCCGCACGTTGCTTTTATTTCTCCTCTCTTCAGCCTCCCTTCATTGTTACTCTCCTGTCGAGAGTGGGAGCTTCGTTTATTTTCTTGTTTTGTTTCCCTCTCATATTATCTGAGTTTCTCCGTCTTGTGGTTCCTATTCGTGGGAACTTTCCAGTTTCCTATAACCGCGTCTGGTCCTCCGTACCCCCCCCCCCCCCCCCCCCCCTTACAGTCTCCTTCCACCCTAAAGATAATACTTCGTTAGAAACCAGTATCTTTCCTAATGCCTTCAAAACAGTAGTAGTGAAGCCTCTATTGTCAAATCTAGATAATAACATTCTCAATAATTACAGGCTTATATCCAATCTGCCATTAATGAGCAAAGTTTTTAGAAAAAGTGGTCTTTAATCAATGTAATATCTTTTTAAACGAGAACAGTATCCTAGAAAAGTTCCAATCAGGCTTCAGATCAAATCACAGCACAGAAACGGCTTTAATTAAAATAGTAAATGATCTTAGACTTGCTACTGACTCGAATAAAGTGTCAATCCTCATCCTCTTAGATTTAAGCACAGCATTTGATACCATTGATCATAACATCCTAATCGACGGTCTAGCAAACTGGGTCGGTCTCTCTGAAAATACTCTAAATTTGTTTCGAACATATATAACTGGTAGAACATTTTTTGTTAGCCTGGGCGACCACGTATCTGCAAAACATGACTTACCCACTGGCGTAGCACAGGGAAGTTGTCTTGGTCCCCTGCTATTTTCACTGTATATTAGGTCATATCATCAACCAGTACAATGTCAACTTTCATAGTTATGCAGATGATACCCAGTTATACATTTCTGTTGAGCCAACGGAGCCCGACCCAGATGGCCTATGCTCGCTGACTGCCTGTTTGGCTGCTATAAACAAATGGATGAGCGACAACTTTTGCTAGGACCAAAATCTGAGAGAGAAACCCTTTTCAGTAAGCTCGGAGACCTCGCTCCCCAAACCAAAACAGAAGTTAAGGCGAGACACGGCAGGCAGAAATGACGTTTTTGCATCCACTCATCAATTTTGAGATTTTTGGTTATTTTGCTTCTATAACATGTCTTCTTTAACATGATATCATAAAAATGTCCAGACTGCACAGAAATATGTTTATTTTACTGTATTTTGTCTACTTAGGTCCAGAAATTTTATCCTAACTTGATCGAATGTTAGCATTTTTGAGTGAGCTATAGTTCCGCGACGTTTGGTAAAACAATGTAGTGTTACCTATCGTTGGAAAGCTAATTTTCTGTAGCCGAACAGTAGCTGATCCAAATATGGTCATTTCCTTTGCAGGGACGACTATTTGTGTAAAGACCAAGGGGCCAAGACTGGGATTTCGTTTTGAAGCCCATTTCCTGGTTGGCCTGGGAGCCGCCATTGTGCCGTTGCTCACTAGCGCCACTGTGGCTGGCTCCAGTATAGGTCTTTCCCCATGTAAGTGAACGGCAGCAATTTGGTCAAAATACTCAGTAAATAAATTTTTTACAAAAAATTTTTTTATTGCAATAGGTGCCTTTCCTTCATCTAATGCCTGTGCATGTGCTGATTTTTTAAAATATTGTGTCGTTTGGACAGGGTATTGACATTTGTTCAGGACCAATCAGGGGACAGATTGAGTCGGGTTACTGCCGGTCATTTCACTCACTTTGAGGGGCGGGAACCATAGACGGAACGGGCGGGACGTGGGGCGGGACGTGGGCGGAACCCATAGGCGGTACCTCAAGTGGCTAGCAATGGCCTTGACATTCTCAGCCATTCTCCTCCTTTTAATGTGTGAATTTGGCTAATATTAGACACATCGCAATCAGATCGCAATTCTTATTGTCACTAGTGTTGAATTCATTATGGCATGTTCTGCATGTTATATTCTGCTCTGTCTTCACAATCCTATTGTAACACTGCATACAACTGTACTAATCGAGCGTCTCAAAAGCATTCTCTCCAGTTTTTTCGGTGAGACATTTTTTATTACTTTATTTTTTACCGAGTAAGTAACGTTAGCCTTATTAGATAACAGCCTCAGAAGTAGCCTACGCTACCTAGCATGACAAGCTAACGTATATTACGTAGACCGGTATGCTAGTGGAGTTAGCACCTTTATCTCCCAAAACCGTTTGGTTTGGCTACTTAGCGTTAGCTAACGATGTAAAACCTACATTGCACTTCGTCCTATGCTCTCCACTGGCTAAGTGCATTTTATGTGGTGTGAATTTCGACATTGCTAACGTTACCGTGCATTAGTCAAACAAAAAGCAGTCTCCAGTTTTTTCGGTAATACAATTTTTATTACTTTATTTTTTACCAAGTAAGTAGCCTTATTAGATAACAGCCTGCAGAAGTAGCCTACGCTACCTACCGCGACCTAGCATGACAAGCTAACGCTTTTGTATAATACGTAGACCGGTATGCTAGTGCAGTTAGCAACTTTTATCTCCCAAAACCGTTTGGTTTGGCTACTTAACGTTAGCTAACGATGTAAAACCTGTCAAAAGTAACGTTAGTCAAATTTCAGTTGTGTAACGTTAACTTATATTCCATTAAACATCGACCTGGTGAGCCTTTGTGTCTATTTTTAGCTTTGTAATTTAACGTTAACGGTCTCATCGTGGACATGTAGCTACATTGCACTTCGTCCTATGCTCTCCACTGGCTAAGTGCATTTTATGTGGAGTGAATTTCGACATTGCTAACGTTACCGTGCATTAGTCATGGTGTATTTTTCATTAGAGGTATTCATTTTAGGTTGAGCATTATTTATAACTTTTAAAGCATGTGGGAAACGTGTTCATGGAGATGGAAACCCGACATAACGTTAGCTGTCATTTAGCTATCATGTTTTTCGTGTCGCCACTTGCCACCACCATGGACTGTATAAAAATAGGGTAACGTTAGGCTAACGTTAACATTACAGTCTGATATTTTCCCACATAGGCTAACGTTAACATTATAGTCTGATATTTTCCCATGACCCTTGGATTATAGAATATTGTATGAGATTTCAGACAGAATTTGCTTTGAATTCTGGCAATTAACATCATCCAAATGTCTAATTTCAAACCATATTCCTCGGTGCCCGACTACTTTTATCTGTGATGGTAGTTTTATAATTCTGTAAGCTGCATCGCAACCGATCGCAGCCTATTATAACCATTTTATTCTTTGATAGATTTCCTTTAGCTAATGAAGACATGCTGCAGCAGTGGTTGGTCAACGTGTATGTACATAATATTATATATACACACATAACCCCTGGATGACTGTTGCAAGTATCACTTAGAGCCCGCATAAACGGGGCATAAGTGTTTACTGTGGAAGTCCTCGCTTACAAAGACCCATGGATTACAATACCACTTACAGCCAGCATAAACATGTACAAATTTGATCTTTTATGTGGACCTTGTCATTTTTAATGTGTGTCTCGTCAGGGTTTGTCTTGTACTAAATGTGTGTCTTGTCTTGTGTTCCCACTCTCAGCCTGCACCTTGACGTGGTGAGTGGGCTTTAAACTGAGACAGGCTACTGAACTTTGTTGTCTCCTATGTCAAACCCCTAACTTCTTGTTACCTTTGAGTTTTTTGTCCCCTATTATGAAATGAAAACTGATCTTGTTCTATCCTTTCTCTATTTTACAGATGTAAATTTATTACCAGCTGTTCAAGTTACCAACATAATCAATACTAACACAGATCACTAATTCTGTGATGAAATGATATCTTGAGCTGCTAATTTGTAGAATCAGATGTGCCAAATTTGGGGGTTGAAACAGCACAAGGAATAGGGTTGGGGACCGCAGTCCTAGTCTGTGGGTGACCCTCTTATCAAATGTGCAGCATCCATATTACAAAGGAAAACGCCGCCATCCTGTGCGGGATGTATGGACCACAGACTCACCCTGTCAGCCACAAGGGACATCTGACCATCTTTTAAGGATACATAAAAGAATTGTACTGATTTCAAGTTGCTTTGTGAAAAAAGAATGATCTTAATCACTCCTTTAACACATTTAAAGTCGCAGCACAAGCTGCTCCTCCTTAGTCTTTCAGTGAGATTACAGGATGTGTTACTTATTTACATCAGTGGCTATACCTACACTGTGTGCACGCTGGGGAAGGCCATCTTGAGCGGTAATGTATTGGTGCATTATGTACTCATTATTTAACTGAATGCAAGAGGGTATTAAATATTTTAAAGACAAAAGCAGACAAAAACCTCAAATTACATTTTTCCACATTTATATAAAGGGTCTGATTCTCATTACAGAGCAAGTACTTACAAAAATTAATTGCTGTACAACATGTATAATGTAGAGGGTAGTTAGGCTACCAGATGCCCTTATTTATGCTTCATTTTGAATGACATTTGATTAGTTTATATATTGTGTAATATTTGCTATTTCACCTACTGCATGATTCTGTTATGCAAATAATGAACACATGAAAACAAGTTGGATAATTTAAAAAAAAATTTATTGACAGCTACACCGGCTTAGGGAGCAGGAAGCAAGAAAGGCCATGGGGTGCCATGGCTGGAGAGGACAAGATGGGGGGGTGGGGGAGAGAAGATGCGGGACAGGGATGAGGAAGAGCAGGGGGAGTTGGGTGAACAATGGCATAGCTACAGATGTCATTAATTAAAATAAATCATAATACAAAATATAACATCACATAAAATTTGAAAAGCTGACCCATTTCATTAAAAAAAAACCTATTCCATTAAAAGCTAAATCCAGGATTGGAGAAACTCCTCCCGTAGATTCAGTCTTTAAGGGAATGGACCATACTATTTAAAAAAATAAAAAGTAGCTGTCACCAACTATCCAGACAGTTTTAGCTGTGTAAGAGGAATAAAATTAAATGCATCTCATTGCAATATACAATGATACATTCTGGATGCAAGCTATTAAAAACATCATCCACAATCTAGACATGATACTTTAATATTGTCAATATGCTGTTTGGTCCTATTGCATAAGGCGAGCTACGCTTGAAAAATTAGCAATGAAAGAGAAATACACTCAAGTATATTATGTAAATGACTAGTTTAAGGCACAGTGATTAAAAAAGAAAAATGGTTCACAATGAAAGGTGGGTACAGAAACTCACAGTTGAGGCTTCGGCTTTCCATCGTTGTGTCTGCAAAAGACATTAAAAATTCAAGGTTACAACCAGTCTGTGTAATGAGACCATGCACTAGGGTGGGAAACTTCTGAAATTTTCACGCATGCAAATAGATTCTTATTAAAATGCTTCGTAGATGACCACAGCTGACGTTATTTCATCTTCTTTCATTGTGATTTGCGTTAGCTAGGGTGATCATATAGCTATTGTATATTTTATCCACACAAAAAAAATTAGGACAGGTTCGGGCGGGCATTATTAACATAATAGGCTACTCTGCTGGGTTATTGGAACGAGCAAAACCTAACCAGACATTTTTTGGAATTTAGAAATCCCGCAAGGACCTATTTTTATACAGTCTATGGCCTGGACGGATTTTTTGGGTCGCAAGCTTGCTGACAGCTTGCTACCTATTTAGAGCAGCTCTTCGGGACATTTATAATAAAAGTAGTCTTGTACGTAAATGTGATTGATTGACCGTCAATATCGTTAATGGCAATCATAACGTTACCCTATGTTCGCCTTAGCCTGCCTAGGCCTAACGTAACCAATCTCACTGTCAAGCTGGTATGCTAGCTAATGGAATTAGCCTACCTCCGATCTGAGTTGGGTGGAATATTAATGTACTTTAAATTGTACTGTAAATTGAAGATAACTGAATAAACGTTATAACATAACACAATGATGTGACGAATTTCACACAGTCAATGCAAATAAATAACACAGTAAAACCGTGAAAATGAAATGATATAATAAACATTAGCTTAACTTACCGTGAATTCGCTTGCAATATAAAACCAGAGCTCCCGCTTCTAACTTCTCCCGCTTTCCAGAATCTCCGCCCCGAACTGTCAATCATACTGTGCCTGGACAGAGACCCTCCCATGAAGACCATATCCGGTTCACCCTGCTCCAAGCAAAGGTCAAGTCGGCTCCACTGAGCAGGCGCAGTTCGTCCAAACAGCCGGCGAAAAAGACTTCCGTGTTTCAATTTGGTTTTTCCGAGGCCATGGAAAGGCAATGGGTGACGTCACAGTGGCTTTGTCCATATTTTTATACAGTCTATGGTAAAGACGAAGGGTGCTTTAATACAAAATGTGAAATCCCATTGGCTGAAGGCCATTTCTGGCGTTCTGATTCGCTAAAACGCATCACGTGATGTGTTCGGCAACTTCCGTGTTAGCTTAACGCGGCAAATAATGAAGTGGTGAAACAAAAGTTTGGCGAATGTAAAGTCGTGATCAAAATGGGCAAAACACCGAAAATCCGTGCAAAAGCGACACAAAAGAGACGTGAGCAATTACTTACTGCCAGAAGATGCAAGGGAACTACATGTGATCGTAAAGATGACAACGAGCTTGTCAGTAGCGAGTCACCAGCTGTCTGTGCGTCAAAACGCAAAATTCAGGAGATGGGGAAAGGTGATCCGAAATTAGATGACAGGCCGGTCACACAACATTGGCTTATAATGCACGTGTCGCGTTTAAATGAGCTGCTGGATGAATTGCTATGTCCAAATTGCATGGGGAACGGTCTACATATAAACATAGATCCCCAAAACCAAGGGTTTTGTAGCAGTCTGTTGCTGGAGTGTAGCGAATGCAAATCGCAAGAAAATTGATACAGAAAAAGCGTGTTTTCATCCTCACGTTTAGGGCTTGGATATGCTGCGCTAAGGAAAATTAGTAAAGTGTTAGGTATTCCATCACTACACTTGAAGACATATCAGAGACACGACAGGAGAGTGACAGGTAAACAGGGTAGAGATAGAGAAGCCTATTAGAAAGTGTAAAACAATCTATGTATTTACTGTAGGCTATATTTGTACTGTATAGTAAAATGTAGAGATAGAGAAGCCTATTAGAAAGTGTAAAACAATCTATTTATTTACTGTAGGCTGTATTTGTATTGTATAGTAAACAGGGTAGAGACAGAGAAGCCCATTAGAAATTTTAAAACAATCTATTTACTGTATTTGTACTGTATACGTCCCATAACACAGAATAATAAAGTGCAATTTCATGAATTCAGCATATTGTACTTCATTAATATTGCCACCAGTTTGTTTTATTGTTACAGTATACTTTTCCTTTTAGTGGCAGGGAGGGCAGACTGTAGGGTGGACTGTAGTCAAAAGATAAAATAATTATAATGAAACGTGCATCTTCATCCATTCTAAGAAGAGAAGACCTTCATCCACTTCTTGTCTTTTGTTTTATAGGTTCCATTGCCTTACTAGGACCAGAGTACTTTGTCACACAATCATTGCATGATTTCACAGCGTACAGTTTAACAGTGTGCACAGTTTGTCCGGTCATTCTGGCTAAGCTGCAAATCTGGTAACCCTAGCTGTAATCTCATTGGCTCTTACCTATGTATTTTGATTTAGATTTTTTTAAGTTTTTTAATAAATGGAGATAAAAAATTATCTTAATTGACAATTATGACGAAGACAATTATCACATTATGACAAAGACAAACAGGTGGCACAAAAGGGTTGCGCAGTAACTGGAAGGCCCTTTGACTATGCCTGTGCTTAGTTGTACTTATTAACAAGTATATCTAATCAAGTAAGTATATATACAGTTTAGATGTGTTCAGTAGTGTAATAGGGCATTGGGGGATGTGATTTAATGGGTTATTGTTGCTATAAAGAGTGATTTCTAGTCAGCAAATATTAAACTTAACAATAGATATCTTTAACGGCCATTTTCTCAAAATGAGTTTTTTTCAATACTCTGAACCAGAAATCTCAACTTCTAGATCACTTACATACACTAAACTTTCCATGTTCATTCTTAACTATATTCTGAAGATTATTACAGAAGGATTTGTTAATATATTGCCAATTGCCTGATTTATTACACATTTTGTTCTTAAAAACATGGCAAAAATGCATTTTTTATACCTGTATATAGCATTTTCTCATTTATAAAATGAAAAAAGCATGTATCCAAAATCTGTTCTGTAATTTCTTTAGTCTCTAATATGTTGTCAAAATGAAATAAAGATTTTAAGCCTGGCTTTATCCAATTTTTCTATTTTTGGTTTTTAAATATATGCAAATTCGCGCATATTTAATGAGGCCTTGCCTAATTTGCATATTTAAATGTAACTTTAAAAAGAACTTCCAATACAAAAAAGAATTGTAACAATGTAAGTAATCAACTGGTAAAGTTTCATGATTATATCTTGTAGTTAATTTTTTTTCCCTATTCACCTGCAGTGTCTCGCCAAAGCCTAGGTGTCATCTTAAATTTTAAAGCCCATATTAACAAGGTGACCAAGACAGCTTTGTCAGCTGAGAAATGTTGCCAAAGTACAGCCGTTTTTAACACAAGAGGAGTTCACGCTTTTATTACTAGCAGACTAGACTACTGCAGTGCCCTCTTTACCGGGCTGCCCAAAAAGTCAAGAGAAACTTCGGCCTTATTCAGAATTTGGCTGCTAGACTTTTAAAGAGATAGTTCGGAATTTTGGACATAATGTCTCAATTACGACTTACCCATGATGTAGTTGATTGATGGAAACCATTTTCAGATAATTCCATGCTGTCCCTTCTTTTGGACATACACACATTGCTAATGCTAGCACAACTCTAAGGTAAATGCTAGCATCCACTACCAAACGCACTTAAACACTCCACAGTGCACCCAAAGCAAATAAAATACGACGACAGTCTATCGGGGTTATTTTCAGTGATCATACCATCATTTTTGAAGTCAAACTATCGTTGAATCCTTTACTTTGTGCTGACCTATATTCTCTGTGGAAATACAGCGGCGGAGCTAGCTGTAGATTAGCCTGGGTATCTGCCTGTAGGCTATCTGCTGTACTCCACAGTTGCCGACACAATCCGTTTTGCCGTAAAGTTACATATTTGGTAGACAAGTCAGCTAAACACAAACCTGCTACAGAATAACACAGCATATACAAACAAGCACACTGGCTACCAATTTGCAGGAAAAGTTTGACCACTACCAAGACTTCCCAATCGTAGCAACTAGCTAGCTAAATTGAATAGATAGATCACACATGCAATCATTTATTAGTTACCTGCACGTCAGTTGTTTTCGGTGCATGAAGAAAAACAGGTGATGGCACAGCAGTTTCCTTCAGTCCTTTTTTGATTTTCACAGTCATCCTGCGTGAAATGGTCACTACACACTTTAAACTTTTTTAGAGTCTCAATTACTGTGTTGACATCCATGCGAGCAGCAAGAAGCCACAGCTGTTTTCTTTGTTGATCTTCCACTGGAAATCGGTGAAAGCTTTGTGGTGCCCATTTTTTTTGCATGATTTGAACAACCTTGAAATACACACCGAAATACCATCTTACCTGAACGTTAGCTAACAATACTACTAGTCTGATTCTTTCACACGTGCGATATTGTTGTTGGCCGGCACTACATACGGCGACAGAGCTATACTTTACGTTACCTACTAACGTAAAGTATCGCTCCACCGCAGTACTTCCAGTGAGAATTTAGGTGAGCACAAAGTAAAGGATTCAACGATAGTTTGACTTCAAAAATGATGGTATAATCACTGAAAATAACCCCGATAGACTGTCGTTGTATTTTATTTGCTTTGGGTGCACTGTGGAGTGTTTAAGTGCATTTGGTAGTGGATGCTAGCATTTACCTTAGAGTTGCGCTAGCATTAGCAATGTGTGTATGTCCAAAAGAAGGGACAGCATGGAATTATCTGAAAATGGTTTCCATCAATCAACTACATCATGGGTAAGTCGTAATTGAGACATTATGTCCAAAATTCCGAACTATCCCTTTAACAAAGACCAAAAAGAGAGAGCATATCACTCCTGTCCTAATCACCCTGCACTGGCTCCCTGTTTCTTTTAGAATTGATTTCAAGGTACTTTTACTCACCTACAATGCTCTAAATGGCACAGCACCCACATACATTTCTGACTTTCTAACTTCGTATCAGCCAACAAGAGTCCTCCGTTCCTCAGGTGCTGACCTTTTAACCATTCCCAAAGTACTGCACAAAACGAGCGGGGAAGCCGATTTTAGCTATTATGCCCCAAAACCGTGGAACACCCTACCCAGACACATCAGAGATGCAAGCTCTGTGAACATTTTTTTTAAAAACAGCTCAAAACATACCTGTTTCGAGCAGGTTTTTAATTAATACTTGTCTGTGGAACTTGCAGAGGGAGGTCTCTCCCTGTGTACCTAGCATCTCTGACTAGAGTGTCCCACTAGAATTTCTCACCCTATGTACCTAGCGTGTTTTTGTTTTTGTTTGTGGAACTTGCAGAGGGAGCTCTCTCCCTGTGTACCTAGCATCTCTGACTAGAGTGTCCCACTAGAATTTCTCACCCTATGTACTTAGCGTCCCTGACTAGAGTGACGTGGAATCTGCAGAGGAAATTTTCTCCCTGTGTACCTAGTGTGTCTGACTAGTGTTCCATTAGCATGGAACTTGCAGAGGGAGTTGATCTATATATATATAATATAAATAATGTATTCTATATTATTTTAATGTATTTTTTATGTACCTTAAAAGCTTTCATCTATGCACTTTTCCCTTTCATGTACCTAAAAGGCTTTTATCTATGCACTTTTACCATCTTCATTTATTTTTATTTAATTGTTTTATTTTCTTTTCATGTACTTCAAATGCCTCTTTCAATGCATTTATTACCATCTTAATCTACCTTTGCTTTTTTTATTCGATCTGTTACAATGTGAAGCACTTTGAGCTGCATTTTATGTATGAAAGGTGCTATATAAATAACGATTATTATTATCTTTGAATTCTTCATTATCTATCAAATGGTTAGTTTTACTGGTCACGTATCCACACTTTCATCAATTAGGAGCCTATTGATTCACCTCAGCCTTTATTTTGATCAGTTAAAAAACTTTTGCTACCTCTTTTGTAATTGTTTGTAATGTGTGAACATGGTACTTTTATTCTTCATGGCATGCATAGCTATTTCTGACATAATGTGGCTTAAGAGGGTAAATGAACCCTCTAACCATGAAAAGTTCAGAATGAAGAAGAAAGTCTGGGATTGCAGTGGTTGAACAATTGTGGTTGCAATTGTGGTTGGATACTGCCTTATACAGCTGAGATACAGAAGGAGCTGACACAGCCAGTGACAGAAACTGACATCATACTCTAGTGGGGGAGTGGTTGGGGGTGGGGTTGGCCAGCTACTTTTAACATTCATTAAGTTTGCCAGCCTGAGGTGTGAATCTTTGGAATTTTTTGAGAACCGTTTCATCAGTAAATAGTTTTAAGGTGTACCAACATTCAAAGAAGCATATCTTCTTCAAATATTTGCATATTACAGTGTATGAGACATTATTTGAAAGCTCAGAATAAAAAAAAGAAAAATGAACCCGTGCTACTTGTGGACCGCTTTACTAACACCTGTCACATATGGATTCTAAACAAGTGTTTGAGGGTGAGGGTTTTGACAACCGCCTTCAACAACCTTTTTCATGTATCATCTCAGGCCCGTCAAACAGTGGTAAAAGTGTATTTGTGAAAATGCTGCTGGAAAATGCACCCCATTTGTTGTCAACAGTGCCGCAGAACATTGTATGGTTTTATTCATGCTGGCAGCCAATGTATGATGAAGTGCTTTGTAAAATAAAGAATGAACAGTTTGTAGAAGGTCTTCCTGAATCTTTGACCGATGAAGTTTTACTACCTCTGCACAAATCCAATAATGTCATTGTTAATTACCTTATGCAGTCTGCCAGTTAGAGCTCGGAAATGGAGCTATTACCAAGTATACACACCATAGAAACCTAAGCATCATATATCTTATATATCATATATCAGAATCTTTTCTTCCAGGGTCGAAACAGCCGCACAATAAATCTTAATGCAAACTATATTGTTCTATTTCGTTCCTCCGACCATTAGGGTCGTCAATGGACCTTCCAGGTGTCCGATGCATCGAGACACTTAAATCAACATACACTACTCACAAAAAGTTAGGGATATTCGGCTTTCGGGTGAAATTTCAGGATGAACCTAAAATGCACTATAACCTTTACAGGTGAAATTAATTTGACCTTCTCTAAACTTTTGAATGCACATGTCCAACTATTCAATGTTTCAGTACTTTTTGCACAACTTGCTGTTCTCTAACAAGGAGCTGAACGGCAAAATTCACAACAGGTGTTTGATCCATGAATCGACCAATAAATTTCCTGGTTCAATTAGAATTGGTATTTAAACAGTCCTCTTCATCATGCTGTTCACATTTTGACATCATGAGACCAAGACGACACCTAACAATTGATCAACAGTACCTCGCCATTGCGAGGCTTCAAACAGGATGTTCTCAGAGGGAAGTGGCCACTGAGCTTAGAGTGTCACAGAGTGTCATCAGCAGGTTGCAACAGAGATACAGAGAGACTGGAAGAGTCACAGAAAGGCATAGAAGTGGACGTCCTTTGGCCACATCCCACACTGATGACCGCTTCATTGTGAACAGTGCCCTGCGGAACCGGATGATGAATGCCACTCAACTCCAGGCACATTTAAGGGAGGTGAGAGGCACCCAAGTGTCACGTCAGACCATTCGAAACCGTTTACATCAGCGTGGTCTGCGTGCTAGACGACCTGCAAGGGTACCTGACCACACCACCAGGCACAGGCGTCATCGTCTTGCATGGGCCAGGGAGCATTTACGCTGGACGAGGGACCAGTGGGCCTCAGTGCTGTTCTCTGATGAAAGTCGATTCACGTTGAGCAGAAATGATGGCCGCCAACGATGTTGGAGACGTCAAGGAGAGCGCTATGCATCAGCCACTGTTGTCACCAGACGACCCTTTGGTGGTGGCGGTGTTACAGTGTGGGCAGGTGTGTCTAGTCAATACAGAACTGCCCTACACTTTGTGAATGGTACAGTGACAAGCCCATACTACCTGAATAACATCATTAATCCAGTCATTGTGCCCCTGCATGAACAACACAGGCCTAATTTCATCTTCATGGACGACAATGCTCCAGCTCATCGAGGTCGCATCATTAGGGAAAGGCTGCTGGAGACTGGGGTACCTCAAATGGAGTGGCCTGCACTTTCTCCAGACCTGAATCCCATAGAAAACCTATGGGATCAGCTGACTCACCGTGTAGAGGCTCGTAACTCTGTACCCCAGAACCTCAATGACCTGAGGGCCGCCCTTCAAGAAGAGTGGGATGCCATGCCTCAGCAGACAATAAGTCGACTTGTGAACAGCATGAGACGTCGTTGTCAAGCTGTAATTGATGCTCAAGGGCACATGACAAGTTATTGAGACATTGACATTTTTGTTGTGGTATACCCACCACTGTTGTTGGCTTTTGTTTCAATAAATTGTTTGAGATGAGGAAATCACCATTGCATGCTTCTACTTAAATGCCCTACTTTCATGATACGTATAATATCACTGTAGCGTGAACTTACATTTTCCATAAATTTCACCCGAAAGCCAAATATCCCTAACTTTTTGTGAGTAGTGTATGTCATGGACATGACCTCCAGTGACATAATTCCTCCCTATAAAGGGGGGCGGGTCAATGCGGAAATCCTCTTCGTTTTCTCGCCGATGCAGAGTAGAGACGTGAGACTGTTTGTATCTTGTGCGAATCCTGAAACGCTTTGTGACTTAGGTCGGGGCTACAAAGGCAGGGAAAAGCACTTGCATGCGATATCCACTAATAGCTTTGCTATTTTAAGACGGGTATCATTTTCTTGGTTATACTGTTAACGCTAAAAACTATGGTTGTTTACGTTTAGCATATATATTTGCTGCGGTTAGGCACACGGTGCAACCGCGTTTATTTCGTTGACTCCAGCGAAACATATCACGCAGTGAACAGGTTTGTATACAGCAAGTACAGGTTTGTATCCTTCTGTATTATTCACTGATTCCAGATCGAACCTGGGCGTGGGTGTACTCCAGTGAGATTTGGTTTTATACAATCTACGAGCTACGGCTCTGGTGATTGATTCTAAGTCTGTACTGACTGCACCCCAGTAAGACATTTGGTTCACTTCAGCGAAGCATTCACGCGATGAACAGTTTTGTTTACAGCAAGTACAGGTTTGTATCCTGTATTTTCACTGATTCCAAATCGAACCTGGGCGTGGGTGTTACGTCCCAAAATCCACCTGTGTTGCAATAACCAGGTGTACAGTACTGGACATAACACTAAGCCATGTTAAACGATAACCACAACTAAAAAGCAAGACCAGTGAAGCACGCAGTGGTATAGAAAAGGGTAAACGGATGTTTATTAATATAAACCATAGACTGTATAAAAATATGGACAAAGCCACTGTGACGTCACCCATTGCCTTTCCACGGCCTCGTAAAAACTGAATTGAGGCTCCGGGTGTCTTTTTCGCTGCCCGTTTGTACAAACTGCGTCTGCTCCGTGGAGCCGAAGAGGACTCAACCTGTCCCTCTGATTGGTCCTGAACAAATGTTAATACCCTGTCCAAACGACACAATATTTTTAAAAATCAGCACATGCAGAGACATTAGATGAAGGAAAGGCACCTATTGCAATTACATCTTTTTGTGGGAAATATTTATTGACTGAGTATTTTTACCTCATTGCTGACATTGACTTACATGGTGAAATACCTATACTGGAGCCAATCGCAGTGGTGCTAGTGAGCAACGGCACAATTGCCGCTCCCAGCCCAACCAGGAAGTGAGCTTCAAAACAAAAGCCCAGTCTTGGCCCCTTGATAGAAACACAAGTACGCTATTCTCTAGTTAAAACATGAAAGTCTTTATAAGACAAAAGCAGGCTGTAAGGTCTCATGGGGCGGCCAGCATGCAGGTCCAGACCCACGTCGATGGTAGGGGTCTTCTCTTCCCAGGTCAGTCACAAGTCTGTTCGCGATGTTCAAAACAGGAACCAAATCATTTACTGTCTCTGGGCTACAACCTGCTCTATGTTCCCAAAATTATAATGGCTAATAACAACGGCAAGATGGTAGTCAGCGTATTGTGTAAGACTAAGTTGTCAGTAGGACGGTGGAAGTTGGAACTGATGGAACTCAGATGGGGACCAACTATATATTGTCCCGCATCTTTTCAATCCCGCTGCTCCGCGACGGTCCTTCACACACTGCGACGTCGACGTCTCCACGTAGCTCCCGGAGATGGTTGCCAGGCAACAGCGTGCGTCGTCCCTCCAGCGCAGCTCTCAAGAGCTCATAAGACCGTGACGTCAGTAGCCTATCTCCACCTGTATGGGAGACACAAAGAAACACAGCAGACCAAAAGCCAAAACTAAACGCAAAGCAGGGGAAACAGGAAGCAGAGGAACGTAACAGTGGTAACAGTGGATGTACCACAGTGAGATTTGGTTTTGTACAATCTGCCCATGCTGTATGGGTATGTCATTCGAAAAGAAGCAGGCCCGATTGAATGCGTTCATGTCCCTCATCCCGCCCTTGGGCAGAATGCCATCCGCGGTAGAGGTTGCCCCCAAATGTAAGGGTATTTCTGCCACCGAGGGCCCTTCACAAAAAAAAAAAAAAGGGCATGGCTGGCCGGGGCAGCAACCTATCCGCCTCTCCCACTGGGTAATGAAGGTGATAGCTACAGCTAGAAGGGTAGGTCAACAAGAAGTATGGCTACTTCATGGGCAGCCCTGGAAGGCGTACCGCTTACAGAGATTTGTGAGGCGGGGACATGGGTGTCCCCCTGCACATTCTCAAAGTTCTATCACGTCAACGTGGTGCCAGGTCCATCTTGCCGGCAGCCTTGGCATCCACTTAAAGGTAAGACAATCCCTTATGACATTGTTGGTATTAGTCATCCTGATTGACGACCCTAATAGTCGGAGGAACGAAATAGAATGAACGGTTATGGCGGTAACCATGTTCTATGAGTTCATGTTTTGATGATGCGACCAAAAAATGGCTACCTATTAGTGGACTTAAAAGCACAGACACCTGAGGAATACCGCATCAGAACTGGTTTTTACGTTCCAGAGTGGCCGGTAGTTTATGTGCTAAAGAAAAAGCTGGACACTTCTAAAAGCCCTATTTGAAGGTAATGCATGGCAAGACGTACCATATTACAGACTGCTTCTGGTTAATTCATAAACACAATTTGTGAACTAGCTCTCAATGTTTTACGTGGCAATATACCCCTAACGGCTACGCAACTTAAAAAAATAAGAAAACAAAAGTCAGGGATTAAACTATTAAAAAGAAGAGGAAAGTGATTAATCAAAAGGGCGGTTTCTTTCTGCCTCAACTGAGTGTAGCAATACCGTTTCTCACCAGTTTGATAGCGTGTCGCGGTGGTGGCTAAAAACATGGAGCATGCGCAAAAGATGTTTCTCGTACCTCAAAGCCAGATGGATAAATTAAAGAATTTTACTTTCACACCGGAGCCAATCCGAGAGACTGTTGAAAGTGATTTGGAGAAGCCAACGCTGTACACAATTGCGTTACAGTGCTTCATCGCACTTATCAGGCAAGGTGAATCCGAAACGCCTATCGAAACGCCTGTTGAGGTTAGTGATCGAGCCCCCTCTAGCGATAATGTCAGTACCGGCACGGCCTGGCTTGAAGACGTCATACAAAGTGTTCCCTTTAGAAGCCAGAAAAATGCCACTTACGTATTGGATAAAATTTTTATCCACGGTTCTGAAACTGGTGTGTCATTATTCACTGAATACTCAGTCTCCCAAGATTCTGAACAAGCAGAACCCTGTTGGGGACAATACGCTTTGTATAAGGCCTGAGACATGTCTTTCAAGAGGTCTGTACAACATGTATGAAATCAGTCTTTTGTGGTGTGTATTTTAAAGGCCACCCTCATGCATGTAGCCACGCCTTAAAACTGAGTTCCACGAGGGGGCGTTTGTGCTTGGGGGTTTGATTTTAATTTTAATTTAATATGACTTCAATGTGAAATATATGGATAATAATGTAATAACATGTAAAAGATATTCTATTCTATTATCAACAAAGTCTCTTGAGGCATGGTCATCAGTAATGAAGAGTTTTTTTCTGATCACGGCGGAGCATCGCCATCCATATCGATATGATATCCACAACATAGATAGTCAGACACTGTAGCATCCCACTCATTGTGCAGCGATTGGGCTTGGACCCGGGACATTGCCGCAAAAGGCTTCTTGGGTCGTTGCCACCTCCACCTTTAACTCCTGCCTCTCTCAGTCTCTCGACTCACTATGTCCTCTTGTCTCCAAACTGGCCCGATCATCACCCCCCTGCCCGTGGCTGACGGATTCTCTCCGATCCAGCAGAACCACGCTGCGAGCTGCTGAGAGAAAGTGGAGGAAATCCAGATCCCAAGACGATCTGGCCTCGTATCACACTCTGCTGGCAGCCTTCACATCAGCAACTACGTCTGCTAAGACAACATTTTTCCAGTCAAAAATTAATGCATGCATGTCTAACCCCCATAAACTCTTTTCCACCTTCTCTTCCCTGCTGATCCCTCCTCCACCCCCCTCACCCTCTTCCCTCTCTGCAGTTGACTTCCTGATCCACTTTGAGGAGAAGGTAGCCACGATCCGAAACTCCTTCACACATCCGGTGACGCCCCATATGCCCCATAATGAACCACTGCTACATTTTCGTCCTTTAAGACTTTGGAGGACACAGATGTATTCCAATTTGTAATGCGCCAGCGTGCAACCACCTGCCCACTGGACCCCATCCCGTCGGCAGTCCTCCAGTCTATATCCGGTGAGGTCCTTCCATATCTTTCCTCCATTATCAACACCTCCTTAACCTGTGGCTATGTTCCTGCTGTTTTCAAAACTGCCCGTGTTACCCCACTTCTTAAAAAACCTAGCTTAGACCCCTCTGATGTTAGAAACTATCGTCCTGTGTCTCTCCTGCCCTTTCTGTCCAAAGCTCTTGAACGAGCTGCTCTTAACCAACTGTCAGTTTTTCTCCACCAGAACAACCTGCTCGGCCCTCACCAGTCCGGCTTCAGAACCAGGCATTCCACTGAAACTGCGCTCCTGGCTGTGACCGAGGCACTCGCCACTGCCAGAGCCTCCTCCCTCTCCTCTGTCCTGATTCTCCTTGACCTATCTGCAGCGTTCGACACGGTCAACCACAAACTCCTGATCTCCACACTGGCTGAGATGGGCATCTCTGGAACTGCCCTCTCTTGGTTTACATCCTATCTCACAGATAGATCCTACCAAGTCTCCTGGAAGGGCTCTGTCTCTGCACCTCATCCACTTTTTACAGGAGTCCCGCAGGGATCTGTACCGGGTCCTCTGCTGTTCTCCATTTACACTAAGTCTCTTGGTTTGGTTATTAATTCACATGGCTTCTCTTACCATAGTTATGCCGATGACACTCAACTCTTCCTCTCTTTCCCTCCCTCTACCCCACAGGTAAAGGAAAGGATATCTGTTGTCTGGCTGACATCTCTGAGTGGATGTCTACCCATCACCTGAAGCTCAACCTCGACAAGACTGAGCTGCTCTTCATGCCATACAAGACCTCCCCGCTCCTAGACCTGTCCATCACCGTCGACGGAACCATGGTGACCGCCTCCCGCTCTGCAAGGAACCTGGGGGTGGTCCTGGACGACCAGCTGGACTTCAAAGAACACATCAGGGCAACGGCACGGTCTTGCAGGTTCCTCCTGTACAACATCAGGAGAATTTGGCCATACCTGACCACCTACTCCGCCCAGCTTCTTGTCCAGACCATGGTCACCTCACATCTGGACTACTGCAACTTCCTTCTCGCAAGCCTACCAGCCTGCGCCATTCTGCCCCTACAACTTGTCCAGAACGCGGCTGCTCGGCTTGTGTTCAACCTCCCGAAGTTCTCGCACGTCACCCCCCTACTGAGGTCATTCCACTGGCTGCCGGTCGTGGCCAGGATCAGGTTCAAAGTTCTGACCCTGGCCTACACTGCAGCCAAAAGGTCAGGCCCCTCCTACCTACAGGACTTAATCCAGCACTACGCTCCTGCTCGACCACTTCGCTCTGCTGCTGCAGGGCGACTTGCACTTCCCCCCTTCATGTTAACGGCTCCCGCTCGTCCCGACTGCGGAGCTTTTCCGCCCTAGCTCCCCAGTGGTGGAATGAACTCCCCACTCTGCTGCGCTCAGCTGAAACACTGTCTGTTTTTCGTCGTGGTCTGAAAACGCACTTTTTCAGACTCCACCTCGACTAAAATACCTATATAGGGCCATTCTATAGTACTCAATTCCTGTTTTTTGCTTGTTTTCTATTTAACTTGTGTTTTTGGTTATTTTATATTTCAGAATGTATAGCTGACTGTGTGTACTACTCATGTTTATTACTAGGGATAGCTCCTACGCTGTGAGAAAGTTGTGCTTTGTCGGATTTGCTTTGTAGTCGCATCAATGACCTTCAATATGCACTTATTGTACGTCGCTTTGGATGAAAGCGTCTACCAAATGATTGTAATGTAATGTAAATGTAATGTAATGTCGCAACACCGTCCTGCTATTCGGCGTTACTTCCGGAGTGTTGGGTGTCGAGATTTCAGAGGTAGACATACTTATAAGGTGCAACAAATTTATAGGTTGACTACAGGCTACAGAGTTAATGTCTGTTTCTGATATGCTAGACATGTGCAAAAGCCTGAGCTTTATACAATTGTGAAGCCTATTGCACATGTTCTGACGGGGTTGCTCAATAGTGAGATTGGGTTGGGGGAAATGCCGTTGAAGTTTCTCAATCGATTTCAAAACTCCCACCCTTTCGCTGAAGTCGCTCGTCGACACAGAGCGGCGTATCCTTTTTTTATACGGAAGCACGCTTAGCTCAGTTGCTCCTTGAACGTCAAGCTCTGAACACCTATCTGTCTGTGTCTCTCCACTCCGCTACAAACTTCAAACGGGACTTGGAAATTAGTCTAAGTTTTTTTATTTTTGCCTGGCACTTTCCGGCGTATGGCCGGACAGACTCCGCAAAATTGACTTTTTTGATTCTATTAGCTATTTTGTTTCGTTTTTAACTTTTAAAATCTGTAACTTCTTTAAAGATGGAATGCTTTATTTCGTTCTAGACTTTAAATTGCTTTTTGATAACGTCTGGCTATTTTTTCATGTCTTTACAATTTTACAAGCTTCTGGAATTTGTATTCTTGTACTACACAGTCTCTGCTTTTATGTCTGGCTATTTTTCACGTTTTTCACACACTGCTTAAATCTTTATTCTTTTTTACACAAATCTGTTAACACCAAAAACTGTTTTAAAAAACTAACTACTACAAAACATTTATAGTTCATTACTTTTTCACTATGTTGTTCTAATAAAGTATATTTAAAAGAAAATGTGAACACATTGAACCATGTTTACCTAAGCATCAAGATCATCGCAAAAAACACCAAGATCTTAAAACAATACAACCACCCTCACAAACCCTTTACCAACATTTACAAAAACCTGTTAAAAATATAACGAATCATCCATGACACCGCACAGACTAACAACTATAGGTTAGACCTTCAGTTCTTACAACGAAATGACATGCATTTTACATACTTTCAATTGTGATAGTGATAGCCTACCAGAAAACATGCCATGAAATTAAAACGATTATTTTTCAGGGTAATATTTCATTGTCTATCATATCTGCTTGTTGAACCGACTGATAGCATTTTAAATTTTTATGTAAACGTTCCAATTAGGAGGCTAGTCCATTCAAAAGCGATGGCAGCACCTTCATGACGGCTTAGGCTATTTATTAATTAATATTAATATTAATTAAGTGACAACAACTGCTGCATTTCTGCTGTTACGTTACATTAACTAGGCTACTGTAGCTACCACATCATCAGTCAGCTAGGCTACTCATAACAAACACAATACAAAAAGAAATGATATTTCAACAAAACCTTTTCAATGTTTCTAGCTTTGAAACCGTTTCTTGTTGAGATACTATATATACTGTGAATATATACACACACATACAGTACCAGTCAAAAGTTTAGACACACCTACTCATAGAAGGTTTTTTTCCATTATTTTTACTGTTTTACACATTTTAGAATAGTAAAGACATCAAAACTATGAGATAAAACAAATGAAATTATGCAAAGACCAGGGCCCGTATTCACAAAACATCTTAAGGCTAAAAGTAGCTCCCAACTTGCTGATTTAGGAGAAACTCTTACAAATAATGGGCGTGTCAGTCCTAATATTAGGACTCCTAAATTTTTGCTCTCCTAAGAGTATTTCACAAAGCGTTTTAGCACTAATACCAGCTCCTAAATCTGTGAAAAGTTAGGGGTAGTCAAGAGGACTCCTAAATCCTAAAACCAAATCACAAACAATCCTAAAATGGCTGCTGCCGGCAATCCGCCTCGTAATCGCGTGAACATTTTAGAAGCATTGAATGATACTGAGCTTTTAAAAAGGTATCGCCTTAATCGCGAGGGTATTATGATAATCGTAGAGCTAGTCAGGGATACAGTCACTTCACCAACAAAGAGAAACAACCCAATAACACCGGAGACCAAGGTTCTGACAACTCTACGCTACTTAGCCACAGGGAAAATGCAGCTATGCAGCACAGACAAACTAGGTATATCTCAGTCATCTGTCAGTAGAATATTACATCAAACAATAAATGTTCCCCTCCAGCCCCGTTATGCTGGTGTCTGAGTGCCCAAGGACACTGTACACCACTGAAGCAATAGGTGATAGAGCCTTGGATGCTGCACCTCCTCCGAATAAATGCAATAAACATTTGGAATTAAAGATTACATGTTAATATAATCTGCGATGACATGTATAGTGAGGTTCATTTATGTATAAATACATTTATGTTCATTTTTGTATAGGCTAAATACATTGAATGATAGAGAATAAAACATTGTGGTCTAGTGTAGTTGAAAATAATTGGCCTAATGTCCTATTACCTGTGGCAGTTGTTTGTCGCTTGAATTCTGCAATCTCTGCCCTCGTCTGAGACTGCAAAGAATACCAGCGCTTTTCACAGTCATCGGTGGTTCTGGACAGAAGTGGGAAAGCCGCATTCATTTGAAAACATATATTTTCCCACGCTTCTTTTTTGGTTTTTGAAGTTATCCCAACTCCAAATTTTCCAAATGCCCTTCCTTTCATGCACAAGTTGGGCAAGAAGGTAAAGCTGTTCTTGCGTCCAGTTTGGTTTTCGTTTTCATTTGCAGTGCAATGTAGCATCACACGTCTTCTTATTATCAGCCATGGTTATTCTAGGTAATTAAAAGGCTGCTTATATGCATATCCGCTAATTGTTTACAAGATACAGATATGTAAGAGGCTACTGACAATTAGCTGAACATATACTTGACTATTCAGTATATTATTCTTGGTTTCATGTTTAATCAGTGACACTTAGCCTACATTTTTATTTTAAAATCTTTATTTGAATATGGCAACATGATACCTCTTTCTACAGTATTTCTATGATGAAATCACTGACAAAGACCCATCCCCTATCAGCCAATCACTGTGTGCATAGTAAGTAAGCTTGTTCATGAAACATGACATCATCCATAGCAACAAGGTCAACCCCACCCTTTCTCTTAGCTTAAGATTTCTCCCCATTCCTTAGTAAAAGTTCGTCTCAGCAGCTTTGTGAATAGGTTTTAAGAGGAAACTCTTAGCTAGAAACCTTTACTGCTATTTGGGAGAACTCTTAGTGGTAAGATAAAATGTTTTGTGAATACGGGCCCTGGTTCCTACTATTTCAAAATAAAGGTCAAACAAGCATATTTTGATGCCCGCGGATATAGTTTAGGGTAGTGAAATTGACAAACAACATTAGTACACGCATGTTCTATATACTAAAAGTACAACTGACAATATATACTCATAATTATGATGAAGATATAACATTGGAAAAGTTGGGAGCATTCAGCATCTACACCTGTATGGGCCCTAACCCTAACCCTTTCCATTGTCAGATTGTGAACTTCGCTGATGATGTGATTTCCAACGTTATATCTTCATCATAATTATGAGTTTTCGAGATTTCTATGATGAATTCTCAGAAAATAGATTATACAGTGAGCACCATAATTCATTAGACAGTGACACACTTTTTGTTATTTTGGTTCTGTACTCTAGCACTTTGAGTTTGAAAGAAAACAATGACAATGACATTGAAGTGCAGACTGTCAGTTTTAATTTGAGCACATTTTCATCCATATCGGATGAACCGTTTAGAAATTATAGAACCTTTAGTACATAGTCCCCCCCTATTTTCGGGCATCAAAAAATAAAAAAGAATAAAGTAATCATTTTTAATATTTGGTCGCATATCCTTTGCATGCCAGGAGTTTCGGATGTCTGTGACCCAACATCAAAAGACTCTTGATATCTTATTTTCTGGTACTCTTACAAGCGATACTATAACGTCTCTGCATTTGAATGGATCTCTATGGAAATTGGGGGATGGGACTAGATTTAGCTGTATATTATGCTGGAACAGTATGTGTAATAACGCCAAGTCCAGGATGTTCGTTTTACTTTGTTTATTGCACCAATGCACAACTCAGGTAACATCACTCCACAGTCTACTGAACATGACCTACTGCACATGACTCCTAGGCCCCACCTAAGCCCCCCAAGGTGGTCCTTAAACAGCCTGATTGAATATCACATTCCCATTATAACAGTATGGAAAACATGGTTGGCGAAATGGCTGTAAGGCTGTAAGAAGACACCAGTCACCACTCGTTTCCCGAGTTTCCCGTCTTTGAAAACGAGAGTTTATGGTGTTTTTTGAAGGATTATATATATGCCCATCCAGATCCATTGTGTAAGTTAGCTGTGACATGAGCAAAAAGCAATATATCTCAAGACTGCATAGTTTGTCAAAATGTTGATATGGACCGTTTTATATGATTGTAAATAACCTTATAACAGGGCTTAACATGCTAAATACCGAACTTCTCCTTTAAGCTGTAAATTACACAGGAATAGTATGGAACACATGGTTGACTAAATGGCTGTAAGTCATCAAGGGTCTGAGGTAATAAACAAGCCTCAAACCATCACTCTGCTGCCAGATATGCGGTAGATATGGATGGATCACTTTAAGGATTGTTTCTCTTGACAAATCTTCCTATTGAACTCGATGGGGAAATAAGTCAGGAGAAGAAACCCTTCAAGTTATCCATCCATATCTACTGCATATCAGGCAGCAGAGTGATGGTTCAGGCTTGTTTTATAAGCCAGACCCTTGATGACTTAGAGCCATGTGTTCCATACTGTTCCAGTGCAATTTATCTACCTTTTTAAAGTACTTTGTTTACTAAGAAAAGACATAGCCCAGAGAAGACAAACAAGACGAATCAAGGTAGCAAACATTTAATAGCCAGCCAATCAGATTCCGATTCTTTCTTGTCAGTAAACAAATATTTATTGAACTTGTTTTTATTTATTTATTTATTTTTATTGTAGGCTAGTTTTCAGGTGGTTCAGTCCCACAGGTTTGGGGCAGATCAGGTTAACATGCATTGTGGTAGTTTCTGTATAGTCTTGTAAGCTGACAATAACTTTATGAACATTTTTCATCAGACGACATTTGTGCATGTTAGCTAGATGTCTATCCAAAAAAGTCAGCTAACCAAAATTGTATTTATTTCACGTTCCATTCCCCATGTTCCAATAACAAAACATTGTGGATCTAGTCTTAAAATTTGAATCTCAAAGAGCACCAAATTGATACATTTAGCTGTTGATATTAACAAAAATTTATTGCGGGGGGCATGCCCCCGGACCCCCCTAGACAGTTCAGGGTCCACCCACAACAGTTTCAGAAAATCCTGTGGGAAACACTGAGATATGGATGGATAACTTGAAGGTTTTTCCCCTGATTTATTTTTCCATAGAGTTCAATAGGAAAATTTGTCAGGAGAAACAACCGTTAAAGTGATCCATCCATATCTACTGCATATCTGGCAGCAGAGTGATGGTTTGAGGCTCGTTTGATACCTCAGACCCTTGATGACTTACAGTCATGTATTCCATACTGTTCCAGCATAATTTACAGCTAAATCTAGTCCCACTCCCCAATTCCCATAGAGATCCATTCAAATGTAGAGACGTTATAGTATCGCTTGTAAGAGTAACAGAAAATAAGATATCAAGAGTCTTTTGATTTTGTTGGGTCACAGACATCAGGAAGTCATGGCATGCAAAGGATAAGCGACCAAATATAAAAAATTTAAAGGCACAGTCAACTTAGTGTATGCAAACTTCTGACGCACTGGAATTGTGATAATCTGTCTGTAAACAATTGTTGAAAAAATTACTTGTGTCATGCACAAAGTAGATGTCCTAACTGACTTGCCAACACTATAGTTTGCTAACGTGAAATCTGTGGAGTGGTTAAAAATTAGTTTTAATGACTTCAACTTAAGTGTATGTAAACTTCCGACTTCAACTGTATATCACACATATACGTATTTTCCTAGAGAAAAGGAAAAAAAATAAGATAGTTCAGAATATTCTCTTATTCACATTCCTCTCATTTATTCATTGACAAATATTCACATACAATGGTGGCACCTAGGGTTGCAAAATTCCGGGAATATTCAAAGGTGTAAACTTTCTATGGGAATTAATGGGAATATATGGGAATTAATGGGAATTAACGGGAATAAACTGCCAAAATAAAATATTGGCATTATTTGTACTAGCTGTATTTACCTCGTCATATGCAGACATAAATATAAACATTTTGTTTTGTCATGAGCAGACATCCATGCAAACTTTCATTAATTCTTTCATTGAACAAAAAACATGAATGTTGAATAAAATAAATGTACCCCCCCCAAAAAAAAGGATTCAAAATGGATGTAGTCCTTGTGCTCAAATGCAGTAGTGTGGCCTCAATAGCCTTGCTGTAGTGTGCAGGATGCTGGGAATTATTTCTGAATGTGATGGAAGAATGCACAGTGCATGCAGAGGGCCCTGCAGTAGTGTGCAGGATGCTAGGAGCTATCTGTGCATGTGATAAAAGAATGCACTGCACATGTAATGGAGTACTCAAGTGAGTACGTCAGACGTGGGCAGAGTTTGGTTTCGGAAGTAAATTCCCTATGACAGATAGAATAGACTTCGGAGACTATTGGTAATTTCTTGAAATCTGATATATAGAATGAGCCGAAATGTTCCTGGATTAGCCTCTGTGGTATAAGGATATTGAGCATACATTTCATGTTCCAATTTTTATTTTTTAAAGTAATGATTAATGATTTGTAGTCCGGTTTGTCTTCCACTTTAACGGACTGCATATCCATTACTGCAACGCATGGGCGGTTCTCGACCAATCAGATATCTCCTCGTCTGGACATTTTTAGCAGTGCATACCACCTTGCTAATTCGGCCATTTTACTTCATTGAACCGTCCGGAGGGAATTATGAGACGTTGAGTTTCTAAACAGTGCCAGTACTAGTATATTCACAAAAAAATACTGAAACGTAAAATATACTCAAAGCTGGTCCAGAAAAACTACATATTTTGTTATATTGAACAATCCAGGAAATTGATGGTAAGACATAATCACTAGAAATTGTTTAAAAGTAAGTTTTAGTTAACCCCTTGGCGCAGATGGCAAATTTCACCTATTTAGGGGGTGCTCTGTTTAAGGCTTTATAACTCCAGGTGTGAGCATCACATAAACTTGGTAAATGGCTTAAATGAAACAAGACAGGTGTACCATTTACAATACAAACTTATATTTGTTCATTTTCATAATTTAAGTCAAAATAAAGTGCCACAAATGCAAAGAAACTTTGTAAAAAAATCTTTTTTAAATGTGAGAGCTACATAAGTAAAATCGGTAATATATATATACATTTCCTGGATCATAAACTCCATGTCCACAAGTTTCGCTAAATCTAAGGATGATATGCAGAACTACTAAAGGTCTATGATGCAAAATATAGCAATGTACCCTGTTGTCCATTAGTGTCTCCAAATCTATCCAAATGGCTAAATTGTGCACTGCTGTAAATAAAAAAAATATATATGATATATTTAACTACAAATCAACAGTTTTGGCTCATAAAACTCACTTTTGCATAGTTTCCAAGTGGGAATTACATATTTTCATCAGTATAGGGGGCTAGATATCTATGGGTCAAAAACCCCTATGCAAAACATGTCATAAAATTAATAAAATTAGTTTTGTCCTTTATAACGCATATACATTTGCTCCTTCTGATGGCTCAAGATAAAAAACATTGATATCACAGTGTTACATACACCTAAATATGTTGCCTAATCATTCACTCTTGTACCTCAATAAAACATCACTTGTCCCTGTACTCTACAGTATGTATACTTTTGTCCAGGGATTGCATTTTTCTGTAGTTTTTTTAAATTTTCCTATTCATAATGACTCCAAGGAAATTTTTACCTTAATCTACCATATATCAGCGCACAGTAAAATGGAATGAGCATTTGTCATGCCCTAAGAAACAAGTATATACGCTATAGCCTATATTATGTACGATAACATGAACATAAAACAGTATTCCACCATCTGCAAAATGCTGCCAAATGTTCTATCTTCAATGAACATCGGTAGCCTACATCAAAAATACATTTAACGATTGCACTACAGTATGTGAACTGCACTCAAAATGCAAAAATAACAATAGGGCTATCAAACATATTGGAAAGACAGTGCTCGAGTGGAAACACGAACGTACATATGTAGCCAGCGAGACCAACGGCATTTTAGACGCAAAAATACTTTCATATCGGAAAAGGGAAACTCCCCTCCGTAATGCGTATTCTGTAGAGCTTGCGTAATACCAGACCGTTAAAACAAAAACTGCCGTTACGCTGGGCTGTAGTAAATTGCTCAAAGCACCCAAAAAGACATGGCATATGCCGTTGCTAAGGTTATAATGTACTCTATTGGATAAAAAGCCGACAATTAAACCAGAATGAACTGTAATGAATGAGACAGGCTTACAGGGCATGGGGGTATTATGCGTCGACGTTTCAGATAGTGTAATAGCGGTATAAGGTGTTGTATATTTCTCAAACCGATTGTACCAGACAATAAATGACCACTGAATTTTGAAAGAAACATCTCGATGTGTAAAACCAATGATAGGATTGTATATTTATTTCATATTTCGTACTTTCACAGTTTATTCTGCATTTGAGTGAGCAGGGCTTTTCACGGCTTTTCTGGCATACGATCAGGCTATTGTTGGGTTTATCTCGTTGCTGTGACGTTATTCTAATTTTGTATGATGAATACATATATTTATGAACTCAAACATAGACGCTATTGTCCACTATGTCACGCATGGGTAGGTATAGACTAGGTGGGGGGTTGCTTGTTAAATGGACTTGCTACGGGGAAATAGTGACACTTAGAAACTCCATATTTGGCAGAAATCGTCACAAACCGTCTACCAATAAATTTAAAACACAGAGTTTGCGATTTCCAATAATAGTTTGGCTGCAGTAGCAACGAATGTCTCAGTTGAGCAAAAAGGTTCCGCCGGCATCACCTTCTACGCAAAGGAGTTAATGTCTGTGGTCTAAATGAATGGGGAAGTCACTTCCGAAACCAGTGTGACATAGTCACTTGAGTACTCTATGGAAGAATGCACAGTGCAGGGTTGAAATTCAACTGAATTTGCATTAAATTGGGTGATTTTAACCAAAGCATGCTGCAAGATCGAGAATTGCAGTTGTGTATTTTTCAACTAAATTTAAGTTCCATGTTATAGGCTAACTTTTGCAAAAAAAAACAAAAAAATTGGTCAAAATTCCCAAGCTTAACTTCCCATGGTAAATTTCAAGATAGTTTCCGGAAATATTCCGCACTTTGCAACCCTAGTGGCACCAAAATGAAAATCCTGTTGATATTCTTGTCTGCATATAGTATTTTTCAGTACTATAGATATCTCAATTATGGGATTTTCAACCAATGAGTACATGAGTACTAGTAGTGTTTCTAACAATATTCCCAACACTGAGGCTTCCCCGGTGCCTGCAGGCCTGTAGATCCAGAGTGGTCATGTGGTGTGGGAGAGCTGCAATTTAACCTGACCTGCAGCATCCTGAGCGGTAAGTCTGTACTAGTACAGAGTGAGTGGGCACATAGACACAGAGCAGTAGTAGAACATGTCGATTGAGGCCTTTTCATCCCCGGGGCATGGAGCCTCTAGGCTGAATCCAGTATGGAGGTATAAATTCCACTCTGCCCACACCTCCCACCATAGAGACCAGGGGCTCTATCTTGGCGATCTTGGCGCTTGGTCTAAGCGCATGGCGTAAAGTCCATTTAGGGCGTGTCCAAGTCCACTTTTGCTATTTTAACGGCGTATTTTTTGGGCGCTAAGCACGGCGCAGTGTGCAAGTGGGCTGAACCTAGTCTCTTCATTAATTATAGGTGTGTCTTGGGCGTTACATGCAATAAACCAATCAAAATGTCATTAGGCTACCTGCATAGTAATATTGATTAATAAAATAAATACCGTTATTTTGCCTTAATGATGACACTAAATACAATAAAGCTGTCAGGTTGGCAACCTATATGTTCACGCATATTTCCCCTTGTTTAATAATGTCCTGTTTATGGAAATGTGACCAACCTGTTTTACTAGTAGCATAATGCTTTAAAACAATCCACTTTCCCAGGAAGACCGTGAAACGTGCGACTTACAGCAGGGGAAACAGAGAACATGCAGCGCACATGCAGAGAATGGCATTAAAATTAATTGTGTAACGTGCTGCAAACAACGTGCTTAGTTCTCTTTAAAATCGGTCCTAGCATGGGTTTAATCAGCTGAGAGTATGGAAACCTGGTCACTGTAATTAAAAAAATATGAAGGACAAAGAATAGCTAAGTTTACAATTTAGTTAACATGGTGACATTTATCTCCATTTTTTAACCATAGGCATTCGAAAAAAACCTTATGCACAGCGAATCCGCTGTAGCCTAGACTATTTCAAAAACAATAAATGCAATATTCACTGGACAAGGTTTTGAACTTTTTTCAGTCACAAACCATTCCATTTACTTACAGACTGTATTGTAATGACATCTGAAGCGCATTTTCAGAACTCAAATGTCTGTCTATTGCAGTGCACGAGTTTTCCACTGAATGACAATTCACGCATAAGGTGTAAATGACAATTTGCGCATTAGGCTTGATAGTGTTATCAGCTCCTTTTTAATGGATAGCCATTGTCCCGTACCATCGCACATCGCCTGGATGTTGATGGAGTGGGCTGAAAGCAATTTAAGGCATTCCCCTTCACTGAGGGAAAGGTAAGCTATGTGGACCTATGGACCCTTTTATTATTATGCATTTTTTTGATATAGCCTACACAATAATATTTCTCATTGTAATCTTGATATTTTAGTCATGCTTGTGCGCGCCCCTGTGTGTAACAGACAGAAGGGTACGCACGTTGTGCACTTATATGCGCCATTCAAATAACATGTAAACAACTGCGACATGATTTTAGACCAGGTTTGTCGTGGTTCTAGCGCAAGCGCTTTCTGCTGGCTCAAGATAGCAATACGCCAAAAATAATCCTGGCCACTCCTCATCTTAAGACCAACATGCCCAGTTCACTTGCAACGGGCGCAAGAATACATGGTAGTTAAAGGACGTAAGCGTTAGGCGTTATAATGAACCCAGCGCCGGGTGTAAGATAGCAAATACACTTGCGTTTGGGTTAGCGCCGCTTTGCGCCGGGTGTAAGATAGGGCCCCAGTTGTTTTATGGGATTAAAGATATTTATAATTTTCAATATTATTTCACTCACATTCACAAACAAAATAGAAGCCATAAGAATTAATTCCCTGTTCCTATGTCCTGAGCCTCAATGTCACACCCAAAACTTTACATTTTTTTGTGCAATGTTCCATCCATCAGTGGTGTGATTGTCTATTTCCTGCTACTGAGATGCAGTGCAATACTGACCTGGCCCCAGCAAAGGATGTGGAAGAAGATTAAATGCCTGATGTTATATCTACAATGTGTGCAGGGATTTTTCTTGAGTAATGATGCAAGTAGGCCCACTATCAACAAATAAAATCTACCTATTACTTCGGTTTCCTTGTTATGAAATATTCATAACTATTTCAATTAATTCTGGACTCTGCAAGATATTATTCTCCTTTATTTTGCTACTGTTGACAGCTCCCTAGAGCCACAGGGTGTTAATGCAGTTTCAGTTTTCAACTTAACTCTTTTTGTGCCTGTGGTCCACAGAAACAAGCAGCTAAGCTTTCGCTTCCTATGCAATTTTCTATGGAATCCTAAGAGCGACAAAAGTCACTAATAGGTTAACTGGATAGTAAAAAAAATAAAAAAAGCTTTTAATTATTTCCTTAGCCTCCAATCAGTCAATAAAATACATTTAAAAATAATTTATTTTACTCTCCCATTTATCATTTACTGCCTCTTTTTATTTTTCAACTCTTCACCTTTCCTATTTTCTCGGTCCTAGCATGGGTTTAATCATTTACGCTACCTATTTACAATTTTCCCCATACAACATTTACTAATCTCCTCACCACATTTCCTTTTCCTCGTTGCTTCTATGATGAGAAGGGCGTGTCTACAATACCTGGGCGGTGTGAGCCGAAGTGTGGCGTCACTTTCGCTGAGTTCAGTTCCTGAAGTAAATTTCCCTAGTTTCCCTTTAAACAATCTTAGATTAAAAGGACAACTACAGGGCTGCGTTCGGATCCGAATTCCATTCTTTCTTCCTGTCGTTGCCTCCCCTTGATTCAAGGGAATTCACATTGAAGCAAGGGATGGGAACGGCAGTAAGAAATCATTCATTTTGGATCCGAACGCAGTCCAGCACTTCAATATGTTGTAGGCTACATCTATGGCCCTTCTCTCGCCAGAACAGCTGCATTTGCTAGCTAGCACTGTCTATTAACACGAAGCAGGTTGTGTCAACATTACACAACTTGCTTCATGTAGGCCTATATCATTAGCTAGACTGCTAAATGACTACTATTATTAGCTAGCATTCGCTATTTTAGACAGACAAATGGTCTGTTAACGTTAGCTATTAAAACTGCTAGCTAACTAAAAGAAAATTACACCACACCAGTAAATTAAACTTGTTTACAGACTGCTTTTGTATAGGGTGGGTGTGTTTAGCCAGAGTGGTTTGGCGTATAGCGCAGATTTAATGAGTTTTTCTCACTTCTGCTCATTTGGGATGACATTGGACCTAACGTAGGCCTACCTATCTTTTGCATTAGATAGAACTGCATAAAACTGACATGACTGTAGGCTACCGATGACAACAATCTGCTGCAACACACTGCACCATCTCCTACCTAGATGATAAATGTTTAGACTTAAAATGATGATGTAAAAAAAATCTAAAGAATGTAATGTTAGGGAACTGTAGCTCCGCTAAAAAAATAAAAACTGGCGGCAATATGCCTGTCTCTTGATCTCTCCCACAGACTGAGCACTGTGCCGCGGCTGTGCTAACGCCACATTCGTGTAACTTAATTTGTTTGTCAAAAAAAAAAAATGCCTACAGTCTTGAAAGGGTTGAGCGATGAGTGGAGTTGGAAATGTGGTGAGGAAAATGGGATATATTGCATGGCGAAAATTGGAAATAGATAAATAATTAAACGCATGCTAGGACAGAGAAAATATGATTAAATGCTTTTTTATTTTTTTACTATCCAGATAACCTATTAGTGACATTCGTCACTTTTGGGATTAAATTTTTTAAATCTCACTATACATTTTGCAAATCTCTTAACAGAATTATTTTAATTCATTAATTTGTTTATTTTACCTTGAAACTGCAGGGCTCTGAACAGAATATAAACAAGGCCATTCTTTACTAAACACAATGTTTGATTTTGTATTCACAGCACACTGCTTCTTGATTTGAACAGCCACAGAACTCTCTTCAATTACTTTTTGAGAGTGCTTTCCAAATTAATGAATACCCTGTGTACAGTCATAAGTCATAGAAACTGTTCAATCAAGCTAATATTTTTCAAAAACCCAGAAGCAGTATACATTTATTTATATGAAGTTCCCTCAAGACACTCACAGTGGTGATGTGCTGTGGGACAGGGCATTCATACCAATGGCTTAAATGATTTATTATGAAATGCTGAAGGCAAATAACTTTTCATGCAACACAGTTATTGTTTGGAATATTTTAACAGTAAATGGCTTAAGTGACCTAAATTAAAATAACCATTTGGAGTTACTTGAATTGTATTTTCTTTCTTTTAAAATGGCAGTACACCAGCCATTGTAAAGCCAGCTTGTAGTCTGAAATTTCTTTAAGTAATTAAGTATTTAAAGGAGCTATAAGTAATTTTTTTTCACAATTGTGATGAACAGATTGTAATGTAACTTAAAAAATTAGACCTTCCCTGTCTTTCTCCATTGCGTATAAGAGCCTATCGGCTGACTTTTATGTAAAGAATTTGGGTCCGATTTGGCGGGAAAATTAAGGATGTGATGACAAAGCGCACTCCCGAGTGCCTTCCCTCTCTCTGGCTGGCTGCTGTGTTAATATGGTAGCAGTACTGGTTTGACAGCAAACCGGATGTTCCATGTTTTTCAATGAGACAGCAGTGAATAGCCTACCACATACCAAATCGCTGAAGGAAGATCAAATTGCTGAGCTTTTGCCGTGGCGGAGGGACAAATTTGGTTGAAAACGGTGACTGCTCTCCTTTTCTCTTCAATGCTTTTACAGTAACGTTACCAAGCACCTTTCCGAAATAATAAAACTCTATCCTGACACATCACCAACGTTTGTATGGTGTTTACCGTCGGGTTCTGTAGATTAGGCTACTGCTGCGGTCGTCCCCTTTTCCACATTCATACACGGTATAACGTTTTTTTAAACCTTCAAAATGTGAACATTGGCCGGGCATTCCAGCCATGGAGAGACCCACGTTTGTTGTTGGGGACCAAAAAAACCAACCCCGAGCTGGTGTTCCTATTGGACAGGCAACATAATGTTACTGCAAAGCATGTATAATATCTTGTGATGTTCCTGATGCTGACGTTAGCTTGGAATGTGTGAGATGTTATCTAGCTGGCTAACGTTAGCTAGCTTGCTTGCTAACGTTATCACTAGCAAAATACTGTCTGAGTGGATAACGTTAGCTAGCTAAGTTACATCGATTCAAACCCGACTCCTGGGGCTGATCTGGCTGGTAAGGTTAGTTGGCTAGCTTGCCGTTTACAAATTAGCCTACTTTACCAGCTAATGTTCCAGGATAATGCCAAAAACGTCTGTTCTTTCAGAACCTGGTATTTTGTACAATTTAACTGCAATAACTCCAGTCTACTCACGCCACTCCCATCATTTGTTTATAACTAACATTCGTTTAGTGAATTACTGCAATGGTGCTCGCTCCTGTTGCGCGAGTGTGTGAGGAAGCGTGCCAGCAGCAGGCTGCTGGCTGCAGTTCACTTTCGGCCACCGGTGTCAGTGATGAGAAGGATTTTCTGAACGTTATAGCCCCTTTAATGTATCCTTCATCGCACACCAGAACTCTCTGGGTCAATCAGAAACATCCTAAATATGAAATAATATAAAATGAAATAATATAAAAATCTCCAGAAAACAGACTATCCCTTTATAGCCCTGTTACTCAAATCATGGTCCTCCATGGCCAATAACTATTTATTTTCCACCCTCCCTTTACCTGGGAGCCAGGTGTGAAGTCACATAATTTTTCAGTTAATTACCTTGGAGAAAAGGTATGATTGTGCATGATTGGCCCAGACAGTGTATTTATTTTTTAAGAATATTTTACAAAATAATTTAGGTTTCTGCCATCTTGCCAGCTTTTCAGTGGTTAGAATAGGGGCACTGATGGGTTTCTGGCTTAAAGCAAGGAAAGAAAAAAAATGTCTACAGCAATGGTATGTTTTCAGGGGCTATCCATGTGAAAACATGAATTGTATAACATGTATTCCCAATTATAAACATAAAAATCTGTTTTTTATTTGGTGGCAGTAATTATTTTCTTCTCAGTTCATAAGCAGCACAAGCTTTTCACTAAAGAAGCATGGTTTAAATGCAGCTGGCCTGGCCAAGGGGTAGCTACCGCACTGCCTGTTCTTGCACGATGTTATCCAAGCTACTTGCAAATTGAAATTGAAGTTATGATTATGTCCGACTAGATTAAATAGTGGAGACTTTCAAGCCATGTTGTTGAACAATATTTATTCAAGTCTGAATTTATGGATGAGGAGTTGCGACAGATAAAATCAGAGAGGTTGAAAAGGGAAGTTGAACTGCCATGCCGAGGGCTGCATTTTCAGTAGATTTTGGTTGTCTAAAGGTAGTTGGTGAAAGCGACATGAAGATGTTTGTCAAATTGGAATTACACAGGCTGAAACTATTTCCAGTCCTGCTGATTTGTTGCTTGCATGTATTACTGTTGATACAGGAAGCCGCGCTACTTTCCTAGAGCGATCTCAGGCTGAATGTCATATAGGAAGTAGTCCAAACTGAAGATCAGATTAAATATAATTTAGTTTCAGACTATCAGGTAAAATGCACATGTACAACCTCTGTCACTGTACAAGCTGCTTTGGAGCTGAAGTGTATTTTCTTAATTTAAACCACAAACCCGTTGATGCCCCCCCTAACAGCCATTGTGAAGGCGATGGGTCATGTGAAACTTTTAAAATGACCTAAAATATCATTCAAACACAAAACCATTATGGGCCAATCAAAAACAAACACTAAAACTGAATTATATATTAACAAAACTCTAGAAAGATCCCTTTAAGCATTCACACAGTTTCTTCTGCATTTTATATCGTGGTTTTGGTGCCCTCTAGTGGTTTGTCATGGTCTCTGTGTGTATGAATAAGACCTCAGTCACTTGTTGACTGTATTTGTAGTGGGACTGAGACATGAGGTTGACTAAGTCATTATTCATTATTCACAGAGATGGATTGTGGCTTTGTCTTAGAAAATGTGCTTTTGAATGTGTTCAGTTGGATAAATATAGCCTAATCCTAACCAACATATAACAAAGACAATTCATTATTTACTGGTACAGCATCTGCAGTAAATTATGTCGGGTGTCATATTGATTTACGATTCACAGCTAACTCCATTGTGAAAGACAATGCTACAATCTCAGAATAGCATTCAAAAGCCGTCATGGAATTCACTCGACAGCATAGGAGCAGTTTGACTAAGCATGGGGGGTGGGCATTAGATTGCGATCACGGACCAGAGGGAAGGAGGGTGGGGGGAGATTTGCGGTCATGGACCGGGGGTGATGGGATCGGAATCATGGACAGGGGCGGGGGGGGGGTGATGGGGCGGGGTTGTCATAACCCTCCCTTTCTGTCGCTATGGGGGTCATGCCTATGCTTAGCATTGTCTTGTGCCAATAACCATAGATGCTGTGAGTTTTCAGTAAGCCACCAGTCCAAAACTAGATTCTGAATAAAAACAATACTCACGCAAATGCATTCTGCTCCCCCTCCCCAAGTATTTTAGCTATAAAATTAGCATGGCATGCAGGAGTGATAACTCAATACTCAATACATCTAAACAATATGATAGACCCACTGTTTATAAGACAATAATACATTATTATTTTTCAATTAATCTGTTTGTGATACCATAACAAATAAAAACTATGATGAATTATATCATGTTATTTGCTGCTGCTTCTCAATAGAGAGAAACATTTTATATTATGACCAGAGGTTTCCGTTATTGCCATGTCAGCAGAACAAAAAGTAGCTGTCTTTTGTAAACTTATTGTGCAAATAATGGTCTAATTTCCAATTATTAAAAAATATTTGTTTTTCCAAACATTTCACAGCAGATTCACAACAATATTCAGAACAAACGCAAGACCACTGTGCTTGAATAGTTTAGTACAATTGGCCTTGGAACATTGAGGCTTACTCATTGATTCCTCTTTATCAGCAAAACTTCAACTTCCTTCCTATCTCAGTTCTCTCCTAATGAGGTGCTTTCAGAGCTATAATATATCTTCCGTATTAAACCAGTGCCCAAGGCTGGACCTAAAATAGGAGGGAGGACTCAGCCAAGATGTTCCATGGTAATAGAATAATTTGTATCACAAATGAAAACAGAAATTTCCCCCCAGGTTTTCCAAAATCAATATTATTTTAATTGACCACATTCTGGTTCAGTTTAAATGCAATTGTTCTTAAAGGGGCAGTTCACCCAAAAATTACATTTTGATATGTTTACACATCGCCACTTAATTGATAACAACAACCAGCAGACCCTGCGGCTCTCCAGGACCATGGTTGCCTACCCCTGATCTATCCATCCAGGTAGTTTAGCTAAGAACTCACTAGTTTTGTAGATATGTGCTGCAACTCACTGTGATATCACCCGATAGAATGGACCTCAACAAGTCCAAAAATGTGGCAAAAATGTACTTTCGAAAAAATCAACAACGTCTCTTTCCATATATAATGAAACGGTTACTGACATCCGCAGACCTTGTCGAAAAACATTTTACTGAAGTACACCAACTGTGTATATCCGTGCAAAGTATCAATCAAGGCACTCCAGTATTCTAGGGTGCACTGAGTTGATATAAGCCCTAGAATACCGGTGTACTTTGGTTAAAGGGATAGTTCACCCATTTTGAAGAATTTGATATTGTTTTACTGACATCATATGCAGTAATTTGAGCAAAAATATCGTCCTTGTGCACTCGGCAATCATACGTGCATTTTTGTTTCCAACAACGACGCTTGTAAAGCTGTTGTTATACCTTATTTTAATGGATTTAGGCGGTTATTTAAAGCAAGTTAGCCTGGAGGGAATTATATCCAATGGCAAGATGCTAATTACTAGCATTGCTCAAATTAAGGATTTACTATAATTTAGCTACAACGGTGAGACCAGGACAGTATAACTACAGCTTAACATACTATTTTGGGAGTAAGTAAAACAATATTAAATTCTTCAAAATGGGTGAACTATCCCTTTAAGACTTTGCGCACACATATATATATATATATATATATATGTATATATATGCAATTGGCGTACTTCGGTAGAAAGTAGTTTTTGAAAAAACTGCACAATAATGACTGTGGATGTTTGTGAATAACCGTGTCATTATATTTGTAAAGAAACGTTGCTGTCGATTTTTTCAAATGTTAATTTTTGCCGCTTTGATCGCCACAAACTGTGGACCCATTGAGGTGTGTTACATTGAGGTGAGTTGCAGCAGATATCTCCAAAACTAGTGTGTTCTCAGTGAAACTACCTGGATGGATAGATAGCATTTCTGGTATGTAGAAACGTATCAACATCAAATTTTTGGGTGAACTGTCCCTTTAATGGTGCACTATGCAGGATTTTTGTCCTTGCTGTGGTTCTGTGTTTACAATCAAAGAAGGCTCCTCCTCCTCATCCTAAACCCCACCTAATAACATCGTTGAGGGCAAGAAACACGCAGCAAGCAAAAGGACAAGCAAAAATAAAATGAAAATAGCATTTTTAGCAACATGCATTGTTCTATATGGATGGAAACAGTAATTAGGCAGTGTTATAACAATGAAATAAACATTTTAAAAATTGTTTTGAAGTTCTCGACTTGCCTACCACATCAACCCCTGCTTCATCTGCCATCTCCCTTTCTACCATCTCCGACAAACGCAGTTGTAATTGCAATAGATCTTCTTAATTTCAGTGACACTCCCTGATTGAATGAATAGCACTGTTCACACATGCCTAGTTGGTTGTGGCCTAGAGTCCCATGGGCCACCCTGGCAGTCCCATGGGCCACCCCCCCCCCCCCCCCCCCATTGGTGGAGAAAGCTTTCTACTGCAGTCAGGAGAGCAGAAACCCTATATTTTCCAATGCAGAGTGAAGCCCCACTTCTTCAGACAGAACCATAGCTCCCCTGACCCTCTTTAGCTATCCTCATTCTTAATTTTTGGATTACCTTTTGTTTGGAGGTACATTTTTGTTTTTCAAGGGACACATTTCCCAAATGTACCCTGGAAGTACAATAATGTTCTATTTGGGAACAAATAAGTACCTTTTACAGGCAAAAAATGTCAAATGAATTATGTATTGCTGGCTATGGGGAAATTGTATGTACCTATAGGATACCACCCCAATGACAAGCATTTGTACCTTTTTTTTCCTGAGAAAAAAGTTAAAGATATGCTAGCTACAGTGAGCACCATAATTCATTGGACAGTGACAACTTTTTTGTTATTTTGGTTCTGTACTCTAGCACTTTGAAAGGATACAATGATAATGAGGTTGAAGTGCAGACTTCAACCTCATTATCTCATTATCTTCAACCTCATTATCATTGGGGAAATTGTATGTACCTATAGGATACCACCCCAATGACAAGCATTTGTACCTTTTTTTTCCTGAGAAAAAAGTTAAAGATATGCTAGCTACAGTGAGCACCATAATTCATTGGACAGTGACAACTTTTTTGTTATTTTGGTTCTGTACTCTAGCACTTTGAAAGGATACAATGATAATGAGGTTGAAGTGCAGCCTGTCAGCTTTAATTTGAGGGTATTTTCATCCATATCGGATGAACCGTTTAGAAATTACAGAACCTTTTGTACATAGTCCCCCCCCATTTTCGGGCATCAAAAACTACTGGACAGTTTAACATAATGTAGAATAAAGTAATCATTTTTAATATTTGGACGGCATATCCTTTGCATGCCATGACTTCCTGATATCTGTTATCTGTGACACAACAATATCAAAAGTATAAAATAAAATAAAAAATAAAATACTCTTGATATCTTATTTTCTGGTATTCCTACAAGCGATACTATAACCTCTCTGCATTTGAATGGATCTCTATGGGAATTATGGGGTGGGACTGCTCCGCTCAACGTCTCCTCCACCTCTGTCAGGGGTCCCGCTGTGCTGCCGAGTTTGCGGTAGAGTTCCGGACGCTGGCCGTGGAGTCTGGCTGGAATGACATGGTGCTTCAAGAGGTGTTCCGCAACGGGATGAGGGATGTCCTTAGGGACGAGTTGGCGATGAGGGATGACGCCAGTTCCCTGGACAACCCAATCTCTCTATCTCTCTTTTCTATCCAAGTGGTCAATCGGTTGTGGGCACGCCAGAGGGAGAAGACTGGTCGTGGCACTCCTCCTGACCAGTACTCCCGTACCAACCCGGTCGCCCCGGTTCACACTTCAGTGTCGGCGCCTCCGTTAGTCCCTGCAGCTGGGCAGGGTACGCCTATCTCCAGAGGAGCAGCTCCGAAGAATTCAAGCAGGCGCCTGCCTCTACTGCGGTCAAGCCGGCCACGTCCTACGCACCTGTCCTGTACGCCCAAAAAGGGGCGGCTCACCAGCCCAGTCCAGGTTTCAAATCGATGCCACACACGTTTGGAAACAGCAGTCCCTGTCGCTGAATGATCTGGTGGATTTCCTTGACACTACCCTGGTCAATCAAGCAGGAATCACTACTCTGCCTCTCACTGTTCCCCTCAACGCCCACTTGCTGGATGGGAGACTCATCGCCCGGGTCACTCACACTACCAAACCCCTACACCTGATCCTGTCTGGCAACCACCGCAAAACTATCCGGTTCCATGTAACTACCTCACCACAGTCGCCCATGGTCCTAGGCCAACCGTGGCTGCAACGCCACAATCCCCACTTGGATTGGTCCACCAACGAGGTCCAAAGTTGGAGCCCTTACTGTCACTCCACCTGCTTGCAGTCTGCCCAGGCACCCTCAGAGGGCGCCATTTCTCCATCCAAACCCCAGCTATCTAACCTGTCTTCTTTCCCGCCTGTGTATCAGTACCCTCCAGCTCCAGTTCCAGGAACTCACCCACAGTACCTGGCCTCAGAAACACAGCCAGAGTACCTACCTCCATCTCCAGCCCCAGAAACCCACCCACAGTACCCTCCAGCTCTGGCCCCTGAAACTCACCCGCAGTACCCAGCCCCAGAAACCCCCCTGCACTACCCACCAGAAGCTCGCCTTCCTGTCCCCAGCCCTCCTTGCCTGTTTTGGGTTCCTGTCTCCAGTCCTGTATTGTCTGTTTATATATATATAGTCTCGCCTGTTTCTTTGTTCTCTGCCAGATCATCTTGTGCCCTGCCTTGTGCTTGTCTCATTACTTTCCAGTGGTTTTTCTTTCCTGCCTGTTTCCCTGCCTGCTCCTCATTCCTGTATCCGTCCCGTTCACGTTCTCCTGCCTGTCCCTGTCCAGCCCTGCTCCGGTTCTCCTGCCTGCCTTGCCTGTCTCCGTCCAGCCCAGCTCCAGCCCTCCTGCCTCATCCCGGTTCTGTCCTGATGCCACCCCTGCTTTGCTGTGCCCAACCCTGTGCCCTGCCTGCCTGCTGCCGTGTGTGGGTATTCTTGTAAATAAAGTCTCCTGCATGGAGTTCAACCAGCCGTCTGTCTCTGAGTCCTGCATTTAGGGGCCTATCCTTTATATTGCTGCAACAATCCTACTATTATGTAAAGTCTCAGTGCCTGCATTTTTGGCTTATTTGTAAGTAAAAGAAAAAGTGATATAATGTCATTGTAACGTAATATCAAACACAATTTCTGGATATTTTATGCTTTCAAGAATAGCTAAGAGAATATCCAGTAGCAGTCTTTTATAGAACCACACTGTTTGAATGACCTCCCACAATTCCAATGATATTCATATTCAGATGTATTACATATAGGGGTCGATTTACTAAAGGTTTGCGTATACAAAAACGTGTGTAAAACTGTTACCACATGCAAAAAAATCGTCCGAGGTCATCAACTAACGAGATATAAAGAGGATTGCGTGTGCTAAAATCGAAAGATACATTAATTTCTCATTTTCACGGGTTAGCCTGAATTTATATGCAAAAATGACCATCCCAACGTTATTTTGAGAAATAGTGGGAGTTGGTCATGCAAATAGATTACTTCAGCACGTGTAAAGTGATTTACTAAACCCGAAAGGAAGTACGAGAAAGATACTTGCCGGTGCATTTTAGTACAAATGGATAGCAGGTAGCCTATTAAAAGAAACTGAGACATCCTGTGAAACAGTTCGTAATGAACCGCCAGCTCGTTCAGTGTAACAGTAACCCTTCACTAAAAAAAATGCCATAAAAACGGCAACATTGCTGCGAGTCTTTTCACCGTTTTCTTACAGTATAACCATTCCAAACGCGCAAAATCTCATTTAAAATATGGCTGCTTACAGCTGGAGTAATTTGCATAATGGACTCTTAGTTGATCACCCGCAAAGTGTGAAATGTTAACGCGTGCAACTGCTTTGGCTGCGCCCGCAAAATAACACCCCTTATTTTAGTAAATCGACCCCATAGTCTTTAAATTACAATTACTACCTTATGTTAACATTTAGCCTCTCATATGTTTGCATTATGATCCAGCAAAAAAAAGATTCTTAAATTGTCCCAAATTAAGATGGTAGGCTATTCTACTGGTTAGGTCCATTACCCTTTCCATGTGATGTATTTGTATTCTCCTGGACAAGTACTAAACTGAGCAGAGGAAACTATTTACAAAATGCCATTAACCTCATGTTAGTCCAGAAAGTTCAGTGTGAGATTCCATGTGTATGAAATTCCAGAGTGGGAATTGGTCACTGTCAACAACTGCCAATTCTCATGCTCATCAATGAACTGTTTCTCAGGCATACATCTGGGCATGTGCATCACATCAGTTTATTCAAGTGGAATGGATACCCTGATTCCTTGGTGTTTTTCATCAGTTGTCACTTCTGGCTTGCTCACTGTGCATTTGTGTTCACCGGTTCACATGCCCATAGTCCAATGTAGCCAACAGATGGCAGTCATGATACCTGCAGAAAGCTTAATGTAAAGAGGTTGCCAGATTATTCACAAAATGCATTGATGTAAATGTTTATCTGTTAAATTAATATCAGAAATTAGGACATTTTTACAATTTTGAGGAAAGTGTCTGAACACTTAACTATTACTATTATAACTATTAAATGTATTATATTACAAACCCCAATTCCAAATAAGTTGAGACAGTATGTAAAATGCACATAAAAGTGAGCAAAAAAGTGATTTGTAAATTCTCTTTTACATAAATTTAATTGAAAACAGTACAAAGAAAAGATATTTAATGTTTTACCTTATCAACTTTATTGATTTTTGTCAATATACGCTAATTCCAAATTTGATGCCTGCAGCACGTTCCAAAAAAGTTGGGACAGGGGCAAAAAAAAGACTGGGAAAAACAAACAACTGGGTTTGTATATAACTTGCATCATAACTGTTTTCTGCATTCCTGGACATGAGAGTCAAGGTGAGTCAGAGTATAGCATCCTCAAAGAAAGGAAACATAAAGCTTAACGTACCACCGAAATATAATTATTTTAACAAGTGATTTTCCAATTAGATTCTGTTGCAGCAATACTTACCTAGACCCATTTGACAGTGCATTTATTTACTAGTAGAGTCATTGAATTTGGTGGCATGGAATTCCGTTTTGATTACATGAAATGCTAGTTTCTACTACATCAAATTAAAGAAATCATGATAGAAAAGTTGTAACCAGCTGAAGTTTATTACATAGCAGGATATGACTCAAACTGAAAGCACCTGGTCAATTATTTTTTAAATGTAACTAACACAGAAATATTTGTTCAAAAACGATATGGAGCTAATCTCTTTATATCTGACTCAAATATAAACATATTAGCTATTATTAGTCATGGACAGTGTTTATTTGCATAGAATGTTATTGATCTTTAGTGGTGTAGGCAAGCCTGGTGAGGTACAGCCATTCTGTGTAACTTACTCCTGCCAGATGGTTAAAACAAATTGGCTGAGCTTTGTCAATACTGAGATGGGAGACCTCCTGGGAAAAACATGTTGGTGTAGGACGTGGTGATGGTCGAGCAGTAAGGAGCAACCTTCCCCTAAACGAAAAAAAATAAATCAATTTCCCATTGCTGAACGAGATGTCTTTCAGATGATACATAAAACCAAGGTCATGACCTACTTTGGTCATGAAGGATTCCATAGCACAAAGTAGGGAGTTCTCTGTTGGTAATCTGGCCCCCTAACCATCCTCCTCTTTAATTGATGTAACAACACTACCTCTCCACACCATCTTAGCAACATGGCTGCTGTTAATTATCTGTATGTAAGCTACTCATTGATGATGGTTAAAGTGAGTTTCCATTTACTGTAAAATAGTTTGAGGGCCTGAAATCAAAAGTTATATACATGTTTTATTATTCAAAAGCAAGTAAAAGTCCCAAATGCAGTAACCCCATTTGGATAATAGAGCATGCCCTGTAACAAATATCATTGTAGGCCTATCAGACTATGAAAAGAGCTGATACCACAATAGTAGATTTTCTTTAATATCTTTCCTTATAAATGTTATGGAAATGGAGTGGTATGGAGGAGTCTTAAATGTACTGATTTTCTTTCTTGTACCTCACAAATGTGAATGATTTTGCATTATTGTAAATATTCACTCTTCTGGTATGGAAATGAATAGCATAATTTAGAAAATTAAAGTCCCAGTTTTAAGAGGCATCCACACCAGCATTAACAAAGTTTATGTAATATTTATTAATACAAGGAAAATCCTGTACATAATCTCTTTCCTTATCAAGACAGTACAATAAACAATGTATACAACATCAATGATAGGCCTACGCAATAATAATAAACAGTACCACTAATTGAAAACAATTTCTTTCAGAATTACGTAATAAATTATTGATTTAAATACTGGAGGAGTGTTTTTGAAGGTCATTCCAGGCAGGACCAAAGGAGCCAATAAGACGAAAGCCTTCATAAATTAGTTCTTATTCAAACAAAATATAGACGGCTATATAAAAAATCTGGTATCTGGAATTAAACCAATAATTGAGAGTGCAGATTATAAAAATACGAAAATCGATTTAAATTTACAGGCAAATATCCCCCAAGATGTCAGTAGGCTATAATATCTTTCTTACCGCTCAAAAATCTGTTCTGGAAATCTAAACTTCAATAAGCGTAGTCCTACCAGAATACTTTTGAACTGGCAACCCTAGAGGGAGGTGTCTGAGTGCTGCAACAGACACACACTCCGAGAAACCCTGTCTGATCGCTATCTTTAGACATTGGTCAGGCGCTCGAAATCTTACGTTCCAACCATTTTAAAAACAGAGGGCTTGAACACAGTAATGGATTCAGGGGAAGTGATGACACGTAAAACAACAACCGTTTACACGCTAAAAGAGTGAGAGGTCGCTGAAAACATATCCGGGAAATAGTCAACGTTAGCCATCGTAGCTAACGTTACATGTAGCTTGGGTAGCTTTCTTGCGAACTGACAAGTTAGAAATCAGAAGGCAAACATAGTCAAGTATGTGTAGCTAGCTGGCTAGCCTATAAGTTGTTTTGCTCATGTTATTGAAAACGTTTTGTTAGGACATTTGTATTGAACTTGATCATTTACCACTTATCATTATTCTTCCGAAAATGTCTTCGAGAGGGGGGTACCCAATAAATGCAGGTAGTCCAATGAACCCTAACATTAACCCCATGACAGCTGGACATGGAGGCGGCGTGAGAATGCCACCACCACCGGCTACAATGCAACACAGCTCTGGATTCAGGACCATGACTAACCCCGCCTCGCAGTACCTTCAGGTAAGTTAACGTAACAAGATGGTTTTAAAAAAAATCATTACCAATAATCTTAGCCACGGTGACTTGCGAGCTAACCTAACGTGGTTTCAGTTCCTAAGCGCTTTTTACATCGTGTGTAGCGTTAATTCGACCACACAGTTGTAAACTAAGCAGGAAATGTGATTCAACAAATATTAGCTAACGTTAACCGTTAGTTGACTATTTAGCAAACTGGAGCAGTTTGTATAGCCTAACGTTAACACACCGTTGGCTAGCGGTGATTGATAGTTTAATTTTAAGTTACTGCAAGCAAACAAAGCAACTTGTCCTGGGTTCAAGAGGAGCTAACGTTTGTTAACGTTAGGCGAATGGTCCTGTTGCTCGCAAGCGAGTATGGTCAGCGAACTAATTTCTCAGGAGAAAATCTAACTGAAAAGGAAGCTAATAAAGTGTGGGCTGTTTGAGTCCTTATGGATTGATCCATATATCCAGCAGCTGGCGATACAACACAGTGACAGTCACATTAGCCGAATATACTGGCTAACAATTTAACCAGCGTAGGCTATGCTTCACTTCCGCGTGTTGGCGCACCCCAGAATGCAAGTTAACTTCGTTGTGATGCGTTAGCTGACAAAAATCGCAATAAACATCGACTGACTTGGTTTACGAAACCTATGATAAGTCATCTGTGTTAGCTAACTGTCCAGCGAAAAATGTGGTCAATGGCCATAAAATTTACATGCAAATCCTTATCTAGAGTAACGTTAGTTTTATACGTTTGTGTTTGACATCAGAGCATTATCTGTGCCTTTTCTGGTTCAGCTGGATGACTGTCCTGGTGTTACGCGGTTATTGCAACATTGGCTTAGAGCTGGTTAGATATTGCCTACTTCTTAATCAAATTTTTCGGACTGCATATTAATTGCTGAAAAGTTATGTAATTTGTAACGAATAATGTCTGTGCCAAGTTCCATGTGATGTCATATCGCTGCAACTAGTCAAACAACATTTTTCTGTAGGAAGCCGTTAGAAGAGTCATGCTATCAAACTGTCCGTAAGGGCAAGTCCTTGCTATTATGGGTCGTTTCATGTGAATTCAAACGAAAAATTACGCGGGGGTCCCTCCGAAGGAAAATTGACCCTTTTAAACCTTGACCTCTCGGATCTTTCAGATATTTGACCCCCATAATGTAACACCATAATGTAATGGCCATTGTTATACTTTTGAGAAGAAAAAAAGTAGAAACAACCATTAAAGAAATTAGGGACAGCATCCATTTCCACTCCATTTTTGGCCTACCCACCTATACTTTCCAGACCTACAGTTTTGATAACCGTAAATGGTAAAAACAGTAGCTTCGTCTCATTGTAATCACAAAGGCTTGCTCTATGACATGGGTCATATTGACTTTTTGCATGAATTAATTAAGAATTAATCCATCTTAAAACTGATTTAAAAATTTTTTGCACAATTTTCCCACAGTCCGATGTAGCTATACATGCCAATTTACAGAGTGGGATCTCTTTTACTTTTTAAAGTACAATTAAAAGGGGTGACTGACTGGTTCCAACCAATTACCTGTTTTATTTTTCTGACAGTTCTATAAACTACGCTGTAAAATGGTTATGATACACTTGCAAATCCTAAACAACATAGGCCAAATGTGTTGTGAAAATGGACACTTTTTTCTTATTTTCTTAATAATGGTTTGTGTTTTTTCCTGAAAAAATTAACAATGGTCATTACTCCAAGCCAAGGGTGCATTATGGGTGTGTGAAATATCAGAAAGATCTGTGAGGTCAAGGTTAACAAGGGTCCATTTTCCCCCGGAATGACCCATGAGCCCCTTACATTTGTGTGAAAATTGGCACATGAAACTTAACTGTAACTATGGACTTATGAATAGTGGATTACTGCCAGAGTCAGTGCTTAACACTGGATATCATCTATATCGCGTGCGCGCAGGTTGAATATTTGTATGTCGCACGTGACCTAGGATGATGTAGGGCAGTGGCAACCCTGTATATAAGCCCTCGTCATCCTGAAATCTGTTCCAACAGAATCTTCTCGCTAAGATTCTGAGCGACAGAGAACTCTGGTAGTAATCCAGAATTCATAGAACCGTAGTTGCTTTTGTAACTACCGTTCTATATCATTCCTCCTGATTGCCAGAGGCAGTGCTTAACACTGGATGACACGAGGAATCAACTTGTGATTCACCTATACCGATACAGGTATCGGGTCCGATACTGTCCTCATGTACTCTACTCTTACTCATAAAAATGCTCCGATACCTGTTGTAGCCAAAAATAATCATTTTAAAAAGAGAAAAAATGTCAGAGGTTTGGAAGTACTTTAAGATAAAGGAAGACTATAACAGCACTGCATACTGTAAGCATTCATCACTAATCACATCACTGCATGGCCTACCCAATGATGTAAGCTTTTTTTGGTATCCGTGCACATAAAAGCAGAAAGCAGTGATTTGTAAATAGTCTTTTACATATATTAAATTTAAAACGGTACAACAAAAAGATATTTAATTTTTTACCTTGTCATCTTGATTTTTGTAAATATACACAAATTCTGAATTTGATGCCTGCAACATGTTCCAAAAAAGTTGGGACGGGGGCAACTTTATAGTAGGTTATAGTATCGCTTATAAGAGTACCTGAAAATAACATATCAAGAGACTTTTGATATCCTTTTATACCCGGTCATGATAGCATCATCTGTTTACCTACGGAATGTTCCAAACAGTTGTTTTTTGAAGTTCCCAGTCTTTTTTTTTTTTCTGTCTCAACTTTTTTGGAACGTATATATTTACAAAAATCAATAAAGTAAAACATTAAATATATTTCTACTGTTTTCAATTAAATATATGTAAAAGAGAATTTACAAATCACTGCTTTCTGCTTTTATGTGCATTTTTCATACTGTCCCTACTTTTTTGGAATTGGGGTTTGTATATTACGAGAATAGGTTGTATGGAGTAATCACCTCATAGGGCCATGTCAATGCCATTGCTTTATAATGTATAAAAATATCAGAAGAGTACCAGGCAGAAATATGCTCAGAGAACTGAACTGGTTATTAAGGTTAACAAGGGTCCATTTTCCCCCGGAATGACCCATGAGCCCCTTACATTTGTGTGAAAATTGGCAATGAAACTTAACTGTAACTATGGACTTATGAATAGTGGATTACTGCCAGACTCAGTGCTTAACACTGGATATCATATGTATATCATCTGCGCGCAGGTCGAATATTTGTATGTGTCGCACGTGACCTAGGATGATGTATCATATTTTCTTTTATTTCGATGACAAAAAATAACAATTTTTAACAATAAATAATTGTAAAATAAAACATATTACGTTATAACTATTATCAAAACAAAAACAACTTTATGAATAACTTAATTTACTAACTACTAATATATATTTTTGCCATGAACTGAATGATTAGGCTATAAGCTATTGAAGCAGGTCACAAACAGCCTACAAATGTGTCATGAATCCAAATGTAACGAACACAGTTTGAGAATAACTAGGTCCTGTATTGCCTGTAAAGCAATAGTTGCACTTGCCTTGTGATTGATTTGGGATTAGTGACGTCACCATTCCCAAGTATAGTACCGCCCCTCAATCCAAAAACGAGGGTAAAAGTATCCAATATCTCTGGAATTCAGAAATTAATTATTTCCAAAAGTATATGCATATTGGATGTCCACAAGACCCAAATTAACATAATTAGAAGGCAATCACAAATATTTGTTCCCTGGGGCTTTAAGACAGACATTTTTTGCAGTGTATATTAATCTCTGTAGTACTTTGAGTTGCGGGTGGGTGATTTATATGGAATATTAAATTATGTAGTTTTTGGTTTGGATGGATTTGGTTTGGCACTCCAGGACCAGGGTTGCCTACCCCTGCCATACAGTAATGTAATCTTTTGCATTTGCAATTCTCAGCACCCAGGCATGCCACCCAACAGAGGAGTGCCCATGGGAACAATGGCGGGACCTGTCCCGGGACCTTCCTATGGTTCCAGTTTACAAATGCGCTCTGGAATATCCCAGACTGCCATGGACCCTTCACGAAAGAGGTTCCTCCAGCACCAGCAGCAGCAGGGCCTTGGAAGTCAGAGACGTGGGTGAGTAGCACCTCGTTCTGGACCTTTCGTGTGGTCAACTGCTGCCACGTTACACAGATACAGATGCACAGGCTCACAGAGTGCTGACAGTACCTGCTGTATGGCTAACACCTGTATCTCCTGCCAGACCGTTAGATTTTCCCAGCCTTTGCAAAGCACCGTTGTCTGTTTGTGATAATTGGCTAAATTATGGCTTCAGGTGGGACTCAGTTGGTGCATCCAGAACGGTTTGAATCTGCTCTTTGCAGTAAGGCTTAGGTACAGATTTCAAGGAGCAAACCCACAACACATCGATATGCAGCTGGTGTGATATGTGCTGAATACGTAATAGGAAGCAATAGGTGGAACGACTGTAAACTTGTACAGTTATACAGTTGTACTTTATGCAGCATGCAGTGCAGACAGTGCATGCTTTGGATCTTTCGGTGAAGCTTCTGAAGTTTTCTGTTTCTGAGATTTTGTCCTTAAAATGGCTCTCTTGTCAGCGCTATGAGAGGGTGCCTGGTGGGTGAGGACAGCAGGGGGAGGGATACAGATGCATCCTAAGAACAAGGAATCCTCAAGGCAAGACTGTGACTGGAGGGATCACACCAAAAAAAAAAAATAAAGAAAAAAAAAACGTCTGTTCCATTGGTTCCTGCAGATACTGACTATACAGAACCAACTGCTGAAACACAGGGTCCGTGTTTAGGCGTGCTCCCTAAAGACTTTCGGCATCCCATAGATTAGAGTGGACTGGCACACGGTGCAAGTGTAGATTAGATTGTGTCCAATTAGATTACCCTTAACTCTTTATGTGAAGCAGCATTAATTCTAGAATTCTTATCTTCCATACATTTAAAGGTCACACACTGTTTTTTTTAACTCTTTTAGTGTCAAAAGGCGCAAGATGGCTGACAAGGTGCTCCCGCAGAGGGTGAGTTTCAAAGCACCTGCCACCCCCTCAAAGTTTCTAGGCTGGATCCAATAGAACAAGGTTATCTTTGAGCGGTTGCTACATCCACTGTCAAACAATACTGAACATGGATATAGAAGAGCAGAGACGCATCTGCTTTTGTGTGACATTGAGATACATTCTGAATAGGGCATTGATGATGATGATAGTGAATTTGACCTTTGCAGATCAGGGACCTGGTTCCTGAGTCTCAAGCTTACATGGACCTCCTTGCCTTTGAACGGAAGCTGGATCAGACAATCGCTCGTAAGCGCATGGAGATCCAGGAAGCCATAAAGAAGCCCATCACGGTAGAGACTTGCTGTGATTTCCTCCTAAACCACACACCTCACTAACCATACCAAGAAGCCTTTAACACCAGAACTAACATCAGCAGCAGTTCCATTTCTCTTTAAATGTTGAATCTTTTATGAATGAGGAAGTTATGATAATTCAGTGGAGAATCATGGCTCAGATTGATTGTGGCGATTAATAATGTGTAGGTGCTCATACGGTTATAAATGTTTAGAGCACCAGTTCATAATTTTATTCATTAATTTTATCGGAATTGGCACAGTAGTATTCGCAATTAAATGACACCTGGTCAAGAGCCACTTGGAAAGCCATTTAACAGTGAACCTAGGCTCCACCTAAGTTTGGAGTTCCAGCTCTCAAGACTTGTTTTATGTTTTTAATGATTGGTCAGAATTCCTTATTTGGGATAGGGACATATGGGTCGTTTTTTTCCAGGCACTAATGGTCTTTAAAGGAGCTGTATGTAACATTGACACCGAGCATTTAAAATGGGTACTGCAATTCAAATTCACAATATTGGAGAGAGTCGAGACACTGAACGAACACGAGCGCAAGACGAGCCGAGCGCAACATTATATTTTGAGACGAGCTTATTCTATTTTGACAATGACAAGCGACGACGAGTCCTACACTGTAAGTTGATCAGCTAATGTATACGTTTGCAATTTGTTTATTATTTATTGTTTGCAAATTATATACCAGCTCATGTGGATTTTTTATAACTCTGTCAATGTTAGCTAGATGCATGGCTGGCTATGTTTACAGTCACACAGATATAAGCTAACGTTAGTGGTATGTTTAGCGAGTAACTATATATATATTTAAATCTTTAGCTAGCTAGCTAAATGGAAACAATGTTGAACTTAGCTTAGGCATTCGTAAATTGGCTGTCGGAGTGCCAGAGTACATCTCGTTGTTCGTAATGGGCAGTGGACTCGGAGTCAACTCGGAGAATAGTAAATCACACAGGCCAAAACAAATACAGACGTTCCGACCCGGAATGGAAATTTCAAAGGATAACATACTGGCTGTAGCATTGTTGTCGGAGAAGCCAGTATTTCGATTTAGCATGTTTCCTTAATCTGTGATGACATATCATGGTCATTTTATGATTTAGTACAGTAAATTTGTTACATATAGCTCCTTTTAAGACAACCTGCCTTTAATAGAACCAATAACATTTCATGTTGTTATAGACCCTTTAGAACCTTAACTGGAAATCCCCATCTGTTTTGGGTGGTTGCCTGATTCTGTACCTTAACGTTATATTTTTGTTAGCTTCTCAGATTAACTGCATATGTATTCAGCATTGTATATTATTAGTATGATTGAATTAAGCTTTCATGTATTGCTGCTCTTAGCGGAGTATTTTAATCTGATCAAAGATGTTGAATTACTTTGACGACTGTGAAGTAATGCTGCAGGGTAGCATGACGTATGACAGAACCAGACATGTTTTGAGAACCTATTTGCTGGGGATCTTCCCAATAGGGGGGGAAAACACCCCTTCCAGGGTGAGCAGTAGCAATCGGTGCTCTTTCTCCCTCCCCACGCTTAGCAAAAACGCAAGCTGAGGATATACATCTCCAACACCTACACACCTGCCAAGCCAGAGTGTGAGGAGGCGGAGAAGGTGGCCTCCTGGGAGCTGAGAGTGGAGGGCAAGCTGCTGGAAGATGTAAGTGTGTGGGCGGGGGCCTCAGACGCGTGATCAAAGAAGCACTGGTGGGGGGGGGGGGTATTCAAGAAGCGTTCATCTAATGCAGTGAAGGAAATTAAGACACAGAGCAATGTGGGCCATCCAGTCTTATACACTCTGTACTGCTCATAATGATATCCCTCAGATGAGGCTGAAGCCATCACATTATCCATCCATTTAAAATGTATTTGGAAACATTGCTTGGTACTAAGTGAGTAGTATGTATATTCAAGTAAAGCCGAGAGACCAAATTTGTTCTTTCCCAGGCAGATTCAAATGAGGCACTGCTATTGAGTTTGCACTTTCAGTGCTAGGGTGTTTGTGGGAGATGGCAAGACTGCATTGAAAAGCTGTCTGTAATGCCATATCAGATTAGACTGGCGTATGCAGTTAAGTTGTTGGCAGACTAGTAAGAAAATTAATTATGTCCTTAGCAGCTCAAGCCTTCAGAAAAACCCTCGTGCGTTTTTTTTCTTCTCACAAGGTGATCACTTTTAGATTGGTTCGGGCAGTCTTGACAAATGAAGATCACGTTTGTCTATTCCAGGGCTGGTATCAGTGCATGTTTAAGCCACTTTTAAAAGAGAAGAGGGATTCCCAGCCACATTTATCAGGCTCTCTTCCTGTTGGGTTGTTTCTAGTGTCTTTCCATTTTTTTTCCAACTGGGTTGGTGTGTGTCCTCCGCCCACTCCCCAAACCCAGATGTGCTCTGTCCTGAGCTCCCTCTCAAAATGCCTAAAAGAAAAAGCAAATGGAAACTGTTGGTTGCACGCGAGGCACAAAGATGTGGACCCTCATATTTGTGTTCCAGCTGAGAGTCGTCGACTTGACTGCAGCCACATGAAAAGGAGGAACTTGTTTTGATTCAGCAGTTAGAACATGTGTGGGAGGGGAGGGGTGGGTGGGGGAGGGGAGTGGTGGGGTGTTGCACAAGGAGACATGGCAGCGAAGGCTGCAAAGATAGCCAGTCCTCAAGAATCTTGAGTTTCCCCAGAAGCAGCCCCTGATGTGGTCAGCCCCAAACTATGCAGCTGCCTTCTGTGCTTGTAATAACCCACAGACACATAAACAATTAGGCGTGCCATTTTGTTTGTTTGTTTTTTTTTTTACCCCCCTTTCCCTAATCTCTTCTTCAGCCGGGGAAGCAGAAGAGGAAGTTTTCCTCCTTCTTTAAAAGCTTGGTCATCGAGCTCGACAAGGAGCTGTACGGACCAGACAACCACCTGGTGGAGGTATGAGACCAAGTACCGTGGGAGGTTGTGCGCACGGTACATGTTTGTGTCCCAATCCATGTGTGCTTTGCAATCCCAACACTCAAGTATCAATATGTTGTCCATGTGTCTTTTATTGGCCGCAACCCTCTTGTTAAAGAATTTCTTAAAAACATCACAGCCGCAAAATGTGTTTCCAGTCACTTACTCGTCAGAAATGATCATCATTGTGACCAGCAGAAAAAGTCCAGAAAATCGTCAGGAACTTTAAAAAAAATTTTTTTTTAAATAAAAAGTTATTTATATGCCAGCTCGCTGAAACTGAATGTGGAGTTCCTATCCACAGTGGAGTTCTTTGTATAGAGGCCTAACTATTGATGTGTTTGTGCTGTTGTCTCAGTGGCATAGAATGCCCACCACCCAGGAGACAGACGGGTTCCAGGTGAAGCGGCCAGGTGACGTGAGTGTGAAGTGCACCTTGCTCCTCATGCTGGATCACCAGGTACCCCTGCAGTTAGCGTGTCTCTCAGAAACATGTGGTCTAGTTTGACTGACAAACTACACAAAGGCAACGGAGTGATGTAATATCTGTCCGGAACTCATGCTGACGGTTTGAAATCTGTATGAAGTTGCAATTGGGGAAGTAGACGTGCGAGCGGGAGGCAGTTTGTTTCAATCTGGTGTGGGATGTGGGCTTATCGTAGACCAGCCTACTAAACCTGAATTGTCGCAATCAACATCCAGTTGCTAAATACCCACCCAAGCCAATATTGTAATTTGTGTTTGTTTACTGAGGTTTCTGTGATTTCTGAATGTACTACAAAGATCTCCTCCTCCTCTCCCTCCCTCCTCAGCCCCCGCAGTACAAGCTGGACCCCCGCCTTGCCCGGCTGCTGGGGGTCCACACGCAGACCCGGGCCAGCATCATGCAGGCGCTCTGGCTCTACATCAAGAACAACAAGCTGCAGGACAGCCACGAGAAGGAGTACATCAACTGCAACCGCTACTTCCGCCAGGTCAGTGCGCTACCCGCCTCTGCAGCTAATGACCGTTTGCTGCAAAGCAATACGAGGCTGCCGTTGAGCGAAACCGGTGGAGTGGGGAAAAACGGGCGGGACGCGTAGGGTGGTCCATAGGGCTGAGACTCGAGCTGCACGCGAGTCCCTCCGCACGGACAGAGGTCCGATCTCCCCCCGTGCCACTTTCTCAGCTTGCAGTCCCATCTCCGTCTGATCCCCTCTCTGATCCCTCACGTCTCTGAGGAATGGGTTTGGCCGGTCGTGACTGTGACACCCTTCCCTTTCGTACAGATCTTCAGCTGTAGCCGCATGAGGTTCTCCGAGATCCCCATGAAGTTGGCGGGCCTGCTGCAGCACCCCGACCCCATTGTCATCAACCATATCATCAGGTGAGAGGGGAGTTTGGCTCTGTCGTACCTGGGCCTCAGTAGTGAACGAGCGCTAATTTCAGGCGTGGATAATGCGGTTTCTGCCTTGCGGTTTCAGTGTGGACCCCAATGACCAGAAGAAGACTGCCTGCTATGATATAGACGTGGAGGTGGACGACCCTCTGAAGGGGCAGATGAACAGCTTCCTCTCCTCTACTACCAACCAACAAGAGATTGCTGCCCTGGAGATGAAGGTCTGCTCTAACGGTTTAGTATCTATGGGAGCTGTGTAAATATTGCCGGAAATAATATATGGCTCCTGCCAAATTGGCAGTGCTGTAATTAGTTAATTCAGATGGAGCCTGGAGCCCCAAATTGTTTTATTAGATCTTAAGAGGCTGGGCAAGTGTAATTTTTATTGTGGTCCAAATTTATTGTGCCAAGTCTGCCCCATAGATCCACGAGACTATTGAGTCTATTAACCAGCTGAAGACACAGAGAGACTTCATGCTGAGCTTCAGCAACAGCCCACAGGACTTCATCCAGGACTGGCTTAAGTCCCAGTGCAGAGACCTCAAGGTAGGGAATGGTTTACTACAATTTATGTAGATTACTACAGTTAATGCATATGATTAATATAGGTTTGATTTTTAAATTGCCCAATCTAGGTTTAAGTTTATAGGTCATGTATTTGGTACAGTGTGATATTTACTAAAGGAGTTTGCATTGTAAGTGAATGTGGTGATGTTCTTTAACCACTACGCCACCTTTTTGCTGTTTTTCACACGGTTCATTTTGTCACTTACTAATTATGGTGACATTGCCAAAATGCGAGTTTTTGGGTGCAAGTGATGCTGCCGATGACCAAGGTGGAGTTTTTGTCATGGTAATGTGTCTGTTCCAGTTGATGACAGACGTCGCAGGAAACCCAGAGGAAGAGAGACGTACAGAGTTCTACCAAGCGCCGTGGGTCCCAGAGGCTGTGGGGCGTTACGTCTTCTCTAAGGTTGGCAGCTGCACATTTCAAAAATGTTGTACATTGTACCCCATTTTTTACTTGAGTTTCACCCTAGGTTAAAAGCGAAACCTATTCATTTCTTGATTTGGTAAAATCAGTTTGGTAGGTGAAGTCAAGTTAAGTGCTTCCATCTGACCCGTTGAGTTGTTTTCCTAGCTGAACAAGCCAAGGCTGCCGTCTTATTAGTGGTCTGCTTTGTTCCTCTCAGGTGCAGCAGAGAAGGCAGGAGCTGGAGCAGGTACTCGGAATCCGACTGACTTGAAGCCCTATGCACATACTGGGGGACCCCTCTCCAGCTGTCAACCACCTCACCCCCCCATTCAGCAGGGCAAGGCAGGCATCTCAAAGGGCCCGCCCCGATGGTGGTCTTCACATCAAAGCTGGAAAATGCAGCCAAGCAGCAAAACTGGAACCGGTCAACATCCGAAGTTTCAAGCAGCTTTCATTTTTTACTTGGCTCTTTTTTTGTGAATTTTGCCAATGTAACCACATGCGATTTCAAACATTTACCTTTTTTTTGTCAGTTAAAGGGTGTTTTCTCACTTTTAAGTGGGGTAAACTGGATTACGTAGCCTTTCTTCTGTCATGTTTTGTAATCGGTACTTCCTGATACCTTGGACCACAGTGAAATGTGCACTCTCTGGTGTCTTCTTTTTTCAACAGTGTGAAACATGCTGTTTTCTTTATTGATGCAATGTATTCCTCTTCTTGTAAGTTTGTCAAATTTTGAAACCAACCAGATTTATTTTTGTATGATTTTTGACATGTATGTTTTGCTCGTAAGGTGCAAAAATTTGCACACCTAGCCTAAGTTTTGTGGTATTTGTGTTTATAAAGGGGTGTATAGCCTTAAACCTGGAAAGCCACAGTTACACAGACTAAAAAATGTTTTATGAAAGCTTAATTGTTTGTTTTACCCAACATGTATGGTTGCCGGGATACAGGAAGTCTTGGAGCTTTGCATGGTCGGTGGGACAAATTGTATTGGTTTTCCCGCTTGTTCAGTCGAATCTATTCCACTGAAGTGTTTACAGCCTTTTTGTTTTGTTATCCTGTAGGAAATCAGTGTGGCTTAACAGGAGCCTACCGAGCCTGGTGGGATTATGTTGGGTATCTTCATACAGTGGCCAGCTTTGAAACTATATTGATTAGGAAGGAATCAAAGCCATAGATCAAGCCTTCTACAATCCTTCATTTTTATTATTGGTTTTCTTTTTTCACGTGTGGGTGTTATTTCCTACCACGAGGATTAAACTCAGCAAACCTGATGCAGGTTGTTTTTTGTGTGTTGTAAAAGTGTTGAGGAGAAAACATTCCAAAATGTGACATATCTGCGCACATATACTTGTGGCTAAGTTTGCACTAAGAGGTGTAAGATGTGTATTTTTCATGTGGAAGTGTTGACAATCATATTGTTGTAGTTGACATGTTTCAGTGTGTGCTTGTGAGGAAAGGTGGCTCAGTTTTAAGACTGTCTGCAGTTTGTCATGGTTTCTAGAGCATGTCTCCCCAGCTACTTCAAAAGCTACTGTCTAAAGTTAATTGAACCTGTGTGGGTTATTCAGTGGAAACCACAGACTGGCAAAATTGAAAAATATACTATTTGCACTCTTAATAGCTGTGGAGATTTTCAGTCCAGACTGAGTGATTAAGGGTTGCTTGTCTTTTCTGGAGTCCCGAAGAAAGTAGCTTTAGCTGCTTAGAGTTCTTGTTCAAAGCACTTTGATCTGAAGAACAAAGAGGCACAATGGTACTGAGGACAAGCTGACCAGCTGTGCCCTGTTCAGTGTGGCCTAGAGGGATCCAGGAAATGTAACTTAGTCCATGAAGTGTCTGACCTTTGTAAGTTGGCTAATTGTGTCAGGTGACTGCATTTAACAAGGATAGGACTGTTGTATCTCAGTATTCTCTGAACCAGGAAATTAACATGCTTTAGAGAATTTTTTTAAGGATTTTGCATGTTTTTCTTTTTAGAATCAAGAAGCTTTTTTATATCTTTTTTATCATTTGTATGTTTTGGGATTTTGGTACATTTGTAAAAATAAAAAAAAAGAAGAAATAAATAAAAAATAATCTGTAATATTTTTTTTATTAAATGTGCTTGCTGGGAAAAAGTGTACTGTTTAGGGTGTTTAGCTTGTATTTACTTGAACTGCAAAACCCATTCTTACTTGTCTTAATATTAAATGTGTACGCAACTTTTTTCTAATTGTTTTGCATGGCATAAAAAATTAATAAGGACAAGCCAACACATGAATCCTGATGTCCAGCCTGACAGTGAGTGTGTACAGTATGAATTACAGGTGTCTACCAGTTAGAAGAATACGCAAGAATTAGGGCTATTATTAAAATATACTATAGATGACTAATATAATTCAGAGAAATGGATATTGGATGAATGTTCTAATGGAACATGTAATCAGAAACTTGCCTCAGCCCAGCTACTAAAACAAGGAGGAAAATAAAGGTACTCAAAACAGCTAGAACCGTGATCAATAACCTCCTTACCCAGGCAACTTCCCAAAGGGGTAAGATGTTATGCAGTATTGAAGAATCAATCTGATGGTCATTTCTGTTTTTATTAAATTTAATGTGCAATTATGGTTCAGTGCTCAAAGTTTTGAACTCCTCAAGTCTTGGCCCTCAGAGAAGTATGAGTAAAGAGGTTCTCATTCTGTTCCCAGAAATGAAAAAATATTTTGTGACTTGGAAATCAATACAGTTCTGATGAACTGGGTGGATTTCCTTTCTTCTGGTTTAGTCTATAAATACTTGGAGAAAAGACCTTAAATTGAAAGCTTCTCTGTAGTCTCTGCCTTGACCTTTTTTTATGACCAGAAAATGGCCAGGGATCTGGAGAAATCTGAGGTCAACATTTATATCTAGTTTTATGGAAACCATACAGATTTAGCAAATAAGGGACTGAATTACAGGAGCTAAGGACAACCTGAAAATCTAAACGGCATTCATATTATTACATATGGATGCAAAATATTTATTGCAATAATGCACACCTGCATTATGAAAAACCATCTTGTATCAAGTAACCGTTTCAATAAGGATTGAATTGTGTGTGTATATATATTATATATATATACACTACTCACAAAAAGTTAGGGATATTTGGCTTTCGGGTGAAATTTATGGAAAATGTAAGTTCACGCTACAGTGATATTATACGTATCATGAAAGTAGGGCATTTAAGTAGAACCATGCAATGGTGATTTCCTCATCTCAAACAATTTATTGAAACAAAAGCCAACAACAGTGGTGGGTATACCACAACAAAAATGTCAATGTCTCAATAACTTGTCATGTGCCCTTGAGCATCAATTACAGCTTGACAACGACGTCTCATGCTGTTCACAAGTCGACTTATTGTCTGCTGAGGCATGGCATCCCACTCTTCTTGAAGGGCGGCCCTCAGGTCATTGAGGTTCTGGGGTACAGAGTTACGAGCCTCTACACGGTGAGTCAGCTGATCCCATAGGTTTTCTATGGGATTCAGGTCTGGAGAAAGTGCAGGCCACTCCATTTGAGGTACCCCAGTCTCCAGCAGCCTTTCCCTAATGATGCGACCTCGATGAGCTGGAGCATTGTCGTCCATGAAGATGAAATTAGGCCTGTGTTGTTCATGCAGGGGCACAATGACTGGATTAATGATGTTATTCAGGTAGTATGGGCTTGTCACTGTACCATTCACAAAGTGTAGGGCAGTTCTGTATTGACTAGACACACCTGCCCACACTGTAACACCGCCACCACCAAAGGGTCGTCTGGTGACAACAGTGGCTGATGCATAGCGCTCTCCTTGACGTCTCCAACATCGTTGGCGACCATCATTTCTGCTCAACGTGAATCGACTTTCATCAGAGAACAGCACTGAGGCCCACTGGTCCCTCGTCCAGCGTAAATGCTCCCTGGCCCATGCAAGACGATGACGCCTGTGCCTGGTGGTGTGGTCAGGTACCCTTGCAGGTCGTCTAGCACGCAGACCACGCTGATGTAAACGGTTTCGAATGGTCTGACGTGACACTTGGGTGCCTCTCACCTCCCTTAAATGTGCCTGGAGTTGAGTGGCATTCATCATCCGGTTCCGCAGGGCACTGTTCACAATGAAGCGGTCATCAGTGTGGGATGTGGCCAAAGGACGTCCACTTCTATGCCTTTCTGTGACTCTTCCAGTCTCTCTGTATCTCTGTTGCAACCTGCTGATGACACTCTGTGACACTCTAAGCTCAGTGGCCACTTCCCTCTGAGAACATCCTGTTTGAAGCCTCGCAATGGCGAGGTACTGTTGATCAATTGTTAGGTGTCGTCTTGGTCTCATGATGTCAAAATGTGAACAGCATGATGAAGAGGACTGTTTAAATACCAATTCTAATTGAACCAGGAAATTTATTGGTCGATTCATGGATCAAACACCTGTTGTGAATTTTGCCGTTCAGCTCCTTGTTAGAGAACAGCAAGTTGTGCAAAAAGTACTGAAACATTGAATAGTTGGACATGTGCATTCAAAAGTTTAGAGAAGGTCAAATTAATTTCACCTGTAAAGGTTATAGTGCATTTTAGGTTCATCCTGAAATTTCACCCGAAAGCCAAATATCCCTAACTTTTTGTGAGTAGTGTATATATATATATATGAGCCATTCTACAGAAGTGCAAATTGAGGGTTGGAGAAAAGTGTAAATTTGTATTCTTTTTGCAAAATTATTTTATAATATATGTGTTACACTTTATCTGAGATACATAAATATACTAGATGTACAGTGCAATCACATGTCATTTTTTCAGAATAAGGATGCATTTACTGACTGCTCTAAATATGTCACAACCAAAACATGGTGTAAACCCTGCTTTTGAAATAAAATTACACACCCAATTGATGTTTAATTCACCCCTTTGAAAATGACATTTTAGAAAAAAAATCTTGACTGCTGTTGAATTTCAATCAATTACCCTGAATTTTTAAATCAAATAAAACATTGGATTAATTAAATTTAGTGAAAACTCCATACAAATGTTCTCTATAAAATGGACAGATTTGATCACATGAATTTGATAGATTCTTATTTATGACATTATATATATACCCTCACCAGCACAATATCTTGGATATTTGATTGATTATTCATATTATTCAAAATTTTAACAAAACAGCAGGTGTTTTGGTTGTGACCACATTGTTGCGGTTGTGACAGCTCTTACTGAAACCTGAATTCCAAAAAAGTTGGGACAGTACGTGAAATGCAAATAAAAGCAGAAAGCAGAGATTTATAAATTCTCTTGTCTATATTTTTAATTGAAAACGATATTTAAAAGATATTTAATGTTTTACCTTAGCAACTTCATTGATTTTTGTAAATATACACTAATTCCGAATTTGATGCCTGCAACACATTCCAAAAAAGTTGAGACGGGTATAAAAAAGACTGGGAAGGTTGTGGAATGTTCAAAAAACACCTATTTGGAACATTCCACAGGTAAATAGGTGAATGGATGACAGGTCATGCTATCATGCCTGGGTATAAAAGGAGCATCCACAAAGTCTCTGGCATTTATGAGCAAGGATGAGTTCATCACTTTGCGAAAAACTGCATGAGCGAATAGTCCAACAGTTTAATGGTGCTTTCACAGATGTGCAAGTTACCCATGCCATGGGCACTAACACACCCCCATACCATGACAGACGCTGGCTTTTGAACCTTGTGTTGGTAACAATCGAGACGGTCCTTTTCCTCTTTGGCCGGGAGAACACAACGTCCATTATTTCCAAAAACAATTTGAAAGGTGGACTCGTCAGACCACAGCACAGTTTCCACTTTGTGTCAGTCCATCTCAGATGAGCCCAGAGAAGTCGGCGGCGTTTCTGGATGTTGTTGATATATGGCTTACGCTTTGGGTAGTAGAGTCTTAACTTGCATTTGTAGATGCAGTGACACATTGTGTTTACTGACGATGGTTTTCTGAAGTATTCCCGAGCCCATGTGGTTATATTCATTACAGAAGCATGCCGTTTTTAATGTAGTGCTGTCTGAAGGTTCGAAGGTCACGGGCATTCAATATTGGTTTACGGTCTTGCCCGTTTTCTCCAGATTCTCTGAATCTTTTACTAATATTATGGACTGTAGATGGTGAAATCCCAAAATTCCTTGCAATCGTGTGTTGAGAAACGTTGTAAGGGTACATATGCATTTTGGGGCAACATTTGCTGCGATCTGGACATCCCTGCTTATTTCAGCAAGACAGTGCCAAGCCACATTCTGCACGTGTTACAACAGCATGGTTTCGTCGTCAGAGAGTGCGGGTGCTAGACTGGCCTGCCTGCAGTCCAGACCTGTCTCCCATTGAAAACATGTGGCACATTATGAAGCGCAAAATATGACAACGGAGACTGTTGAGCAGCTGAAGTCTCATATTAAGCAAGAATGGGAAACAATTCTGCTTTCAAAACTACAACAATTAGTGTTGTTGTTAAAAGGAAAGGTGATGTAACACAGAGGTAAACATGCCCCTGTCCCAAATTTTTTGGGAGGTGTTGCAGGTATCAAATGTAGAATGAGCGTATATTTACAAAAAACAATAAAGTTGATTAGTTAAAACATGAAATATCTTGTCTTTGTACTGTTTTCAATTGAATACAAAAAGGACTCGCAAATCATTGCTTTCTGTTTTTATTTGCATTTTATACACTGTCCCAACTTTTTTGGAATTGAGGTTTGTACATGTGCATCGATTGTCTCATTATTTATTGTCTTTAATAAGAATTTACGGACAAGTGTCACCAACCGAAACAGGCCTGTCAAAACAATACCATTTGTTTCGGTAGTAACTGTTTCGGTTGTGACCATTTTGGCTCATTTCAGCCACAAAACAAAAGATTTAGCAAGCACATGGTTAGCAACCACTTCTCTGTGCAGATGCACCTTCCTTTTAATCAAATCTACAGTTATGAAATCAACTTTGTTTCTCTAATATGAAAACTTGGGTGTTTGGGTGTGACGTCTCTTAAAACCACAGACTAATTTTCATACTTTGAAGGACAATTATATCAAAACACTGAAACCTAGCTACTCACCATGTGGCCTTGATTCATATGAAGGCAGTCTAATTTCTTGGTTAAAAAAAGGGGGGTGTGGCTACAAGCAGGTTCACTGCACAGACTCAAACAGTGTACGTTTCGGTTGTGGCGTAAAAATTGGGGACAGCATTTTTTGATAGGTTTTTTGAATTATTCAATTAATAATAATTGATTTATTACAAAATAGATTGCATTATTTTAACTTATATTTGATAAAAATTTGCATGCTTTATTGAATGAGGCAAGTCAAAAAATTGGCAAAAATATTTTGGGTATTATTTTTTAATGCACCAGTTTAAGGGTTGATAGTGGGGACAGCCATCTCCCAATAGGAATTTATACTCCCAATAGTATAAGTGTTGATTTAGGATAAATGTAACTATTATTACTGCAATTTATATCTTGGATTATATTAAAACATAACATGATCTAATGAATTATATAGCATTGAAAGATTTTATTGGTCAATTTCTTACTTTTATCACAGAGGGACAGCAATTTGCATGACTTTTGTAGAATGGCCCATACAGCAGTATATTTCAATTTATAAATGAAAATTAAAACAGGCAGTGAGGGGGGGAAATACAGATATTGTGGAAAGAATGTACACACACACAGTGTTTCCAATGAAACTGTACAGTACACTGGGTGTTTAACCAGGCGTAACGGACTGAGAAAACCGATCATACTGTTGAAACTGCCCCTACATGTTTGACTTGGTCCTGCTGGAAAGTTTCAAAGCAGTTGAGAGTGAAAGTCTTATGAAACCGGATAATCTGGTCATACCTGTCTCAGGCCTTGATCTGTTGCTCAGGTGAAGCCAAAGCTTAAGTGGTTATTTTCCGGGAACTGGCTTGAACCAACTTGCCTTCCCCAGTGTGGAAGTTTTCCATTGTTTTATCACACTATAGAACAAAGAAGTAGAATTTATTCATTTATTATTGTTATTATTATTATTATTATTATTATTATTATTATTATTATTATTATTATTATTAATTTTAAAAAAAAACAGGTCACTAGGTAATGACTGCTAAATTACTGGTAGTAAACCCAAAGACAGAAGTTATAATAATAATAATAATAATAATAATAATAATAATAATAATAATAATATGAATATTATTATTATTAGCTATCGACATACGTTTTAGGACCGAATATCTTTGTTTACTTTTAATAATTTAGACTTTTTAACATCTCACCGTGCCATGTTCAAGCGTTCGAAATGTTTTCAGATCTGCCGCTTAGTGTTCCCTGGTTCATGGAGAAACGACCCCTTCTTTCTGTCAGCACGCCTCCTAGCGTCGACGAGAAAGAATTGTTTCTTGCGTTGCGCAAAATCCTAATTCCACTAGTTGGCGCTGTATTCTGCGGCTATGAGTTTTCTCACGTTTCGGAAGTACCCTCGACTTTCTGCGGAAGTGAGTATGAGAAAGATGGCGCTGGACGGGCTAGATCATGTAAGCGACGATGATTATTGTTTTTTTGTAAATCATAGCTGAGTGTCTATTGCTGGGTGATCTTTCACAACCTAGCTAACCATTAGAACTGAAGACGTTCATTCCAAATGGGATTTCCGTATCAGGTGGAATATATAATGCTCAATGACCGTGTGCTAATTTGTGACTTAGCTAAACGCAAATTGATGCGGTTTGCTGTCTCATTGTAGCGAGCGAGCAAGCTAGCCAATGTCGCTAACGCTACAGGAATAACCTTAAATGAGCTAACCTAAACCTGAGGTTCATATTTGCGGAAAGAAAAATAAGTACATATTTGACGAAGCTTGACATAGTAGAATAATTATACTTCTGTAGTTGGCTAATGTTAAATGACTTGGATATTGGTTATCCAGCTACAATTGTTTTATCGTTCTGTTGCAAGATAGATAACGTTAACTGTTGGCTAGCATGACAGCTATTGTTAGCTAGATTGCTAGCTAACTTCTGTCTTTGGGTTTACTACCAGTAATTTAGCAGTCATTACCTAGTGACCTGTTTTTTTTTTTTTTTACGATCTAATTTATCAAGAAATAATTGTCCGTCTAATATGTTTCCCAGCTACCTGGCTAAGGTAAACTTATAGTAACGAGTTGGATGGTTGCTTATTGCAGGATTAGGAAAAATAACCAAATAGCATTGTAGCAAGTTGCGTTATTGGCACCTTAATAGTTTCCTAATTATCTCGCTAGCTTAATTTTTTTATATGGTTGCCTGTGCAAGACGCAATATATCCGGCAATGTTAGCTAACAGGTAGCTATATCAGCTCTCTAGCTGCTACCCAAATATTATTGTTGATGCCAGGTTAGCCAGTTTAGCAAAACCAAATCATGTTTGAGAGTACAATGTCTTCCATTGAAGCTAACCAACTTTAAGTCAGTCGGATTGTTTCTGGTGCTCTGACCAGAGTTGTATGTTTCCGTTGTGTCTGCAGATGGAGATGGAGGATAGCAAAGGAGGCACTGGTCTCAGGCAATATTATCTGTCCAAAATTGAGGAGCTTCAGGTGAGAAAATCACAGATGAAATCTTTTTTTTAATTTTTTAAAATCAGATCAGTATAAATAAACGTTTCCCCTCTCTGTCTCTCCCAGTTAACGGTGAATGATAAGAGTCAGAATCTTAGACGTCTGCAGGCACAGAGAAATGAGCTTAATGCGAAAGGTAAGGTTACGTAATATTAGCTTCGTCTTTATTTCATCACATGCCTGAACATTTGTCACTTTCCCATTGTTGGTACTACAGTGTTCACATACACTGCCCGGCCAAAAAAAAAGTCGCACTCTGTAATATTTTGTTGGACCGCCTTTAGCTTTGATTATGGCGCGCATTCATCGTGGCATTGTTTCGACAACCTTATGCAACGTCACAACATTTATTTCCGTCCAGACTTGCATTAATTTTTGGCCGAGATCTTGTATTGACGACGGGAGATTCGAACCACTCCGTGAAGTCCAGCACATCCCAAATACTTTCAATGGGGTTAAGGTCAGGACTCTGGTGGCCAATTCATGTGTGAAAATGATTCCTCATGCTCCCTGAACCACTCTTTCACAATTTGAGCCAGATGAATCTTGGCATTGTCGTCCTGGAATATGTCCATTGATGGGATAACCTGGTCATTCAGTACATTCAGGTACTCAGCTGACTTCATTTTATTGCTGCATAATGTTGCTGAGCCTAGACCTGACCAATTGAAGCAACCCCAGATCATAACACTGCCTCCAGAGGCTTGTACAGTGGGCACTATGCATGACTGGTGCGACTGCGACTTTTTTTTTTGGCCAGGCAGTGTATCTGTTTGTACTATTAGAAGTAATACAGGAGTTCACACTTCTATTTCCAGTGCGTCTGCTGCGTGAGGAGCTGCAGTTGCTTCAGGAACAGGGATCCTATGTGGGCGAGGTAGTGAGGGCCATGGACAAGAAGAAGGTGTTAGTGAAGGTGAGACCCTTGTTTCCTCTGTCCTGTACTGAGTGCTGACAAAGGATGTGTATGAATTCAGCATCACCTCACTGCCTTTCAATCTGTTTATCTTCACTATCACAGGTGCATCCAGAGGGAAAGTTTGTGGTGGATGTGGACAAGAACATTGATATTAATGATGTGAGTAGATTTCATTTTGATCAGTTTCACTACTTGGTTTAAATGGGTCTGCCCGTCACGTGTTATATATTGTTCCTGGACAAACACAGCCTTTTTAAAAAAAAATTTTTATTTTTATTTTTTTAACACTCAATATTTGAAAGATGATTTGAGTATGTGTAGCTCCATTCAACATGCCATGCACTTTTTAAACACTGTTGTTATTCAGTTGTTTGACCACTGGTTCTGATTCTGTGGCAAGGCTTTACCAAATGCGCTAATGTTTTAGGTGACTCCAAACTGCCGCGTTGCCCTGCGCAATGACAGCTACACCCTCCATAAGATCCTGCCCAATAAAGTGGATCCCCTGGTATCTCTGATGATGGTGGAGAAGGTGCCTGATTCCACGTACGAGATGATCGGTGGTCTTGACAAACAGATTAAGGAGATCAAGGAGGTGATTGAGCTGCCAGTCAAGCACCCTGAGCTGTTTGAGGCTCTTGGAATTGCTCAGCCCAAGGTGGGTGTGACAAGACTTGGGGGGTTGCGTGGGGTTCATTTACATTGCTGGGACATTGTTGGGATCTTTTCAGCCATTTGATATTGGCTTTGGCTGATTTGAGCCCTGATTGGTTCTTTTGACCCCCCTGCTCTGGATAAACCATGAAGATGGAGAACTGGTTTGTGGCATTGGTGTTGCCAGGGTGTTTAGAGAACACATAAAATGCTAATTATTGTAATAGAAGCGTGTGCTTTATAACATATGAAGCTACTACAAATGGGGGCATTTTGAAGAGATTGATAGCGGTCACTTCAAAAGGGCTGTCTTCAAGTGCGGTTGACTCATGAATGTCCTTTGTGATTCAGGGTGTACTACTGTATGGACCTCCTGGCACAGGGAAGACTCTGCTGGCCCGAGCAGTGGCCCACCACACTGACTGCACCTTTATCAGGGTTTCTGGCTCCGAGCTGGTGCAGAAATTCATTGGAGAAGGTGAGTCCGGATCCATCTGCTTCAGTGTGCATTCTGGCAGACGTTCTCAAAGCAGATGAGCGCTCACAAGCACCACATTGACACAAACCACATCGTCACTCATACGAATGTGCTGCTGTCAATGGCTTATCTGCTTCAAAAATTGGTAAACGACTTGTCATTGTCACATGAATTCTTCAGATTCCACAATACAATATCAGTTCATTATAACATTGTTTTAAGTGAATTGTGTTTAAATAGGACTTTGGATATCTGAGAACTGGATGTCTTAGAAATGGAAATTTCAGTTTGTTCTTGTTGTGCTAATGCAGATATGGTCCCTGAGGTGCGGTGGTCGCCATGTTTGCGTGTAATGTCCCGTAACGTCTCATGTGACCACAGGAGCCCGCATGGTGCGCGAGCTGTTCGTCATGGCGAGGGAGCACGCGCCCTCCATCATTTTCATGGACGAGATTGACTCCATTGGCTCGTCCCGCCTGGAGGGCGGCTCGGGGGGTGACAGTGAGGTGCAGAGGACCATGCTGGAGCTGCTCAATCAGCTGGATGGCTTCGAGGCCACCAAAAACATCAAGGTGACGGATGTGAATTTTATCTGACAATTAGCCGATTCTCCAGTGGACCTCGGTATGCCTGAAAAACCTGCAGTCAAGTTGATTGTGGAAGGTTGTGAATTCATTGATATAAGATGTATTTTAAAATGTAGGGAAAATGGAGAAGGAAATGAATAACTATGGATAATGTGTATATATAATGTGTGTATAATATGTGTGTGTAAATTATATTGTGATGGTTATTTACTTACAGATCTGGAATTTGTCTTCTCAGAATTTTATCTGTGCAAGACTATCAGGAAAAAATGTCCCCAACATTACTTCTGACTTTTTGCTCCTGTATTTTTTCACGCGCTGATATTTTTCCTTGCCTGACTTGAATTAACTGTTGTCCTGTAGGTCATTATGGCCACCAATCGTATCGACATCCTGGACTCGGCCCTGCTCAGGCCTGGTCGTATCGACAGGAAGATTGAGTTCCCTCCTCCTAATGAAGAGGTCAGCCCAGCATTACTTGCGCATTCACATGAACTGTCCTCAAGTCGTTCTTGATCCAGTAAATAATAACAGAATGAATTGGTGTCATAAGATGAAGAGCTCCCTTCGGACTCAACGGTCATATGGAATTCCGCGCGGCATTATTGATCTGAAGAGGCTGCTTGAGCAGTGCGTTCCTTTTCTTCCTCAGGCCCGTTTGGATATCCTGAAGATCCACTCCCGAAAGATGAATCTGACCCGCGGAATCAACCTCCGCAAGATCGCCGAGCTAATGCCAGGAGCCTCAGGAGCAGAGGTCAAGGTGAGCACCCTGGTGAAGTCAGAGAGCTGTCCGTAAAAGCCTCCAGCAGCCTTATAAAGGAGCCATGTTAAGAAATGGGACAGTTTATCGTCTTGTGTACATCCTGTATTTAAACCACTCTGCCACGTGCTGCCATTTTCTTTTAGATGGATTGCATGCAATCAGAATTTGCATGCCACTAAATAGACCTTTCTTCCATTTACTGCATGTTGAAGCGAGCATAATTATTCCAACAAGTAGCATTCAGTTTAATAAAAATAAAAAAACAATACTTAAAATGCACTTGAACTCCATCCCAATAGAGTAAAACAGTTTGAAGAAAACGGTTGTAAAGTAGCCACATGCAAATGGTTGCTAACTACAGAAGACAGGCATATATACTCTTCATCCTTCTGTTAAAATGTGCAGTGTAGTTTTCAGACCAGTCCAAAGGACGTAATTATCAGGCATTACATGCTCCAGTTATGATTCCAATCATATGATTCTTCAAGTCATGCAATGCAGTATATCTGTGTATTCACCTAGTTATTTAGTGCAGTCTCTCTAGCTATATAGATACCGCAATACAGAATTGTATTCAAAATTTCTGAGATTTTCAGAGAGACACAGAGCCACACATTTTTTGCATTATCAGCTTAAATTTTAAATAGTTGTTTGTGATTATGCTATCCCATGCGGTAGCCAGTTGGGGTTTCTCTGTCTCATAGCTGTTGGAGATATTACCCTGTAGTTCACAGTGGACTGATTAGTTGACACAGCCAGCAAAATCACTCCGGTATGTTTTAAAACAGTAAACCTTGAAAATACTTTTTGACCATTTATCTGACTGAAAGGCAGGAAGCGGGTATTGTGTAAAGGTCATGCCTGTATATCTGGTTATTTTATTCAGGGTAGTCTGACCTTTCAGGCTCTATTGTAGCGTGTCTAAGCTTGTTGCAGACTATTAATTCAGTTGGAACAATTGTGGGTTTTTTTAGTTTAAGAGTTTGATACTGAGCTCTCTCTCCCCTTTCTGTATCGCTGCTTCTCAGGGCGTGTGCACAGAGTCTGGGATGTACGCCTTGAGAGAAAGGAGAGTCCATGTCACGCAGGAGGATTTTGAGATGGCTGTGGCCAAGGCAAGTCCCTCATTCTCAGTTAATCCCCTCAGATCTAAAATGGAACCTTCCTCCTTTCTGTTTCATGCGTCGTCTTCTTTGCTCCATCACTTTTTCTGTATGGAGTCAGCATGTTAATCAGTTACAGAGTGCAGGTTAACTCAGCGTTGTCTTGTCTCTAAGCAGGTGATGCAGAAGGACAGTGAGAAGAACATGTCCATCAAGAAGCTCTGGAAGTAGCGCTCCAAGGGTTGGCCAGTCTCTGCTCCAGATCTCTGCTCAACTACATATGTACATTTCTTTATTCATTTAGGTTTGGTTTGTAACTGCTATCCAATTTAATTATCAATAAATAGTCAATCTCTTTATGTGCGCACTGTTTGTGTTCTTAAATGGAAAAACACCCATCTACATCTGTGTGTCAGAGTCCACTGCATGCATCACATTCTTCAGCAATGTGTGGTCATACTGCATATTACAAGTTTATTACCATATTACCATTTTAGAATTTGGTAGCAGCTGCAATCATTTTCACTTCAATTAGCATGTCATATGTAGCATCCTTTTAATTTTTGCTTTACAGAATCAATTTCATAGCTGTCGGAACAATATTGGCATCTACATGTGAACAATGTCTGAACAGTCGCATGTTGTTGCTTTCTTAACTCTATAAGCTTCACCCCTAGTGGTTTGAGACGTATCCGTCTCAATTACAGTATCATGTTCATCTGAAATTATAAACTACAGCTTTAAGAAAACCCCGAAAATTTTGACGCAGTATTTTTTTAAAGGGTAGCTTCTTGCGAAAACCGCAGCTTCTCCAGTTACACTGCCGTGCAATAAATTAGGAGGGTGCTATTAGTAGCCCACAGCACTCACGCACCCTCCTCTGGCTACAGCCACAGACTGTAAAATGTATCAAATGCACCGTTTATACACGCTAAGAAAATCATGTTGACGTATAGAAACAATATTTTTTTTAAACGTACAAATGAGTATTCGCCGTTTTCCCTTGCTTACTGTACTATATACAGTACCTGATCCACTTTCGGTTTAGAAGACACCTCATTTTTTGCTCCAAAATCTCTCGTATAAATATGTTTAAGAAACCAAGTACTTACCAGTATATTCAGCTACAGCTGTTTTCTCATGAACCCTGAAGAGTTTATCTTTTTATATTTCGCCAAAGTCCCATACAGTCGACATTTCCGCAGTGACCTCCCCTCGCACTGAGCGCTGAAATTCGTTGCTGTACTTGTGTGAATACGCACGCGCTTTCGTACGTTCTTTTTTAAACGTATTTAAATACATTAGGCGACGTATGTTATGGTTATTATATATATACTGTATGTGACTATTCTGAAATAAATGTATTCTGTAGCAAATTTCTGAATGATACAGCTTCTTCTTCAGTTCAAACTTAAAACCATGGATTTTGCAGGGAATATTTTTTTAGATACTGACATTTAAATAAAACTAGTAGAACCAGGAGAACATTGCCTCAAAAGGGCCAAAGTAAATAGGGTTAAAGGGGACCGTCAGCCTTATTTACTACAATTCTATTGATCCGTCTGCTGTTGGATGGTTAAAAAAAAACAACTTAAAGGGATAGTTTGGAATTTTGGACATAATGTCTCAATTACGACTTACCCATGATGTAGTTGATTGATGGAAACAATTTTCAGATAATTCCATGCTGTCCCTTCTTTTGGACATACACACATTGCTAATGCTAGCGCAACTCTAAGGTAACTGCTAGCACCCACTACCAAACGCACTTAAACACTCCACAGTGCACCCAAAGCAAATATAATACGACGACAGTCTATCTGGGTTATTTTGAGTGTTTATACCATCATTTTTGAAGTCAAACTATCGTTGAATCCTTTACTTTGTGCTGACCTACATTCTCGGTGGAAGTACAGCGGCGGAGCGAACGTGGCCATTGCAACTTGTTGGTCTTCTTTGTTGTTGTAGTCGACCAGTGCCGGCACTACATCCGTAGGTAACGTAAAGTATCGCTCCACCGCCGTACTTCCACAGGTCTGAGAAAGTCATGAGGAGTTGTGAATGGCTATCAATTTGTTGGGATTGACTTGTTCTTGTGTGTGAGTGTTACTACCCAGGATTTTTCCAGGATGTGGGAGATGTCTACAAAATGATTGTTATAAATTATGACTTTATTTTAGTGTATCGGAGTCTCCATCGAATATGGAGTCTTAATTCTCCATCGAATATGGATTTTATGGTTAAGGTCCCCTTTAGTTAGCTATAGGTGTTGGCAAAATACACTAGCATGTAATTTGGTGATAGAGGGTGATTTAGGAAGCAATATTTCTGGCCAATGCTAAAAATAGAAATGGAACAATGGAAGTGGTTTATACTCAAGGAAGCAAGACTGACACACCATGTTGGAAAATGCTTCCAATAAATCTTCCTTTATGACTGCCACTGGTCGATATGTTGTGTCTGAGGTTTTTTTAACAGTAACACTTCAAAAAGTAAATTTTGATCCTAACTTGTTGCAGAAGTCTCAAATTTGTGTGAACATTTAGACTGCTTTTACAATTCCATTTACCCCCTAGAAGTAATGATTACTCAGTGTTCTAAACATGAATCTGTCTCAAGATTCCCTGACTGTTACACACCTTTTGGCATCATTGCTTCCCCAACTATAAATTAAATTTGTACAAATCACAAACGGCTGCATCAGTTTCTTTTTTCTTTTACTATGGCACTTTGTACATATTACGTAAACCCAACATGGAAAAATGTCTTGTAAGCTACTGTAAGAGTTCTAAAAAAAAAAAAAAAAAAAAGAGAAAAAATATATTTCTGGCAGGCATGAAGAGATCCTGTAACTTAAGTGCACAAGAAAAGGACCAGACTGTTGCCAGATAAAATTACGATGCATTCGTACAGGACCAAATGCAGGTATTCCATCTATTACTACTACATTTTTTATTGCGAGACTTAGAATATAAGTGCATGACATACATTTTCTCAAGGTTTTGTATGCATCTCCCATTCTTAAGCAAGATTAATATTTCAAGATAATCTTGCGTGAATATCTTTGTTCTTAAAAGTTCAAACTTATTTGAAACAAAATAATGATGTCAGTTAAAATATATAAATACCATGGGAATCTGATGTAGAATTTTACACCTTGAAAAATACACAGCCCAGGATTAAATTGGGAAAGACTGTCATCTAGCATTTAAGGCCAGAATAATAGAGGAAAACATTTTTGGTACTTTCTATTTGTGATATTATGACCACAAAACGTAAAGCGGCAAGTTGTTTCTCATTATGCCATTTGATCATGCATAACTGTTGTGCTTGCAAAAACAACCTTTCTCTGTTCAATATCTTGGAGAGGAGCTTTATAATGTTCTGGTATAACTACAGTAAGAATGCTTCCTGGGACCTCTAATGCCTATCAGGTTTTCTAAGGAAAGAGATTTTGCATGCTTGACAAAGAATACTTTGTGTTATTATCTTTGCTTGTGCCTGCAAGCTGAAATTTTGCCTTTTCCCTAAGTGGAATCGAACACAAATCTACAGAAAGCCCATCAGTCTCATGGTGAGATTGACTATAGAATCATTTTGGGATTTCAAAAACTCATTTTAGATACAAAATAATATATGCTAGCTGTACTCAAAGTAAGGAAAGACAAAATTGTGTAGGTTATTAGTTGTTGTTGCATGCCTCTTAAAATAAAATGGGACTTGACACTCAAAAGAACAAACCAATAAAACAATTGTATACTAATCCTGTAAATTTGTTTGCTCTGCAGCACAGTGTGGAATACAATAAAACTGCTTACCATGGACATTGGACCCAGATTAAACACAAGGGGCCTCATTCATGAAGCGTTCCTAAATATGCGCGTACATTTATGTACGACACGAGTTGGTACCAGAAATTTACGCCGGATTCATTCATCAAACCGTGTGGGTACATTCATGTATATGTTCGTACATGTCAATTTACCGTAAATGACAAGCGCGTTCACATTATTTTGTGATTAGCATAAATCCATGCCCAGGAATGGCCTTACATGGAGGTTGTCACTTCAATTTAAAGGTCCATACAAAGTCAAAATGGCCCAGAAAAAGCAAAAGAAAGCATTATTCCGACACTGAAATCAAAGTTTTATTAGATAGATTAGTTCAATCAAGGGAAATAAATTGCTTAGTATTGTCCGTTCCGGTGTCATAAAATTGGTTGACAATTTAATAAAAAACCTGAAAACGACTAACCAACCATACATCACTATCAGCCAACAAATAGCTTTTGCGCGATTCTAAATATGTGTTCCATTCTCTCCTAAGCAGCCAACTCCTCCAACAGCACAAGGTCAGCCATTGCAACGCTGGCTATACACACCTGTAAGTCATTTTATAGCAAATTTCATTCAATGGTTAAATGCGTGTTTTAATTAACATATTTACCATCATATAACATTTAAATTTAATCAATTCAGAAAAATAGTAGCCTACTGGGAGCATTAATTAAGTTATATTAAATAAATTCATAGTCTACAATTGATTAATAGGCTTAATCTAAAGTAGCTTGCTTTTTACACTTGTAATTATTACATTTGTATTGTGCACTTCAAAGGCCACATTTAGTCTTGTGAATTTAACTGAAAATAAAAATAAATTCACAGGCTTATTCTAATTGGCATTCAGAAGCTACGTTTAGCGGCATTTAGAATTTATGGAAGCAGTAGCCTACGCGTGAGCATGTGTCAATTTTGTTCGTACTTACGAACAAATCTGAGATACGAAAACCTTGATGAATGCCAAAATACGAACAAAATTGCTTAAACGAACGTTTTATGAGCAAGTTCGTTCTGCTCACGTTTCATGAATGAGGCCCAATGTTTCTATGTATTCAGCCCTACTTGTAATTGTGGACTGATTTTTGCACCAAAACGAATAGGTTCATCTCATAACATTACAGTGCAGTTGATGTATCAAATTGGAACAGGTTCTTCTTTCTTAAAACAGCAAAACAATATTTAAAGTTGAAAATGTTTTGGTGTAAGGGTTATTTGTCCACTTTTGGGTTGCTGCACAGTATCCAAGTTGCATATGTATGAGGAAACAAGGCAGACTTGTATTACTGTATAGGGGGCATCCTGTAGAATCTGCAGGTGTATGTTTTGACCTTTAACATAAATCTAAAGATCAAACCTTATGTATTCAGTTCTTGACATCATAGCATATGTTCAGGATGTTTATGTGTATATAACACCCATGCACACACCAGCTACACACAAACCAATCTTTGGGTCAAAGGATAACATATTTGCATTTAAATCAGGTGTCTGCACAAACATAGGTATATATATATATATATATGTTTAGTCATTTAACCGATTATGATCTACTCTTCGGAATGTCAGGAAATTATTTAAATATAACAGCTAGAGAAACATTATCAAAAGGTGCCTCAAAGCAAAATCGATGCATATTGATTCATTTAAAACCTGATGCCCTTGTCAAGTTTAAACAAGTAAATCTTATTTGACAGGTTGTCATGCACTTGAAAAAACGCCTCAAATGTTTTACAACACTGAACAGTCAAGGTAAATTCTGCCTAAACATTCACAAGATTCAATAGTGAAGTCTATGTCAACTTCAATACAACATTTTCTAATCTGTCCCATTTGTATCATCACATACATTTAATTATGTTGGATAACATACACTGAATGTTCTGAAGTGGACAGCTTGACAGCAAGGACAGGGAGCAGTTTGCACTTCTCTTCACACAGAGATATGCTGACCTCAGAAAGACCCCTTTTCCTATGAGGTGGTCCAAATGCTGGGAAGCACCTTGTGGTCATATCAAGTTTCCATTACAGGAAAAGAGCCATCAGTGATGCTAAACTGAATCCCCACTGAAAGGTCCTTAGCGTCCTGCAAGATCCTTTTAACTTTAGTCACACCAACACTATGCATGTTTATTTGACTTATGACAAACACAACGGAGACACGGTTGATTTTGGTCCATACTCTGGCAGTCCGGGGCATGACAGCCCACTGGTAATAGTCAGTGAGAGAAAACAGGAAGCAGTGGGTTGCGGCACTGCCAGCATGCCAAAGCATGCGCAGGAAATTTACACAATGTGGCAACCCATTTCACACAGCAATGAGTGCATCAGTTCATGGCTCATCCCAACAGGGCTGCGAGGAGAGCAAACAGATGGGGTAGTACAGCATTGCAGTGGGTACACAATGTAACTAAAAGAAAATATCTGTGATCTCTCAAATTATTTAAAACAAAAGGGAGAGTTGTGACTGCATTCTATCAGGTTTTGTCACGGAAATGTTCGGACACACCCCTGGCCCATGCACATGGTTGTGTCTTTGACTCTGAGTGACAGCCAACAGCTTTGCACCCTTTGTCTGAACCCAGCTCTTTCTTTTACAGAACTGAGAACAGCCAATGAACGACACAGAACCTCCACTGCTAGCCTTCAGTAGTTTCAAGCTTTGTTCCACCAGACCCTGGGAGTATTGTGGTCACCCAAAGTGCCTCAGTTGTTCCCCTCCTGGGCAGTGCCACATGCTTTCTGCTTGCCTGGGATTGGCTTGTCCTATTGGTTTGAAGGTAATGGAGGTTAGGCTAACAGAAGGAGTGGGAGAGAGGTGGAGGGGGGTTGCTTTGAGCAGGTCAGAGGAAGGTGCACAAGCCCAGGTGTGTCGGCAGGGGGCTAGGTCCTCACCCAGCAGACAGGAACCCACTGGGACTCCCGCTCCAGCCGTTCCAGAATGGTGCGCAGCTCGGTGCAGGCGGTAGCTGTGTCCTCCTTCACCAAAACCCGGTCCACCAAATGACCGTATTGCTGGTCCATCAGCTGCGCTGACTGACGCATCTCCTGGAGGTCCTCATCCTTGGTAGTAGAAAGAGGGGGAGGGAGAGTCAGACGGGATACTCAGGAAGGAAGAGTCTGGGCTCAACAGACATTTGGGACAAGCCCTCATTTGACTCGTTGACCATCCATTACTAATTTGATAACACCCGTCCATCTTTGACCCAAACTTAATGGTGTGGGTGGGGCAGTCTCACCGTGATACGGCCATGCTCCCCGCCACCTGGGGAGGTGGCAGCACTGCGGCGACGTCGGCTCTCGGGGACCCGGGGCTTCACAAAGATCACGTAAGGCTTGAACTCTGCAGTGCGCAGGGTTTTCAGTGCCTGATGATCAGAGTTCATGGCACAGTCAGGAAAAAGGTAAGATGTTTCAGTGTTATATTACAGTACATTTAGGAGCACTATAATATAATATAATAACACTGTATACCTATGACATCAAGCCAGTTTAAACTGAAGCATTGAATTATACAATCTTAATGCAACAATTCAGTGTTAGAGGTAGTGAAGAAAAAATTACCTAAGTAAATGAGGGACAACAACCATATGAAAAGCAGAAGCCATGACAAACGTAATTAAGCAAATAACTTCCCAGCATGCATAGAAGCATGTATAAAATGATATACAGGCTTGATTGCCAATAATTATGGTTAGCAGGGCTGCAAGTTGGCCGCAGAGATTTTCATTGTTGTGTTTGCTGTGAACTGAAGGCAACTAAAAGAAAGGGAGTGGCTTGCAAAATAGAGAAGAATAGTTAAAGTCTACCCAGCAGCATCAGTATGACCTGTGAACAGTGGTTTAACTGACTGGAGATCAGTGCTGTGCACCGAACTATATAGAGTGGTGCTGTGAGACCCATCAATCACCTCAACCCCACAGAGTGCCCCTGCAGGCTGTTTGTAGGGAAGTGTCCCAGCATGCTGGTGACTCAGCCTGTAAACACTGGAATGCCCATGGTGAGGATGGAAATAACACCCATCGTGAGGGGATCACATGATCAAAGTCACAGCTCTTTCACACAGCGTGCAGGTCTAAGGTGTTAATGAGAATTCTTAGTCACTGTAAAGATGTGACTAAGCATATTGTAACTTTGAAAATATTTTATGTTTCAGGTCTGTACTCATGAGAAAAGGGTTGTGGGATATATTTTTAGACCATTGCCTTTGCTATTTGCTATTGAATGTGTGCAGTGGCTGAATCAAGCAAGTTAATTATTCCATGAATAATTAATGTATTGTTAATTCAATAAAGAGGCACTGCATGAAGTAGTGAAAGTTAAAGCTGGAGTACACAACTTTTTTGGAAAAATATCAGGGAATGGTCATGCTTAGTTGGTAGCAATCTGAACTGTTGTGAGAGAAATCTAGCACCATACACTGTGTTTATACCTGCTAATTCTGCATTCTAAAAGCAGTGATTCAACCCAAATTTTTGTTTTCAAAACAAAGTGGCTCATGACGTAAACCAAACTAAGAGATAGGCTGATTCAGGTTGCAAACCAATCAACAATAAGATTAACCTTGCTCGTTCACCAACTAGAAATTTACGCCAGCGCTATTTCATGCAAAGAAAAAGAAAATTGGGTAAAGTTTGCTCGAAAACTAGTAAACATAGGTTCTAATTTTAGAAGGTGACGAGATGTTTGGGTTTGGTTTAGATTGGTTTAAAGACAGACGTGGATGTGAAGGGGCTGGGTCGGAGGACGAGACGCGACCGTGAGGGGATCACAAAGTACTCCAGGAATGGAGTACCACAAAAAGGGGACAGGAATTATAACTCCGTGAACGGAGCAGAGAAAAATAAACAGAAAGGGAAAGTAACTCCCGTTGTACAGCCAAAGTATAGCAACCCAGAAAAGAGGGCGAACAGCTCACAGACTCGAGCAGGAAATTGGAGAAAAGGAAAGGCCTCTAGCTCAAATAACGAATGAGCGATAATAAAGAGGCGAGAAAGATAAAAGGTAACAAAGGTTACTGCCTCAGAGAGGACAGGGGAAAAACCAAGACAAGGAAAAGAAAGTGCAAACGTGATAACAAACTCCTAATGAAGAACACGCACCTACATAGCAAAGCTTAAAAGCTAAGTGGTCGCCTGAAGCTATACCTGTTACCGGCTTTACGTGGCTAAGTAAGACACAAAAGCAACGAACCAGGAAGTCGCTGCGCTTAAATAACTAGCAGATGCTAGCACAGGTGAAACGAATGAGTGCGGGTAGGCAGAAAAACACGGCAGGGGCGCCGTCCCCTGGACCCGAAAGGATACGTCCGCAGAACAGAAACGGTGAGCTGCAAAACCATGACAGTGGAGTGTCTCAACACTAATTTACCTGCACTTTCTGCTTGCCAGCCAATTGTAATTACCGAATAGTAACTTGGTTTCTATTATTGATAACATTACTTAATTCGACAGCTTGTTCTTGGAAGATGGAAATGTGTACCCAAGGTTATCTGCCGTATGGATCACGTTAGCTAGAACTGGCTACTTTTCTATAACCATCTAGCTGTAGCCAGATAATGCCTGGTTCAGACCATAGACTGTATAAAAATATGGACAAAGCCACTGTGACGTCACATATTGCCTTTCCACAGCCTCGTAAAAACTGAATTGAAGCTTGGATGTCTTTTTCGCTGCCCGTTTGGACAAACTGCGCCTGCTCCGTGGAGCCGAAGAGGACTCAACCTGTCCCTCTGATTGGTCCTGAACAAATGTGAATACTCTGTCCAAACAACACAATATTTTAAAAAATCAGCACATGCAGAGGCATTTGATGAAGGAAAGGCACCTATTGCAATTGCATTTTTTTGTGGGAAAAATTTATTGACTGAGTATTTTGACCACATTGCTGCCATTGACTTACATGATGAAAGACCTATACTGGAGCCAATCGCAGTGGCGCTAGTGAGCAACGGCACAATTGCCGCTCACAGCCCAACCAGGAAGTGAGCTTCGAAACGAAAGCCCAGTCTTGGCCCCTTGGTTCAGACTAATGCTTCACAAACTCAGTGTGATCCGTCTGTCGTCCTAGACGCGGAAAGTTTTACGATGCTTTGATTGCCAAATCTGATAGTGGGACAAACACATCTTGTAACATTAGCCTGAGCCTGACTAGCCTTGTTCGGAGAGCCCAGCATAAGTTTATATATCCAGAGTCTTTATAAAATTGGCTAGCTATATAATTCAGCTAGCCATCATTGTCAATTGTAGTGTATGAGTAAGACTAGCTCACTGAAAGTTGGCTCCTTTATTTGTTTTCTGCTTGATTTATCAATGAAAAGCAGCCCACAATTTCAACGCCGGCCAAGCGGCATGTTTTGCCAGCCCTACCATCTGGCTGTCAGAAAGGTCCTATTGTAAAACGTCTAACTTAGCTGAGTACCAGGTAACTAAGTCTGGGATAGAGGGTAATGTTAGCCTTGTTCAACAATTCCATAAATTTTATATTTTTCGCAAACGTTAGCTATCGCGAACCATCAGGAAAATAGACTAACTTTAGACTTAGAACTTAGCAGAACCATCTCTTCATTAGCGAGTTTGTGACTAAATGGTAAATGTTTCACTGCGTTATTGTTAAACTGTGCAACAAGAAAATATTCTGTTGTTTTACCTGGACTCTTGTGGCTGACGTTAACGTTGGCTAGTCTGTAATCCTGCAATCATATCTAGAAAACTTGGATGCACGTTCACAACGAGGTCTGTGGAATCAGGGGGTGGGGGATGTGTCTCTTTCTCTGTGGACAGGGCCAAGGGCTGTTATGACTTTTAAATGTTTTGACAACTAATGTGACCGTTCCGTACTCCAGCTTTAACTTGATTTTCCATTAGTATGGATCCTGCATGGGGAACTGAACACAAATTTATTCAGTAATTTATAACTTTATAAATGGATAATCCTTTTGTTTAAATGGATAGTCCGCACAGGTATAACTGAAAAATGTTAGTTGCCAAGCAACTAAATGATTTCTACCATAAAATGGTTTAAAGAGTATCACCATGTCAAAGCCTCACAGTACAACTGCACAGTTATCAGGGGCCTGTACCTCTGGCTGCACATCCACCAGACAAAGCTTATTTCTGGCCAGCACACTGCGTATGGCCTCAAGACTGGTGCCATACTGGTTCTCCTTGTACTCTCCATGCTCAATGAATCTAGACAAACAAGGAACAAAACAGCTCAGAACAGCACATCATACTATTTCTACTTGTACTCTCCATGCTCAGTGAATCTAGACAAACAGAACAGAACAGCTCAGTAGAGCACATCATAATAGGGCACAGCAGCAGGATCCGTGACAAGTTTGCTTCTGCTTCCAATGGCCTTATGCTCTATTGGGCATTTTATACTATATCACACACTGTCAATAACCAAGTCAAATTGAATAATCGTTGGAACCACATTAGAATTGCAATTCAATTTAAATAAAACTCACTTGTTGTTCTGTGCATCTGCCTCAAATGCCTGTTTGGAGACAAAGTGGTACTCCACTCCTTCTTTCTCATGACTCTTCTTAGACCTGGTAGTGTCTGTGGAAAAATAAATAATCAAAATGCCTTTTTAATGCTAAACATCATTAGGTTTAGGGGAAGTATTCACATACTAGCAAATCACTAACAAGCAAGTATAAATTTCATAATTCTTTGACATGTACTGTCACATTATAGGAATTGGGTCTGGCACTGTAGGGAAACAATAATTTATTACAGGCAAGAACTAGACTAGGCTAGTTCTCATTTAAAAATATTTTTATATGTGTATATTTTCAGTTTTTAACAATATTTTTAAAGAAAAAATAAACGCGAATTTAAGCACATGCTAGCAAACTACAAAATGAGACAAAATAAGGAACAAAGCAAAGCTTATTTTTCTCCCCTTATTTGTATTTCTTTTGGAGCCTCTCTCTACCTCTAGGTGGAGCTAAAGAAGCCTAATCAGTTGATGAAGCACAACTGGGTAAAACCTGGATTATACACCTCTGCCGGGCAGTGTTTGTTTTCATTTTATCCTTTTAATTCTATTTTAATTTGCGAGGCTTGGTCAGACTAGGTAACTTTTGGTAGACTTTCTTTTTTCTTTCTCGGGAGATAAACTGTCTACTGCTTCAGAGATTAGTGTAGTTGTGTTCCTCAGGCCCTGCTCTGGCCTGCCCACTGTCCTGTCCAGACCCAATCTTGCAACCTACTTTTCTATGTATGGCAACTGTGCTTTGTTGTAACATTTGTTTTTGTTGCTTTTGTGATAAACTTTGTTTTCAGTTACATTTGGGGTTTTTAGTTGCTCAAGGTGTTTGTAGTGGCTTTGCTTGTGTTCTGTCCATGGCTATTGTAACTCAAGTGGACTCTGGGATGCAAGAACCAATTAAATGTCTTCTCAAAATCTGTAAAATAATGAATTTTATTGAGCACATTCCACTGATGTTGGCTTGATGAAATCTTACTTTATTTGTAGTGTCAAGGCAAAGGAGGATGCCGTTTCATTGTATGAAAATGGGGGTTAATATGTCAGTCTCTTCTGCAAACAAATGAAATTTTCAGTGCGAAAAAAATGCGCCCCATACCCTCCGCCCCCCTCACACACACATGAGTGTGTGCTGGGAGCTGAGAGACACAGGCCTTTGATATAGTGTCAGGACAGAACTCACGTGGCACGGCCACTCCGTAGCGCTGGGGGTTGTCTGCAATCACCCGCTGTTTCAGCTCATTGATCCGGGCACCCAGGGATCCTACAGTGTGCCAGAAAATAGAGAATTGTTCCAAATCATGTGTCCCCTTTCATAATGCACACAGAAAATACAAACTCCTAAAGGATAGGGGTAAAGGTAGCTACATTACGTCGTACATTCATCTTGCTGTCTCAACGACTCCCAATCTTTTCAAGCCCACAAACCACTTTCTGAGTGAATACATTTTCTGTGGCACACCCTTTATGAACATGTTGCCTTACGTATTTGAAATATATAAAGAAATAGATTCTAGTATGTGTCAAAAATGTGCAGGAGCCAGTGGGGGGTCAGTCACACTCACCATAATGTGAAGAAACTGAGATGGGAACCACAAAAGGATTGCGATGCTTTTGTACCAGTTAAATTATCACAAGTACCCAATAAAATATGATTCATATAACACCCACAGTGGGTGGAAAATGCACAGTCCTACACTACTAGGAAAATGGAGATGCAGTGCGCTGTCTGGGCCATACATATTTAAATTGTGACATAAATTTCAGTGCCAAAATGGCCAATTTAATGCAAATGGGGCTCAATACAGGAATTTGCGATTCACAAAGATGATTGCAAAATACCACTCGCAATAAGTATGAATTAAAAAATTTGGTTCATGTGCCGCCCAACACGGGGCTGAGCATATCCAATTCCCAACCCAGTTTGGAATGGCCGCAACCGCAGCCGCGTACATTTTGCGAACCCCACTGCCGATTCAGGAGAGATGTAGACATCCAAGGTTTTCCTCCTCTTTTCACACAGCAGACAGCTAAGCTCGCTTTGACCAGAGTCAGAGGAGGGACCTTTCATTAAGAGGCCTTGACTGTAATCTAGGTGCACCCAATCAACCAGCAGGGGCTGCTAGATAGCAATGTAGACGGAACCATATACGACTGAACACTCCCATTCCCTGGGCAACGGAATCGGCAATTGCGCATCGCCCTATAGGGCTACTGACCACAGTCAGCACTGGCACAGTCTGGATTTGATCCAAGGTCGTGAGGCTCATCCATGCACCACAGTGTGGTGCCTTAACCGAATGAGCCACCCAGCAACCAAGAATGGGTTTTTTAAGACAAAATCTGGTGGTAATGCAGCTCTTCTGTACAAGGGTATCCCAGAGAGAGAACTTACTCATCATTACAGGCTGAGTCATGCAATATTAGAATTGCTTGATGACGAAGTTGACATTGAACCTGCCCCCTGTAATTTGTTTTCTGTTATAAATCAAGTGTACTATTTCATTGTATGGAGACAGATATTTAGACACATCAAATAACCTTGTTACTTAAATAAAAGTCATTCATCCAAAATGGTCCATAGTGTTTCCATAAAATATTGAAGATGTCGCTTTTCTGTTCATTCAACCAATCTGTGTTTGGCTTAATGGTTCCTTTTTTAATAATTATGCCTGCACCATTATTTGTTTGAAAAACCTAAAATTAATTCCTTGTAAAATGACAGGCAAGTTTCCACTGAATGGTATTATATTAATAACATTCAACTTTAAAATTATATTGATATAATATAATAAGCTCAACTTAAAAAAATAGGTGTGTGCAATACCAGCATTTGGACATAACTTGACTAGAATAAATTTTAGGTTGTTTTTTTTTGAGGTGTAACCTCAAATGTAAAATAATGCATCATAGAGGATGAAACTTGCCATGACCCTTGCTCAAAAAATATCTTATGACTGCTGATCAGGTGGCTGAAACGTCATGTTCTGCAACTAAAAACATTACATATTATTGTGTTTGTGAACTGTGCTCACTAACTATTTGGGTGTGGTTTTGCGTTTACTTGATTTCATCAGTGCTTTAGTGAACAAGTTGTTAATATGCTAGGATAGCATTCTAAGCTGTTCCACGATAAGCTTCACTCAATATTTTTGTTCTTAGTGGATCTATCACTGAATGTCTTATTTCGGTTGGACATTCAGGGGTAGTGCTTCTATGGGCATTTGCGAAATATGGTATGAAATTGTAGCTATATCTAAGGAGTTGGCCTTCTAACCCAATATTCTGAGTTCTGAATTTGCCAGGCTGTAAATGAAAAATAACATTACATATAAAATAATTCAAGTGAATTAATTAGGTGATAGTGTTGGCTCTTTGTAATAGTCCTTCATTTTCTAGCCTAGGGGTTCTAACCCACGCTGAGGACCGGGTTTCTCACCAATCATCACCACCAGACGGGGCCTTTCGCTGGAGCGTGGCTGATACCGCGTGACCTCCTCGTAGGTCAGGAACTCTGCCTCCTTTGGCTCGGGGGTACGGGGCTCTCCGGGGGATCCCTGCCGGTCCTTACGGCTCAGGCGAAAGCTTCTGCGAAGTCCAGCTAGAGTACAGACATGGCATACGGAGATTTGGGAATCGGCAGGTCGACGGGTTACATTCCATTCTACAGCACAGAAACACAAGACAGTCTCTTCTGTGTGACAGCATTTAGCTTCAAGTTTCATTTCTGTAGCTTCCCATTTGCATTGCCATGTAATAAACATAAATATCCCTGTATGTTACAATATTCATCTAAACTATCAAACTCTAGGGCCAAGCTCTGTCAACAACGTTGGTCTACTATTACCTCACTGGGACTGTTTAAAAATACCAACGAATGTAAAGAAAAACAATGTAGAACATCAGGTCTCTGCCAGTAAAGTTAGATATGAGAACCTGAGAGATATTTCTATATATGTGCAGCCAAAATCTAATATGTGGAAATGAATGGTCAAGTGTGCACAGTTACTCTTCCGTAAGCCATGAAGCCCATCTCAACTATGGGAGAAAACAGGATATATTTAAACCAGATATCACACTATATACTGCCTATTTCGTTCAGTCAAGGCTTTGCTCTGGTTTCAAAATAAATGTTTCATGCTCACACTTGTTATGCATTTGTTACGTATACTAGCTGTAAAATACCTTAAGTCAAAATTGATTTAAATTCAAGCAATGGAAAAACATCAATGCAATATGTACTGTAATCCCATTGTATTTTGCAGCCAGAGCAAAGCCTGTGTTTCCAGTAGGGACAGTACACACATAAATATCCATAGACATACAGACACATAAGTAAGGAAATGGCTGTATTGGTACCTGAGTAAAACTGGGACAGTACCTGTGTAAAACTCCCAGGAAAATGCTTGGCCACAGGAAGGTGCAACTGGCTTACACTTTGGAGAAACTATAACTAGTATTAGACCATTACACAACCAGCCTTATGCCTCTAAAGGAGGAACAATGAACACACATGCTTGGTTGAGTCCGCGATGCGTCCAAAGCCGGGCCCATAGGGGCCCCTGGCCACAGCGTCAGAGGCATAAGCTTCTACAGGCACTGGCAGAGTGGCTCTGGATGATCTAAACACTGCTGGAGGTTGGGAGTGGGGCTGAGGGATGAGGGGGAGGAGGGTAGGGACTTTCACTGCTCCCTGTATCATGACCTCACCTACAGAAGTAGCTGGCATGTTGATTGGACATACTGCAATATTTATGTTTGGTATGTCCAAACAACTCAATAGCCATTGCAATAAGCCTCATCAAGTTATTAGATGCCCAGAATGTCCAACCAGTCAGTTTTCCAGGGGTTCACTTTTAAACAAATATTGACCTAGTCCAGAAATTCTACAAACCCCAAATCATACATGGTCCTTAAAGGCATACTGAACTTTGTTAGAACATAATATTGTATAGCTACCTGGCCTCAATATGAGTTGTAATATTCACACTCATCTTCATGACTTGTTCCAGTGGTCAGAAACTGGCCAACGAAGAATGGCATTTTTTCTCTCTGCATTCACTCCCATTGCATGGCGAAACAGGTCTCAAAAGCACATTTTAGCACATAAACAAATGCAAACAATGCGGATTATGCCGATATATAAAATCACAACAATCAGAACCGAATGTTTGAAACAAATTTTGATTGATTTGATTTTGAAGAACTATTTTCTGAGAAAACTAGCAACTGTTGCTAACTTCTTTGCTAACTTGCTCAGTTTGTTTACTAATGCGTGCTTCAGGAAGTGGGTGGGACCGTTACTGGCGCAAGAACGAAACAAGGAATTTCCTCATAAGCTAACGACCGGATCTTCTTCCAAACCTTTGTTTGGAAAAAGTGTAAAATGTCCTGAATGGAGCTTTCGAACATTTGTTTCTGGGTGTCGTGATTTTATTTGGTAGCTATACAATATTATGTTCTAACAAAGTTCAATATGCCAGTACAATTATACTCAATAATTACAGATCTGTTTTCATAAAGCAGCCTTAAGGTTAGATTCTGTTTATAGAGTGCATACAGAACTTTGATGCCCTTTGGAATGTTATGATATACCACAAGAGTGAAGTGAAGCCTTAATGAAAACTAGATACAGTATTGAGGCTAATACTGGAATAATACAATATACTTTATTTTCAGTATAAAGTATTTCATCTAGGGTTGGGGGATATTGTATAAGAGTATTTTATCAGTAAAAGGTCTCACATAAATTCCAGCTGTGTTTAGACCATTCTACAGTTAGTAGAGCAGTCTCTTTGAGTTATCTATGTTGGGGCGAACGCCTCATATCATACATAAGATGAGGGGTTTCAGCACAGAAAGAGAGGTTGAGGCAGACATTGGGATAGACCTACTTTTAATAATCTGTCTTTGATTATTCAAGTGATACCGACCACCTCTCCTGTTTTGTTGCTGACCATCTTATATAATTTCATCAATAAATGTAAATACAAAGCAAGCTGATATCATGAGCATTCTGAGAGCAACAAAAAAGGAATGGCAGAAATGTCAAAAGCCAAGAGCTTATTTCATTCACAATTATTATTGTCTGCCTCTCCCATAAAATGTAATAATCTTATGACGGATGCCACTGATATATGTGGGAGTGAAATACATACATTTATTTATTTTCTTTTTCAGTAGTTAAATACAGGGGAAATGCACTAAATGTCCCTTCTAACATTCTTCAGAATTGGTATTGATAAACTGGAAGCTACCATGTTGGATAACTTGCTGCTTCCCTCATTTACCCCTTGTTTAGAGACAACCCCACTCTGCCATTTAAATCCACAGCCACTGATATGCACTGATATGCACCGATACACAGCCCAGCTGCTATTAGCAAGAAAGCTAAGAAGGAATGCATGCTCTCACCTATATACTGTCCATTGAAATAGCCATCACAGTCACAGTCCTCTGTGGGAAGGCAAGCAGGGAGAACAGGGGGTAAGCAGAGGGCAAGAGTCCTGGAGGATGCTGTCGGAGACTTGGGGGCAGGGTAGGGAGGGGGGGCTACAGTCACTGGAGCAGGGTAGGCAAGCAGGCTGGCAGTCAGCAGGAGAGGGGACAGGCAGCCACGGGCAAACAGGAGCATGAGAAGGCGATTTACGGAGGTCACAGCCCCTGTCCCGGCTGTGACAAAAGAGCACAACCTTGGGACACAAAAGGTTAAACTGGGCACTTCTCACTGCACAGCCAATACTGAGACTGCATCACAAGGCCTGGTCTTAGCCTCCCTGGATGAGAGTGGGCAACACTGCATAGCATAAAATCATACTTTGTTTCACAGCACGAGAAATGGATGTTCTACTTGTCACATAAGTGGCCCTAGCCCACCACACAGACCTACTTAGTACATTCTGAAATCACACTATTAGGATACCTGTGATGCTGGATATTGATTGCCTGTGTGCAATATATAAATGTAGATATTTTATTATATCTGTATTTTTAAAAATAGTTTGCTAATTCATTGGTATCCTAAAGTAGTTGTATCTTTGAAAAGGGGGAAAATGTATTTGTGTGTATTTTTGTGTTTTATTTCCCATTGGGCCTTTTACCATGAGAAATGGCTGCATTATGTTCACAACAGCAGTTGTTTTCCAAAGGATGTTACTTTGTAAAGTTCATAAAGTTATTCAAGAGGTTAGATGAAAAAAGAAATGGAAAGAAGGAAGACACTGAGAAGAAGAAGGTGACAGCATAGATTAAAAAGGAATGTAGAATTGAACAGAGAGGAGGACAGATGACAGAAGAAGTGGAGGACTCAAATTCACTCATATCTTCAGCAGTAAGTCCCCGCCTGGGCAAAGGAGATATTTCAGTTTTGCGAATCTATGTTCCGCTCACGTAGCCTGACAGCTGGGAGGATTACAGCTCAACGGCTGCAGAGGGCTCATCTATCCCCGGGAGAAACAGTCTCTGAGGGTGAACTCAAATGCCCAGCCCCTCTGAGCGTAACCTTTCACTCGTAACCATCTCACTGCACTGTGCCTACTGACTCTTTAAACAACGGCGCTATCATTACCAATGCAGTCCCATGTTACCTTAAGGGAGAAATTAGATATTGTGCTCATTGTTGTTGTGAAATTAAAGTATTTTCTGTAAACTGGCCATAGTATAATCAAACACCCTTGAGTGATCTTTATTGTAATTCCAATATTATATTCCTGAGAATAACATTGAGACAATGCTGGACATGGCTGCACGGTGTGGAATATTATTATGGAAGTGCTTGGAAAAACCGAGCAAAGCTGATATGGGTAGCATACACATTTTGTAACAATATGCCTACCTTTGTCACAACCCTGGTCATCTGGGTTAGCAGTGGGGAGAGAAAAAGGCAGACAAGTCTATAACATAAAGCGTTACCCCCCATCCCCCACAGTAAAGGGTTTGGCATTAGATTAGGCAAGTTTGAAAATACTAAAATACCTATGCACTTCCAATTGTACCCTTTTCAAACTCATTACAGTCCTGAAACATAACATTTTCAGCCATTTTAATGAGTGGAATTTAACACAAGGCAGTCTAAACTACAGTACGTCCAGTGCTCAGTCAGATATATGATAAAATGCCATCTCATCTTTGTATAGAGGGCTAATCCCTGGCAGACTGACTTCAGCCTCTACCAGCTTCCTGGCTGCTCTTCTCCAGGAAAAAAAAATTAACAAAAAGCCAGCCAGACGACAGGGTATTAATCCAAGAGAACGTTCTGGAATGGCAACTCATCATCGAGGTAGATGACATATTGTTAAACCCATATTATCTGCTAGCGGCTCAGCCTAAGCCTAATCGGATTGCCATCAGATTAAATGATACGATGTGCCACTGCATTACTAAATGATCGGCGAGCCATTCAATTCATACTCAGAGCCCCTGCATTCACAGGGACCCAAGGACAGGATGCAATAGGGTTTGGCAATGTTTGCTTTGCTTGGCTCTGTCATGGTTTTTAACCCTTTTTCCCTATGCGGTCGTTTTCCTCAGTGGCCACGCGAGGGCGCTGCCCTTTTGGTAGATGCTTGCTCCGCCCTGCTTGGATTGCGGAGCTTCTGTTAGCATCCACACCTGTGCGTGGTCACCTTGAGAGCTATATAAGCCTCCCGTTTCCTTCAGTTGGGGCTTCTATATTGATTGTTTGATGATTTGTATTGTGGTGTATTGTCGGGCATCCGTTATGCTGTTTTGTGTGTGTATTATCCTGCCCTTTGTATTTTAAGTCAGTATTATTTTGGTCTAGGTTTTTAAGGAGACCGTTTTGCTCCGTTGTGCGTCATTGGAGTTATGCGGGACTCGCCTATGTGGAAGTAGTTATTCGGACTCTTCCCCCCTGGCTCTTTTCTGTCCTCGCTTCCTGGTTTTTCATTTTTAGTCCGTTGCCTAGATTTTGCCTTTCGATGTCTCTTTCTCCTCTCTCCGTCTGCTTTCTTCCGTGAAAGTGAGAGGAGTCTTTGTTTGTTTGTGTTTATCTGTATACTAGTTTCTTACTAAGAGACAGGGCATTTTTATCATACTGACTTTAGGGCTTTATTTATTTGGTGTGTGTTATTTGTACCTTTCGTGCTACTCGCCTGTTTTAACGTCTCGTTGCTGAGGTAGGGCTTTATTCTTGCTGGCTCTTTAGTTACTTATCTCGTAGAAGTATGGGACCGCAGATCTCTGCTCTATTTCGCCTGTAAAATGTTTCTCTCTCCTGGGAGATCTGGCGTTCACGCTTCTACTTAGTTAGTTAGCTCGTAGAAGTTAGGGTAGCAGTTCTTTGTTCCACTTCTGTTTGGTTTTCTTACTGAGAAACCAGGCGTTTGAGCTTCTACTCATTTCCGTGTTACAGTGAGCCGGTTAGTAGCTTTGGTACGTTCGTTCCCTGTTTTGTCTCCTTCTCGTGGACTACGTTCCCCTTTGTTGTGAGTCAGGGTTTTTATATTATATTGAGAGCCAGTGCTTGCTATTTTCTATTTTAAGTTTGCGTTGGTCTGTTGTTGCAGCTGTCCTGTTCGCCCTTTTTACCTGCGGGACGATTTTGTTCGGAACGGTTGTTCTGTTCGCTCTCCGGGTGTGTCTCTCCTTATATGGAGCTTGGGCGATGTTGTGGACATGTTTGTGTGTGACTGCGTGTTTCTGAAAATAGCCTCGGAACGTTAGCTCTGTTCCTTTGCCTCGTTACATATTCCTTTACTGAGAGGCTAGGGCGTTTGTTTTCAATTGAGCTTGCGTTAGTCATGTTTAATAGTAAAGTTATGGGATGACGGTGTTCCGTCGGCTCGCCTGTAAAATGTTTCTCTCTCCTGGGAGATCGGGCGTTTACCCCTTTACGTTTTCTGCATGTGACTGCGAGCCTATGAAACTAGCCATGGAACGTTAAATCTCTGTTCCTGTTCGCCTCGTTATATTCCTCATCATGGGGAGGCAGGGCGTTTATTTTCAACTAAGCTCGCTTTGGTCTTTTAGCCGGTAAATGTCCAGTGCAGCCTGTCCTGTTTGTTCCTTTCGGTACCTTGTTCTGTTTCGTCTTTCGTGCATGTCTTCCTATAGGGAAGATTGGGCGATGTTGTGGACATGTTTGTGTGTGACTGCGAGTCTGAGAACGTTAGATCTCCATTCCTTTTCGCCTCCTCGTATACTAATTCTTATTATTTTTCTGTGTTTGTTGGCTGTGTGTTTTATGTATACCATTTATGCTACTCGCCTGTTCTAACGCCTCATTACTGAGGCAGGGCGTTTATTATTGCTGGTCTTTCAGCCACTTGTAGAAGTATAGGGTAGCAGTTCTTTGTTCCCTTTCGCCTTGTTTGGTTTTCTTACTGAAACCTGGCGTTTGCGCTTCTACTCATTGGTGTGTGACAGTTGGCCGGTTAGCAGCTTTGGTACTTGTGTTCCTTGTCTTGTCTCCTCCCTTAACTGCGGGGCCTAGGGCTTAGTGGCCCTAGGGCTTAAAGAATCCCCTTGCTGCGTTTGGCTCCCCCTACCTCACACGCCACGCCGCATTACAGGCTCATGTTATGGCCTATTCTTCTCAAACATCAGACTGGCCAGATGGACTAGGCATTAAAGATTAATTCATATTTGTGCTCGCTCTCTCTCTCTCTATCTGTCTGTCTCTCTCTCTCTCTCAACACATACTTATGGCAGTGGAGTAAATGGACAGGAATGCTAATGCATTTACTATGGAAAATGCACAGGAATAATATGACAAATGCATGAATAATAAATATGCATCTCAAATTATTCAAGATGGAAAACTGATTATTTTCACGGTCTAAGTATTTAGGAGATCATGACATCTGATTTGGTAATGAAAAACTTACAAAGGGGTTCTTTAGGGGACTTGGGGTTATGAAGTGTTCCCATTTTCATCCTGTAGGCCAGCCGTCTGAGAAAATGGCAAAGAGAAAAAATTAAGACAAACTTAGACAACAAGTGATTTATGCAATAAATGTAATAATATTTTGTAATAAGAAAGATAATACATACCAAGCAGGTTAATTGGTAAAGAACTGCATTCAGTTGGCCTGTATTATATTTGTCTTTGATTTACTGTATCTCTTTCTTTCATTGACCATTTAAAAACCTCTTAAGCAAACCAAAACTATAAGTTGGATCTTCATCATCCATAATTTAACTTTACAATCTAAAGTTGGATATCTCCATAATTTGTCACAATCTAAAGTCTGATATCTACAGCATTAGTCACGTTCTAAAGTTGATATCTGTCATTCGTCACCATCTAAAGTTGGATATCTGTCAATTGTCACATTGTAGAGTTAGGTATCTCTGTCATTCCTCACAGTGTAAAGTTTGACATCTCTGTCATTCTTCAAAATCTAAAGTTGGATATCTGTCAATAACAATCTAGAGTTGGATATCTCTGTCATTCCTCGCAATCTATAGTGCTTGTAAAGTACTTGGTCACTACAGCGTAGCGTGGGTGTAATTCCTCGCAGTCTATAGTGCTTGTGAAGTACTTGTTCACTACAGCATAGCGTGGGTGTAATTCCTCGCAGTCTATAGTGCTTGTGAAGTACTTGTTCACTACAGCATAGCGTGGGTGTAATTCCTCGCAGTCTATAGTGCTTGTGAAGTACTTGTTCACTACAGCATAGCGTGGGTGTAATTCCTCGCAGTCTATAGTGCTTGTGAAGTACTTGTTCACTACAGCATAGCGTGGGTGTAATTCCTCGTAGTCTATAGTGCTTGTGAAGTACTTGTTCACTACAGCATAGTGTGGGTGTAATTCCTCGCAGTCTAATAGTGCTTGTGAAGTACTTGTTCACTACAGCATAGCGTGGGTGTAATTCCTCACAGTCTATAGTGCTTGTGAAGTACTTGTTCACTACAGCATAGTGTGGGTGTAATTCCTCGCAGTCTATAGTGCTTGTGAAGTACTTGGTCACTACAGCATAGCGTGGGTGTAATTCCTCGCAGTCTATAGTGCTTGTGAAGTACTTGGTCACTACAGCATAGTGTGGGTGTAATTCCTCGCAGTCTATAGTGCTTGTGAAGTACTTGGTCACTACAGCATAGCGTGGGTGTAATTCCTCGCAGTCTATAGTGCTTGTGAAGTACTTGTTCACTACAGCATAGCGTGGGTGTAATTCCTCGCAGTCTATAGTGCTTGTGAAGTACTTGTTCACTACAGCATAGTGTGGGTGTAATTTCTCGCAGTCTATAGTGCTTGTGAAGTACTTGGTCACTACAGCATAGCGTGGATGTAATTCCTCGCAGTCTATAGTGCTTGTGAAGTACTTGGTCACTACAGCATAGCGTGGGTGTAATTCCTCGCAGTCTATAGTGCTTGTGAAGTACTTGTTCACTACAGCATAGCGTGGGTGTAATTCCTCGCAGTCTATAGTGCTTGTGAAGTACTTGTTCACTACAGCATAGCGTGGGTGTAATTCCAAGAAAGTCTATATGCCTCTGGGGAAAGAAGCAATTATTTCAGGGTCCACAGTAAAAGGCAGGGATAGTCTAAAAACATCCTCAGGAGTCAAGGGATTAAAGTGTCTAAATTAGATCGCATGTCAAATCAAAAGAGCATCATATCAGTAAAATGGAACATCCCCTTGATCCCTATTTAGGGAAAAATATAGTTCTGCAAAGAGATACTACTCATTGACTATATAACAGTGCAATGTTCTAGTCTTTTACAAGGTAACAAAAAGGGATTGAGAGTAATACCACAGTGCCAGTGAGACAGACCCCTCCTTCATTAAACAAGAAGGTGTCTAATAAAGTCTAATCAGGCAAATTCAAGACGACTCAAGAGAGGCATCAGAGAGAATCCTGGGTGGAAGTCTTACTTCTCCTGGAAGTGTTTGGAGGGGATGAGCCCAGCACGTAGGTTACTGTCCCCAACCCTTTTGGCCTGCCACCAGGTGGGGTCATCCTGACTAACCACCTGCAGTATATCCCCACGTTTGAAGGGAAGCCCCGCCTCCTGACAGGGTGTGGCTTTGTCTTCAGAGGGGATATAGTCAAATAGGGCTCTCATGTACACCTAAAGAAGAGAATGCGGAGAAAATATCACTTGGCTTAGTCACATGTTTAGCACACTTGACCAGTCAGAGTAGAGCATTGCTCCCCACCTTGCTCTCCCTCAGCCTGTCCTCCTCCTTGATGGCAGGAATTATTTTGAGAGTAATTGATCCTTGCGATTGTGACTGCAAAAGTGAGACGAGAAACAGGATTGTTTTACAAAACTAAAATATAATTCTTTAAAATCTGAAGTTATAATTCTTTTAAAACAAAAACGTTTTAATTCTTTCCTTATTAGTAGGAATATCTTTTCGATATAATTTAAAGTAGAATTAAATTACTCATAATGTACATTACATGATTGCAGTTTCTAAGATTTTTCCCATTTTTAATTTGGATCAAGCAAAAAAGAAAATCCAACTATTTCAAAATGGGATTTTAATAGCTAGCTGTATAGCTTTTACTGTTTGAAAATTCATTGTAATTTATTAACCGTATAATACAATTGTAATGATATGAGAGAATTAACCTTCCTACCAGAAGCTGACTGATTTCATCAGGTCTTTTGTGGATGATGAGAATTCCGTTAACTTCCCGAAGCTCATCCCCCACGTGCACAAGACCTAAAGGGGGGCATAGGTCACACGTAGCGTCACTTTAACTTTCCTTTTCCCCGAGGTGATTGGGTACTCATGTAAAGATGCAGTCAGAGCCAATGCCAAGTCAGCTGCCTCACTCTCTTGAGACTTTTGCTCATCCTAACTTCCCATCAATCCACTAACTGCCTCACAAAATCCTCCAGCCAAAGTGGTGTGGGCAACAGGGCCTTGTAATTAAATCTGGCCGTGGAGCTGAACGCCTCAGATTTCCCTGATACAGTGCTGCCCCCATTCAGATCAAAGCCCAGAACAGTCGTGCATCACAGCACCCTTCCAAGTAAACTGTGGATCGTATGGTGGTGGGACAGGAGACCCGCTGTTTAACCTGCGGTGATCAAAGCAAATAACTCAATGCTGACTCTCAATCGAAGTGAATGAGCGATCAATAAAACATGACCTGTAATCTCCATTAATCTCTAAAACCATGTGTTGGAACAAACCTCAAGAAAGGGATTGGTGCAGCAGAAAAGAAGCGCATGATATGACTGATTTAAAGTCTGTATGTGCAGACATATTCGCGTGCACACACAATCAGTTAAAACAGATGCACAATACAATTACAAGGTTTTACAAGTGGTCAATCGTATATGCTTCAATCAGAAGTGTGCAAGCTGACTGCATATCTGAAGGGTAATGCAGAAACACAAACGTAGAGTACATCATGGAGTACAGACAAATGTGGGCACACAACACAAATAGAATTCCCTCGGTGTACAGGAGATAGTATTTCCATGGTAACAGCAGTGGCCAGCCCATCATTCATTTATTTATCATTCTGTTCGCTCTTTTCACCCAGCACTTGTGAAGATGCTGCGTGCTGAATGTGAGATAACTACATTCTGAACCTCTTTTTCATGCCCCTGTTCTCAGTATATCGCTGGGTTTACCTGTGGGGCTGTATACACACCTTTCATCACCTGTCAGAGGTGGAAATCCAGGGGACATAAAGTAAAAGTCCTCCCCAGTATTTTGCTCCAATCAACTGGATTTGCTAATTACCATAATTCCTCAGTGAGGAGGTAGAACTAATGAGTGAAATCAGCTGGCTGAGTCTATGGGTGGAAGAAACACATGGTAGGACTTGTATGTCCCCTGGATTTACACCTCTGTCACCTGTACACTTGCATATTGTGTCTCTGAAATTTAAGTGTTTACCTGACTGTAATTTGGCTCCCTGTAATATCAAATTTTCAGCAAGAGGGTAAACGGTGTTCCCCAGCTGTATTGCACAGGGACTGAACACAATGTGCGCCATCGTCCCTGGCTAAGCTGAACGACGTGACTCTCTCCATGAAATAATAATTTGCCCGTCTGGCAGCGATGGCGGTCACGAGCTTCATAGCCTTTGTGCGAAGTTCAGGTTCTGACCAAAGGTGAAGAACGCTGGGTCAACAGGAGTCACTCACCACTACGGTCTGCGGCACCTCCCCTCATGATCCTGGCCACGATCACAGCTCCGGTGGCTTCATCTCGCCGTATGGTTGCCCCCTGGCAGTTGCATAGAAGAAAGATAACTGAACCTTCTCCAGCTGTGACGTTACACTGCACTAATGATGGAATGCTTATGATGTAAGATTAGCAGTTCACATACTTTTCTGAGTGTACAACATTCTCTGAGATTTGGTTGTATCAAGTCATGATCATCTAATTAAACATGCCACAAAGCCAATAACAAATAATGATAATCTAGGAACTGCAGAACTTCACGGTTGCGTTTACTCCTGGATTCTGAAGATTTTTCATGAAATAGAATGAAAATGTAGTGTATCCATGGGCTAGGTATAGTGGTAAGAAATTGGCTGCATTGAACCTCACCCCACAGGCCCTTGTGGACCCAGTTTGTGACTCACCAGAGGCTCCTTGTTCTTCACCAGACGAACAATCTTCACTGACTCCTCCTCCAGCTCATCATCTAAGTCATCGGGCAGTGGTGGCAGGACAGGGTCAAAGTTCTTCTGAGCAACTGTGTCATGTACTGTGAGCACGGCCTGAAGTCACAGGGGGAGGAGGGTAAATAAAAACAGGACACAACAAAACACTGAAGAAAATGTCTGCAATTTTGTTCTCTTGCAATGTGGAGCACAATAAAGGGGAACACAAGATTGAAACAGACCAGCACACTGCCATTAGGAAGAGGCCTGATTAAGACATTTAAATGCCATGAGATGCCATTCTCAATGCCATTATGCCTATGCCACTTGCTCTGAGCAATCACTCAAAGTGAGCTTTCCTTAATTACAGTAATTCAGTGAAGCATAATGAAGGAAGCTGTAAGATATGGAATGCATCTGTCTGAACTGTGTAATGACAGGTTTACTTCTTTAAGTACTCTGGCAGCCTTTAGCGTATAATCAATGCGCCTGTTCCTGTGTTTTTATATATAATGGGCTGATATTGGGATGCACATGGGCTGGCAGTTGGTACTCGTACCTAGCCTGTGTGTTAAAAAACTAAAATGAACTGCTGTTGGAGCATGTGTGTTTGCTTGTGGGACTAGCTAAAATGGAAGTACAAGTTACAATTCAGTCATTAGGCAGATGTTTATAGCCAAAGTAACAAAAGTTCATTTCACAGGGTAAGTAAGCGCCACAAGAGATCGACAAAGGATGTCTGTGTGCATGTGAAGCTAGCTCGAAATGATATTGAAATGTGTGGACGTGTGGCTAGTAACTGTGGTACCTTCAGGTGAGGTGCGGTCAGCAGCTGGAGAAGTTCCTTCTCATCACTGCTCATTGGTCCACTCTGCAGCTCCTCTGCCACCTGCCAATTACAGCACAACTGCTATTTTGGCTACCCACTTCTGCATGCCAATACCGCTAATGCTTGATAAGTCTTTGTATAACAGTGAGCTGAGCTGAGATTTATACTCTGTGATATTGTCAGTCTCTAAACACACAATCCCCCGATACGCTGCACTGCTAGAAGAGTATCAAGATTATCTCATGACTAAAACTAGGATTTAAAGGTGGCAAAAGGAATAAACGTCAAGGCCTTTGAACACGCACACTCAACTGCACACTCACACACCAGGATATGGCTGCTCATTTACAAAGCATTTTGAGAATCAGCAGTTTTTCTTGTGCACACATTAGAACTGTTTCTATTCTGCCCAGGGAACCACAACAGCTCCAGAAACTGTCTGAAGTACAGACTCAATCCACTGAAAACAAACAACCACAAGCCACTTTGTCATGCACTATAAGTCACTTTTTGAAGTTACAATAATGTCAAATTGAGAATTCTGACTTCATTCTGTTCATAAGGATGAACAGAATGACAGAACATTATTTGACAGAACAAAAATGTATAAAGGGTGTAAGTATTTCGATTAAATGTTTTACCTAGGTCCAACAAATGATTTCTAATCAGAAAAAAAACTATTTTTGCACTACATCAAGGGTAGGCAACCCTGGTCCTTGAGAGCCGCAGGGTCTAGTGTTTTTTTTTTCACCTTAAATACGACAACTTAAATACTTAGACCAAAGAAACCAGGGGCCACATGTATAAACAGTGCTGAGCAGAAAAATGCCCTCAGAAACCCACGTAAGGGCGTTTCCACGCAGAGATTCAGATGTATAAAATAACACGTGCTGTGAGAATCTGTGTACCTCTACACATGCTGGACACCATACAGTTGAAGTCGGAAGTTTACATACACTTAGGTTGAAGTCATTAAAACTCATTTTTAACCACTCCACAGATTTCATGTTAGCAAACTATAGTGTTGGCAAGTCAGTTAGGACATCTACTTTGTGCATGACACAAGTCATTTTCCCAACAATTGTTTACAGACAGATTATTTCACTTTTAATTCACTATATCACAATTCCAGTGGGTCAGAAGTTTACATACACTAAGTTCACTCTGCCTTTAAATTTTTAATATTTGGTCGCATATTCTTTGCATGCCATGACTTCCTGATGTCTGTGACCCAACAACATCAAAAGACTCTTGATATCTTATTTTCTGGTGCTCTTACAAGCGATACTGTAACATCTCTGCATTTGAATGGATCTCTATGGGAATTGGGGGGTGGGACTAGATTTAGCTGTAAATTACGCTGGACCAGTATGGAAATACATGGTTGGCTAAATGGCTCTAAGTCATCAAGGGTCTGACGTATCAAACAAGCCTTAAATCATCATGCTGCTGCCAGAAATACAGTAGATATGGATGGATAACTTGAATGGTTTCTTCTCCTGACTTATTTTTCCATAGAGGTCAATAGCAAAATGTGTCAGGAGAAACAACCCTTAAAGTGATCCATCCATATCTACTGCATATCTGGCAGAAGAGTGATGGTTTGAGGCTTGTTTGATACCTCAGTCCCTTGATGACTTACAGCCATTTTACCAATCATGTATTCCATACTGTTCCAGCATAATTTACAGCTAAATGTAGTCTCACCCCCCAATTCCCATAGAGATCCATTCAAATGCAGAGACGTTATAGTATCGCTTGTAAGAGTACCAGAAAATAATATATAACAAACACAGTTTGGTAATCACCAAGATCAACCTGCCAAATGGTGTGAACAAAAAGTTACAACTGCTTTTAATTTTATTGTAAAAACAAATGTTTATTGAATCCACCGTTTGTGAATTAGCAGAGCAATACTTGCTCCTGGGTTCTATTGAATTTCCAGTTGTGTTTTGCATTTAAAATATAGCGGCAGCACTATCTTTGCCCAATATTCAGAGCCCTAAATCCTTTTGGATCAAAGATGCCTCTGGTATTTACATTCGCATCACATGTTGTTCACACGCCATCTTACTGAAAACAGACAAAGCCCAGTTTCGACAGTGTGTGCTTGATGCCAACAGCATGTATAAATTCATTGAAATTCCTGCTCCCATTCCCCCTCTCACTCCCCACCCGCTGTGATTCTGGCTTTTTCTGCCTCCACCCCACTGACACGGCCCGAGGGAGGCTACATATTGAACAGGTCTTGCCCTCCTTCAGGACTAAAATATTCATATATTCATAAGTTAATCGCAATGCTGATCCCCATGCTCCTCCTGTAACGTCATCCGTGTTGAAAAGCTACCCAATTACCCAGAATTCCCCTGAATTGGGATTAGACCTGGGCCCAATCTCAGTGTCCGCCCTCACACCCTCACAGACTTTGAGGCGCGTTCCTGATAAGTCCACCAGGGCTCAGGGCAGTCGCACTGTAAGATCGGCATGTGCACGAGGGCTCTGGGCTGTCGCACTGTAAGATCGGCATGTGCACGAGGGCTCTGGGCTGTCGCACTGTAAGATCGGCATGTGCACGAGGGCTCTGGGCTGTCGCACTGTAAGATCGGCATGTGCACGAGGGCTCTGTCGCACTGTAAGATCGGCATGTGCACGAGGGCTCTGTCGCACTGTAAGATCGGCATGCGCACGAGGGCTCTGTCGCACTGTAAGATCGGCATGTGCACGAGGGCTCTGTCGCACTGTAAGATCGGCATGTGCACGAGGGCTCTGTCGCACTGTAAGATCGGCATGTGCACGAGGGCTCTGTCGCACTGTAAGATCGGCATGCGCACGAGGGCTCTGTCGCACTGTAAGATCGGCATGTGCACGAGGGCTCTGTCGCACTGTAAGATCGGCATGTGCACGAGGGCTCTGTCGCACTGTAAGATCGGCATGTGCACGAGGGCTCTGTCGCACTGTAAGATCGGCATGTGCACGAGGGCTCTGTTGCACTGTAAGATCGGCATGTGCACGAGGGCTCTGTCGCACTGTAAGATCGGCATGTGCACGAGGGCTCTGTCGCACTGTAAGATCGGCATGTGCACGAGGGCTCTGTCACACTGTAAGATCGGCATGTGCACGAGGGCTCTGTCGCACTGTAAGATCGGCATGTGCACGAGGGCTCTGTCGCGGACCTTTCGAGCCCTTTATGTGGACTTTTCCAATCCTGCAGACTTCGCTGAAGGAATTACCCACATAGTGTTCGTGACATTAAAAACGGAACTGCAACCAGAAGCATCTCAAAAATTGTAAACAAATGACACACATGGCCGGCAGAGTTCTTTCAGTGGGTACAAACCTAAAATTAAAAGTCCTAAAGTGCCGATGGTCATAAACATCTTGCATGCGAGACAGGCATCGTCAAGACAACATATAACATCGCAAAGTGCTATCCCATTCCTCGTAATTGTACTATTTTGAGCCCTTGCACTCTCACACACTCACACACGCTGGTTACGTACGTGATGTCAACCAGTGTCTGTGGGGGCTCAGTCCATAGGGCTCAGGGTGGACATTGAGATTGGGCCCTGGTCTGTGCCACTTAGGGGCAGAAGGTAATATACAGGCAAAACTACCAGTGAGAAACCATGCTTCCCAAATACTTTGATTATCCCAGTGTAAAACCAATCACTTTAACATTTGTAGGCAGTTCTATCACTATAACTCATGTTATTTGTGAATCATAACTTTTTTTAATCATAACCCCCAGTTTGTTTCCACCACGTGACCTGCAGGTATTTAAACGTGTATTTCAATGGTTATCCTCCAGGGGTCCCCATAGGCACTCCAACAGTACAATCAAGTGACTTATCATACGATGATTTTCTAATTGAGACGTTTATAAAAACAATTAGTTGATCTTAGTTGATTTTACAATGTATGACCTTTATTTTGACTTCTGTTTTACCCATTTTAACCACTTTTTTACTCTCAATACACAGTCTCTCTATTTTATGTTGTAATAATTATTTATTTATTTTTATTATTGTGTTTCCTCTTTTTCTGTTTTTAATTTGTATTTTAACTTTAAGTCTTTTACTTTGTGCTATTTGTTTTACTGCTGTAAAGCACTTTGTGCTAAATGCCTGAAAGGTGCTATACAAATGAAGTTATTATTATATTATTATTATCTAATATAGGGAGAGTCAGAGGAAGGAAAGTGAACATGGATGCAATTTTAATTGCTATGAAAAGCATATGTTTGAACGAACGGGTGAAGTAGTATCTGCCTGGTACACTGCATACTGATGGATTGAATTTATTTTGCACAACTTGCAATTTAACAATAAATTGCGCAAAGAAGATAACAATAGACAAACATTTAAAAACTAAGAAACATCATTGCAGAGACTATTAAACAACTTGCCATGATAAAATATAATCACAGAGTTTTCATCTGAACTTTGTACATGACGTTCACCACTTTTATTTAATTTATATTTTTGTTTTAATAAACCTCTGCTGCAAACTTATTATTACTAATATGACTTTTTTATCAAACTTTTTTTGCAAGTTAAATGTTATATAACTGCTCTGTGGGCATTCACCACTGCTTCTAACTAAAAACTAACATGCCCCTGTAGAACATATAAAAATACTGCAGCATGTCCACTGTAGTAAGTAATTGAACTAAATGTAAACGTGAGTGTCGCTTTTAAACATCTCCACCAATCATTGTGTGTGCTTAATTGGTGGCAATTTATCAATTTAAATGATTGAGGTGGTGCAAAAGGGATCGTTGTTTCAGAAGTGGTTCGACAAAGAGGCTATCGTGACCGCTAGCTGGCAGAGGACTGAAGTACATGTGAGAAAACAAGGGGAAACAAACCCGGTGGACCGAATCATAACACAGAGCAAATGTTAAAAACAAATGACAAACTTTGATATTTAATCAATGACTATGAGTTCATAGGCCTATAGTGCCATCATCACTTCTGCTCAATGTGTATATTTGTATCTCTAGAAGAACAATTTCAACATAGAATGGAATATTTAAGATCCATTACTTACATCCTCCGCCAGAGAGGAGGCGCTGTGGAGCACAGGAGTCGGGCTCTGGCGCTCATACTGCCGCAGCCGTTCATGGATCTACAGCAAAGAGGAAAAGAAAGGAAATTTTTATGCCCTTTCTTCTCCACACGGTTTCCACAGAGAAATCATTGCCTAGTATCACACATGCATTCATCTTGCACCCACCTAAAAGTGAAAGCTACAGGCAGTGGCAGACAGCTGCTACAGGGTGCATTGAGAACAAACAACTATAACATACATTTGTTCCAGAAACAAAACACTGTGCACCTTCATCAGGTAACCAAGGCTCTTCTCGCTGAAGACATCCTTGAGGAAGACCAGGTCCTCTTTATGATTGGCATCTGGGCGTAGCTGGGAGGTCAGCAGCGCCAGTGTTTCATGCAGTCCTACATTTGACCAAACACCACATTTCTTCAATATAGTCTTCAATATAGCCGTAAGGCCAGAAATTACACTACATACAATACGGCCAAACAGGATATTGTGTCTCATTCACAGCATTAAGGCAGCTTTTTTCATTCTGTCTTTTTCAAGGCATGTCCAAACCAGAAATGTTTGCAATTGTCTTATTTTAAGACGGCATCCAGTGTGTCTTTTGGCAGCTAACATCATGTTACCTTTACATGATACTTACTGCAATGCAGTAAAAGGAAATGCCACTGAAAATAGAAACTCAAAATGGCTGCACAGTAATAAAATGATGATAATAATCCAACAAGCTGCATTCCATCCAGATGCGATGAAATCAACATGAACCAGGCATGTAGCCAAGGCAGTGTTGGGGGGCCCCTTGGCTAAATGGCTGGTTCCCAAAATCCCCCATGATCTGAAATTTCAGGTATGATTTTCTCAGGCTGAAATTAACATCTGAAACCATACCAAATGCCAGTAAAGATTTGTTCAGTGAATGGTCTATTTCAACTGCTACATTGGCTGGTGAGGTATTTTAGCTAACAGGTACACCAGCATTGTAACTGCCAAATTTCGCATCAGTTGCTAATTTTAACTGCCTGTGCGTACCCTGGCAACATCTCTACCCTTCCTCTCTTCACGCACACACAGCTTTGGCAGTTGCAGAAAACAGTGTTTGTGTCTTCATCGCTATGCCAAATGTAATGCAGGATGCTATGCGCTGCATAAAGTTACCATTAGGTTACATTTCACTAGACAGCACTATTATTAATCAGTAATGTTAGATTGTGAAATGTGTAAATGTCACCAAGGCCCTATGGCCATATCGTCTGATCAAAAAGTATGAGTGACAAAGGTGATTTAGGTTCACTTAGTGATGCAAGCAGCTAACATGGGGAAAAGCAGTTTTAAGGTCTATGCATGTAAAATCAATGCACTATGTACCATTTTCTGACTTTGTGTGGATGTATGAGTGAGTAGTGGCAGGCTATTATAGAGATACATGTACGTGTGTTTACTGTATTAGCAAATGATTTCCAGCTCCCAAGATAACATGTAACAACGTATGCAATTTAGCCCTATAGCCACCAAGCGTTGCTCTCATCTAGCTTGCAAACTGTACTATAGATGTAGCCAGCATTGTTGGGAGCAGGTGACAACAGCAACCACAGCAACCTAGCTGAACTAAGCCCACCCTAACCCATTGCAGGAAATATAAAATGGTGTCCTGACTGCGACTCCTGGTCAGTATGTAAATCACAGTTATAAGCAGGTGTCCAAATATACCTTACAGGTAAGTCATGTATGAGCTCCTACCTGCACCTGCAGAAAGGACCGGCATGGCTTCTTTCATTGATCCGCTGGGCGCAGGGGGAGTACTGTAGAGGCGAGAAGCAGAAACTCTTTTAAATGGAAGTGTGTAAGGCTGTGCCTAGTCCCTATAATGACCCCCTTCTCTCTTTCTGTCCTTCACAATCGGGTGCAAAAACCAAAATTCAGCAGTCAAATATGTCAATGTGGCAGGATAAAAATGGACACACACACACACACTCACACACACACACACACACACACACACACACACACACACACACACACACACACACACACACACACACACACACACACACAGATTCTGCTGTATTGCTGCTGCTTTCCTATTGTGTGAATGTGCACAGTAATCATAATCAGCCGGCTGTAACCTGCCTGGAGTAGAAGTGATAAACTGCTATCATTAAAAGATTTGACTGTGGGAATATTGGTTTTCTGTAAAGTATTTTTTTTTTTTTGCCTCAGCATGTGACACTTGGACTGTGTGGTTGTGTATGTATATCAGGACATGTGAACAATTAACATGGTACAGTATAATGCAGACATTATTTATCTGGGCCTCCAACATCCAGCTTGTTCTAGATATTGGTAACACAAGGCAAATTCAGGAATTCTCTATTTAAAATGTCAAATGTTCAAATTGAAATGGCTTTGTAAGCAGGAAATGCATTTCTTAACACTGTCAAAGCACACAGCAACACATGTTTTTGCTCTGATTCTCTAAGGTCCAAGGTCCCCAGTTAAAAGCATAGTGCACACTTGCAAAGGGCCACTGCAAAATGGCCGTGCATCTGCAGGAATGAATGACATGTGCAGTCTGCTCACGAGTCTACATTTGTTAGATGTATCCTCTCAAAACACCAGGTGTTTTATTTCCCCAAAATAAACATGCCCCTGCCTTGCACTTACATCTTCAAATGCATCAATATCAATCACTGCACAAGCACAAAAGCAATAATAACCATAATCATAGTAATTATATTATATCATGCCCATATTAATGTAACTGCACCTGGAAAAGATAAACAACTATAACACATGGTGTAGTGACTTCACTCATGCAGACAAGTTTCATGCAAATTGCTGTTTTTCAAATGCTCTTGTGAAGTGCAATTCCAGCTCATTTAAGGGTACTTCTGATAGACCCAAGTACAGATAAGAAAAGGAAGAGCCATTCTACAACTCTAAATACAGTCATTGACTTATTACGTATTACATTATTATGGTTTTTATCTTGGGACAACTGTATATGATAATTTAAGTTTACTTCTCATGACTGAGAAAAATGGTGAAGAAATGGTGAGAAGGCTACAGTTGTACAACCACGAATTCTACAGCAACTGCTTAATTGACTGCCATCACCATCAGACAAATGTGGAAGTGTGCTGGATTAAAGTTTGGAGTGCCAGCAAAAGTCTCTTAATGCACCCCGCTGAGTGTTCACTGATCTGCGCAGCTCTCTGATGTTCACTAAGAGCCTGCCCCTATATCACGGCTTTCCCTGCATCAACCCCAATCCCACATCCTGCAGCCTCTATCGCAGAAACCCGTGTGGAAACATCAATCAGATGGGACGGTGGGAAAGGGACACAAAGGACCTCACAGCATGTGAGTCATGCCCTCATAAAAAGGATGTAGCTCTTGATCACAGCTATGGCCTCTGCCACATAACATGGGGTGAAATTCTAGCCTGCCTCTCTACACTGCTGCCCCAAATTCCCTTATGCATGTGCTGGTTTTCATCCCATTTTATCTTTGAGTCAATCAATATAACTGAACACATGATTTAAGCGACTTCAACAGTTTTAACAGTTCACAAGGTTGACTTTACTTGCCTTAACAACTTACTATTGTATACTTTCCTATTGTCAATCAATCAATCAGTTCAACAACATTTACGCAGTCAACAAGTCATTTAATACCATGAATATAACATCTTCCTAAAGGAAGTAAAACAAAACAGAAGAAATGTACTGTCTGTCCTCATTGATTAGCAAGTCTAGCAACCTGCTAGTGAAATATACCCTCAACTAGATAGAACTTCCCACGTTTGAAGAGCTTTGCAAATTGAAAAATAAACAGAATATTCTGACACATTTCCAAAGTTATATCAATTGAACAGAAAATTCACCTTGAACAGTTTGCTGCATTTTGTAACAATTCTCAGGAGATGTTTTGTGGGTACGTCATTGGAGTAGAAATGTTGTCTCCACTAGGTTGGGTGTGGAGTCAAAGTACATATGGCCCTCTCTGGTACCATACCTGCTATGTTCTGTATCCAGATATTCAGTTAAGTCCTGTTTTGAAATGTTCAAGTAACGGTTGGATGTGCTTGACTATGCCCTTAGTGTTCCTCTTTGAGTGGTTGATGTGATTAGTTAAAGTGATTAGCCTACGTGTTTATGAAATGGCATAACTAAAGGTCTTGGAATACATTTAAAGCCGTCGGTTCCCAAACTTGGTCCTGGGGGAATGTTTTTGTTCCAACCACAATTGCTTATTGTGATATATTGCAAACAATTACATAAAAAGAGGTAACAATTGTAAACACAATGTACATTTTTCATGGCATACATACCTATTTCTTACATAATTGAATGTATGCGTGTGTTGTTTATGCGTTCTCTGTTGGCTGTATGATACAAGAAGAATTTCCTAAGGGATTAATAAAGGAATCTATCAATCTAATGTGGTTTAAGAGGGTAAATAATCCCTCTAAACATGAAAAGTACCTAATTAACACTCATATTATGTTGAAATTATATGACACCTTTTATGTTTGGGGTGAAATTGACACCAAAAGTTTAAACTGACACAAAAATTTTGTAATACAAAGATTTTGACACTTTCTGTGACACCTTTTTAGTCTCCCAATTGGCTCGCCTTTTATATAAAAAATCTGTGATGAAACATCTCATTGTAGAGCGTGAGGCAAGTGAAAGATTCTGAAGTTTAAAACCTGTATGGGAAAGTGCCACCGGAATCGCCCACAAAAAATCTGACATAAAACATTTAAAAAGTTGTATATTTTCTTACATTTTAAGAATTTTACAGCTACCACACAAATGACCGCACACAACCCCTTTATATACAAAGTTGGTACAGAACTTTTGAAAATATATCATTGTGTTTATTGTGTGTTTAGTATTTTATCTGAACAAATTAGGAAACGTCATATAGTGTCAAGATGTAAAAAATAAGGTTAACTGATTTTTAAGAGATGTCAAACACTGAATCGGGTCAATTTGACCCCGAACTTAATATGAGGGTTAAGAAAAAAGAACAGCTTCATAAAATTCTGGGATTACAATTGTGGTTGGAACAAAAACCAGCATACACAGTGGTCCAAGTTTGGGAAACTGTGATTTAAAGCAGTTTTCATTCGATGCCTTGCAATTTCATTTGGCACCGCATTTATCAAATGCACAGCAATCACATTTATTATGGGACATCCATGTGCAGTAATGCATAAATCAAAAACCCCGCCCACTAATGTACGTCACCATTTTATTTATTCAACTCTGCTTGAAAGAAGCCACCCAGCCAATCATAATCATGCACAATGTGGAATAGGCAAGCAATTACAAGTGCAAGTTTGGCCTCAGCTGTGAAATAGCACCATATGCAGCTCCCTTGCTTTCCAGATCTGAAGTAACAACAGATTGACTTGCTGGGGTTTCTGCCATATTGTTTTCACTTTTCCATGCTCTACAGATCAGATTAAGCAAGGACATGACTTAAAAGTTTTTGAACAAAGCCTGTGTGTTGCACTACTGCTGACTATACGTATGTAAGAGAAAAGTGTAAAAATACAATTAAAGTGGTTGTGAAACCACTTCTGATAGTGATGGCAGAACATACATCACTACAAGAGGATTAAATACCATCTATGAAATTATACTTGGACAACACTCAGTTATGAGCACATCAGGATTTGAGGTTGATAGTTATTTTCATACCAAAATGTTTGTACTTTTGTCACAGGATTCGGTATAATGTGTTGTTTCAAACTGCTGCCATTCTGTACAAGACATACGATTATCCCACCAAGCGAAAGATCAATGGTGCCCCGCTAAGGGATCTAATACTCAAATTGCTTCACGAGGGGTGATGTTACAATCTGTAGCAGATGTTCATATGCCAACTCACGTCCCTGAATCTCATTAAAATATTGTGCTTGTAAGATAAACTTGAGCTTGTAAATAACAAGTTAAAACTAGTACAGTTGAAGTCGGAAGTTTACACACACTTAGGTTGAAGTCATTAAAACTCATTTTTAACCACTCCACATATTTCATGTTAGCAAACTATAGTGTTGGCAAGTCAGTTAGGACATCTACTTTGTGCATGACACAAGTAATTTTTCCAACAATTGTTTACAGACAGATTATTTCACTTTTAATTCACTATATCACAATTCCAGTGGGTCAGAAGTTTACGTACAGTAAGTTGACTGTGCCTTTAAACAGCTTGGAAAATTCCAGAAAATTATGTCATGGCTTTAGAAACTTCTGATAATTGACATTTTTTGAGTCAATTGAAGGTGTACCCGTGGATGGATTTTAAGGCCTACCTTCAAACTTAGTGCCTCTTTGCTTGACATCATGGGAAAATCTAAATAAATCAGTCAAGACCTCAGAAAGAAAATTGTGGACCTCCACAAGTCTGGTTCATCCTTGGGAGCAATTTCCAAATGCCTGAAGGTACCAGACTCATCTGTACAAACAATAGTACACAAGTATAAACACCATGGGACCACGCAGCCGTCATACCGCTCAGGAAGGAGATGTGTTCTGTCTCCTAGAGATGAATGTGCTTTGGTGTGAAAAGTGCAAATCAATCCCAGAACAACAGCAAAGGACCTTGTGAAGATGCTGGAGGGAACAGGTACAAAAGTATCTATATCCACAGTAAAACGAGTCCTATATCGACATAACCTGAAAGGCTGCTCAGCAAGGAAGAAGCCACTACTCCAAAACAAAGCCATAAAAAAGCCAGACTACACTTTGCAACTGCTCATGGGGACAAAGATCTTACTTTTTGGAGAAATGTCCTCTGGTCTGATGAAACAAAAATGTAACTTTTTGCCCATAATGACGATCGTTATGTTTGGAGGAAAAAGGGTGAGGCTTGCAAGCCGAAGAACACCATCCCAACTGTGAAGCACGGGGGTGGCAGCATCGTGTTGTGGGGGTGCTTTGCTGCAGGAGGGACTGGTGCACTTCATAAAATAGATGGCATCATGAGGAAGGAAAATGATATGGATATATTGAAGCAACATCAAGACATCAGCCAGGAAGTTAAAGCTTGGATGCAAATGGCTCTTCCAAATGGACAATGACCCAAAGCATATTTCCAAAGTTGTGGCAAAATGGCTTAAGGACAACAAAGTCAAGGTATTGGAGTGGCCATCACAAAGGCCTGACCTCAATCCAATCGAAAATTTGTGGGCAGAACTGAAAAAGCATGTGCGAACAAGGAGGCCTACAAATCTGACTCAGTTACATCAGTTCTGTCAGGAGGAATGGTCCAAAATTCCAGCAACTTATTGTGATAAGCTTGTGGAAGGCTACCCCAAACGTTTGACCCAAGTTAAACAATTTAAAGGCAATGCTACCAAATACTAACAGAGTGTATGTAAACTTCTGACCCACTGGGAATGTGATGAAGATGTGAAGAAATAAAAGCTGAAATAAATAATTCTCTCTACTATTATTCTGACATTTCACATTCTTAATGTGGACAGGGAATGTTTACTAGGATTAAATATCAGGAATTGTGAAAAACTGAGATTAAATGGATTTGGCTAAGGTGTATGTAAACTTTCGACTTCAACTGTATAAAGTTTCATTTATAATGCAGACGCTAGCTTTCAACTAACTATAATTTCAGTAAGCTAGCATGCTACCAATTGCTCACTATTTCATCTCCCCATCAAATGAGATTAGCTAGCTAGTGATATTCATTGCTAGCTTGTAAGAACAGCTTAAATTAAAATTAAGCTTTTGTTCATAGCAAAACACTTGTTTGATTTTTCCTGAAATGTTTGTTGTAAAATAACTTAAACAATAATAATTGCATAATACCATGAAACTATAAAACTATATTTTTTGGGATGGTGTCATACTGTATCATACCATTTCATCCCTACATCGGACAGATATTAATTGGTTTCACATACTTTTGGTAATCAATATGTTAGACTACTTGTAAGTGAAACAATTATTTCCAAAGGATACTTATTGTCCAACATGCTGACAATGCATTTTACAAGGCTGCCAGTTAAAATTCTCCTAGTAACATATCTTACTTCCTGAAGGTAAACCATCAAAATAATAAAAACTAGCAAGGCAGCAAGAAAATTAGCTAGCTGAGGTTAATCACTGGTGAATATGTGCATTGACTGCATTTAGCTACCTAGCAAGATAGATAGATAAATGTCATGCAATTTTGATTGGCTGGATAGCGTCAGGCAAATGGAGATGAATTCAGAAAACGTTTATGTACATTGGTTGGCAGTGCTTTCCTCAAAAATCCCAAATCAGTTGTCAATTATTCCATCCATTGTTTAATTTTCCATGATCAATTAGTCAATTGTATTTTTTTGTGTTTTTCACCTCTTTATTATTCCTCTAAAAAAGAGAATATCAGAAAAAGAATTTCCATTTCCAGGCAATAGAAAAGCTAATGTCTTGGCTTTAAATAATTTTTTTCATGCACAAATTTGTTGAATGGATTTTATTGATAGAATGGAATCAATATGCATAACTCAGACAGAAGTGACACATTTCCCCAATCAAAAGACATGATTATAAGCGCCTCTTTTATATGCTACCTGCTCTACTGTTAGGGACTATATGATGTTGTTTTTGTAACACCCATTAGCTGAATATTCATGCACCTGAATTTGGCACATCCAATCAGAAAATAAAAGAAAGGTACCTTCTAAAAATGTTCAGTCTGTAACAGAAACTAGAAAGTCCCTGAATGAGCACACATAGGTACATACTGAAGATGCTGTGGCATAGCAAGGCAATTTTCAATTTAATCAAAGTTTCAATTAACAGTTCCTTGTACTTAGAAAATTATACTTTCAATTCAAAACCAGTAAACCAATGTTCCCCCCCATACCAAATATACTCCAAAAAGAAAAACATACAGTCAAATCCCAGGTGAAGGACCCATCAGCCCTTTTTATTAAAACAAAAAAAAAAACTATATTCAACATCTCAGGTTATTTAATGCATGTGAGCACAGGGATAAATAAATGGCTGTCAAGCATAACTATACGATCAGATGCATCTTCTGGGTAGCGTGGTTGAGAGGCAGTAATTTGCTGGGTATGCCAGCCATCTTGAACTGTGCTTTTCTTGCTGTGCTGTGATGCTGTATGATTGCAATGGAATCACTAAGCTCCTCTTGTGACAGCAGTGAGCTAGCTCATGAAGCATCAAGCTGTGGGAAAATGCCTTTCATCTGATCCTGCTGCTCCAGCTTGGAGAACGGAAATGTAACCCAGCTTTATCCTTACCTACTGAACAACTAGAATAGATTTATTTTTAAAAATGGAATGCAAGATGGAATGGCATTGTTCTTTGCAGAAAGACAAAATGTTCTAAATCCATACCAAATCTGAAATTTTTTAGTCCAGGGATTCATTCTGCAAGATAACCTGAACTGTGTGTTTTGATTCTGAAAGTCTTGAGGATTATGCATATTGATTGTGTAGCAATCAATAAATAATGAACTACACTGTGGAATTATAGTTGGGTTACTTGTGTGAGGGTTGTGTTCAGGTTCGGAGAACCAGACACGATCGAGAAGGATTCTAAAAGCATGTCTTAAAAAGATACGCCACAAACGTGGAAGTATCCGCATAGATAAATGTCTATGGGAATTGGGAGGTGGGTCTAGATTAAGATAGAAATTACACGGGAATAGTATGGAACCCATGGTTGGCTGAGTGGCTGTAAGTAATCAAGGGTCTGAGGTATCAAATGAGCCTCAAACCATCACTCTGCTGCCAGATATGCAGTAGATATGGATGGATCACTTGGAAGGTTGTTTCTCCTGGCTTATTTTCAATAGGAAAATTAGTCAGGAGAAACAACCCTTGAAGTCATCCATCTATATCTACTGCATATCTGGCAGCAGAGTGATGGTTTGAGGCTCATTTGATACCTCAGACACTTGATGACTTACAGCCATTTAGCCAGCCATGGGTTCCATACTATTCCCATGTAATTTATATCTTAATCTAGACCCACCTCCCAATTCCCATAGAGATCCATTCAAATGCAGAGAGATTATAGTATCGATTCTAAGAGTACCTGAAAATAAAATATCAATAGTCTTTTGATATCCTTTTATACCCAGTCATGATAGCATCACCTGTTTACCTGTGGAATGGCAAACAGGTGTTTTTTTGAGCTTCCCAGTCTTTTTTATATTTTCTTTGTACTGTTTTCAATTAAATATATGTAAAAGAGAATTTACAAATCACTGCTTTCTGCGTTTATGTGCATTTCACATACTCTCCCAACTTTTTTGGAATTGAGGTTGTTTGTAAATAACCCAACAATATAAGACCTCAATGTTCAAAGCATCTGCTTAATGATTAAATGTTGGCCATGCCAACAAAATGTTTGCATACAGGAACACTTAAGCATAAAATGGCAAGTGCACAACTACCACCTCATGTTCAGTTGGCACAATTTAATCCATTGCAGTTTGCAAATGTCTCGTTATACTTTTGTTCCACCATAACACGTAAAATTCCCTTGTGCTGCAGGTTTCTTGGCAGCTTAGGTAATATAACAGCACAAAACGATTCAGCCTCTAAATGCACTCCTCACCTGAATCTGCTGAATCAGGCTGTTATGAAAGAACTATCATTTTGTAACCTGCTCTTCAATATAACCGGATGCTGAAGTTTTTTAGCCTGGCAGGAAACCAGCATTAGTGAACTTGTCAGTTCAGCCCCGTCTTTCATTCTTGGATGAGCTCATCACCATGTATTTATGTTCTTCAAATCCCTTTGTGTTGTTGTGCATCAGTAAAGTCATCTTTCAGTTTGCTTCATGCGCTAAAATTGTGGTAGTCTGTGTTAAAGTGAGATGCAAGTTTACATTTATATGGAAAATGGTATTCTTAGTGATGCATTGGGGATTAATTATCCTATATTTCTTTCTTGTAACTTACTTCCTGTAAGCATATGCAGTATATATGGAGTAGGCATACTAGTGATTACTGTGAATGTACTCTCATTGCTCAATTAATTTATTCTCTTTTGTAGGCCTGCATTTAGGCAATCATGTGACGCTTTCCACTGCATTGTAAAGATGCATATTTATGTAGATACCTGTTTTTATGTATTATTAGCAATCCCTATGTGTAGGTCATCTGTGTGTATTGCTTTGTTTATGTTGTCATGCAGAGGAACTAGCCACAACTTCACAAATCCTTGATTCCTTCAACATTATCAATAGCCTTCCTTTGAAGCACAGTGTGTCGCCTTTGTGTGCGTCAATAAACCAGTAGACTTGAACCATGTTTGTCTGTGCATTCTAACCAGATGCCGCCTTAGTGATGCCAACCTTTCATGAAACAAGCACCTACACAGGTACTTTAACTTTTCTACACAGGTAAAGCAACCGTCAGCTTTCAACACAAACTGTGTATGCAGTGCGTGCTGTAACTTGTTCATGCGGCACCAGCTAAGTAACTCCATGTCTATAAATGCTATCCGTGAGCATGCACCAATCTGCCCTGTGAGTTTTACAAATCCAAATAACATTCTTAATGCATGTATTAATGCCTGAGTTCCTTCTGACTCATGAAGCTGTCATAGGGTTGTACTGTGTGATTGAAAAAAGTTTACCACACACTCTGCTATTCTGAGTCTAGATTCTATTAGTATCTGTAAATATAATAATAAGTTTAACTGAGCTGTTGTTCATTCCTTATACCAAGATATTTTGTGTGTATTCTGAAAGTCAAATAAATCAGATTCATACTCACAGAACCATGTCATTGTGTTCTCATAATTAACAGTAAAACAATTCATTTGTATGTCAGATATTTATCTGTGTATTTCCCAGAAATGTCCCAAATTGGAAATCAATTAGAAACGAGAAGCCGACTGAAAAACGTATTCATTTAATTCCAATGTGTCATTATTCATTTTGAAATATACACTAACATTCTGTGAGCATCTACTAAGTAGGTGAAGAGTGTATCGAGTCATGTACATGCCCCTGTCTGCCCATCTGAAAGGGAAATCATAGGACATGTGGGTAATGCATGGATTAGGACAACAGTAATAAGGCCCTTTGATGAAAAGACTGGGCCATCTTTTAGCTCACCATGCAGGCACTGAGAAGGATAAAAACTAAACTGCACAATATACCTATAGTGACATGCCTTATATGGAACTCATTGAATGTGTCAGGATAGACAGGTCAAAGGTCACAAAGCTTCCTGTGGAGTCATCAAAATAATCTTCATCGACAACAACAACAACAACAACAACAACAGTGGCAGAGAGCGTTCTCTAATGGGTCGCTTTTAAATGGCGATTCCTTACTGCAGTAGATAAGACAGAATGTGATGAGCCTTCTCCTCCACCCTCATGTGATAGAATGAAACTCTAGCCTCCCCCATGGATGATTCCCCTGTTAACCCATATTGATATTTAAATGTTGCTGCAAGTTTTCGTTCACCCACCAAAGAGGGGTGCATTCTAGGACAGCCTCCATCTCCTGCAGTGCGGCCATTATAGAAACTGATAATATACTGTGGACAGACCAGAGGTGAGCTGCAATGACGGACTTTGCATTAAACCCATTAAAGCTTTCTTTAATGGCTAATATATAAAGTATTTCTCAGCGGCTGAACGATCCTGGGCACGGTACTGCACATACTCGCGCTTTCTATTTGCACGGGCCTCCAAAGTAGAGCAAGCGCCATCTCAGTCTCTGACCATAAGTTTGGCTGCGTTTTTTTTTAGCATTTGTCATTGATGAAGCTGCTTAAGATTTATGCTTGTCACACTCAAATAATGGTGCAGTTGCAAGCTGGGTGAGCAGCTGCTCAGCATTCAACGGCACACACTATCACAATCGCACTCTCACTCATTCCTGCTGGTTTTCCCAAACTGCAAGGAGTGCAGTGGCATCAGGAGAGCTGTAGGAAATAATTGGTTGCACCAAAAATGAAGGTCAAGAGTTAGCTGGTGTATTATTATGAATGGCCAACCTTGAATTTGATTTGCTTCGCTGGAATTTTTTTCGTTACGAGTGGCACTTATAATATCAATCCGGTGGTTCTCAAATGCAGTCCTGGGTTTCGTTCAAGCCACAATTGCAATGCAAGAATTTGAACAAGACGTTCATTTTTCTTCATTAAATGATTTGTATGTTTAGATGGAATATTTCCCCCTTTAAGCTACATTATGTCAGAAATAGCTATGCATGCAATGAAGAATTAATGTTCACATTGTGGTTATTGTGCCATATTACAAACAATGACATTAGATAAAAGTCCCATATTTACATTGTGCTATATTTCAAGCAATTACAAAGAGAGGTACATGTTTTAAACTGATCACATTCAAGACTGAGATGAATCAATGGGCTCCTGATTAGGTTTTTGAACACGTGTTTACATTCTTTCATAATTTTTTCCTTAAACTTATTACACACAGTGCAGGTTTGGCTCGTTATCATTTGCATTGTCTTTGAATTCTTCATTATTTACCAAATTCTTAGTTTTAGTGGCCATGTGTCCACACGTACTCTGTAGGCTATATGCAATCGTTTGCAATATAGTACAATGTGAATATGAGACTTCTATTCTTTGTGGCATGCATAGCAATTTCTTACGTAATGTGCCTTAAGAGGGTAAATAATCCCTCAATACATCAAGAGCGTAATTAAGAAGAGCTAGTTAAAATTCAAGTGTAATTGTGGTCTAAATATGTAGCTATATTAATAATTGACATGGTCATTAAGTAGTGTTCAATTTAACTCAAAATGAAGGAGGGAGAGCCCCTCTTTTTTAATCAGACAAGGCCCTGTGAAGAACTGCCTGCTGTTTCATTAACACTTGGATTAATGGCATCCTCAATGTAACAGTCGTGGGAGGGTCTGGAGAAAGGACAGATAATTCTCATTCCAAAGCCCGTGCTCTTTTCTCCTGCCAGTTACTACTGTATCGCATTTCATTATCGTTATTTTGCTACAGTCTTACTCTTGCTTTATTTTCATAAAGTGATACGGGCAAGGCTATCTCAATCAACGCTGTGATGTTTCAAAATAATTTGCATGATGGATTCTGCAGTATATCCTCTCTTTCCTTGCAACGGACATGCTTCCACTGAAACACACACAAAGTGAGCAGGCGACCCTGGTCTGTAAAAATTATTAAATCTCACAGTACACTTCTCTTCAAAGCAGGACCCATGCAGGTTTCCCATTGTAGCTCCACGGCCGTACAAACTCCTCAAAAGCAAACAATGCATGCGCATCAGTGGAGTTCTGAGCAGTGGCCCATTGGTGTGGCAGACTGACCGTTTAGTCGGCTGTGATTGGTTGAGTTCCCTTGCCCGTTAGTGCAGAGGACCGGTGGTTTCGTCACTTGTGCTCGGTTGAGTTCTCTGATCCGTTGACAAGCGAGACACGGACGGGACATTTGAAAGAGCCCAACGCTAAATAGGTTAAACATGGCTGTGCGTGCTTTCCAACCCCGACACTGCAGGTCTTTCCGTTTCAGCTCGGATCCTCGCGCGTGATGAGATTGCTCCGCTTCCAACAGAAATCACACGCTTGACTAAATGAGACGATGATCCCCTGACCTCAACCATCTGAAAACCCTCTGCTCCTCGTCAGCAATCACATCACGCTCCCCAAATCACTTTCTGATTAACAAGAACCGGTGAGAGATTATGGGCCTTCGGCGGCATCTGGATGTGGCATGGTTAGAGGGTTTGTCCTTCTGGCGCCTTAGGTCTGGATTTGTATCTGGCCCGTTTGACTTGTGCTGTCAGCCCAGCTCACTTGCAGACACAGGGAAATGAGGCTTCACAAACCCCAAAATATTTCACTGATTATAATTGATCCTTCTGTTTTTTTAATTTTGATTAGTGACTGAATGACTGAATGAGTCCATGGTAGCGCCACGCATTATGGGGTTCGTGAGGTTTGAATCTCCCGTCACCGCGAACAAGTCCTGCTGTCTTGCAAGTGAATCGAGGACAATGACTCAACTGTCATTCAGATAGGTGCCCTGTCTCGAGACAAGGTCAGATTTAACAGATATGTCTGTCCTCCACCTGCTTCCAGAATCTTCTAACCCCACCATGAACAATTCAGAGCTGTGTTGCGCGATGTGCCAGAACTGACACAAGCCCTGCTGCGTTAGCCGTCTTTGGATGACTCAGCCTGAAATACACCTGGTCCCGGTGGCAGCGGGTATGAGCTTAATGAGACATTTCCATGAGTTTCCACCTCCATCCAAAATTCCCCTACTGCAAGAGCTGGCAAACACACCTCCATTTGGTGCTCTAATGTTGTTGTAGGTTAAACCAAGGATATCTTTCAAAGGCTCAAAACCAGAATTTTCCCATATCCCACGTCTCTTTTCCCATTGCTTCCATCCCCATGGTTACACATTTAGTGGCATTACATTGCAAAACTTTTATTTAGGGATTCATTGGTTAATTGACATTTTAAAAAATTGATGATTTATCATTTTTTAATGAACTGTTTTTCAGATTCATAAATATGCATGTGCAGTTCTCATCCTATAATCATTTTGTCATCTTTAATAGTGTAATAATAAACAACACAGCGGGCTCTGTAGGACTATGCCAGCACAACCAAATCATAGCCACATGAGGGAATGCCTGCGACGAAGCTGAATTCAATTTTACACAGAATAGGTGGCGAGTAGGACCTGTCCCACTGGCCTGCACCATGCTTGGAAAAGTTGAGAATTGAACAGAAGCCGGGAGCTTGACTGGAGCCACGTAAGGGAATGCACAATAACACCTCCTCCCCCCTCTCGCATTCCCCCCCATCCACATCAGTGTCTGAGGAGCCAGGGAGAACACACGCAGGCCGCTGCTGTACTTTTCGACTTTTCTGCGTGTGGATACTCAAATTGTGCTGCTCGTTCATTCTCATGCACGGGCACGGGGTTCAGTCCTACGTAGGCTTTATTAGGTGGTTCATTGGGCCTCATCGCAAGCTGTCCGCTCCTAAAAGCCCCGCTTTCATCCGTCCGCAGATCCGCTGCGCTGATTAATGCAACTTTTACAGCGCTGGCTGTGAGACGAGAGCGCTGACACACATGACAAGCGAGGCTCCCGCACACACACAGACACACGCGCACGCAGCCAGACACACATATATACACATGCGTACACATACACGTGAACTCAGAGAGAGACACATTCACGCGCGCAGACAGAGAGTCTGCAGAATCAAAGGAGCCGAACAGGGTATGGTGAGGGGTGGTTGGGGGGGGGGAGGAACAGTCACTCCTCGTTAAAACACCACACTCACAGCGCACCCGGTCCTGCGATATTCTCTAACTCCCTACCTCACCACGACGGTGCGCAGCCACGTTCAACGGCGAGGGCCAGAGCCCTCACGAAGAAGCGGCGGCAGACGCTGCGAGGACCCGGAGCCGTCGCTCGCGCCGAGACAGCATCCTCTGCCTCTGCTGCCGCTCGCTTTCCCTGCAGCGCTCTGGCACACGCCGTCGAATGAGATGCCCAGGAAAAAAAAAAGCCCAATCCCTCGATCCTCTAAATCCTCTCTCCCCCCTCCTGCCTCCTCCTCCTCCCCCCCTGCTCCGTGGCTCTGCGAGCCCGCTGGATTATCAACCATATTTTGTAAACACAAATTCTCTCCTTACCTTTCCTTAATCTCTGTGATCTTTGGTTTCCGACGGTAGCTCCGTGATTCCTCCGTGCCTGCGCCTAATTCCTCGTCTTGCTTCTATGCAAGCCCGTTGCCGTTGCCTCCTCTCTCTCTCTCTCTCTCTCTCTCTCTCCCCCCTCCTGCCTCTCGCTTGCTCTCTTTTGCTCTCCCTCCCCCTCCTCCCTCCCCCTAGCTCTACCTCCCTCTCCCTCTCTCTCCCCCACTGTCGTCCTCACTGATTGTGAATGAACAATTTTCTAATGTGTTTGAACTCACGGACGGAATCTGTATGGAAATACACACAGATCCGATCACTCACCGTTCACTCCCAGCCCACCAACATCACTTCTGCCCCTCCTCCACGATTCCCATAGTGTACGTTTCACGCGCATACACGCATCCACCTCTCCCCTAGTCTATTGCCATGCCTCCTTTCCTCCCTCTCTCTCCCTCTCTCCCTCTGCGGTCCGGGTAAAGGCATGTAATTGAAGGGCCTCGGCGTGATTGATTTTCAGACAAATAAAAGACATAAAATGGAAAAGATCGGGACCCCTCTCCTATTCTCTATTCTGTTGCGATTGTGGTCCTGCTCTCCTCTGACACACCATGTATAATGATGAGGATGCAAAGCTGTCAGATCCATGAGTCTCCGACAGCGGGCAGCTAAACAGGGTGGTATGCTGTTATGAGTGCCTTTGTACTGTGTGTTGAGTCCCCAGGGGTGTCTGTGCTAACAAATGGACCAAGCACAAATGTAGACGCGCGCACACGCGCGCGCACACACACAGGGAAAGGAAGGAGCCGTCTGTGAGAGTGAGAGTGTCTCGCACGCGCGCATGAGCATCTCCGTGCCTGTGTAGATAGTAGGGTTGTTGTCCAAAGAAGATGGGTGTGGTTGTGTGCTCTGCTCTGCCAGGGCCACGGTAAACAGTTGACCGTTGAGCGTAGTCCTCCATCTCTCATTATCCGGCCGGAGCGGAGCAGCTGCTGTCGGAGTTCAGAGGACACACAGGTTTCAAGGAGGACTGCGGGGGGTCCTGTTTCCCACACCGTCGCATTAATTAGAACAAAGGCCGTGCTCCTGGGGAGAGAAAGCCTAGTATCGGCGGTACTAATTGAATCAGAGATCTGCTGACCCTTTCAAAATGGAATGGCTTTTATAAGAGGGTGCCATGCATGAGAGATATATGAGCATATTTAGAGAATTTAATGGTTTTTTTAATTATGCAAAGGATGTTAAAAATATTTTAACAGCATTTACTGACCAAAAGGATCAAATTTTGCATCTGTACTATTAGGAATAAATGATTTATAACAAATCTCTATTACTGTATTGTCGCAGTCCGTCTAATTTTAAGTGAATAACGTTTATAAACCATAGACCACGAATACTTTTATGATTATCATTTATAGGTCAAATTTGTACAGCACTGTGCAAAAGTCTTAGGCACCCTAGATTTTCTACATTCATCTTTTCTTAGATGTTTATTTTTTTGTCATCTTAGTGTTCTAGTAGAAAAGAGCTTTATTTCCAAACATTCAATTTCCAAAAAAATGTATTTAACTATCTTCAGCGGAAAGAAGAACATGGAGTTCTGCAACAGATGGTATGGCCTCCACAGAGCCCTGATCTCAACAGCATCAAGGCTGCCTGGGATTACCTGGATACAGAAACAAGCGAGACAGCCAACATGCTTGGAACCACCTACCGGCTGATTTTCTTGTAGAACTGCACGGCAGTGCACCTAAGAGAATTGATGCGGTTTTAAAGGTAAAGGGTGGTCACACCAAATATTTCCATGTTTTCACCATTTCATTATTTATGAAAGCATCTTTGCTTTACAGATTTCTTTTACATGTGCCTAAGACCTTTGCACAGTACTGTATATTTCCGAAGCATCGTGAGATAATTCTTTGTACCCCTTTGTCATATCGAGTGCATTGTAAGGTTTAATGCACATAACAATGCGAAAATAGTTCATGTGTACCATTTCTACATCCCTGTGTATATCTACTGTTCCCCTTCATAACCATCATAGTGACCATATTTGTGGGCTTTTTTTACCTTCAACCTTCAAATTATGGTTATAAGGTTCAGTAGCCAAATAGAGAATGTTACATTATAATGTTCAATGACATATTCACTCAGGCCAAGACAGTATTATTTACAGTAGCTGGAAGATTTGCTGTTGTAAACAATCACTGCAGACGAGACATACCAAACTGCAGACAGGGGTAGACTACAGATATGACCTCCACATTTAATACAATATTCACGGTCACTGGAAATGCAGAACCCCAGACTGCATAATGTTTTTTTTTTCTGTACATATAGGCAGTGTAGGTTTTGCCATCTGCTTAAAATAGCAGTCTTTCAGATTATTATGTGCAGCCCTCTGGAGAGGATTGTGATGGACCATATACAGTAATAGACCTTCCTACGTCTTCCCGTTGCAGTTCAGCTATTACATTATGAACATCTGTCTATGTGATGTTTGCATGACTGCCTGTTCATTTAGCATGTTTAAACGAATGTAACTCTGCCTGTATAAACTGTCAAATTTTCTTCTTGTTTTCAATTATCTCAGGTCTATGAAAAAGGCTAATATTGAAGAAATCCATTGATGCATTAAAATCCTTACATTATACACACAGCTTATGAAATGTTTGTTTAACAGTTTAATATACATTTAAAATAAAATGTGACAGACAAGATGAAATGTTGTCAGGAACGAAAATAGCCGTAAATACAGTGACAGTGATTTTTTTCTGATGTGAATATCATAGTTACCCATCATGTTCTTCCATGACAACATGCTGTTGTCTTGCTGACACACTTAAGATATAAGTATTTTCAAACTTGCACATATGGCGCAGATATGATATGAACAGAATGCTAGATGCAGAAGACTGCATTTGACATTTATTCATGATTCTAGAGAAATCTTTTGATATTCAAATTAAATCATGAAGCAAATTAATTCTTTCTCAAACACCTGCAAGAAAACCTCCTACTGGGTAGAAATATTCATCAAAATTCAAGTTATATTGGTGAGGTGATTAAAATGATTTCAGTCTAATGCCATCCTTTTAAAAGATATTCCATTTATTATTATATGTTTTTATTTATGTGTTTGTTTATTTTGTCAGGGTCGCAGAGTATTTTTTGTGTGTTGATACATGAAGACCGTATTACAACATTGGCGATAAAAGAAATTCTATACATCGTATGCCTGCTTGACGTCCAGCTTTTCATACAGTTGCACAGAGGTAGGCTTGAGGTTATTGATGTGGTTCTTCACTCTTGCATGCATTAAGCTTTGGCACATGTCCTCAAAACTTTAAAGGGACATAATTGAGGATATTGACAAAACACAAGGAAGGATTTAAGTAAATGTGAGTAGAGTTCCAGAGAAAAGATCCATAATCTGTTTTCTTTTTAATTTGCCAACATACTTCATCCAGGGCAGCTTGAATAATGGATTGTGTATATTTCAGTCATTGATACAGATGGATATTTTCTGAGGAAATTCATGTTAGGCAACTTAAAGATGGAATGACTGAACTGAATAACTTTTGACCTTCTGGTTGCCAATCTAATTCTTTAACCAGGGTGGTGCACTGCTGTCCAGCAGACGGAATGACCTGGGATGACAGCTGCAGCCTTTCTTTTAGTCCTATTGCTTTTTTATAGGATATGTAGTGCAGTGATTGCATCAGATTGCGTAAGTCAATAAATTCTCCAAGTTGCACTAAACTGTTAAGCTATATAGAAAAAAGTGTGCCTTTGCGTGGTAGCGATATTATAATAAAATAAAGTCCACCATATACTAAAATAGCCCATGCAGAAGCTAGTGTATTTGTATTTTTAAATGACTAAACAACAGCTAAACAACCATTAACAAATTATCCCACCATGCGACATTATGCATTGATATTATGATCAAACATTTCCACTAATCAAGCATTCAATCATGCATTTGGACAACATCATGTGTGAATAAAAGAAAATCAGAAATACGAGTTAATCAATCTGTCCATGCTTACCAAAGGTGTATGTTTTTATTCATAAGCACCATCGATCACTACAACGATACAACACAATCGATTTATTTAAACTTAATTTTCAAAACGCTGTCATGTAGAATAACGGCAGTAACTCATTATTTAACGGTCATCACCTAAAATAACAGGATTTATATATTCATTAAATGATTTTGAGACGGGTCTGTGCGGGTTGGACCCGTAATGCACGACTCAGAACACAAACGTAATAATAAATGTCCGCAAGGACTTTATTATAGGGAAATCCAGGAATCGTAGTCACACAAGCGAAGTCCAAAAACCAATAAATCCAGCCAATAACCAAAAATACAATACCAAAGGAAAAAGCAGTCGCGTAATCAGTATCCATGCACAAGTTCAAAACCAGAGTAGCTGTCAGCGGAGCAGAAGTACAATTCAGGGGTAAAGCAGAGTTCATTGGTCGTGGGGCGTTGCAGGAGTCAGACCGAAGTCCGGGAAGGAGGGGGTGGGGGATCAGGAGGGCAAAGGGGGTCAGTGGAATAAGGTTTAATGCATGAAACATGAAACGTGGGGTGAATCTTAAGGGAAGGGGGCAAAGACAGCTTGACAGAGGTGGGGTTGATAATGCTAAGAATCTTAAAGGGGCCAATGAAACGGGGTTGCAGTTTGTGGGAAGTGGATTGTAGGGGAATGTCTTTAGAGGAGAGCCAAACTGAATCGCCAGACTTGTACTCAGGGGCTGGAGTGCGGTGGCGATCAGCGACTCTACGATTCCGTTCGGCCGTGCTCAATAGTGCGGCCCGGGCGTCCCTCCAGATCTTGAGGCAGCGGTGCATGTGGGTGGCAAGGGAGGGAACAGCAATCTCTGCCTCTTGATCGGGGAACAGTGGGGGTAGGTAACCGAGGGAAACCTCGAATGGGGACTTAACAGTAGCGGCGCAGGGCAGGGCGTTGTGCGCATACTCGACCCAGGTGAGCATCTTGCTCCATGAAGTGGGATTCTTGGCCGACACACAGCGTAGAGCAGCTCCGAGGTCTTGGTTGGCCCTTTCGGTTTGACCGTTAGACTGGGGGTGGTAACCTGACGTGAGGCTGGAGGTGGCTCCGAGAGCCGAACAGAAAGCCTTCCAGACCTGGGAGATGAACTGGGGACCACGGTCAGAGACAATGTCCGCGGGAATGCCATGGATCCGAAACACTTCCTTGACTAGAACATCGGTTCTTTGGGCAGTGGGTAATCCAGGCAGCGGGATGAAATGCGCCGCCTTACTGAACCTGTCAACCACTGTCAGGATGGTGGTGTTGCCCTCAGAAGGGGGAAGTCCGGTCACGAAATCCACCCCGATGTGGCTCCAAGGGCGACTGGGCACTGGCAGAGGTTGGAGCAGACCAGCTGGGGCCTGGTGAGAGGCCTTGCTCCTGGCACAGGTGGTACAGGCCTTGACGAAACACCTGGTGTCGGGGATCATGGAGTTCCACCAGAACCTTCTCTTGAGGACAGCCAGGGTGCGGGTAAACCCGGGATGGCAGGACATGAGTGATGAGTGAGCCCATTGGAGGACATGTGTCCGGGCGGCGGAGGGAACGTAAAGGCGTGTACCGGGATTGGACCTAGGATCGGGCTCCTCATTAAGCGCCTTTTTGATGACGGCCTCAATCCTCCAGGACACCAAAGCGACGGTGCAGGACCCAGGGAGGATGTTCTCCGGCGCCTTTTGCTCGGAACTGGCTATGAATTGTCGGGACAGGGCTTCTGGCTTGACATTCTTGGAACCGGGGCGGTAGGTTAGAGTAAAATTGAACCTGCCAAAGAACAGGGCCCATCTTGCTTGGCGGGAGTTCAACCTCTTGGCCGTCTGTAGATACGCCAGATTCTTATGGTCGGTCCAGACCACAAATGGTTTCTCGGCGCCCTCCAGCCAATGCCTCCACTCCTCCAGTGCTAGCTTGACAGCGAGTAGCTCACGGTTTCCCACGTCATAATTCCTCTCAGCCGGAGACAGCTTACGGGAGAAGAATGCGCAGGGGTGTAGAAGGTTGTCAGTGGGGGAAACCTGAGAGAGCACGGCCCCAACTCCAGTGTCGGACGCATCAGTCTCCACGACAAACTGACGAGTGGGGTCGGGGTGCACCAGAATCGGAGCGGAGGAGAACAGTCTTTTAATCTTTTTAAAGGCATTTTCAGCCTCAGGATTCCAGCGGAACGGCATGGCAGTAGACGTGAGCTTGGTGAGAGGGGCGACGATCTGGCTGTAGCTCCGGATGAATCTGCGGTAAAAGTTTTCCCAAGAAGCGTTGCAAATGTTTCCGAGTGGCAGGCGTGGGCCAGTCTGTGACCGCCTGGATCTTCTTGGGATCCGCCCTGATTTGTCCCCTCTCCAAGATAAACCCCAGGAACTCGACCGTGTCAGTGTGGAACACACACTTCTCAGCCTTAACAAAGAGTCTGTTCTCCAAAAGTCGTTGGAGAACCTGCATGACGTGGCCTTCGTGTTCCTTGACATTGGAGGAGTAAATTAAAATATCGTCCAGATACACAAATACGTAGCGGCCCAATAGGTCCCGTAGGACGTCATTAACTAACGCCTGAAAAACGGCGGGGGCGTTAGTAAGGCCGAAAGGCATAACTAGGTACTCAAAATGTCCTAACGAGGTGTTGAAGGCGGTCTTCCATTCGTCCCCCTCACGAATGCGCACCAGGTGATATGCGTTGCGTAGGTCCAGCTTGGTGAAAACAGTGGCGTGGTGGAGTGGGTGGAAGGCTAAGTCAATGAGCGGTAGTGGGTATTTGTTCTTGACCGTGATATTATTAAGTTCTCTGAAGTCAATACACGGACGCAGCGAGCCATCTTTTTTCTGGACGAAAAAAAATCCAGCGCCCACAGGTGACGAAGAGGGGCGAATCAGACTGTTGGCTAGGCAATCCTGAATATATTTCTCCATGGCTTCCCTCTCAGGTTTGGAGACATTGTAGAGTCGGCTTGAGGGAAGAGTGGAACCGGGGTAGAAGCTCAATTGCGCAATCATAGGGTCTGTGAGGGGGAAGTGTCTGTGCTTGCGTCTTGGAAAACACGATGCCCAGGTCGTGATAAGGGGCTGGCACGTTTTCAAGCGACGGCTTAGTGTCTTGAGGTGGGGTAGGTGCACCCCCGGCAGGTGCAGGTGCGGACCGAAGACAGGTTTGGTGACACTGGCGACTCCAGGCTTGAATGTGGTGGGACTTCCCGTCAATGACGGGGTTGTGTACTTGAAGCCAGGGTAGTCCCAGAATGAGCGGGTCGTTGGGGGAGTGGATGATGTGGAACTGGATGAACTCATGATGGTTGCCAGAAATGATAAGTTGAATAGGTTCCGTGACGTGGGTCATTTTGTAGAAAATCTTGCCGTCCAGCGACCGAGCATTCTCGGTGTGGGGCAGTGGAAGGGTGTGAATGTCCAGATCTCTGACCATAACTTCATCGATAAGGTTAGCGTCAGCTCCAGAGTCAATGAGCACGCTCACTTGAACCTCCCTCTCAGGTAGCATGATTGTGGCAATGAGGTTAGGACGAGTATCGCTCTTGGAGATCTTCTCCTGATGGGTTGAGGACCTCACTCCCACAGATGACTCGGATCTCCTGGACCGGGCGGTGCACTGTGCCTGAGAATGCCCCAGCTTACCGCAGTAGAAACATGCCCCGGTCTCCCTCCGACGTCTCCGTTCCTCGGGCGAGATCTTGATTCCGGCACGGGAAAGATCCATAGGTTCGACTACCCTGTCCTGGTTTCCCTCCGTCAATGAGGCAGGTACTCGTCTGGGGTACAGCTGACCGGGCGGAACTGGTCTCTCCGTCCGGTGAAGTCGTTCAAACTGGCCCGGAACAAGTCCGCAAGGGCCGAGTTATTCCAGTGGGTAGCCACAGCGATTGTCCGAAAGTCAATAGAGTGGTCCGCGGCGCTTTTAAGGCCTTGGCGGAGGGCAATGAGTTGCTGTGAGGGCTCTTGGTCACTGGAGGCGTGCTGGAACACTTTGCGGATCTCTTCTGAAAAGACCATGTAGCTGGGAGGAAATGAACCTCCGGACCACACCGCAGTAGCCCAGTCCAAAGCCTTCCCCTTAAGTAGCCCCATCACGTAGCCAATCCGTCGCTCATCGGTCGGATAGGTCAATGGCTGTTGTCGGAAAACAAAGTCACATTGCAATAGAAACGCCTTGCATCTCTCCGGTTCACCACCGAACCTCTCCGGGGGGGGCTGTTGTGGCTCCCGGAATTGCCAGGTTCCCATGTGGTTGGAGGGTGGGATAGCAGGCGGCTTAGCAGGTTGCTCTGGAGTGCGTGGTTGAACGGCAATGGCCAGTCTCCTCATCTCAGCGCACAACTCTTTAATCTCCTCCCGGAGCTCGGAAATCCCCTGGGCGTGCTGCTGCACGATGAGGCCTTGTTGTTGCAAAGCGTGGAACATGGTGGTTGAGTCAGCAGGGTCCATCGTGGCGAAATTGTTCTGAGACAGGTGTGTGCGGGTTGGACCCGTTATGCATGACTCAGAACACAAACGTAATAATATATGTCCGCAAGGACTTTATTATAGGGAAATCCAGAAATCGTAGTCACACAAGCGAAGTCCAAAAACCAATAAATCCAGCCAATAACCAAAAATACAGTACCAAAGGAAAAAGCAGTTGCGTAATCAGTATCCATGCACAAGTTCAAAACCAGAGTAGCTGTCAGCGGAGCAGAAGTACAATTCAGGGGTAAAGCAGAGTTCGTTGGTCGTAGGGCGTTGCAGGAGTCAGACCGAAGTCCTATCCGCGGGGCAGAGGTACAAAACAGACAGCAGGCAAAACTCGTGGTCAAAAAACAGGCAGTAGATACGATAGGCTGGCAGTAACGATGGTCAGTAAACAGGCTTGATCTTAAACGGTAGCAGACAAAGTAAACGCTCAAAAGTGACAGTAGTAAACTAACAGGCAACAATTTCGCAAAGACAAGACATGAACACTGATCTTATATGCAGGTGTAGACAGGTGCAGACACTTAGCTTGAGAGCAGCATGCGAAGGGGAATCAGGTGTGGAAGGCTGACGAGGTAACAAGATAATTAGTAATCGTTAGTAATAAACCTATCCTGACCTAGCGTTAGTAAATTAGTAAATGACATGCACAAGAAACGTAAGGTAAACATGAACACATGGTTAGAGAGTTAGTATTACCCAATCCTGATCTAATGTTAGTAGATTAGTAAATAGACACGGGAAAATGAAACAATTAGGGAAGGCTGAGTGACAGCAAGAGAGAGAGGGAAAACAGCACGAATGCAAGGCTGTGGAAAAACATGGAAATGTGTATGCTACCAATGAACTGCATCGTGACATAAACAGAACACAAGCCTGACATAAACCGAAAATAAACTGTGACAAACTAAACATAAAACGTGGCATAAACATGACAGAAACGTAAGAGATTTGTCACTTTGCTGCCAGTCTTTTCATCGTTTTCTTGCAAGATATTTTATTACAGTGCAGAATATTGATAATCATACTTAGGACTGCGCCTAGCCTACTATTTACAGTTTTTGAGCCTACAGTGAGTAGTCTACATCTTTTCAAACAAGCTTCACTTTCTGTTCATAATAAGCCTCAAATACTACAAATATTACAGTGTCCAAATATATCCGAATCGCACAGCTGCGTTTGTATCTTCTCATTACAGACGGGTGTAAGAAAAATAACGGAATACAGTAGCCTACCCCTGGGACCACATTGAGTGTAATAACAGCCATAAACAATTAAAAACAGATACATACAGGAATTAACATAACATTACAAAATCATGGGCTCTATCTTGACGATCTTAGCGCTTGGTCTAAACGCATGGCACAAGTGCATTTAGGGCGTGTCCAAGTCCACTTTTGCTAGTTACACGGCGTGTTTATTTAGTGCTAAGTACAGCGCAAGGTGCAAATGGGGTGAACTTAGTCTCTTAATTAATTATAGTGTGTGTCTTGGGCTTAACATGCAATGAACCAAACAAAATGTCATATCCCATTCCCTTTAAAAGCCTGCTTTTCCACCTTGGCAGATTGCTTATATGATTGCGAAATGAACATGCTCGTGCTTGTGTAGTTAAAGCGTGTGGGCAAGGAATAGGCTATATGGATCAATAGTATGATCAATATTATTCAGACTAACCATTATGACGCGTTTTTATATACACAATAATAATCTTTTACATTAGGATTTAATTCCCGACAGCGCTGTTATTTTAGAAAATATATGCGGTTTCATTTCATTAAAAAGCACCTGCGACCGCTGAGAATAAGATAACAGATTATGGCTTCCATCTCACTTTGATTATACAATGAATGCATTGTCAAAATTCAATTCTCACAGCAGTCAGATCACAGACAATGCATTTCAGCTAGCAAAGTTCAAGCTTCATCCGAAATTCATATTACGTGCATTCTCAAAATAACATAAATAGCGTTAATTTCACTTAATGATGACAGTAAATACACTAAAGCTGTCCGGTTGGGAACCCATAGGTTCACGCATACTTCCCTTGTTTTATAATGTCCTGCGTATGGAAATATGAACAACAAGTTTTTACTGGTTAACGCTTTAAAACTAGCCCATTCCCCCGGGATTGCGGGAGAAAGATTATTTATCATTTGGAAAAATATTAATCCCTATTTCACAATGTGATCTTGATATCTTGTATGCATGTTTGTGTGCGCCCCTTTGTGTAACAAACAGGAGGGTGTTTGCGCGTTGTGCACATGCCTATGTAGACGCACTTATATTGCGCTGTTAAAATAACCAGGATTGTGGTGGTTTTAGTGTAAGCACTTTCTGATGGCTCAAGATTAGCAATACGTCAAAAATTATCCTGGCCACACCTAATTTTAAGACCAACCCGCCCAGTTCACTTGCTATGGGCGCAAGATCACTCGGTAGTTAAACAACGTGAGCGTTGGGCGCTACAATGACACCTGCGCCGGGTGTAAGATAGCAAAGACACGTTTGCCTTAATGCCGGGTGTAAGATGGGGCCCCATGTGTTACATTCTGCTTCATTTTTTTGTGAAATGTGGGTTCTGAAATATGATGACAAATATACTGTGTCCCTATTCTAACAGCTTTATAATCTACGTATGTGCTGGAAAGCTATAACTAAAACTAAGAAATTAAACCTTAAATAACTGATTATATAATGGATAATCATTTATTTAATGGTAACTAAATAAAATAAAATCTGCCCTCTTTGCCATTGTATTAAATCATATAATACGGCATTGACCAAACAGCATTATCTCTTGCACTTGCCATCTGCTGTCATTGACCTAGTTTTCATAGTAAAAGTTCTGTCAACCACCATGTTCATAGAGTAAAGATGAACACATTTTAGGACAAAATACAATAATTTGAATTACTTCTTTAAAATGAGGAGTATATTTTGTAAAAAGGCAGGAACTGGATCATTTGAATATAATTATTCAAAGAATCAGTTTAATAATTTATATTCAACTGATACTGTTTACAATAACTTGATTTCACAGCCACAGACACAAAAAGAGATTCCATCTCTCTGGTGCAAAAAGAGCAAGTGAAATTCTGCTTGTGCGCAATGTGCCTCTGGAATAGTCTGAAGGTTGAAAAGCAATATTAACACCTCAGAATGGTTCAGTGACTTCTGTGTCATGGCCTCCATCAATCTCTGCCAGATCTCCTGCAGAAAGCAGGGCCTTAGGCTTTGCCTTTGTCCCGATGTTCATAAAACTGTCAACTGGGAGCCAACAGCTCAATCCCAAAGAAACACAAATTCAGACCCCCCCACCCCCACCTGCATGCTGTTGTACTATAACTTTAGGTAATTTTGCTTTCTTGCTTTTTTTCCAGGGTGTCCATCTGTTAGGTCTCCCATGAATATCCACAAGCCAGTCCATCAGTTACTTCAACTCTTTTCTTTTTTGACTTTTTTCTCCTAATATTGAATTTATGATTGTATTTATGAGTCTGTCTCAGTGCTGGCATACCCACCATCAATTCTAGGAGCTCATTCTCACCCCACATTCTCCTCCAAAATACATGCAGCCAACATTTCCTTTCTCTCTAATTTCCAAATGCGGAGCTCTGTAGCTGTTGCATTGGATGACTGCATTTTGTGCACAACTGCAGCAGGAAGAATGCAATTGCCCAGAGAAGTTCTTAATGCAAGGTGACTGGAATACCCTGGAATCCTCCATCCCTGGGTGATGCGAATTGCCATCAATGCTAAACATTCATTGCCTTGCAGGAAGCTCAGCTCAAGCACAGTGTGGATTAGGACTCCTTTGACTTCTTTCACTATGTCACTCTTATTTCAGAAGAAATCAATATCTGCACTTCACATGCAGTGAGAAATAGGTGATGAACACAACACGAAAACCACCTAGATGCCAAAATTCTCCTCTAGATAGTAAGAGATACAAGCACATGGACGTTTATATGCTGGTTATCCACAATTAATGTTCCTGTACAGAAAAACAGCACTCATCTACATGGAAAAAGCCTCATTTGTGTGAGTATAACCTGTTGGTGTGGGATAGGCAGGAAGGAAACATGGACCATGGTATTTGAAATTAAGTTTCCATTTTTAATTTGTGAAACAATGCCCTTTATTTTGTATTTGACATGATGAGTATCCCTGAAAAAAAGGTAAACCTTACATGTCACTTCTGGTATGTCCTTTCCCATTGAATAAGAAAGTAAATGAAAAGTATAAACAAGTGGACAGCCAATAAAATGAGCAGTGTGAGGTTTTCTGGTGGCTTCTCTGACGAGCCCACTTCACACTGCAACATACAAGAGGACATCTTCATTCAGGGTTGATTCACAGAGTGCCGCCCAGAAGTAAGCCCTTAACTACTAGCTTCTGAGACAGGATTTACATCTACGGGGGTTCCCATCCCCCGACTGCCCCTTAGCCAGAGGAAGGAATGGTAATGAGGTCTTGGAATTAAGCGCTACATTTCTCATGACGGCATGCTCCTTTTCAAAGAGCATACCAAAGGTCCTTGAGGACACCCTCGTCGTCACATCAAAACGCTGTAGAGTAGTGCGAAACAGACCTCAAAACGCTATAGAGTAGTGTGAAACAGACCTCAAAACACTATAGAGTAGTGCGAAACAGACCTCAAACCGCTATAGAGTAGTGCGAAACAAACCTCAAAACACTATAGAGTAGTGCGAAACAGACCTCAAAACGCTATAGAGTAGTGTGAAACAGACCTCAAAACACTATAAAGTAGAGTGAAACAGACCTCAAAACACTATAGAGTAGTGCAAAACAGACCTCAAAACGCTATAGAGTAGTGTGAAACAGACCTCAAAACACTATAAAGTAGTGTGAAACAGACCTCAGTTGATGACCTGAAATGTTCAAGTTCCTACTGATAAGCACAACGTCAGACAGGAATATAAAATCGAACGGGTGAAATCGTTTTAGAGAAATACCCCAGCGGTAGAACAATACCTTAATGCTTCGATGCTAATGTCGGTTAAACTAGAGCTGGAGATGTACAGTATGTGTCCTGGTTCTTTATAATTTGGTGGAAAGAGATGAGGTGAGACACAGACCTTTAACTATGTATTTTCTATGTTATAGTAATTATCAATATTGGCACTTTTAATCTATGGAGGATGGAAAAGAAAATCCCCTCTGTCACAACTATGTTGGTCCTGTTAGATGTAAACTTTGAAAATGCTGGTGGGCAGCCAATAGGCCCACAACCTTAGAAAATTAATGTTGCTTGAAAATTTCTAATTGCATTTAGTGCAGGGGTTTGCAGTGTTGCATAAATAAAAATAAATTACAACCCCCTGTCTGCACCAGTGGGGGAGGGGGAGAGGGAAAGGGAGAGACTTTTGCAGGTAATATCCTTATTCACATTAATTCTGTTCTCACGTTCAGAGGCAATCTATCACCATTCATCATTTGTTTACTTGTAGGAGGTAAGCTGACTAGTGGGTGGCGATCTCCTCTCCCAGAATCCCAGGATCCATCTATTATACCTATGGAGTTTTGTCTTTCAAATAAATATTATACCTAAGCAAGTGTAAAATCATGTAGGTGAGTGTAGGTAAATAAAAGTTGATCTTCCAAAGATAAACACATGACTGTCGTAATTTTTGTCATTGCCATAGCCGCTCAAAACCCATTCATATCTTTGAAAAGACAGCCCCACAATATGACTGAGCCAGAGCTCCTGAGTGTTCAGCCAGGGTGAAGTTCTTTAAGACAGTTGCTGGGCTCCGGTTGCATGTTGTTCAATAGATATTGAATTGTTTCCCTGTTTCCCACCTAAGGCAGTTCCGATGAATGGATCTGAATGGCAAGGCTGTTAAGCGCACTATCGATCTTTAGCCAGAGAAAGCCAATCCTCTGACAAGGGGGTGAGCTGTACTGGATGCAGCTTGAGGTCAAAACACAGGGAAAATAAAAATCATATTATTTTGAAACTAAAAAAATTTAAAATATTTTCTATAGATATTTTTCCAATCTGCCTTGAATATGGAGTCTGGAGAAACAAGATTCAAATAAAAACAGCAAGTTCCATGTTGACAACACCCTCTCCACATGCATCTACCAATAAGTGACGGCTCAATGCAAAGATCTTCATGAGTAAAGTCAGGTTGATTGTAACTTCATTCATTTGATGAATTTGAGCATTTGGTGAGAAATTGCCAGGTGGAGGTTTAAGTTGTCTAAAATATCTACATATCTAAAGACTACTTACACAAAACATATAGAGTTGCCCTGGTAACGTAAATTGTTTCAATGCCATTTTCATTTCATGCCCTAATTTAGCATCATTTTCGAGAGAATTCCATGTTAACATATAAAAACTACTTTCCCACAAGTAAAAACTGGTATCCCCATACCTAACAACTGAGGCAAAAAAAAATTTAATTTTTGAATATGTCCTCTTTCAAAATGCAGCCTTGGGATTAATGTAAGAATTGCAATGATGTATTATTTTATATATTAGAAGAGACTTCACATACTCCACAAGGATTGGATACCCTAATGATGAAGAGAGGAAATAAGCTTTTCTGTTCTGGATATTTTCATTGGATGTTTTAGTTTCTGGGTCACATTAGTTGTTTCTGTTTCTATTGTTAGTAATGATGTTGAAGGTTCCAGCTTGCATGCTCCCAGGAAACTCAAGGGCCTCATTTATCTGCTGGAAGAGGCGATTGTACGCATGGATTTGATCCTAATTTCAATAGATTTGATCTTATGTGAAAATCGATGCACAAATTTAGATTCATAAAACTTGAAACTGATGTGGAAATGTTCTTATGTGTATGCACACAAACTTTGGCTGTACAGCTGTACTGCAGACTCAACACATTTTTTCCAGACATCTCATATATGAAGATGTGTAGGCTATTCAACCATGCACACACGCATCAGATTTTTTTTGTCATAAGCACTGTGAGATGCAATGTTTTCAGTGAAATGCTTATTTTTTTCTGTGTCCAGAAGTTATTCATTTCATGAATGGTTTATATAGCAGAAAATCCAACCAAATAAGGATATTTGAGGGCGTTCACTGGATGGTATTCTTTCGTAAGCATGTACACATCATTTTAGGAGGAATTGTGGTTTATAAACAAATTACATGGAGGAAGGATTTAAGAACATTTATTTGTGCGTATGTAAATTTTACAAATTGTTTGTAGGAACATTTTTGTATACAATCATATGCTCACATACAGTATATAGCAGTCAGGTATAAAAAAAACCTGGAAATCCCTGATAGTCGAGAGAGCTGAAGTTTGGCTTGCTGGCGATCATTTGAATTTCCTGTCTTTTGCGGCTTTTGACCAAGCCAAACTTCTCACTTAAAACATAGTTTTTTGCTATTAATAAATGAGGCCCCAGCTCTTTGGATGCAGTCCTTCCAGTCACATTCTTCTGCATGTGTCTTGTACTGTATGAGCTGTTAGGGGGCCCTTGGATTTTGCCCTTGGGGATAATTTTGATTATAATGCATATTACCTCTGACAATTAAATTTTAATACATCATGAATTATTTGATATCAGAATTTTTCATTAGTTGTAAACACTTTTCTGTTTGTGCATTTGAATCTGCCTGATAGCTATCACTGACATTTTATGTTCCAGATTCAAGGCATGGCATCCAAGACTATTTAAACACAATTTTGGATAGTATATGGCTCCTCCTTCATCTCAATAGAGCCTGTTCAGCTGCAAAATTTTTATCTAATATTAATGGTAATCAAAACAAGAATAAGACATAACTGGAAGCAAAACAATAATAATCATTCATGATTATTTCTCATCAAATAACATATTTGACAATGATGATTTCCATAATTATTATAATACAGCAAAATCTGAGGCAATAGATCAAGTACATTTACTTCAAATTGCATATGAACAAAAACTATTTAAACACCTGAATGCAGATCATATTAACTCTGGTCTATAAAAATACATACTCCTTAATTGATATCAGCACTATACTTAATTCAAATTTAATAACCTCACAACACACATTCCTACACATAAATGGCATCAATGTATAAATTCATCAATCCATTAATGTACACAAAAGCTCAGCATCTATCAACACATTATTTTTTCCCTCCCACATCTCCTACCTACCTGGCTTTTTATCTATTCCTCTCTGCATCTAATATTCAAACAACCTCGTAATAGACCTTTAAGAGGCTAAAATGGCAACTTTTCATTAAATAAAATTCCCATCAGCACAATTTGATGTAAAATTATTTGTTGCAATTACGTGGATGTGGGGGTTCAACAGTCAACCACGCAATGGGGACATCAATGTCCGAATAAAATGACAAGTGTAAAGTCAGAAGGTATTTGAAAGTGGCACGCAAGTTGTGGGAAGTTTTACAAATTTTTGAGTGGGAAACTGTTGTTGCTTCAAGTGCTACAAGTAATCAGATGGTAGATTCTCCGACACTGGCTGAGATTGTGGTGTCCTGTGAAGAAAGGAGGAGGACAATTACAACAATGCATGCAAGCAGACCCAGCATAGTCATAAATCCATGGCCGACATAATGTGACAAAAGAGTGCTGGTATGAGACATCTGGACCGCGAGACATGGTCCTTGATTTACGGTCAGGCATTTTTTTTGTTTTTAATCTGAATTCATGGTTCACTCCCTCCCATCGTAAAAAAAATGGCTCGCTGACTTCCTTTGGTTGCGACCGGCCCCAGAAAAAGGGAGTGGGTGAATCGCGAGGAGGTCGTAAAGGAGCAGAGGCTGCGACCAGTGAAGCAGATGGGGACAGATGGCAAGCTGACAGACCGCGGTTCACGGAGCCGGCAGGGCAGCTGGCGCAGAGCGCAGCCTGCCAGCGCCGACGCGGGCTCGGAGGCCCGTGGCCACGGCCGACCCGCAGTGGGGTGAACCGGCAGCCGCCCTGCGTTTGGGGAGCCAATCGGGGGCGTCTGCTCGTCTTTCGCCCGGCGCTTCATCGAACCTTCAAGGGGACGTCAAGGTCTGCCCAGGTTCCCCGCTGTGCGCGGTCCCCCCGCGCTCCCCGACACAGATCAAGGCCCTCTTCCAGCAGGGCCATTCATCACACGGCGCGGCGCTCGATCATATCTCTCTGTTAAATGCCGCCCGCTCTGGGACTGTGACCACTGGCCGTGAGCATGAGTCACAGCTGGGGAGGGATGCTGTGCAAGACAGCAGTGTAGTACTTCACTTTTCCGTAGCTAAATTTGAGTTCTGTAGATGATGTGGCATCACGCGGTGATTTTGCAACAGAAGGCACAGTGCAGTTTAATATGAAAGTGTGACTCACTATAGCACCAACTATAAGTATCAGATATTTGTTTCAGCTCATTAGGGACAACAAGTCAGGGGTTTAGGCATGAATCCCTGCTAATAAACATTCTGCAATACTCCTACTGAAAGAAATCAATCATTTATCAAGAGGAAATACTTCTCTACTTTTCAGTGCTAGTAGCCTCAATAGCCCAGAATGCACTGGACTCCTGGCAAAGCGTGGCTTTGAGGGAGATTGGGGGCGTGGCCATGATCTCCAATCTCCATACTACTAGCTAGGAATTTTCCTTTAAGTACTCACAAAGCCTTAAGTACCTTTAAGTACCTAACTGAAAGTAGAAGCTGGCAGTCCCTCCCTAATTAGCTTATACAACCATGGTGACACTATAGAGATAGATATACAACTGCCATCAGCATAAACCACCATTTCACTGATGAAGGCAATATGCCAAAACTGTTGGGTGCAGGGCTTTTCTGACTTCTATAATAAAACACAGTGGCATTTTGCAAGATGCAGTGAGCCAAAGCTTTTGTTTATTGTATTTCATTTCTTAACAAATGAGGAGAGGGAGATACACATTGATTAGAATAATAATTCAATTAGCTCCAATGACTAGAAAACACTTCAAATGATAACCCTGCAGCACTACACAAGATTAATGTTGGGCTTCATTTTGAGGTTGCGGTTAATGTTCTAGAGTATCACGTTTTTACTTTCACAACAGTAATGATGACCATGGTAATCATTCACTGCATACTGTGAGAAACTTCCAGTGGAATATTAAGTTTCATAATCTATAAAATTCCCCAAAGGCAAATCACACTGTGAAATACTTTATCCTAATATCTGCCGGCCATGGTTACCCCAGTAGCAACGGTGTCAGATTCGTATGGTACATCTTGATTGTCTGTGACGTAGGCAGGATTCTCAAAGGTCTCCTGGGAACACAGTGGAAATAAAATTACAAACACTGAGCTATGCAGATCTGAACAACATAATACAACATACATTGTTTGTTTGTCTTTCCAATGGCTGGTTACCTTATCGTTGGTGGCAGAGCTAGCCACGGGTGACGCCTCAGTAATGCCATCAGGCATGGCTACCTCAACGGGCTCTACAGAGTAGGCGGGATTGTCAAAGGTGTCCTTGAATTCCAAGGAAATAGAGTCAATATCCCTGAGCAATGCAGACCTAAAGCGCACATTATAAAACAGTATTTTTTTTCCGTCGAAGGTTACCTTTTCAGGCGTGCTGATAGGGGTGATGGGTTTAGAAATGCCATTTGGAACAGGGGCCAGCTTGATCTCATCAGCATAGGCCGGGTTTGCAAAGTTCTCCTGGAATCGCAACCCATTAGCAGTGTAGGATCTACAGGTCACCGGACCATTAAATGCACTGTGAATCTGCTTTGTTCCATGGATGCTTACCTTGGGTGCGGCGCTGGCGGTGGTCAATTGCGTAGCGATGCCGAGGGGGGCAGCTCTGCCGCTGGGGTCAGCCGCGTAGGCCGGGTTCTCAAAGCTCTCCTCCGGGCCGTCCTTTTCCACAGCCACGGCATCGTGCTGCCGCAGGGCACGTAGACGAGAGAAAGGAAGATTTAGGATGCGCTTTCACTATTGAGCGCATCCTAAATACGCTTCTAAAACGAATGCCGTGCACAACAGCGCAACAAAGAAATCGACACCAGAAACAGCAGAACGACAAGGACGAAAGACAACATTAACAACAGCAAGAGAAAGCCAGATAAAAGGCAGCAAAGGTGTTTACATGTACAACTGCGTCGGCTAACACAGGGCATTCGACAAAGCAATAAACGAAGGTTCTGATGACAAGTAGGGCGAGCGCTAAGCCGGACAGCCTAATGCATACACTTATCCAGCTACAGCTGTCTGACATGTGCCACTGCGGCTCCAACATTACATTCAGTCCCTTTTAATGAGTTCTTGGAAATACACTGTCTGCATTATGTGCCTCAGACTGAACACTAGCAAAGCTAGTGTTTCCAATGTATTTATGATACACATTAAGGACTCATAACAATTTTGCTTAACTCATTCAATGCCAGAGTGTTCTGGAATACTAAGCCTCAGCAGTGCCAAGCCAATATGGCTGCCGACATCCAAAATTTTTAGATCGATCCTGTCAATGTGAAAACTTCTCATAAAAAATTATTTTACCTATTCGACAGAATTTTTTGTTAATGAGGATAGATATATGGCACTAAGTAGCACACCTTCTGGTTCAGTGAATTATTAGAACAACATCAAACGTATATATACGTATGTAAAAATGAACAATAAACATAATCACTGGTCATTTGTATAGATATGTACAAATGAGCTGTCCCCATGAGTTACTTTGTATCAACCGTTTCAAACAGAAGCAAAAATAACATGTGCAAAAATCTGTGGTGTGAGGGACTAATTAAAAACGGAACCAACAAAACGATGGTCACCGGAGGAGATATGGGAAATAACTGGACAGAAGTGGAAATCAGAGAATTATTAAATTTAAGTCAGGAAAGGGATATGATAAAACTCTGAATGTAGGCTACTCTCAGTGACTCAAACGTTTACCAGATGATCGTGGAACGACTGAAAGCTAGGGGAGTATGGTAAACAAAACAGCAAGTTTTGTAAAGCGAATTGCATTACGCAGAGCATTTGCTTATGCCAATTTGGTTTTGATACCGTGCAATTTACTCTCACTGCAGAGAGATACAGCGATGATCAAGTGCGTTTGTTAATTTTCTCAAAAGAACGTAATTGTAAATTGGTCATGGTTTAATTTTTCACGACTCAAATCCAGAATTCTTTACCGGTGTAGCAGAGTAAAGACAGCTGTTGTCGACTTTAGTCGCCCTCGGCACTTAAAACCATTTGTATTTTTGTCGACTTAAGTCGCCCACGGCACTGAATGAGTAAATGCCATTTATTGATATTCATGCGTTTATTAAGCTTGTTTGAGATTTCTTTTTGAGAAAAAAATTAAGATGATGGCTTCCATGAAAGCGGGAAGGTACTGACTTTTTCCAGGCACGGGCTGTGGACATCCACTTGTACTCCGGGCGGGAAGCGCCCGTCCTGTTGCTCAGCAGTCGAATTCCTGAAAATGAAAGACGAAACACAGAGAGCAGCGGTCAGATCCCCACTGTTCCACCAGATGGTATTGGAGTTAAGCACTGTGTTGTAAGGAAGTGCGGCACGGCAGCCTCGCAAAGAAGGGTGTTCTGGGAACAAGAATTCAAACAGGACGGAAGGGAGATGAAATGAAATGAGTGAGAATTTTTAAGCATGATCAAGGATGCAATTATGCAACCCTGCCAGCACAATGCTATTCATCTCCAGCCGGGGTCCTTAGCAGTGAAGAATCATCACATCAAGAAACCATATTATTTTAGAAGGACCCTCTACTGTACGATCTTCCAGGAACATTCAGCTTTCATTATAAATGGAAGATTGCAACACTATCCTTCAGTCAGCGAGGCAGTCGGTGGGTGCAGCAGAGACTGCACTTGAAATCTTCCCGGGAGATTGAATTCGCGTGCGGATTTAATTTAAATGGTGGGTGTAAACCTTTATAAGGGCTTGCAATTTTCAAAGCACAAGGAGTGTAGAGGAATGTTTCAATTGAGGTGCCAAGGGTATCTTACAAAGCAGAAAAGCATTTTTTTCTATATTGCAAAAAATATAATAAATATTAACAATAATACTACTACTACCAACAACAACAAAAAAATTTTTTTTATTTTCAAAGTAATTTATGTTTTGATATGTGAAAGCATATGTACTACACTGTACTGTACTACAGTAAAAAAGAATAGTAAATTAATAATAATTAATCAGAATTATGAATCATAATTATGATCTACATATAACCATTAAGATAAAGGTGCCATTTTCACTCTTCTACCGAGCATATACTCTGAAACACTGGGGGTGGAGAATGAGTTTGGGCGTTGCTGACCCACTTAGCTGAGGATGACAGACACACTGAAACATGTCCATTGTGAGAGTGTAATGGGTCTTGGCATCGCCGGCCCACTCACCTGAAGGTGGGGATGTGGACGTTACCAAGAGCCTCTAGGATCTTGGCCTTCCTCTGCACGGCAAAGACCAGGCCAATCAAGAGCAGCACGACTAGCAGGGAGACTCCAACGGCAATGCCCACTGCACAAAAAGGCCAGAGTCAGTTTGTGTGTGTGTGTGCGTGCGTGTGTGCGTGCGCACGCGCATGTGCGCCTGTGTGTATGTGCATGCTTCTACATGTTTGTGTGTGCGTGCATGCATGTGTGCATGTGTGTGTCTCTGGCACATGTTTACTATCTCAGCACCGAAAGACAGCAGGCCTTAAGCCAAAAGATCAAACTCACAGATGCCTTTGATCACTTTACTATGTCCAAAGCAATGGGACGACAGGCACACACCTGAGGCAGTCAAAGCCGCATAGTCATCCTTCTGACAGAACTCTCCGCTCCAGTTAGGTGGACACCTGCAATACCATGAAAGACATCAGAAATAAATATACTACCTGCTTCTTTCCCCCAGTTTGATGCACTGAAGAACCAGGGCAGATTGAGTTGGTGGGTTTGTAGTTGCTGTACGAATAGACTCACTTGCACAAGGCCTGGTTGTCACTGAAGTAGCAGGTTCCACCATTCTGGCAGTTACACGGAGGAGGCATTGTGGGTTGGGGGTCAAAGCCTGCCGTCACAGGGGGAGAAGAGAACGAACACCCGATTCACATTTGGCAATTAACAACCGTACATTCACACCCGATCTGGAGTGAAACTGGATTGAAATGGCACCTGCATCACATTCGGTGCTACTGCCCGTGATGAAGCCGGTTCCCTCAGGACAGGCGCAGGTGTAGCCTCCAGGCCGCAGCAGGCACAGATGGCTGCAGGTGCCCTTGCAAGGGTTCCTCACTGTGAAGACGAAGCACACTGGTCCACTACACAGCGCATTACATCATACGAGCGTGCTAATGAAGGTATGCAGTCTTGATGTCCTACATGAAGGCTGTAGCAATGGCAGTAACACTGTGAACAACAACATATGGAGCCACAACATTATTACTGCTTATTAAGCAATGCTGATATTTACCTTTTTATTTTATATATATATATATATATATATAATATATAAATTCTTCTTCCCCTAATCTGGAAAGCCCAATCATATATGAAAGCGAATCAATTCAGAGCATAGACAACAGATAAGAACATGTGTCTCACTTGCTATAGAGTTGTATCTCTGCTGCTGGTAGATGCTGATTTGCGTGAGCCAAGGGCCAGCAGTCAGTAACTTGGTCTTCTGCCCGTTCCCAAACTTATCCTGCCGGAACACCTCCCCTTTTTCCTGGGTGCTCCAGTAAACATCGTCCTCAAAGACACTCACACTGAAGGGGTTCCTTACATCTACGGGGCAAGAGGAACACCCAGCAATGACAAGTCAAAAGAACGTTCGAATACATAATGATGAGCAACAAGCCATTCAGACACTGAGCATTCAGAAGTCCTTTCATCCACTGAGAATTTTTATCATTCAGATAATATATATATATATATATATATAAAAGTCAGTTAATTACTTAATTATGTGGCTGACTCAACTTCCTAAGGTACTGCTCAATTCAAGTCTTAGTAAACCATGTTATTTGGGCTGAATGAAAAATCTAATAATAGTTTTTAAGAATCAGAAATTAAAAACTTGAACATCCAAGTGAGTTAGGATGCACCGACACCATTTTTTCCAGACCAAGTATAAGCATCGAGTACTCAGGTTTAGATACTTGCCGAAACAAAGTACCGATATGAGTATTTTTGATAATATTGCATTTTTCTGTTGCCATAAAAGTGAGACCGCTCATTTTGAAGACCCTGGAGTGTTTATTATTTTTCATAGATTTTTGTCTTCGCAAAGTGGCAAGATTAGGCGCAGTTACACTATAATTTCAGGCTATGCAACGTTAGCTAGACTAGGTAGATTGACTTTGGTAACATTTAGCCAGTTCTTTTTAGGTAAGCTAAATAATGTGTGTCAATGTTAAGACATTTAGCTAACTAAATGACAAAAATAGCTTATGCTTCAGAAGTCACTTGGCAAATTTTGTTCATAAATGTAAAGTACAGAAAGACAATCAACTAGCTCTTCTACCTTCTCCTCATTGTCTTTATAATCAACTCAGGGATTGACAGACTGTCAGTCACCTCACAATGATGTTTATGTCCAGGATGTCTATGGTGTATAAGCAGGGATACCCAATGAGCTTGCATCATTGGGTAGACTGTGCAATGATTTGAATATTGATGAATGCTTGCAGTCTACTGTGCTTTTATTGTCTTTATCTGAAAGTACTTCCAAATCGAAAATCTAATTTTTTCTCGATCTTTTTTTTCTTCTTCTTTTTGGTATCAGGTCTGGGTATCGGAGCATTTGAGTAAGAGTAGAGTACATGCGCACAGTATCGGTGCATCAAGGGCAGTCTTTTCGGGGGGGGGGGGGGGGGGGGGGGGCAACCAGTGCGACCACCCCAGGCCCCACACTTCACAGGGCCCCGCGGTGAGAGGGGAAATTAATTTAAATAACAATTAAATATATATATATATATTTTTAAATACAATTATATTTATCTAGAATAGCCTATATACACTTGAAGAGTTTCTTCTCCTGATTTATTTTTCCATAGAGTTCAATAGGAAAATTTGTCAGGAGAAACAACCCATAAAGTGATCCATCCATATCCATCCATAACTACTGCATATTTGGCAGAAGAGTGATGGTTTGAGGCTCGTTTGATACCTCAGACCCTTGATGACTTACAGCCATTTTACCAACCATGTATTCCATACTGTTCCAGCATAATTTACAACTAAATCTAGTCCCACCCCACAATTCCCATAGAGATCCTTTCAAATGCAGAGTTATAGTATCGCTTGTAAGAGTACCAGAAAATAAGAGATCAAGAGTCTTTTGACGTTTTTGGGTCACAGACATCAGGAAGTCATGGCATGCAAAGGATATGCCACCAAATATTAAATATTAAATATGATTACTTTATTCTACATTATGTTAAACTGTCCAATATTTTTTGTTGCCCAAAAATGGGGGGGGGGGGGGGGGGGGTATGTACAAAAGGTTTTATAATTTCTAAATGGTTCATCCGATATGGATGAAAATACCCTCAAATTAAACAGTCTGCACTTCAACCTCGTTGTATCCTTTCAAACTCAAAGTGCTAGAGTACAGAACCAAAATAACAACGAGGTAATCAATGCTATTCACTTCACCTGTCAGTGGTTTTAATGTTGTGGCTGATCGGTGTATATTTGTGAAGCACACCCATACACACGGAAATGTTGTTTACTCCCTTTACAATAAAAAAGCTAGTGTTCAACATCGTGAACTTTTGCAATTATTTTATGGTCCACCTCAATCAATAGAACAATCTACAATTCATGGTTCATAGCTGTGATCGTACCACAACCCACAGTATTATTGTTTTAATTTTAATTGGAGAAATTAAGGAAAAGTTTGGCGAGTTGTTATTGTTAATTACAATATTTTAATTCAAGGGCTATGATGTCATCACGTAAACAGCTGGGCCCCATGCCCTGCCCACCCTTGAGACGGCCCTGGGTGCATCCCTTAAATTTTAATGTAAATGGTTTGAATGGGAAAAATGCTCTCAAAGAAACGGGTTCTGTCTTCCTCCAGAACTCACCAATATACAGTGCAGTACGCCGTTCTTCGCCAGATGGCAGGACTGATTCAATGCGACTCTCCTTGGCATCTGACCAGTAGATGCGGTCATTATTGGTGTAGTCAATGGCTAGGCCTGTGGGCCACCCCAAGCGATTGTCCACCAGGACCTTCCTCTCCCTACCATCCATCCAGGAGCACTCGATCTTGGGCACATCGCCTCGGTCAGTCCAATAGAGCATCCTGAAGGACACAAAGGGAGGACAGACAGGCAGAGAAGCAGGAAGTGAGATTAAATTCCCAAAACACAGCACTAACAACTGAGCTTAGGAATTCTTTTTCATCATTGACTCAAAAAGTATTCTCAAATATACAGTATGGTCTGCCTTTTGACTGAAATGATTTCCTCAAAGAAACACACACACACATCCATACACAAACACACACACACACACACACACACACACACACACACACACACACACACACACACACACACACACACACACACACACACACACACACACACACACACACACACACACACACACACACACACACACACACACACACACACACACACACTGCAAACATACAATATCTTCACAAAAGTGCTCATCTTCTTCTTCCGAAAGATTGCATGTGTGATTGGGTGATTGCATGAGCAGTGAGATCTGTCTCACAGACCGATCTCAGACTCTCACCCCAATCGAGGGTTGACGGCAACTGCGGAGGGCTGGCCGACATCTGTCTTGACAAGGTGCTTCCTGTAACGCCCGTCCAACATTGCCACCTCCAGCCGCTTCACTACCGAGTCTGCCCAGTACAGATTCCTTTAGGGTAGCAACAGAGGTGAAATGTTACCCTGTGCAACACATTGGAAAGGCACTGTACACCTAAGACTGACCTAAAGAAAATGTGCCTTAGATTCATGAAATTGCCATTTAAGCCTTCACGTGCCTTTATATCAGTACAGACCAATGTCTTTGACATGGAAAGAGAGGAAAATGAGATTAACTGTACTGATCCAAGGACCATAGTCCCACCTGCCGACCCAGTCCACTGCTACGCCGTCAGGCTTGACGATGTGTTTGATGCCGAGGTCGACGGCAGCACCAATGTTGTTGCTGTGGTCGTCCACTGTGGGTAGGTAAGCCCTTTTGATGGCTCCTGGAAGGGGGCTCTTTCCCTCCTCTGTGAAATACACCATGCCTGTGAGAGACAAGGACAGGAGACGTGAGTGCTGTAACTCCCAGCATTTAGTGCGTCTTAAAAATGGAGGGTGAAGGTCTTGTGTTCATGGACCAAATCCTGTTCAGTGACACAAATCAGCTGACAAAGTTCTTGCATATAAAAGTGTGATGCGGGAATGGATAGGTTCTCTGGCTGTAAGACCAACGCTGGAAATCCTAGAGATTGTGCAGACATGGTTAAAGTCCCCCTGTAGATATCGTCTTAAAGGGTAAGTTCGCTATTTTGGACCTTGGACCCTATTTGCGGTCCGTCTTCCATGAACCTGACCCATGAAGTCCATTTTTTCGCTGATCGGTCCAGTATTGAGTTCGGTACAGATTTCCTGTAGGCTCTCACTGGGCTACAATGGAAGTGAACGGGGCAACCAGAAATGTTATGGAAAAACAACGATAAATGTGCTTTTATAGCTCAGTGTATATTCTTACGGTCTCAGTATGCTCTCCTGTGAAATGTAGGCTATCGCAAACGCAAACCGAACGTTGAAACAACAGTTCCATTTGAAACAGAACTATTTCTCCGACCGCACTACCTCGCACTGTAAACTTCCGCAGTCTAGCTACGTTGTAGAGAGGGGGGGGGGGGGGTGCTTGAAAAGCAGTTGATCACAAATCCTGACCTCCCGTTGGAGTTTACTAGCTAGTAGCCTACAGCAGAAATATTTGTAACGCAGTTTTTGTAATCATCATTTGTAATAATTCATCACAGCAATGGTGCGCGAATGTGCAGTCCCCGGTTGTGGGAATAAAATGTCTGGACGCTCAAATACCAGTTTTCACAGGCTTCCGTTCTCTGACCCAGAAAGATTGAGACTTTGGCTGGTTGTCTTACGGATCGACATAAACACTCCAGTCAATCAACTCCGTTTGGCAGACTCGCGAGTTTGTGGAGCGCATTTCGACGCTACTGATTTCTGTAACCGCAAATCAGAAGCAAAACACTGGTTTCTAAAGAACACAGCTGTTCCTCGTGTCGGACCTGCAGCACTATCAAGCACCGGAGCGGAGGTAAGTTATATTTAGCTATAACGTTACTAACATTTTTATTTTTTTTGAGCGCGTCCTCTGACCCAGCACTCAATACCAACTAACAAAATCCGAGCTTGACATAAGTTGTTTTCTTGTAACAAAACTGTCGGAAACGTTCATCAACTATAACTTTTTACAATTCTATAATGTTTTATTTACAAATGCTTGACGCATGGTGTCCTGTCCAAAGTTCTCATCTATCACATATCTGTTGGCAGTCATAGTGTAATGGTAATCAATGGAGATGATCCAGTGTCATCCACGGATACATCCAGGTTTTCAATGGCATTCGGTAGCAACAGATCCCACTCCCTACAACACAAACTTTCCTCCTCTCTGGGCATCTGCTTGCACCTCTTGCAAGAACACCAAAAGTCCCCCGAAATTCTTGGTCTAGCCTCGGCAGCGACTTCGGATAACATTACCTGCGCAACTTCAGCCTCTCTCTTCTCTTGCTCTCTTATCATCCATCTCTTGTAGTTCCGTGTCCGTGTATTCTGGCTCAAATCTGTAGCCAGTAACGTCAAAGTCAAAATCGAATTCTTCGTCTTCGTAATCATTATAATCATCCAAGTTTTTTTGTGGAAATTGTAGCCTACGTTGATGCAGGTAAACAAACGCAGACTGCTCAGCTAGATAGTTTCGTAAACGGCCGGCACACCTTCCCGCTCCCCTACCCCCAACACATAGTACTCCGCGGGAGCAGCGAAAACAAGCAACAGAGAAATGCTTACTTCCAAGCCATGCCAAGCACGTAAAAATGTTCGGATTGAGATACATTTCACAGGAGAGCATACTGAGACCGGTAACAATACACCCTGAGCTTCCCGTCTCATTTATTGTACATGAAAGCACATTTATCGAACATTTCTGGTTGCCCCGTTCACTTCCATTGTAGCCCAGTGAGAGCCTACAGGAAATCTGTACCGAACTCAATACTGGACCGATCAGCGAAAAAATGGACTTCATGGGTCAGGTTCATGGAAGACGGACCGCAAATAGGGTCCAAGGTCCAAAATAGCGAACTTACCCTTTAACCTCAAGGGTTACCTTTTGTATCATACGATTGCTAATAACGGATAGGACAGGAACTATCACATATTATCTGTTAATGATAATTAAAGCTAAATCAAAACCACTCCACAAAGATACCAAGGGTTTAAACTGGTCATTGGGATTATGTGACAAGGAAACAGAAGGATTAATGATGCCTTCAGGCCACTTGAGTTTCCATGGCAACAAAAATGATTGCTTTCAGAAACCCCACTTGTGCTCTACATGCTGACAGCATAATGTGCTCATGTAGATCTTTTTTTTTTTTTTAAATGAGCTGTACTGTTAACTGCACATAGCAGATAGCAGCCATAGCAGAACAGGACTGACACAAAGACACAAAGGTGGCCCTTACTGAGCCCAGTGTTATTGTGGTCCCAGTCGTAGTCCATCGCCACAATGTGTTCCTGCTCCTGGAGGAAGTCATGATACTCTTCCGTTTGCAGGTTAAACCTCCTGATCCGAACATTCTCTGGGAGCAGCAGGAGAGGCTCAGCACCTGGGAGTGCATAAGCACACACACACACACACACACACACACACACATATGAATGCACACATACAAAGAGGACGGTAAGCACAAATACGAACACGCACACATGCGTGTGCAGATACGTTCAGAGGCACGTATGCAAAAGGCGCGCATGTATAAACTGAGAATGTTCGAAAGCAAACAAAGTGATAATGGTTACCAGTTTACCACAAACACTGTTTACTGCATAACACAACAGAACAGAGATGGTGTTCATGCGAATTCACTCAATGGGCCATGAATCACAGTAATGGACATTGAGGACATCGACATTTGCCGGCTCCAACTGAAACCCACAGGAGAGCCCTCACCATATGCCTCACACTCGTTGCCATCACCCACTTTGTGGTATCCGGGGGTGCACTCGCACTTGTACCCGCCCTTGGTGTTCTTGCAGGCCTGTGGGCAGGTACCGTACGTCTCACACTCATTAATATCTGAAAAGGAGAGAGGGAAGAGACAGGCTGAGCCAGGTGCTTGATCCCTGGAAAATGGTTGATTTACGCAGAGTGTGTCATAGCTGATATCATTCCAGTGAACAGCAGAAGATTTCACGTGTTTGGGTTCCCAAGGGCTGTGCACAGACTGTGTAAATGTTGCATTTCACAGTGTGCCAGAGCCTCTTCCAGCCATCTCCTCTGACTCATTTCCAAAGCCATGGGCATTGCTTTGAGGGAACAGAAGCTCTATGAATCATGAATCCACACTGGCAAGGTCCTTAAACAGGCAATGATCCAGTGGGTTCCACCGACTGGCCATCATTAATAATAATTATCACTTTAAATATGTGTGTGTGTTTGCGTGCATATTGTATGTGTGTGTGTAAGGGCGGTAGGTCTGCTGCAGGCTTGAACCCATGGCCCTCGCTGGGTGCACTGCATAGCAGGATATACAATTTCTTTGCCAAGCTAAAAGTCAAAGGCCCCCTGCCAAAGGAGCTAATCTGATTTTTTTCATTCTCGAGGTGGTGTTGTCTCCTTTCGTATCAGACCACTCACACTCTCACATCTCTGAACTCCGCTAAATTCTCCCTCGTCTACACCGCCACAGCAGCCTCAGCCGACTGATAGGCATCAGTTACATTAACGTTATCTGAGTCATTAGCAGCGCACTGAAGGGCGTAGGTCTGCTATGGGTTTTGAACCGCAGTCTCCCCTTGCCGTACTGCAGAACGAGATGCGATTAGCTCACCGAGCTAAAGACCGAAGGTCTCCCCTCTGTCTTTGCAAATTTGTGTGTGTGTGTGTGTGCGCGGGTGTGTGTGCGTGCGCATGCATGGATACCATTGCAGAAGAAGGTCACTGTCTGGGTCGACAGTGTAGCCCGGCCGACAGGAACAAATGAAGCCTGTTCCGTTTAAGTTGATGCAGTTTTGCTGACAGAGTTTCTCCTCACAGGTCCGGTCATGTCCAAAATCTGCATTATATTAGGGAATGTTTACCTCCTCAAAATCCCTCATACAAGCATACTGCAACAGTGCCTCACTGTGATCCGGTGAGTGCTGAAGTGCTTTAGCCACCACTCCATACTGATGCCATAATCTATACATCAGAGGAAGCCATTTGGCCTTGTTCTTAATACACAATCTTGAGAAGATTTATGAGGTATGCGGTAGTAGAGGATTTATGAACCCCCCCCCCCTTCCCCAGAGATTGGTTTGTGACTGTAATTTATGCATAAAAGCATACCGGAGAACCTGTGCATATTGTGGGTATAATTAACCAAATGTCTCAGAATCTGTGTCTCTACCTGCTGGAGTGAAGGACTGTGAAGCATTTTCTTGCATTGCATAATAGTGCTTTACACATGCTTGTGTGTGAATTTGTCTGGTGATATGTGCGTCGTGTGTGTGTCATATGTGTGTCATATGTGTAAGTGTGACTCACTGCAGCCCATCTCATCGCTGAGGTCTCCGCAGTTGTTGTTGTGGTCGCAGGCGTACTGCAGGGCCACGCAGTATCCGTTGGTGCATTTGAACTGATGGGGTGTGCAGGGGGCCAGGGTGGGCTCTTGGCCTGCCAGGGAAAAGATACACAGGCTGGAAGTCATCACAAAATACTGTACAGTCTTCTGCTCTAATGTAGCCTTCCGTTGTCCCCGTTTCATGCTTTTTGGTCCCTTTCTCATGCACTACCCCCTATGTACTACCGCAAATCAAAACAGCACTAATGTGCTCTTCAGCTAGGAAAAATTGGGCTGATTGGTTTTAAACCTGATGCTGCAACACATGAGGATTTCCTGCCTTCAATGGCATTTAGAGGAAGAGAAGCAATAAAGAAAATGACAAAATAGTTTCATTAAGTAACAATTATTAAACGCCATTCTATGATTAGATATATACTGAATATACTTACACTGAATATATCAATATTTATGAGGACTGGTTATTGTTTGTATTGACAGAATCCGCTTCGTCTAGTTCGTATATGTGCTAGAAGTGTCATTTTGAGACCATTTGAGCTGCCATATAGAAGTGAATTGAGGAGCGACAAATACCCCATTCTGGATTATCACCCCAGGGGAGCACAGAGCAACTAACGAACATATTTCGCCACCATTTTGGACTCATATCATGGCCAGGTAACTACACAATGCAAAGTTCTACCAAACTTCAGTTGTGCTTTAACAACAGTCCAAATAGTACTATCAACCAGAGTTTTACTTGACAATACTAAAACAAATAGCCCAAAGTGCCACGGAAGAATATGTCAATTTCAGCTGATTAAGTCAATAAAAATCAATAAATATAAAAGTACCTAATATATAATCATTGTTGGTGCTCTGCTTCACCACAGACGCATCACCATGTCCATTGTACATTATTTCCCATCATGGTTTATTCCTTACATAACCATATCTTACATAAGCCATATCTATGATGCACTGGCAATCTCTGTCTGTATTTCTTCTTCTAAAATATGTTTGGGACATTTCTTTTGTTGTTTATTTGTTACATCTTTATAATCAATATCAATACTTACTGAACTCATAATAGTTAGTTCATAATATACATTAAAATAAATAAAACACTGCCTTAGCGTTAGACTTTGATTTTACAGAGGCCTGTCAGTTGCATAGAGGTGGTCTTTGGGCAACCGTGCAGCTGAAGGGGTCCTTACAAACGTCCTCTTTCTCATCACTTCCGTCCCCGCAGTCATCCTTCTGGTTGCATAGCAGGCCAGAGTAGACACAGTAGCCATTGTCCACAGCGGAATCGGTAGGGCATCTCACAGGTGATGTTCCCTGGTGAACACATTAGAGAACACGCCGGCAGGATCGGTCAGACCGCGGATCGACATGAGAAAAAGGCAGCCCGCCAATAATGCTGGACAGGCTGATTAAATAAAATAAATAATTAAAAACTACAAGTTAAATATCAATTAAATCACAAAAAAGCCTCTAACCTTCTACTTGCACAATTATGTCTCCTCTAAGGAGTTAACTTAGGACTTGAATATCCCCAGTCACCCTTCCTGAAGTTCCAATGAATTCTGTGATTATCCAGTGATGGGAAGAGTAATTTAGGGAATTGGAAGGACTTATGTGGGGCATAGTCTACATAGTCTAGGTTTGGGTGAGTTCACTTCCCTCCTCCTCGTTGGTCTTACAGCAGAGGCTGAGCTCCTCGTCAGAGCGGTCGCCGCAGTCGTCGAAACCATCGCACACCCAGTTCTGGGTCACACACAGCCGGTTCTTGCATTCAAACTGGCTGGGTGGGCACCATCTGCCCCCGGGAAAGCGGGGTGGCTGTGGATGGGAGAGGGTACAGTGATTTTTAGGTGTTTTTTTGGAGGAAGCTCCTTTACAGAGTAGCTTTGACATGTACAGCTGCATGTCTGCTGAAGTAACTATGCCTGATTAAATGCCTGCCTCATCGCCACGCATAGGCTACTGTATGTCTTTATAACGTGACTGCAGAGAGCCAGTGGCCTTGAGCTTCGCCATTCAATAGCATCGGCAGCACTTCCCTTCACAGCAGTCCTCTTTGTTCGATTCTCGTTTACTTTCATTGTTTCTTCAAATGGCAGTGCCTGTGAGTGATTTGTGTTCAAACGGATGAGCAAATTCCAGCCCCCAAAGTAAAACGGTGATTGTGCAAAGGGAAATGACTGACCGTGCCCTTCTGTCAGGCTTTGCTACCAGTACAGAAATAAATCCCATCTGGCTTCCATGCTTCATAATCCTTTGACAATGGCTTCACAATTAATTTGTCCATTTCAACACTTTGTCAGTTACAGAATATCTGATGCACATACATACATGCAAGATTCATGCTCACACACGCACACATGCTTTAGCATGTATGCAGGTTTGTATACAAACACACACACACACACTTGTTAGTTGTGTATTTAGTTTGCTGATTGCACTGTTGCCCTCCGCCTTCCTCCCACTAGAGAGGGGCAGCCGCAGTAACTACAGTAATTATCGGCATTGACTGGCAGCCAACTAATTAAGGGTAGATGATAGGAAGCTCGATTCCCTCGCCTGACTCCGATTTGGTAGAGACCATCCCACCTTCAATCCAGGCATTCCAAAAACTGAGGCAGTTCGCTAAGAATCTATCACAACGGGGGTAGTATTAAAACACATTTAAAAACACCACTTTAGCCTCTATAACCTATGAAAAACACAGCCATTAGTGTGGGATGGAAGCACACTTACGACATGAGGTCTCGTCAGAGAAGTCCAGGCAGTCAGCACGTCCGTCACATTCGAGAGAGGCAGGATACAGTGTCCAGAGGCGCACTGGAAGGCCCCCGGGCGACATGTGTACAGCTCTATTTGTGTGTAAGTGGAGGAAGAATAAACGGCCAAAGTCAGTGGTGGGGAAGAAGGAGAGCCGTATCTGATTGTGGATTAAGACAACTTTCATTGGTCCAATCATTTATGTTATCTACAATTACAATTTCACATCTGTCGTGTTTGGTACGATTCAATTGTACCCTGGAGCATTTAGCCCTTTAGTTCGGTACATTTGGTGAGACCGCAATCGAACTCGGGTGCGCACCAAACAACCGATCTCGGATCACCTGCAAGAGGTGCTCTCGGGCCACTTCCGAGTGAATCCTGGAGCGGTTCAACTGAAGTGAGACCAGGTCTTAAATTTCAACATTTTGGGGGCAAGGCCATATGGCCTTCAAGAATCATTGATTTTACAGGGGCAAACAAGGCCACCATCACCATCAACCAAACGCAGGTTTTAGACCCTGCTAAAAGTGTGGATATATGGTTCAAATAATTACAGTAGGTATTATTACTTGCCTATATATATTTTTTTTTTAGTACCCATAACCTCTTATAACCTAGGCTACATACAAAAGAGAGAATGCAATCAATGACATTTATTACACAAAAGAGGTTGCATGGTGTCAATATTTTTAGCAAACAGCAGTATGTGTGAACTCATGTTATAAAACGGATAGATCCGGTCCACTGTTCCTATTCGTCAAATTGTGTTCCAGCCATGACAATAATCCCGGTAAATAGAATGTTTGCACACCGTTTTAAACATCATTGCGAGCTCGACCATTTTAAATAGTGTAATGTTACCGTTTATGTTAGCTGTAATGAGGCACTTCGTACACAAAGTCTGGCCTTTGCGAGACTACTTCACAGGGTTTCCGCTGGTGATAATCAGACATGGTGCTGCATCATGGCAAGATTTAGAGCATCAAGGAAACATAAATACCCCGAAATCAAATACATTTTAATGTGATTACTGACAATCAATACAAATTTCTGAAAAATAATCGGCCTAACACAATGCATGAGACGCTCAAAACTGGCATTTAATACCACGCAGTGAGTATTTTTTTCTCCACAGTCCTCTCATTCTCTCATTTCTCTAGAAAAACTTGGTAATGACTTGGCAAAGTCCTCTGTGATTGATCAGAAACTGGATATCAGTTATGAATCAGTTAGCAAGCTAACTAATAATAACGTTAGTGTACTTGGCAAACTAATGGCCATCAATGGGCTATACTATCTTGCAGTAAGTAGAATCGTAGTCAGTGACATTTAATTATAGCAGCTAAGCATGATTTAGAAAGACATCATGCCCTGGCCTGGACATGGAAAGAGAGAATTATTTGACAGATCAAAGACAAATTTGTTTAACAAGCGAAACAAATAATAACCAACGTTATCTTGCTTGTGGTGAATCCATATAGACATCTAAGAGGAATTAGTTAGCAAGCTAGCTAAGAACGTCACCTAGCAGGCCTTCAATAGTAGGCCATTTTGCAGTAAGTAGGATCATATTCAGTGACTTCATTGTCAGCTGGTCACAATTCGAATCCGTTTCTGTTAATGGTTGATATGACTGCTCAACAAAACTAATAAGTAACAACATAAAGCAATAAGGAAGATGTCCAATCACGACATACAAAAAATGTTTCCATGACACTGGTAAATACATTGATGGGTCACAGCAGGTTTGACCTGCAGGCATTTCAGTCAAAGTAAAAGGGCAGTCTGGCCACAATGGCCTAAAGACTCGCAAAAGTTATAAAGGCATCACGGCCAAATAGCAGGGCACTGACGGCCATGGCCGTATGGCCGCCGTGTAATTTATGCCCTGAATTCGACCCAATTGCAGGAAGTGATCCTAGCATGCTATTCCTTTTGGTTGAAAATATCAGTTTCATGAGTTCATGCAAATTTCTCTTTGCTGAATTATTATGACTATTATTATTACAGATTGCTCAGTAGAATATTTACCTCATCGTCTTTGTAATATGTCATAGTACAGACAAACGTATCAGAGCTAGCCTCTGATAGTAGGCTACCACCATCTGTTCATGCAACACTGCTTTTTTCATACAAGAGTGAAGCATTGATATATGTATGTATAATTAGCCTATTTTAATTTGTGCAGCCTGAGTAGTCTACTAGATAAATTGCATGTTATTATTTAATCTGTACGAAATAGTTTAGCACTACCAAAATATATACGTTTTTCATGGATTCATTTGTCAAACTGTATGCAACTGGTCATAATATCGTCGCATCACATACAGGCTTCTCCGCTCATATCTGCCCCTGATGGCAGTGCATCAGCCTTGGAATGTACGTGCAATTGCATACATGTTTACCACACAGAGTCTTGCCAGTCCATATTATCCTCCTCATAAATCCTCCATTGGTAAGAACACCAAATGAGAATAACGGTTATAAATGCAACAACGAAACGGGTTTCCGTGATTTTCTGTTTTGGGGTAGAAGTGGTAGAGGTTTTTTCTGTGTACCCGCTCAATTCCTGAATGAACTAATGACATTTGCAAACAAATACAAATCCTGGTCTGTTTTGTTTGGAGCTGTGTGAAAGCGATCCGTACCAATCAAAAAAAAAATCAACATGACGCTGGTTTGGATTAAGAAAGCACTCTAATACACCAGCACTCTAGGGACAAGGTTATCAAGCCCTGGTCTACTGCAGGTACTGTACTCTGCCAAACCCAATAATTCCTTTACACAACATTTTTAATAACCCTATGTAACTGAAGTTATGCCACCTCAAACAAGAATACTAAACAACACAATCAGTAATGTCAATAATATTTTAAAGCAGGTTCAAATAAATGAGCATTATGTAACAGGCAGGGGCATGGGAGTATATAAGAAGAATGAATAGCCTGAAGATGTGAAAAGCAGGGGTGCAGGTCACTGTGAGCAAAGTGCATAGATTCTGGACTCACCACAGTCTCGCTCGTCCGAATTGTCACCGCAGTCGTTGTCATGGTCACACACCCAGGCGCCGGGGATGCACTGCTGGTTGTCACAGCGATGTTCGCTCTCAGAGCAGGGCCTCGGTTCTGTGTGCATGGACACAAACAAACTGCATCATAACAGACTCGCCACGCACCTCCATGATGGTGCTGTTCTGCGGAAAGCTTCCAGAACACTGCTCCGGGAACTTTTTCGGGGGAGGAACTCACGGCAGTCCCTCTCGTCGGAGCCGTCGCCGCAGTTATTGTTCCCGTCGCAGCGCCATCGCAGGGGCACGCACCGGTGGTTGTCACAGCGGAAGTCCCCAGTGGGGTCACAGGTCACGTCCTCTAAACCCAGAAAGGAGCTGCCTTAAGTGCAACGTTCATTGACCTCATTATCCCTCATATTATTTTGACTTTTTTTTTTTGACATGACATTTTATGACGCCTTTTATGTTTGGGGTCCAATTGACCCCAAAAGTTTAAACTGAGACAAAAGTATTGTAATAGAAAAATTGACACTTTCTGTTTCACCTTTTGTGTCTCCCAATTGACTACCCTTTTATCCCTAAATATTAAAAATGGAAGTGATGAAACATCTCAATTTAGAGCCTGAGGTAAGTGAAAATTTGGGAAAGTGCCACCCACAAAAAATCAGGTAAAAAATAGTATATTTTCCTACATTTTATGCAGCTACCCCACAAATGACCCCACACAACATCTTTGTATAGAGTTGGTACAGGAGTTTTTGAAAACATAGCATTAAATTTATTGCGCGTTTACTATTTCTTCCCAACAATTTAGGAAAAGTCATATAGTGTGAAGATGAAAAAAATAAGGCTAACTGGTTTTTAAGAGACGTCAAACATTTCATTGAGTTAAAGTGACCCTGAACGTAATATGAGTGTTAAAGGCTCCCATGTATGACGCCCTGCTTGAGCACACTCACCGCAGCCCTGCTCGTCGCTGTTGTCCAAGCAGTCATTGGAGCCATCGCAAACGGCCCACTGAGGGATGCAGCGGTAGGTCGAATTGCAGGAGAACTCGGTGTGCTCGTCACACTTATAATCGGGGCCCACTGATGAGACAAGAATGAGATGAAGGGAGACAGGCGTAGGAAAAGAGCGGGAGGAGAGCGGGAGACGGTTTGTGTACGATAAAACCGAAGCGGGGGAAAGAGAGTGAGGGGAAAAGGGGAGAGGAGAACAAAAGGGATAGAGAAAGGGAGAACCAGGTAGGAGAGAAAGAGAGAATGCAGGCGTTAATCATTGCTTGCCATCTCCGTCCCGCTCTCGCAGTGTTACTGCTGCCTCTGAACTCAACCAGCTGCCGGCGGGTTTCTCTTCATCGGCTTCCGTCGGACACGGTCAACAAGCTTCTATTAGGGCTGGCGTCTGCTGTCGGTCATCGGTAGCATCAATCTCCCTTCATTCCCCTGCACCTGGCCCCCGGAATGGAAAAGCCACTCACTGCATTCGTTGTAGGGCTCGTCAGATTGGTCTCCGCAGTCGTCCTGAGCGTCGCACACGTAGCTGGGCTGGATGCAGCGGCCGTTGTTGCACCGGAACTGCCCGGGCCGGCAGGTCTTCTGGGCGCAACCCTCAGCGGTCTCGTCGCTGCCGTCGGCACAGTCGGGGTAGTCGTCGCAGTGCCAGGTGCCGGGGATGCACTGCTTGTTGGCGCACTGGAACTGGTTCTCCTGGCAGCGGTGGTCACCTAGCAAATAAAGGACAAAGAGGAGACTAACTTAGCGAATGGTTGTGTCTCCGCTATTTGTTTCCCTGACTGAGCAGAGTGACAGGTGGAATGGAGCGGAGAGAAAAGGACGTTTTACTGGGAAAAAGTCACTTTTAATCCTCTCAGAGGAAACATGCTGACTGAAATCTCATTAACATGGCAATGCTACCACGGCCATAAATTGTCATTGATTGACAGCAGCAAGCGAGGATCTATTCGGCAAAGACAGCACTGTGTTTAGTCACAGTGGTTCTTAGAAGTCACGCGTCCTCTCTATTAGATGTGCTGCTGGCATGATGAATGATGCTATTTGTGATGAATGGAAGAGGAGAAGGAAGAGGAGGAGGAAGGCTGACGTACTGCAGAGAGCTGGGTCCTCGTCAGAGCCGTCAGGGCAGTCAGGATGGCTGTCACAGAGGTAGCTGGAGAAGGTGCAGTTTCCGTCCTGACACTGGAACTGCCCGATGGGACAGTACCGGGGTGGACAGGTGAGGGGCTCGTCCGAACCATCGCCGCAGTCAGACTGGCCATCGCATTTCCACCAGATGGGGACACACCTGGAGGAGGGAGGACAGGGGGAGGATGTGTGGGAAAGAGAGAAAGAGAAAGGTCATGCAATAATAAGTCTGGAACAACTGAAGAGTTTACACGTCACAGCCACGATCAGCGAGTTCTTTCTGTAGCTCGCAATGCACTGTGTGATTGTGTGTCGGAAGAGGGTATAGGCCCACTAGACTCACTTCTCATGGTCACCACAGCGAAACTGTGTGCTGGAACAGTCGGCCACACACTGTATCTTGAATCCTACAGCGAGGGCAATGAAGTGGTCTGGACACTCGCAGGAGGATCTATCCCCACCAGGCGAGATCAGACACAGGTGACTACATTCTATGGGGCTGGTCTTACAGGGGTTCTCACCTGGGACAGATCAAACAATCAGTTAATCAATCACAAACTAACTCACACACCCAATCAAAACGTTAGTACCAACCCTGTCAGGGGACCGCTCAAAGCTTCTTCCACACTCTAAACAAGGCACTGACTTTTTAATCTGCTGTGAGGCCAATATGATACAAGTGTGACGATTACAGATAGGATTACTGCTTCCCACTGATTTAAAAAAATAAATAGACAGCCATGGTCCGTGAAATAAAGAGAGATAAAATAAAAAGGGTGGAAGTCTGTGTCACTGATGTTGCCAACCAGTTTGAAGAGCAGGAGTGGTTCAGCATTACTGTAACTCAGTGATCGTCATTCCTGGTCCAGGGAGGTAGACTATACTACGAAGCAGCAGAATTAAGGATTCAGCTGGCTAACTGCACTGAGTAGCTCCTCCCACTCATTTTCCCATCACTAGCTTTAGTTATGGAGGGGTCATCAGGGGCACGTACTGCGGGGCTGCCTGTAGGGGTGGTACACGTGGATGTCGTGAGGCCGGTGGGTGTTGTTGCCCATGGTGAGCCGCCCCTCGCCTGTGAACTTGTGGGCCCGCTCCACGGTGTGGGTGTTCCAGTCTGTCCAGAACACCCAATCTTCAAACAGCGTCACTGCAAAGGGGTGGGGCAGGGAGCCCATGATGGCTCGGTGACGGTTCTGTCCATCCATATCGGCGTAACTGTGGAGAAAACGGGGTGAGTACGTTTGGTTGTTTTGTTTGACCAACGAAGCATGAGAACACCCGCACTGTAAAAGTATCAGTGGTGGAACTGGAACACACAGATAAATGTCCTATCCTATTGCCTAGCTGTAGCTTCACGTAGGAGTGTTTACTGTATGTATGCTTATACAGTATGAAAATGTAAAACTGCACATCCACAACACTCAATGGTACACCACACTTTTGATGAACAATGGCTTATTTCAAATCCATCAATTCATCTTTATGGAGGACTTCTTGGAAGAGATTAGGAAGTAAAATATCTTGTAACATTGAGACTGCACTAAACTGAGTGCACTGTGGTATAAGATGTGTGGAGTGTTTTGTTTTGTTGAGCAGTAGTGTGCAGAATATGTGTGGAAGCAAGGCGTTCAGTCACACTGGCAGTTTCATGTCACACAGTTTTGCACAGGTATGATGTAGAAGCTTTTTTGTAGATGTAGGGAGCATTGAATTGTAATGTGTGGTTTCATGTGTGGTACATGTTGTTGTTCTGGGGAGCAGAGTGTGACATGGCGCGTTCTGTGGTGCAGTGCGCTTTATGTATCAGTGATGTGTGTCAAGCTCTCACTCCAGGAAGCTGAGATGAGAATCAGCGAAGAAGATCTTGTTGGTGGTGTAGTCGATGGTCAGGGCATTGGGCCACTCCAGCTTGGTGGTGATGATGGCGGTGGCGCCTGTGCCATCCATGCCCACCCTGCCGATGTACGCCCTGTCGCCCCAGTCTGTCCAGTACAGCCACCTTGTGGATGTGAGGGGAAGGAATTAAACTTGTCAATAGAGTTCAAGAAGGCTCCCTTCCCATCACCATTACACAAATCCTGAGAGCACTCCTCTCCAAATTTTACAAAACATTAATGTACTACATGAATGAAGAATTGGAGACATTCTGACTAAAAGCAAAAGCAGTAGTACTGTATTCTGTTTATATTCACATGCCCTCAGGGCACTCGTACCCGAATTTTGGGTTCACCACCACTGCACGTGGGTTGACAAAGCAGTAGGTATTATTTGGCGAGACGCAGTCTTTCAAGAGCTTCTTGCGGAAACGTCCATCCAGTTCTGAAACGTGAAGTGCGTCGTGGAAAGCGTCCACCCAGTAAATCTTCCTGCAGGGCGCATACACACAAGACAAGATCACTCATTAAGATCACTCTTTTGGTCATATAGTACTGCAGCATTCAGAACTAGGCACCTAGTTGATACCTCTCAATATCTTAAGATGTTGTAAAAAAAATTTTTTTTAAATTATTTATGGCAAAATGCATTTTATGGCTAGAGTACCCACAGAATGGAGAACTTGACTGGTATCGCCTCTGAGATGTTTGACCAATAAATTCCCAGGAAAATCCCTAGGGAGGCCCTATCATTCCAGAATCACAATCTGCTCCTCCCTTTCACTCCCCCAGCCCCAGGCTCACCGTCCCACCCAGTCGATAGCCAGTCCCTCCCCGTTGGGAATGTCGTGGTCCAGCACCACCTGTCGGCCCGTGCCATTGAAGAACATGCGCTCTATCCTGGCGGTGCCCGTATCAATCCAGTAGAGGCGCTGCTCGTAGTGGTCGAAGTCCAGTGCCACCACGTTGGACAGGCCCTGCAGCACCAGTGACAGCGAGCTGCCGTCGGTCGTCAGGTTCCGGATGTAGTAGCGGTTGCTGTAGAGCAGGTAGGGCGCGATGCCGCTGTTCTGTCGGCAGGTGCGGCCGTCAGGCTCCCGCAAGTAGCCCGGGGCACACTTGCAGAAGAAGGAGCCCACAGAGTTCTCGCAGAGCTGACTGCATACGGCCGGGGTTTCCCGGCACTCGTCCACGTCCTCGCAGGCCTTGCCGTCAGGCATGAGCCGGTAGCCCAGCCGGCAGGAGCAATAGTAGCCCGTTAGCGTGTCTGTGCAGTTGTGTGCGCACCGGTGCACCGCCGGGTTTAGGCACTCGTTGATGCCTATTGGATTTGCAGAGAAAAATAATCAGCATATACAGTAAGTAGGATTAATAGGAAAGAAAATAGTTGTCCAGGTTTTTAATGCTTTAAATATGAAAGCTATCAGGCAATATTGCATATACAAATATATAAACATATTGTAGCATGCAAAGTCAAATGGAATCCAGCACAGTTATTTTTTAAATCTACAGTATAAGATAAGATAGAAAGATAAAATGGACACAGGCATATTTCCCTCAGTCCCATGTAGCCCCCCTTACCACAGGCCTTCTCATCGCTGTTGTCAGAGCAGTCCTTCTGGTTGTTGCAAACCTTGTGGATGTCGATGCACTGGCCTGACTTGCACAGGTACTCCCCGGGGGCACAGGTGGGCACAGGGCTGTGGCACAGCCCGTCCAGTTCGTCCGAGTGGTCCAGACAGTCAAAGTCCCCGTCGCACACGAAGGAGGCGTGGATGCAGGCGCCGTTCTGGCAGGTGAACTGGTGGCTGGCGCAGGTGTCGTACGTGCAGCCCACCTCGTCACTGCCGTCCCCGCAGTCGTTCACCCGATCGCAGCTGAGGGGGGGGGGGGGGGGGGAAACAGACCAGACTCTTGATATCTGTGTGTAACATGGACCAGCTCGTTCCACCCAACAGACACGGGGTCGCTGTTGTTTTTCATTACTCAACTCTTAATTGAGCAATTAAAGCAGCTGATAATACAGTTTGATATACTTCACCGGGTTTCTCGGGTCCGAATTGGTTGCTAATTTTAATCTGAAAACAAAAACCAGCAGAAGCTGTGGCTCCCCAGGATCAGAATTGAGGATTACTAATGTCACCTACTCATTGTTCATAGCCAGCTGTATACTCATAGGGGTCTATTTACTAAAGGTTTGCATGTACAAAATGACGTTTAAAAATGTTACCACCTGCAAAAAATTGTCCAAGGTGATCAACTAACGAGGTGCAAAGACGATTGCGTGTGTTAAAATGGAAAGATGTGTGGAGTTTTCATTTTTGCAGGTTAGCTTGGATAAATATGCAATATTGGGTGTCCCTGTTATTTAGCCAAATAGAGGGAAGTGGTCATGCAAATAGATTACTTTAGCACGTGTACTGTGATTTACTAAGCCCAAAAGCTCAAAATTTGAACATATTTTCATTGTATTACAGAGTGTATTCTCTGTAAGGGTTAGCAGACTGAGCTTTGTGGGGTGGGACATACTGGAAGGGGATGAGGATGCACAGGCTGTTGGAGCAGGTAAACTCGTTCAGGTGGCAGGTGCGATTAGGGCAGTTATGTAGCTCGTCCGCCGCGTCAGCACAGTCTTTCTCGCCGTCACACAAGTAGCTCTGTGGGATGCAGCGTGGGCTGCCCGGGTACCAGGGTGGTGGGCAGGTGAACTCCCCCGGGCGGCATGTCCTCAGACCTAACGAGTTCAGCACAAGCGGTGCACAAGCTGAGCTTGAGAGGCAGGGTCCAAAATGAACTTTTTAGCCTACCTGCCAAGGTGGCGAGTAGATGGAAAACATTACCGGACAGACATATTTTTTACCCGGCAAAATAATTAAATTACATCATACCATCTTAGGTGGTCACCTATGCTATTTCCAATCAATTCAATAAACAAAATAACCATTCCCCACTGCAATAACCATTTTAAATGAGCAATAGAGAACACTTAAAGGCTATAGATACAGCTTTTTACCCCATCTAGTGACTCATATGGAGATTGAATTTCATAACAACAAATGCTTAACTACTGTGCCAGTATTGCCATGTCCGCGGTTTTACAGCCAAAGTGGACTACTTTCAAAGTGCACTCACAGGTAAAAATGAAAAGTCGCAAAGCACACACTTTTATAAAGTAAAAATAAAAACGTTTATATTATATATATATTATATTTTGGGCTAGTTCTGATTTGCTATTTAGCTGGAAAGTCTTGCAAGATCTGGAAACCCTGGCTTTTGCTCAAAGCAACTAGTAGCTATTCAAAACTGAGGAAGTCCAGCTTAAAAAGGAATAAAATAGCTAACGTTATATCATATATCTGATAGTTTGCTTGCTAGCTAACGCGTTAGAAGAAAAGATCTCCGTGTCGCTTCTCAAGCATTGCAATTCTTTACTCAGACCAAATGCCGAACCAATGTTGACCCTCGTCTCACTCCGGTTCTTGTCATTAAGGGATGGGTACCAGGGTTTCTTGGGTCTAACGCTACGTTATTGCTAGTTGAGGGCTTCGGTGATGCTGTCGGACAAGCTAACTGGCAACCAACTGATACTCCTGATACAGAGATGGGTGTGGTACCAACGTTGTAATACTACTGGCTCAGGAGTTTTGTTAGAGGCGGGAACTAAACTCTGACATCTTAGACAGAGATAAACACCACACTCTTTTACGTCCCGTAAAATTTTTTTTTGTAATGATAAATTCATAATCAATATTTTTTTTATGGAAAAGCAATGCTTTTATTCTGCACCTTTCAGCAAGCTCTGTGGATGAATTATTTCTTTTATTCTTCATCTGCATAAAAATGTTATTTCCATAGCCTTTAAACTAAATCAGATTAAAAAAATTGATTCAGAGAGGATCCAAAATATTTCAAAATAATATATTTTATATATTTAATTATGCATCAGAAACTGTCATTAATGCCAAGATGTCAGGAAAATGTCTCCATATGGGAATGATATCTAAATCTAAATCTTTTAGTTAGTTTTATAAGTATTTTTCAGTATGTCTGCTATACTACAGTTCAGTCAGAAAGCCGGCTGTTCACTTATACACAAAGTGTATGAACTTGAATTGAAGTGAATAACAAGTTACGGTGTCTCTAGAGGGCCAAGCGATTGCTTTAACCCAAAATTAGGTTGCCACTCTGATGTGTCCATTTTGTTTTTACACACCAGAGTGCCAGGTTAGCCTGTGCAACTGCCAGAGAGATAATTTACCCGCATTACCCGCAACAACTTCATGCTTGTTAATTTGGGGCCTTGTTAAGGGCCTCCTTTTTGACGTTGTCCACATTTCTGCCCATATCTGATATCTCTCCAATCCAGGGGTGTACAATCTTATCTGAAAAGGGCCAGTGTAGGTGCCGGATTTTGTTTTAGCCCAGCACTATGACCCCTGATTCAACTAATTAACTACTCATAGTCTTCAATCGAGACCTTGATAAGTAGAATCAGGTCTTAGTGCTGGGCTAGAACAAAAACCTGTACCCACACTGCCCTTTTTCGATAAGATTGGACACCTCTGTTCTAAACTGTGCTGACACTCCAGATGACTACCAAAACTTTTAGACTCAGGGGAAAGGTATTTGATATAATTTGTATTATCCAAAAATGTTTAGGAAAGTGTACATAACGGTGATGTGAATTTGGGATGTTATTTAATAAACTAAGCAAGAATGTGAGCAGGGTTTCAGTTATGAGGGCTTTTCCCAGCACGTTTAATCAGTAAGTGTGAGGTGATCAAGCTTTTGGGACATCAGAAAAGGACTGGCAGATTCTCTCACCACACTCCAACTCTGGTGCCTCGTCACTGTTGTCCCCACAATCATTGTTTCCGTCGCATGTCAGCGTGACTGGGATACAGTTGCCATTGACACAGGTGAACTGATCGGGGTGGCAAGTACGAACATGATCACCTAGGGAGAGACAGAGAGGCCAGGGGTGAATTCAATACAACACAATACAGTAGCCCCCAAATGTGAACGTACAAAGGAAACCCTAGCTATAAAGCTAAAAACTAAAAAAACATTTGCAGTAGTTTCCCCAAATAATTATAATTAAACTTGTGTAGACATTAGATGGAAGTCAAATTAAATTATTTCTAAATCTGAAAATAAATTCCAGGGAACATGAGTCATTTGGTGGGTTGTTGTATGGACACAATAACGGAATAGCCCAAAAAAAGGTAGATTTACAGATGCTTGGGATATAAAAACTAGTCCTGGGTTTTCTGTACTCAATTCTATAAAGGCAGGAGCCCTATATGGCATATAATACGAAATACAAAGTGGCATATACTGTATATAATGTGACATGTATATAATGTGGCATGTTTATTAAAGTGTCAAAGTTGTTCTCACGGCATGAGGGCGGTTCGTCGGAGCCATCCATGCAGTCGTTCATAAAGTCGCACACCCAGGAATCGGGGATGCACTTCCCCACGTCGCACTGGAACTGGTCCGGTGCACACGTCCTTACGGCTGAAAGCCCAGACATAGCAGAGTTTTAGTCTTGAATGAGTCTTAAAATATTCTTTTTTTCTCTAAAGTGGAAAATATTAGCTTGTTTTAAGTTACTTTTTGCTTGACAAGTAAAATTATCTCACCCCACTGGCAAATCTTGAAATGAGTAAAACTCTCACCCCCATCTTTTTTGTCTTATTTAGCAAAAAAGTAACAGAAATAAGACTGAAGTCTAAATATAAGATTAAAATGCTTGTTAAATTGAGTTTTTTGCAGTGAGCACCGGGGGCGCTCCCCGGCACTTATCTCAGCCTCCCCCCACATCATGACCTGTGTGCCGGTCACTCACCGCAGAACAGCGGGTTTTCGTCACTGTTGTCTCCGCAGTCATTGTATCCGTCACACAGGTCGTGGTGCGAGATGCATATGTTGGTGGTGTCACACTTAATCAAGTTTGAGGCGCAGGTCCGGTCCGCTGGAGGAGACAGGGGCTTTAAGTCACAAACAGGCAGATGTCCACACACAACATGCACACAAATAAAAGTATATATAAAAGTAGCAGGGTCTGCGTGACAAGCCACTATTAATAAAAGTATATATAAAAGTAGCAGGGTCTGCGTGACAAGCCATTATTAATAAAAGTATATATAAAAGTAGCAGGGTCTGCGTGACAAGCCATTATTAATAAAAGTATATATAAAAGTAGCAGGGTCTGCGTGACAAGCCATTATTAATAAAAGTATATATAAAAGTAGCAGGGTCTGCGTGACAAGCCACTATTAATAAAAGTATATATAAAAGTAGCAGGGTCTGTGTGACAAGCCATTATTAATAAAAGTATATATAAAAGTAGCAGGGTCTGCGTGACAAGCCATTATCAATAAAAGTATATATAAAAGTAGCAGGGTCTGCGTGACAAGCCATTATTAATAAAAGTATATATAAAAGTAGCAGGGTCTGCGTGACAAGCCATTATTAATAAAAGTATATATAAAAGTAGCAGGGTCTGTGTGACAAGCCACTATTAATAAAAGTATATATAAAAGTACCAGGGTCTGCGTGACAAGCCATTATTAATTTCAGGAAGAACGGGGTAAGATGACCCACTTTTTACATTTTCACAATAAACAACTTTGGTCAGCATAACTTTTCAGCAAATTGTGTGTGTATGTATTTAGGGCCCGGGGCAGCAGAACGCTCATCCCAAGCTCAGAACTTGTCCCAAGGCTAGTGGCACGCTTTACCCCACAACCACCATTTTGAGAACTGATTCACACAGCAACTCAGACCCACAGTTATGCTATATGACCTCATATACAATATGACCTCATATTGTAGCTTATACAGCTTTAAATTAATATGCAATAGTGTCCCCAACGTATCTCTTTCCAAGACTGAGGACATCTTAACCATGATGAATTCACTACACATGGCAAAAATGTAATATTTGGACCTGGTTCGCTTACCACTCTCTGCATGTGCTCTCCTCCATTACAGTTTCAGTGAAATGAACAATTCTTCCTAAATCTGTGATCACATGGTTAATTTTGTGTATGGTTGCCTAGATACAATGGGTGGCTCATCTTACCCACTGGCTCGGCTTACCCCTACTTTATATGACTATTCAAAACCCATTTGGGGATATTTTCACTGTTGTTAGCTTAACTTAAACAATAATGACAGAGCAGTACTGACAGCGATATCAATGTATAGAGGTACCGCCCCCTAGCGACTCACGGCAATTGGTCTCATCAGAGGTCCCGTTGTCTCGGCAGTCATTCCGTCCGTCGCACACAAAGTCAGCACTGATGCAGCGGCCATTGTTGCAGGTGAACTCAGTGTCGGGGTTGCAGGTGGGGAAGGGGCAACCCTGCTCGTCTGTGTTGTCCCCGCAGTCATTGGTGTAGTCGCACAAGTAGGAGAGCGGCACGCAGCGGCCATTGTCACAGGTGAAGTCCATGGGTGAGCAGGTATGAAAGGCTGCAGGACATACAGACTGAATAAAGGCACAATTCTCTACCAGGCCAAGTGTTTCCTCCTGTCGCAGTCACACTTGATTTTCTTTCATACCTTTGATGGCCCTAAAAGTTCCAGTGGACAAAATAATCCGCTAAATAAATACTAAAAATATGCTGTCATAGAAATAAACTTGTGTGAAATGTATATTTTATAACAGCATTTTTTAAATAATGCTAATTTTTTTATTTTTTTATTAAATGATTCAATGTTTTAAGAGAATGGAAACTCCAAACCTAATGGCTAAGTAGCCTACTTGAAGCTTTATAGACACTGCGCAGTGCTCTGCTGCATTGTGTCCAGTGAATTGAGTGCAGAGGTGGAAATCCAGGGGACATAAAGTAAAAGTCCTCCCCAGTATTTTACTCCAATCACCTGGATTTGCTAATTAACATTCAGTGTTTTTTTCTCCCCTACCAGGGAGTTTTTTTTACCTCATTTTGCTGGTTGGGGGCTAAGGCCTGGTTTTTTGCTCAATTTTCCTTCTGTTTCTCTGTGCAGCGTCTTTGTGACAGTTCTCTGTAAAAGCGCTATACAAATAAAATTGAATTGAATTGAATTGAATTGAACATAATTCTTCAGCGAGTCTATGGGTTGGAAGAAAGACATGGTAGGACTTTTACTTTCTGTCCCCTGGATTTCCACCTCTGATTGAGTGAATAGCGCCAGGTCCTCACCGCACACCCTCTCCAGTTCGTCAGAGTTGTCCAGGCAGTCCTTGAAGCCGTCGCATTTCCACCTCTGAGAGATGCAGTTTCCGTTGAGGCAGGTGAACTCCTCATTCTGGCAGCGGTGCCCAGTGTCCGGGATGCAGTCTTTGCCATTGTTGGCCAGGTACCATTGACCCACAGGGCACTGACACTCAGGGCCAGAGGGACCTGCGGAGGGATGAGAGAGGGACAGGCACAGTGAGGAGCAGGTCCCCAGTTGAGAGAGTTGGAGTGGCTGGGTTGCAAACATAAAATGGCCCTAGGACCTATCAAAAACCAAGCCAAGGGGAAGGGTTTTTATGGGACGAATACATGTAAAAAGTACAGCTACATGAACACATATTAATCATACATAACTCATACCAGTGTTCAGTTTGAGGTCGATTGCCTTGGCAAGTGTTTTCCATTTGTTGACCTTTTTTCAGTAAACCTAAATACAATACTTTTAAAAACTTAAAGCAGCACTTACAAATTATATTCACAATTATTTCACAGGAAACAAGTCCTTATCAGATTCTATCCAACCTCATTTTAGTAATTGATATATTCAGCACCAGACACTTCAAGTAGCATGTAGCATTGGCTTGTAACATTTGGACAAGTTGATTTGATATGTGTTCAGTAAACAGTAAACTAGCAACAAGTATAGCCGTGGATATAGCCTGTTCCATCTGAGAGGTTCTCGGTCCCAAGCAAGATATATACTGTCAACCAGGGGTGGGGAGAAATGAATAAAAAAAAACACAAATTTTGATCTAATCCTAAAACATTGGCTGCATTATTTTTACTTGGTAAGTAGTGAGAAAGTATGAATTTAGGGTTTTCCATACTGGCACTTGACTGAGATCTAGGTAAGCAGGTTTGAGGAGAGATGGGGATACAGTGATTGGCTCACCGGGCACACATGTGTGGCTGCAGCCCCCATTAAACTGCTGGCAGGGGCTGGAACAGCGCTCCTGCTTGGCGGCTGTGAGCACGTGGATGTCGTTGGGCTTGTACCGCAGATCCTGAGCGAGCACTATCAAGTCCGAGCCGTCATCCTTGCTGGCCCGGTAAATGCTGCGCGTGTTCCAATCAGTCCAGAACACGTGCTGCTGGTACACGGTCAAGGCGTACGGGTTCTGCGTCCCGCTGACAATCTCCTGTCGGTTCTGGCCCGTCAGAGAGGAGCGCTCAATCTTGTCCCTGTCAGACAGACACAGCAGCCATCAAGGTAGGGGTCACCTCACGCTAAACAGTAACCTTCTAGGTATGCATTCAATAGCATGTACTGAAGCCCTGTAAAATTGGGGTTTTCTACATGACACGTACAGGTAAGCATCAGCCCAATAGAGTAGTCGGTCTTCATAGTCCAGGGAGAGGCCATTGGGCTGCACCAGGTTGTGGTCAACGATTGCCGTGCGGAAGTTTCCACCCAGTGTGGCCCGCTCAATCTTAGCAGGGCTGCCCCAATCTGTCCAGTACATGTACCTACAGAGAGAAAAACTGGGGTCAAGAAAGGCTACAAATCCAGCCTTTTCGCATGAGCGATTCTCTGAGCATAGCTAATATTGCAGTTCACAGCACACTGTTTGTTGTGTTTGGGACATTTCCCATTATTACCCATAGCAGGGGTCCACAATGATAGCCCGTGGCCGGTTTGCATGGGCGATGAAGGAGCGGTTCTTTCCGTCGTGCCCCATGGACTGGACACTCCTGTTGTAGTAGTCGGTGAAGTATATGCGCTTGTGGATCCAGTCGTAGGCCAGCCCTTCCGGGTCCGCCAGATCTGGAAAAGAGAGACAGGGGTTCCAAGCATTACAAGGGGGTCCATGTTTGAAAGCATTTAAATCAGGTGAAATGTCTGCAATAGGTAAGTGAGCAGAAATCTTACTGGAGGCGATGATGACAGGTGGGCTGGTGACAGAGGTGGTGCTGATGTAGCCAATACTGCTCCTGCCTACGCTAGAAGATCGTGCAAAGTAGACCTTCTTGTCCTGGAAGTCGAAGTCCAGGGCCATCACGGTGTAGCCGAGTGAGACGGCGGGGAACGGCATGCTGTGGTCATCAGGGTCCAGGCGGGCGCTGTTGACGGTGTAGTCGGTGGTGAAGATGAGGTACTCATCCAAGCCAAACCCACATGACACGCCGTTGCTGAGCAACGAGCCGTGGGCACAGCTGCACTTGGGCTCCTGCTTCTCCGGGAGGGCAAAGCACAGCTGCTGGCAGCGCCCGTTATCCTCCTGGCAGGGGTTGAAGCCTACCTGGTTGGCAGCCACCGGCTGGACGTGGGCGTCAAACACCGCCACGTCCGCCAGTCCCACCAAGTCGTCCCGGATGACCTCAGCCGCGTCCGTGTTTCCTGGCAGCTTACTGGCCTGGAAGACTTTTTGCAGTCTACGGTCCACCCACACCATATAGTTCCCAAAGATAGAGACCCCAAAGGGCGCCGGGTATCGGCTGCCGTAGCGCACAATCTGCCGCTGGCTGCCATCCGCCGCCATGCAAGAGATCATGTCCAACGCGTCGTCTGTCCAGTACAGGAAGTCGTTGGTGTAATCTACTGTCAGCCCGCGCGGTGAGGCCAGGCTCTCGGTGGCCAGTACCGTGCGGTTGCGGCCATCCAGCTGGGCACGTTCAATCTTGGGCGTCTGGCCGCCATCGGTCCAGAATAGGTAGCGCAGCTTGGGGCTGACAGCCAGGTCCTGGGGCCGGTCTATGCTGGTCTTCAACAGGACCAGTCTCAGGCTCGTGTTGAGGCGCAGGACCTCCAAGTAGGTCTGGGTTTTGAAGGCGTTTGTGAAGTACAGATGTCCTGTCACATGTTAAAATAGAACAGGTTATTTATCCCCGATCCCCAATCACATTCATAGCATACCTGCAATGTCCTCCATCAATTCAAGAGAGCAAAGATGATCCCCTTATCGTCCTTTGCAATGTGTGCCGCCAGCTGTCACAGATTGTCATTATGCAAATTGGCACGATCAGCTATCTACGATCAGCTATCGATCACAATCTAGTCCAATGAGGCAAGAGAAACACTACTGACTGGAAACCTCCCTCCTTGGATGATGCTATGGACAATCACCATGGGCTACTAGAACGACTACAGGGCTACTGGCCACAGCCAGCATTGGACTGGTCAGGATTTCATTGTGAGCTGTGGGATGCATCACTGTATCAATGACCAATGCTTTAGCTGTGTGGACGGAAGAACAGTAGCTTTGACTTGTTGCACCTGTCATGCAATTTCACCATATGGGGGCAATGAGTTCCTATGAGAGCTGAGATCTTATCAATTTAAAAACTATTGATGTGTGTACAAAACAACTGTCAGAGGAAGAAAAATGAGGTGAGAGCTGATTTGGGACTGAGGATGATTTTTTAATGCAAAATTCATCTTTATTCCTAAAAACTGTCAAGTCACTTCCTTCAAGGTGATTATAACACACTATGATGAATTGAAAAACTGAGCCTGTTCGGGCATGTCTTTTATTGATCACTTAAAACTGACACTCTGAAGGAGTGGAGATGGATTAAACCCAATGGGCCTCATTCATGAAACATTCCTAAATATGTGTGTACATTCACGAAGGAAACAAGTTAGTACAAAACATTTACGCCAGATTCATCAAACCGTACTGGAAAGGCAGATTTGTTCGTATTCCGTGTGTATGTTCATGCATTGCGATTCATCTTAAATGACAGGTGCATGCACCTTATTTTGCAATTACCATAAATCCACGCCCATGAATTACCATATATGGAAGTTGCAAATTCCATTTACAGGTGCATATGAATTCAAAATGGCCCAGAAAAGTAAAAAGAAATAATTATTCCGACACTGAAATTTAAGTTTTATTAGCAGATGTTCAGTAAAGGAAAAAAAAATTAGTATTGTCAGTACTGGTGTCATAGGAACTGGTAAAGTAAAAATGCCTGGCAGGAGATAGCATGTGCCGTCAATGTAGGATTAACCATCACAAAAACTGTTAAATTGTAAAAAAAAATTTAAAACGGATCAACATTAATTTGGAGGTGATGAAACACATAGCACTACAGCTACAGGAGGTGGCCAAGGATGAGCAATTTGCTGAATATATTCGTACCAATAACCACACAGCACAATTCTCCAAATATGAACCCTAACACTAACCCTTACTGCCCTGCAGAATGAAGGCCACTGGGCCACGACGTTGAGCAACGCACATTTTGTATCACGTATGAGCTTCACATTGATGGAGTGATAGCCCTTTCTATTCATATACGCAAACACATTATCAGATGCAGCCATGATGCACGTGTGCAGTCTATGGCACCGAGAAAATCGGGCAGGTTAACCCGCCATTCATCTCTCTCAGTCAACAAATCTGCACAATCCCTAAAGATGTGTTCTCTCCAAAAAAAACGCCATGTGCCAACACTTCAACACCTCCAACAGCGCAAGATCAGCCACTGCAACGCTGGCTACAGTAAGCCACAATTTCGTTAATTGGTTTAACGTCTGTTTTAATTTAACATCACATAGCATTTCAATTTTTATCAATTTAGAAAAATATTACTGGGAGCATTCTTTGTTTTGGGTCTAATTAAACAGGTTAATTTACCTTGCCTACAATTGAGTAATTACATTTGCATTGTGCATTTCAAAGGCTACATATGAATTTAATGAATAAAATATTTTAATTGACATTCAGAAGCAGCATATTTAGCAGCATCTTGAATTTACGAACATGGTACACATGGTTCTGAGCAAGTGTAAAGTTTGTTTGTATGTACAAACAAATCTCAGACACGAAAACTTTGTTGAATGCCAAAATTGCTAATACGAAGATTTACGCACAAATTCGTTCTGCTCATGCTTCATGGATGAGGCTCAATGATTTTGGATACTTTGTTATCTTCTCATAGGTATGATGTTTAGTGACACACAAACATGAAGTAAGAGCACAAAGCTAACCTGCAACCCAGTCTACAGCAATGCCTTGTATCCCGCCTGTGCCAACGCCAGAGGTGACAATGCGTGAATAGCGTGAGCCGTCGGTCTTGGCCCTGGAGATTCCTCTGTAGTAACTGTAGGAGCTGTTATCACTCCAGTACAGGAAGCCAGAGGGAACGTGCAGATCCAGCTTGTCAATCTTGGCATAATAAGCTGCAGTGAGACAAACACATTTGTGGTTATGCTGTTGTACAATATGGTATTACTGGTTTTCACTCCAACGCACAGGCAGTTACAGCTCAGATTGTTGATATGTGGATTTAATATTCGGTTGAGTCTGAGAGATTCCTTTAAATACGTTTGTGCCAAGTGTAAAAATAAAATGGCAAAGAGATATCTTCAACCTCTTTTATTGATTTGTTCATGTCATGATAAATTTGTTTTTAAATCAATTAAGCATTGGTATAAAATAAAATTACTTGACAATCAAGTCCTCTGGAGTACTAAGGCCCGACATTAATTTAAGGGGTAGATTTGATCCAAAATATGCAGAAGAAATGCCTTCACAGCTATTAATGCAAACACAACCCCGACCATGCCTTTGTTAAAGAGCAGCAGTTAATCATTGATAAATGTAAAATATGTATAAACCGCTAAATCAAAACAAATTCTTTACGAGTAGTTGGGGTGAAAACCAGTGTACACAAAATGGCCTCTCTGGGGCTAGGACTAGGAAGTCAATATACTGCCCCAACCCTAACCTTAAAAACATCCTCTACTGAGGTTTCATACAGACAAAAGAGACTGTCCTATATATAGTATAACCATGAAGATTCTGAAACGGATGTTGTTTGGCACAAAATACACTTTACATTAAGACAAATCCTTTACATTAAGACAAATCCAAAGCCTTGTTTGCGGTATGCCTTCTGAACAATACACTTCCGTTTTAGTGAACCACTATCTTTGGTCACTTTTTCAAGCTATTTGATTTTGTTCTAACGTACAATGGATTTCCCCATATTGTATTCTTAAGCAATAGTGCAAAGCATGCCCCTCTGTTTAATTTTGATAGTGACATATTTGAATGATATGTCATAGTTGAATATTAGCCTTTTGGCATCTCTGATAATACACAGTACATAGCTTGATGATTATAAGACGTAATTGCATATTTTACTTTATACTTTATAGATTTATACCACATTTTGGTGACCATGCATACCCCATTTGGGTAACCCTAAGGAATGCATCTCAAATGTTATACTTAATATAGCTTGTGATACATACAGCCGCCCACGGGCACCATGGCCTCCGAGTGATCGGAACTGTTGATGTGGAACCCGCGGATGAGCTTGGAAGTAGACACCATGGCGAAGGAATCATACTGCTCGCAGCGGGAGCCGTCGTTGGATGGCACGAAGCCCGTGGTGCAGGCGCACGCTTTCTGTCCGCCAGGCTTGGGCAGGCACAGGTGGGGGCAGCCCCCATTGTTGGTGCTGCAGGCATTGGTGGTCCCCGCAGAGTCTGTGCAGAGACAGAACAGAACACCTTCTGTCTAACCCCGACCTTCAAAACCAGAGCCAGCCACTACACTCTGTGTAGTCGTTTAGGGCCACAATCACCCCAGGGCCAATTCAGCTGTTAAGTGGTGGGTGTGATTTATGTCCGAGCACTTTGGGGGCACAACAACATTCTTGTTGAGGGTCATCAAAATCCTAGGGCCAGCTCTGTTCAAGACAAGGAGGCTTTAGAACCTCTCAAACCTCTCACACTATATCTTGCAATAAAAAGCAACAAAATGGCTATCCATCGCAAGCCATTATGAGAGTTTGTTTCAGGTACATGCAGTCTAAATTACCTTTTCTGAATAAATAAGGTTGAATAAATTAATTCCTAAGCTAGAGGTGACTGATTCATAGTGTCCTTTACATACTTCTTCACTGTAGTTGAATCAATGTGAGCAATGGAGTGACTGCATGGGCAGTTGACAGTGCCAGGGGCTGCACTCACTGTCTCTGGCGTGGATCTTGAGGGCCCCGACCCCGGTCATACCGCTTCTCATCACCACCATGTTGGCCCCGTTTGCTTTGTCCACCCTTTCAATGACCTCGTAGTCCAGGTCGCTGTAGTAAAGGTAGTCCTGGTGAACGGTGATGCCCCAGGGGTGCGACAGGCCGCTCACAATGGTCACACGGCTGACCCCATCCATGGTCCCGCACTCAATCTGTCAGGAAAAAAATGTTTTGGCATCCTTGGCAAATGGCCTCCTCCACACGACATCACACTATAAATCTGATTTACACGTATAACTGAATTTGGTGAGGCTAAATACTGTAAGTATTTTTATCAACAGTATTATTTTCAACCAGAAGATGGATAATCAGTGCTAATTTTAATGGTATGACCAGCATTTATATACTTAAATAATATGTTTTTACATTTATCAGGAGTTTAAAATTCATTGCAAATGTTATTTCACTTAGCAATTTTACATTAGCAAGTTATACAATATATTAATCTGTGGTTCCCCAGGTAAATAATACCTAGTCTGTGAATGTCAGAGCTGTCAACCAAACATTACGCTACGCTTTAGGTCATGGTGTGCTTTATTGAGGATGGTTTCCTTTTCATCTAGACTTGGTGTATACATACCACACCCGAGCTGGTGACACTCCAGTACAGCTTGCTCGCAGCAATGTCTGCTGTGATGAACCCGATTTGGCCGAGATTGCTGGTGTACAGGACCTTCAAATCACTACCATCCATGTCTGCACTAGCCACCTTGGGTGGGACCCCAGCATCTGTTCCCCTGTCTGTCCAAAACAACTTCCTGCAATATAAATGGTTGGCACCATCATTGTCAAGAAACACGCCACACCAACCACACAACTCATTTACTAAATGTGTATCTAAGGATTACACATTAACAGATAATGAATTTAGAATGCTGTATGTAATCCAAGTACATGAATAGACAGTCAGAGTGCATTTTTACCCTCTGGCTGGATCAAGAGCTATTCCGATGGGCTGCCCCACCCCTTCTGGCTTCCCATTGTTTGTGATGAGAGTTTTCCTGTAGTGCTGAGTCCCATCTACTCGGATGACCTACACAAGAAATTATCTTATTCATATAAGTACTGTGAAATTACTGGAACTGTTCTACAACAATAATAATAAGTGTCATTTGAGCATATAATGTAAGATTTTTTTTACCCAATGCTGTGGTATAAATCAATACCATCACCATGTACAAGAAGCATAATTTATACCTCAATGGCCTGATTTGTGGGATTTGTATAATACATCATTCGGGTTATCCAATCAAAGGCCAACCCAGAGGGAGAACCAATGATAGCTGTTGGAGCAAACTGAGTTCGATTGCTTCCATCAGTTTTCACTCTGAAAATAGACCCCTGTTGAGACAAAGAAGAAAACATCTTTCTTCACCAACAATCACACATCGGTGATTGAACATGCCTTCTGTATTGGTGTTACTATCTGCCTGAGGCAGATCACTTTAGGGTCAAATATGTCAGCATTTATCATTAATTTTGGGATTTGTTTTATATTCTTACATTTACGTACAACTATCAACTAAAGTTACCTATTATGAATAATGAGGCATTGTATTGATCAGATAATAATTAGGTTTGCATAAATTTCTGACCTCATTTTAATTATTTCTGTGGTGCCGGACCGGTCAAGGTTAGAAATAGGAACTCCAGTACTCTAAGCTCAGTGCCATTTCTACAAGGTGAATTAGCTCAGTTCTGAACACAGTTCTGAGTCTGCACTCTAAAATTATTTGTCACTCACAGAGCCCTGGACCCAGTAAACAAACTGCTCCTGGTCATCAAAATCAATGTCACGGCCCTGGCTGATGCCCGACACTGGGGTCATTGCATTGGTGGATGTGTCATTGGGGTCAAGTGGAATTCCCAAGATCGTTGTGGCCCTCACAACCATCAGGAATGGGCTGTCGTCTGAAGTAAATAAACAGTTGCGGTTAACGTCTTCGCTCAGACAGGCAGGTGCTATCTGAATAAACAGAGGCACTTACGCCAGGTCCTACCTTTGGTGCATGTGTGCCGGTCGCTGTTCAGATTCCAGCCTGATTGACAGGCACAGGAGAAATACAGAGGCCTCATTCCTGACAGCAGGCACAGTTGACTACATGGGCTGTTCAGGCAGGGGTTGACCGCTGGTTAAATGAAAATCACATTCGTTCATTGAGGGGCTAACGAGTTAATTAAAGGCAAAAAACACTTCATTACTCATGAGTTTCCAAGCCCTCTAACAGAGCCAGTGTCCAAAAACAATAGGTTTCTCTTGTCATTTAAAGCACAATTGAACTTTGGTAGAACTTTGGGTTGTATAGTTACCTGGCCATGATATGGTGGCAACATATGTTCGTTAGTTGCTCTGTGCTCCCCCGGGGTGATAATCGAGAATAGGGTATTTGTCGCTCTCCATTCACTTCTACAGCACAGCTAAAACGGTCTCAAAATGACACTTGTAGCACATATACGAACGCGAACGAAGCTGGCCCTTTCCTGGCTTTTTTCGTATTTGATTTGGAATGTATATTCGGTAGGTAATTCTTGCGCCAGAAACTGCGTTATTGTGCCCATGCATCAGAAACCACTCATTGGTCCAAATTTCCATGGAAGCAACCATTCCTGTACGGAGTTTTCACTAAATTTCATTAATCCAATGTTTTATTTGATTTAAAAATTCAGGTGAATTACACTTAACAATTGGTTGTGTAATTCTATTTCAAAAGCAGGGTTTACACCATGTTTCGGTTGTGACATATTTAGGAGCAGTCAGTAAATTCATCCTTATTCAGAAAAAATTACATGAGATTTCACTGTACATCTAGGATATTTATGTAACTCAGATAAAGTGTAACACATATATTATAAAAGAATTTTGCAAAAAGAATACAAATGTACACTTTTCTCAAACCCTCAATTTGCAAGACTTCTGTAGAATGGCCCATAAATATATCAGAGGAGGCCCATCCATTGAGGACAGGGAGGACTGTCCTCCTCAAGAATTTGAAGGGGGGGGGAGTCTAAAAATAAAAAATAAAAATTCTCTGAAAATAAGTACTTATTTGAACTTAATCACTGTCATATCCATTTCTAAAATGCGTCTCTTTTGCCAATGGTAAAAAAAAAAAAGTCAACAGCGCCCACTAGTGCAATGGAAAACTGTAGCAGGAGGAGAAATTGCTCTCATCCTCCATAACTTGACTTCTATTCAAATGTAACCTCATACCGCAGCCTCTGCTCTACTATATTTTACATTTCAAAAATTACATATTGGGAGGATAAGCTCCCTAATGCCGTCAGACCAATTAGCCTCAGGAATAAAAGATTGACATATTGTACATCCAATTAAAGTATGGGAGGGGTTGATCAAGTGTCATGATGCATGCAAGACCGTCATGCTCCGTTAGAGAGAAAGAGAGAAGCTTGTGATAAAAAATATAGCTGTGCAAATATATAGATTCTTTAAATTGTAGTTTTTAAATTGGGGGTAATAGGGCGACAAGGAGAGGTGGTAGTAGTAGTTACTTTTTGTTATTCAATTGGAGGAGCTTGGCGATAGAACATATTTTTTCTGACACTAACGTTAACCTTAACATTATTTCATAGGGTATTGGCTAGCAAAGAGAGAAGCTTGTGTTGCGATTACGTTAGCTGTTCTATTGTTTCAAAGGAGAGCTAGCAGACGTCAAAACTTTTTGGAGGGAGCAAACTTAGCTAACATTCGCTAGCTAACAATAGGCAGAATGAAAAGAGCGTAGGGGGACGTGGTAAATGTTTTATTGCAAAATCCATTCCAGTCATTGGAATACAGGGAGAAGGTGCGGATTAAAAAGAGGCTGCTTCCAAAAATCAAGTTTACCAAGAGAAACGAAAAGGTGGTCATGTTCAATTCATCAAAGTCACACTTGGCTTATGGGCAGCCTCGCCAGCTACGCGTCGGCTGTATTTCTGTCATGGGTTTTCGGCAGCCCTTTTTTCCTTCAGTGGTCGTTCTCCGTCTGAGCAGCGCTAAGGCGCTCTCGCCTTACTTTTCCATTCCGCTCCGAGCTTTCGTGCTGTCTTGTATTCAGGACACCACTTTGCCCCAAAGTTTTTGGAGTAACGCGGGACTTTCCTCTGTGCATTTAGATTTTAGAATTCTTTCTCCATCTATCTGCACTTTCTGTCCCCCGTTTCTGTTTTCCTTTCTTGTTTCGCCGGGACTGTTTGTCTCTACCGTTCCTCTGTTTACCTCTCTACAGCCTGCTTTCTTAGTTATTTTCATAAAGACAAGTCTTATGATAAATGTACGCTTGGGCTTTGGCCCCCTAGTGGTGGGACGTATCCGTCCCAATTTTTTATAGTGTTCATATTTCTCTTAAATTCTAAATTATAACGTTAATAAAACACGGAACTTTCGACGCAAAATTGTTAAAAACAGTCACAGCCTGCGAGCACATTCGTTTATATGCTTATCAGCTCTGAGGTTACACTACAGAGCCATAAAGCAGCAGGGTGCTAATAGCCCAACCCACTTTTTTTATTTGTTTACAGCCTTCACCTCGCTGCAGTCACAGGCAATAAAATGCATATCAAAAAAACTCTTGGTACAGTTTCTACACGCTAAAAAATCAAGATCCGATTTAGGAACAATTGTATGTTACTGAAAAGTTGTATAAATGAACATTATGTGTTTTTTCCCCGTGCTCACTTCACTACGCATACAATCGATGTTCTTCCGGTTTTGTTTCAATATATTTTATTTTCTACAAGATCTCTTGATAAACATGTTTAATCAATTACATTTTATACCTGGTTATGCAGTTATAACTGTTCTCTGAAGAATCTTGAAAATTTTTTCGTAATCCATTTATCCATTCTCCAGCAAAATCTCGATTTCCATGGTGCGTACCCATCGCATTTGCGTTTGTATTACGTTACTACCGTTGCGTAAAAACATTACTAGACTGCTTCAGGGTTGACCTAACGTAAACCACGTAGTTCTTCTACGGGGTTTCCTTCCCTTTTAAATGATGTAAAATATGTCATATTCTAGCGAATGGGAACGGCGCTGTATCCACGCGTAACGACAGCCCATAGGGCAATCGGCTGTGCGCTCCTGACTGTCGACAGCATCAGATGACGCCTGTGGCCATTTTTACTGAGTTTATCCTGGAAGGGATGGACTGGATTGCTGTACAAGAACGTTTTTAGTATATCCAGATGATATTTAGCAATGTGTAGCTTTTTTGTGAGCTGAAAAACTGTCCTGTGACGTATTTTCTCTGTACGCATACGAGGTTTGCTGTATGGTGTAATGGCGCTGGTCATGTCTTTGCTGCTTCAACTATTGCGATTATTTTATACATTTATACGCGAACGTGGCAATCAACGGTGGAAAGAAGAGCGCTTATTTCACGGTTGCTGAGGTTTTGGAGGTGTTCCACCGCAGTGTCCCAGAGGTGAAGAAGTCTGTGCTCTGGCAGAGCAATGACTCTTGTGGCATGGACCCGTGCCTGGACATGTAAGTGTTTTTAAAAATATATAATACAAATTATTATTATTATTATTATTATTATTGTTATTATCATCATCATAATCATCAACAGTATGGAGCGCTATTATCTAGAGTATTTTTAGTTTGATGATAAATGGATTCTCGCAGGAGTTCGCTAGTTAGCTTCTATGTTGTCACAGGCTGGTAAGGAGCTGCTAAAGGGGTTTTGTAGCGTTCATTCGCAATTTCTTTGTGTAGCAACCAACACAAGGGCTAGTTGAATTCATGCATGAAACTACACCATTCTCAGTACTTTATTTCACGGTTCAGTCAAGACATTACAGTATTATAATAATGTAATTTAGTTTGTGCAAGCTGACAAACTAATTCATAAATCCTAGTTAGCTACGATTGCTAATTATGTTGGAGCTAATATCAGACGTACTGTGGATGTAAGATCTTTTAATGTATATACGTATATATATATATATATATATATATAATATATGTGTGTGTATGTGTGTGTGTGTGTGTGTGTGTGTGTGTATATATATATATATTTTTTAAAATAAAATTTAAAAAAATTTCCACTTAATTGTAATACTTGCCATATGTCTTTTTGAGATAATTTGTGTTCTAATTTTTTAGTGATTCTACTTAGTAATGTACTTGAATCTGTCTTTTTCAGGGAGGACAGTGAAGACACCCCTCCCCCACCTGACACCTCTGTCGTAGGAGGTGGTAACAGACAGATTTGCCAAATAAAGTGATGTATAATTCATTACTTTTGCTGTAAAAAGTCAAGTTGAAGGCTTGTTATAGATAAACCTGTTATTCTGCTGGCTTATGGGGCTCTGATAAATCTAATTTTGAAGTACAGTGCCATTTTAAATGTAAAGCAGATTGGTTGGATAACATTAGGGTAAGTAATCCTTTTCGGAGAGGTATTTGGGCACTTTTGGGCACGCTTTGTAAGTGAGTACCCTCATACACATAAACACAAAACATGTGTAGGTTAATTTTCTTCACATTCTGTATTACAAAAAATGTTTTAAAAGAAAAATAAAGTTTTCTGATGATTGACATGCCTAGACAGAAAGATATGCACATGTTTTATATTTGGCAAGGTTTGGAAAGGTTTTGGGACACATCGGCCCCGTTTTGGTAAAAATACCAATGCATAAGGAAAGCCTGTAGATATCTTTACCAAATTGTATACCCAAGTGGACAACATATTAGTGCAATAGTATAAACAATTCTGGCTTGCTCCAGTACTTTGTAGTTCAGATATTCAGTGATAAACTATAAAAACACAAGGCGTTTTGTACTTTTTTTTGTATTCTTATGTGTATTTTGTATAAACTGTATGTGACCACTTTGACATACATTTATTCTGTTCCAAATTTCTGAATGGTACAAGCCTGTTCTTTCATTGAAACTTTCAACCATGGACAGGGGAATAGTTTTTGAGATATTGGCACTTAATTGACACTAGTAAAAACTAGACGAAAATTGGGCCAAATGGGCCAAAGTAAATAGGGTTAAAACGTTTGCATTTCTTGAATCTAACGTTACAGACTTTAATTCATTTTTCACACACAGTCTATTTTATAATTATGTACATTAGTCATCTTGGAACTTTGTTGTTATTCAAATCAAGATTGAAGGTTTAATATTGGAGCAATTTGATTTAGGAATTAAATTTTGTTTCAATTTTAATTACAATTAGCTATATTTTTTTCCCATCTAAGACATCACCAAGATGAACATTCTAAGTCTCATTTTATCAACTTAGGAGGGGTGACTTTTGCAAAAACGTTTGGTGGGGGGGGGGAGACCCTAAGTATTTCCTTCACAAATATACTTCTGTCCTCCCGTTTCCAAACCCACCAGCCGCCATTGATATCTATGGTAAACAAACTGACCTGCCGATATTTTGGTATTCTTTCCTGGTAGATTGCTAACAACATTGAAGAAAACAGTAATAATTTTAATTACACAAAAAAACAATATGTATTGTTTGTATTGACAGAATCCGCTTCGTTCGTATACATGCTAGAAGTTTTGAGACTGTTTTAGCTGCGCTATAGAAGTGAATGGAGAGCAACAAATACCCTATTCTGGATTATCACCCCAGGGGAGCACAGAGCAACTAATGAACATATTTCACCACCATTTGGACTCATATCATAGTCAGGTAACTACACAACCCAAAGTTCTACCAAAGTTCAATTTAGCTTTAAAGGGCATAAAAAGTACGTAAAATGTTGTACTCTTCTTCTACATGTGTGGCACGGTCCATTCAGTCCTTACCAGGACGCTGTTTGACAGGGTGATTCATCACAATGCCCATGGGCTGGTAGATATTAGTCATCAGGGTGGTCACGTTCCCTCCATGCCATTTGTTAGCCCGGATAACCCTACTGGAGTACCGCTCTGTCCAGTACACATAGTCCTCAAAGATGGTAATGCCATGAGGGTGCTGTAACAACTGCGCAAAGAGCCACCATGGGGTCAAAGGTTAACATCGGCTTTTCTTGATGGCAAACTCCTCAGGTGTTAGCTTGCTGAATTACACAGATTTTTATGCCCACAGAAAACTCACCAGATCACTGGCAAAGACCTGGAATCGATTGTTCCCGTTGTAGTCACAATAGTCAATGTAGTCAAGATAGGCATCTGCAAAGTATAGCCGGCGGGTGGGATAGTCAATGGTCAGCCCGTTGGGCCAGTACAACTTTTTTGTTACTATCGCTCGCCGGAATGCACCATCCATTCCGGCCTTCTCAATTCTTGGATTCTGGCCCCAGTCCGTCCAGAACATCAAATTGGTGCTATCACAGAACAGTTAAAGAACACATTAATTTCACATTTTTGCAGTACTCATTTTGGTCTAACAAATGCATGATAAAATCAACACTTTAGCAATATCTAAAGTTTGCATATCTGCTGATCTACAATTTATATTTGAAAATCTACAATTTGTATTTGAATTTACAGGGAAATTTTAACCACTGTGAAATCCTATGGTTATGTTCCTGAATGCCAATGTGAGTCAATGTATGTTTTGATCCTTTTATAACAACACAGGCCTACAAGTTGCGTGGGTCCAGAGCAAGTCCACGAGGGCTGGTGATGTTCTTGGTCAGGAGTATCTTCCGGAACCGGCCATCCAGAGTGGCCACCTCAATATTCTCCATCACAGAGTCAGTCCAGTAGAGATTCCGGCCCACCCAGTCCACAGCCAGGCTCTCAGGCACTGTCAGTCCAGTGGAGAACACCTGAACACAAAAACAGGTAGGTCGCATGCAAATGTGATTTAGAAGATAAATGTATTTCATTTTGTTTTCTACTAACGATTCCCCCAAGTCCTATTTACAATAAACTGTCAACAATGTACTGTGAACTGGTGTCCAGTAAAACTCCTGCTTTCACATTGCAAATTTTACTTCCAAATAATAATATTGGAAATTTTACATTTACATTCATTTAGCAGACTCTCTTTTCCATAATATTAAGTATTTTTTTGCCTAGGATATCAAGAAATATTAGGCAAAAAATACTTAATATTATGTCTACCTTGTATATTAGGCAAACTGTGTATGGACACTTAACCGTTTTGTGTTCTTTCTCAGAAGACTAGTAATACACAAGGCCTTAAAATTGCAGCCTGTATATCAGAATGTACCACACCTCTCGTCTATCTGTGCCATTCTGCCAGGCACTCCAGATCTTCTTTTGGTATGCGTCAGCCCAGTAGATGCGGTTGGTCACCCTGTCAAAGTCTACAGTGACGATGTTGGAGCCGCTGACCACAGGCTTGATGACAGTGGGCCTCTGTTTGATGTTGTTGGAGATGATCTGACTGCGCTTGGTGATCAGCAGAATGGCATACTGGGGGTCTGCAACCAGATCACTCGTTTTTAGGGTGGCCAACTCACTCAGTGCAGACATCACAGATTGGCTTAAAGGATAAGTTCGCTATTTTGGACCTTGGACCCTATTTGCGGTCTGTCTTCCATGAACCTGACACATTGAGTCCATATTTTCGCTGATCGGTCCAGTATTGAGCTAGCTACAGATTTCCTGTAGGCTCTCACTGGGCTACAATAGAAGTCAACGGGGCAATTAGAAATGTTATGGAAAAACAACGATAAATGTGCTTTCATGTACAATAAATGAGACGGGAAGCTCAGGGTGTATTGTTACCGGTCTCAGTATGCTCTCCTGTGAAATGTATCTCAATCCGAACATTTTTACGTGCTTGGCATGGCTTGGAAGTAAGCATTTCTCTGTTGCTTGTTTTCGCTGCTCCCGCGAGTACTATGTGTCGGGGGTGGGGGAGCGGGAAGGTGTGCCGGTCGTTTACGAAACTATCTATGTGAGCAGTCTGCGTTTGTTTACCTGCAGCAACGTAGGCTACAATTTCCACAAAAAACTTGGATGATGGATGACTATAATGATTACGAAGACGAAAAATTCAATTTTGACTTTGACGTTACTGGCTACAGATTTGAGCCAGAATACACGGACACGGAACTACAAGAGATGGATGATAAGAGAGCAAGAGAAGAGAGAGAGGCTGAAGTTGCGCAGGTAATGTAAATGATTACAAATGATGATTACAAACACTGCGTTACAAATAGTTCTGCTGTAGGCTACTAGCTAGTAAACTCCAACGGGAGGTCAGGATTTGTGATCAACTGCTTTTCAAGCGGCCTCTCTACAACATAGCTAGACTGCGGAAGTTTACAGTGCGAGGTAGTGCGGTCGGAGAAATAGTTCTGTTTCAAATGGAACTGTTGTTTCAACGTTCGGTTTGCGTTTGCGATAGCCTACATTTCACAGGAGAGCATACTGAGACCGTAAGAATACACACTGAGCTATAAAAGCACATTTATCGTTGTTTTTCCATAACATTTCTAATTGCCCCGTTGACTTCTATTGTAGCCCAGTGAGAGCCTACAGGAAATCTGTAGCTAGCTCAATACTGGACCGATTAGCGAAAATATGGACTCAATGTGTCAGGTTCATGGAAGACAGACCGCAAATAGGGTCCAAGGTCCAAAATAGCGAACTTATCCTTTAACATACAACTATAAGTTTTTCTGAGAGATGACCAAAAACAAATGCTTGTTTTTGGAATGTTTTGTTGAGTTGGATTAACAACAGAATTGAAAAGAATTTGCCATGATAAAATTCAAAAACTCTAAATTGTTGTGCTAGAAGCACTCTACCTTGGCTGTACATACTATGCACGGTATATCGCATGTTTTTAACAATGAGTCAAAATGTTTTCGTGTTTATCTCAAAAGAATAAATGAATAAATACCAGAGGCCTTGCAAACACGGCCATTGGGTTCAAGCTGGTAGCCGTCCTCACAGTAGCAGCGGAATGAGCCACGCTCATTGAAGCATGTCTGGCTGCATGTGCCAGGTATCAGGCACTCGTCGATGTCGTCGCAGGTTTTTGAGTCATTGAGGAGCTGAAAGCCTGGCTGGCAGGTGCACTGGGCCCCAAATGGCCCCTGCACACAGCCCCCACTGCAGCCCCCGTTGTTCACGGCACAGTCGTCCTCGCCTGTAGAAAGAGAGACGAAGTGGAACAAATCTCCCCAAACATCCCCTTCACCTTATTAAAGCAGGGCAATGAGCTGTGATGGCAAGAGATTTGAGCTGATTAGATTCTGTGGCCTTAATCCAAAAGGGAGCATTTCTGGGGAGAGACACGCACAGGAAAACAGTATTTTCAATGTTGTCTGAGGACTCTTAAGGTTCTGCCGTATCTATTGGCTTAATTAACAAAGCATTTATTTTTCTCCTTCTCTTTTTTCAAAAGGAGAGCAGACAGTCTGCCCTCCTTTCATATGTATTGCTTTCTTTAGACAGGTTTGAAAGCAGAGAGGGTACAGATAAACAGATAGAGAAGGTGCCACGGCAGGGGATTTAACCCCTGCACGGGGACCTGCATATGGCTCGAGAGTTGGACTGCGCCAAATGTAGCATTGCTGAACTGGATAAAAAAGCCCAGGGGTTGTTTCTGTCGTACTCACTGCAGAGGGGCGACTCATCCGCCCCGTCGGGACAGTCCTGTTGGCCATCACACACTTGATCCAGCGTGATGCATACCTGGTCAGTGGGGCAGAGCCACTGGCCAATGGGGCAGCTAAAGGGGGGTGTGGGACAGCCCCTCTCGTCGCTCATATCCTGGCAGTCATTGTCTCCGTCGCACACCCAGAACTGGTATACGCACTTTCCGTTGTCGCACTGGAAGAAGTTAGAGTGACAGGTGATGGGCGGGCAGCCATTGTGCTCGTCCGAACCATCCTGGCAGTCCAGGTGCCCGTCGCACTCCCACGTGCCCGGCAGGCAGAAACCGTCTAACTGGCACTGGAACTCGTCGTCGTGGCACAGACCTGGACCGCGTGTGGCTGCAAGATCATGCAGGTGTCAGCATCGCTAACAAACTGAGGGACAGTCTCAGTTATGCACACACCTAGCATTTCAAGAACTTGTCCTGCTCTGAAGATTCAGCTGCATGGATATCACTCTTATTATTCAGGAACTCAGACCTTGCATGCAGCTGTAATTCTTAAAATGAAAGCTCCATCAGTGACTTGTATGGGATGCAAAAAGACTTGAATGGGCAATAATGAAATAATGTGATGTACAACTCTTTTGGTTTACTTGGCTTTATGCTGAAGCATGTGGATACTTGTCACGCAAACTGAGCGACAGTCATCAGTATCATAAACGTCCCTAATAACCACCCAGCCAAACTGCATTCACTTACGGCACCCTCTTTCGTCGGAGTGGTCTCTGCAGTCGAAGACGCCGTCACAACGGTAGATCTGGTTAACACACTGGTCTCCGCTGGCACAGGCAAACTCACGAGAGTCACAGGAAAACTCTGAGAGAATACGAAGCATTAAACAGCCTGAGCACAGACAATAATAAAATAAAACAGCCTGGGACACCCCTTGTAATAGGGCAAATTGCAACACAAACTATTTACATAGGCCAACGTATTTTGGAGAGAGAGGGTGCAGTCAATCTTTTGACCTGGGAAGAAAGTACACAGAAAGAATCTCTCACCGCAGTCCTTTTCATCGGATCCGTCCAAGCAGTCCTGGTCTCCATCGCAGACATAGGAGTTGTAGATGCAGCGGTGATCTGGACACAGGAAGTACCCTGGGAGGCAAGTGGTGATGGATGAATCTGGCAGGGAAACAGAAAGGTAGAGACATATTATTTATATGGAATGTGGAATGTGGCTGGCTCTACAAATTGTTTAATATGGGAAAGATGGGAAGGTTTAGGGAGGGCAATGGATGGAGGGGATGGGGGCTGTGTGATGTACACAGCCTACATTTTGTCTTTACATATATTCCATTCATACAACTGGGTATTTACTAAAACAGGGTAAGCACCTCACACAAGGGTACAACAGCAGTGCCCATCTTGGAATCAAACCTACACCCTCTAAAGTCACAAGTTCCCTTACACTACACATTTGCCCATATATATGAAAGGCTGATACATTATTGCTTCAAAGGAACTATAAACACAGTTAAACTGTTATATTATGTTGAATATTAAACATCAGGAATCAGGAATTGTTGGTTGGTGATATTATATGTATAAATAAGAAATCCCTGTCCACAAAACCTCCTTAATTGTCATCATTTCTGCATGAAAACCAAAGCTCAATGTTCATTTTTAAAATAATTCATGGACTTTACAAAGGTTAGTCCTCAGTTCCTCCCAGGTCCTGGTATCTCGATACTCACTGCAGTTCCTCTCATCTGAGCCATCTCCACAGTCGTTGTCCGCATCACACACCCAGGTGCTGAGGATACAGTTGCCGTTGTCACAGGCAAAGTGCGACGAGCCACAGGTGGTCGGGCGCCGGGTGGGACAATTGTCCTCGTCTGTCCCATCCCCGCAGTCATCCTGGCCATCACAGCGCCACCCGGAGGGGATGCAGTGTTTGTTCCCGCAGGTGAATGCTCGAGGGGAGCAGGTCATCCCTGTCAAGAGGAAGATACATAGGGCCAGATTCAGAGTTGAGATAAGCACACGCAAATGGGACTTACTCCCGAAATTCCAGGAGTAAATTTGTGATTCAGACATTTGACTTATCCGCTGTTTTAAGCGTCCAGTATATACGCGGCATTACACGCAGGGTGGAGATTTGATGAAAATGAGGCGTATCTGCAAGATAGGCTTATTCAGAGTTTTCACTTAATCTTTTTTTTTTCACGCAACTTTGTTCAGAAAAAAAGGTGGTTTACCTCTAGCGCTGCCAATAGTTGATTATAAAAAATACAGCATCTTTCGCAAAAATGGATATTAGAATGAGTGCATGTTCTTTGATAATAATATTAGTCTTATTTTCCTTTGCCTAGCCTACTTGCAATTATCAAAGAAGAAAAAATATGTAAAGGTAGGCTATGATTGACCGTCTGGTAGCCTATATTATACCAGACCAATATTAGATGGATTAATTGATAGACAGTGTCTGGATCATATTCACTTTGACAGAGATGATTTTGTAGCCTACTTATGTCAGCACAGCTTCTCCAAAATTATTAGGAAGCGCAAAGTAACTCCCCATACTCCAGGTCAAAATCTTTCCCTCCTTCCTGGCCACATCCTTCCAGCATGTGACAGATGCACTCAAAAGATAAATCGTTGGACAGTGTAATGGGCTATTATTATGTATACAGTCAAGCCGGAAAGTCTGCACACCCCTTTCACCTTCACGTTTTATTACGTTACAGACTTATACTACAATAGATTGAGTTCATTTTTTGCCTCAAACATCTACACACAATAGCCAATAATGACGAAGTGAAAACAGGTTTTTAGAAAATATGCAATTTTATTTTACTGACAAAAATAGGTTATTTAGGGGTTACATATCTGTACACACCCTTAGCCTAATACTTGGTTGCTACACCTTTGGCAGCGAATACAGCTTCAAGGCATCTTGGGAAAGAAACTACGAGCTTGGCACACTTGTTTCTGGACATTTTTGCCCATTCCTCTTGGCATATCCTTGCAAGCTCCGTCAGGTTGGATGGGGAGCGTCGGTACACAGCCATTTTCAGCTCTTTCCACAGATGTTCAATTGGATTCATGTCTGGGCTCTGGCTGGGCCACTCAAGGACATGCACAGACTTTCTGATTGCGGTGCTCTGCTGCAGGATCAGGGGCTGCTTGGTCCACTTGGCGGTTCTTCTTGACCACTGGGTGCTCCTTGCATCTCGTCTCCGGTCCTCCGTGGCCGATAGCCGGGGGTAGATGAGCCCGCCTCACTCAGTTGGATGGGCGTCATGGACGGCCGTGCTTCCTTGTGGAGCGAGGGCTCTTCCCCGGGCGTGCAGGCTGCACGGGGCCGTGAGACGAGACAGTGAAGGCCCTGTCGAGTTGAGCGGACAACTGATACCTGGAAGAACTGGGAAGAACTACCAAGCGGACCAAGCAGCCCCTGATCCTGCAGCAGAGTCCCCAAAGAGGCAAGCGGTCTGCAATAGGATGACGCTGCATAGTTCGGGAGAAATAATGCGACCGGTTCCATTATCCACTCCTACGAACTACAACCCTGACGACGAAATAAACCAGTTCCAGGGACCCAAGATGAGGTGGCCGGTTCCCCTATCTATCGCTACCCCTACGAACGGCAACCACAGGTTCAGGGCGACCGGATTCCCCCTTTTCATTGTGAGTGTGCGATCCAACGCAGGAAACCATTCAAAAGACTTTGATGCAAGTAAGGCTGTAACATGGGCAATAGCATATTAGTTAGCAACCGCAGCATGTTTGTGACTGGATGTATGTAACTGTACTATTGAATGGTTAATGTACAGTTGTGTGTTATGTAAAAGTTTTGTGTTACCATTTTACTTTGGATGGCTGTAAGCCATCCACCGCGCTGCGTTAGGTTTAATGCAGAACGTATCTTGCATGTGATCTTTCTTTAAACACTAACCAGTCGTAATATTAACACTGCACGCTGATCTCAACACACACGCATTGATGAAATTTAACTGTAAGCTTCATGGCTGTTGGAGTTAATTCTAAGGCAAGTACCTGGTACATGCGCAGTAGTTTGGGGCTATATCTCTGCTCTCACTACAGGTAGAATGTTGGCTGAGAGCTCATTTTAATCAGGAGGAGAGCTACTTTTCTACAAACCAAACATAATTTTTGGGTGGAATTCCCCTTTAAAATGATCCATCCATGTCTACTGCATATCTGGCAGCAGAGTGATGGTTTGAGGCTTGTTTGATACCTCAGACCCTTGATGACTTACAGCCATTTAGTCAACCATGGGTTCCATACTATTTCCATGTAATTTACAGCTTAATCTAGTCCCACACCCCAATTCCCATAGAGATCCATTCAAATGCAGAGACGTTATAGTATTGCTTCTAAGAGTTCCTGAAAATAAGATATCAAGAGTCTCTTTTTTTGCCCCTGTCCCAACTTTTTTGGAACATGTTGCAGGCATCAAATTCGGAATTAGCGTATATTTACAAACTTAATAAAGTTGATAAGGTAAAACATTATACAATGAACCGGCTACTCGGCTATAAATTATCATGCATACTGGATGTAGCTGGTTCAGACTAATGCTACACAAACTCAGTGTTATGCAACAACAGAAAACATTCCTTTGTTCTACCTGGACTTTCAGTTGACTTTTCTACTGTAATGTTAGCTATACCAGTCTGTAAACCTGCAGTCTAGAAGAAGATGTACGTAGGAAACAGCGTAATTAAATTATTTTATTTTTTTTCATTTCCCGCCACAGCTTTATTTTTATTTGTAATTATATTTCATAACAATGTTGTGCTAAAGCCTCTGAGAGGGAAGGGTATAACAACAACACAAAAAATAAAATTTAAAATAAACAAAATTATAATAATAATAAAAAAGAAAATAAAGCAAGTTAATCAAAGAAAAGAAAAATAATAACAATAATAATAATAATAATAATAAATAAAGAAGAGGGAAAAAAAATTTAAAAAAGGAGAAAACAGAAAAAATAAATAGATATAATAGCATATAGAAAATATAGCAGATTTTGTTTGTGGTTGCAGTGGCTACAGATATGTAGTGTAAACAAACAGGGTACAGACATGTAGAGCAAATTGACATGTGGGAAAAAATAAATAAATAAATACGGTCATGTATGTGGGTTTGGTTTTTGGATGAGTTCTGTTATGAGTTTAGATGAGTTAAGAATGTATTCCAGGTTTCATTAAAGACTGATATATTGTTTTTTCTGGAAGCTGTTATTCTTTCTATAGAAATGTTTTCTATAAGTAGGTTGATCCAGTGAGTGATGTGACAAGATTTTTTAGATTTCCAGTTTTGAAAGATTATTTTCTTAGGGATAGTTAGAGAAATAAGTAATGGGTTTCTGTATTTAGTTGGGAGGGTGACTTGTGTAATATCTCCCAGCAGGCAGAGTGATGGGGACAATTTAATTATTGATTAACTTATATGGTTGCATGAGTGATCACTTGAAGTGAACAAAGTTTAGATTCACATGTGTGTCAGTGTGATGTTCACTGTGATGTGTCAAATTGTGAATGATAATTGAATGATTAGTAAATAACATGTGCATTGCCCCAGTCCTCCTTTCCATTTTGTAATTAGTTTCAGGTGCGTGTGCCTTTATAAATCTCCAGACATGGTTTGCCAGGGAACGGAACTTGACACGGCATGGTGGAGGGAGTCTTTATGCTTTATTCTTTATGCTTGACAATGATGGAGGGAGTCTTATGCTTTATGCTTTATGCTTGACAGTGGTGCTATTCGGATTTAATACAAAGCATTAGTATGCTAGTACTGTTACCTTGTAACTGCTGCGCTGTAATCGGTGTCAGCTTTCAAGTACCGTTGTATATTTTAGAATCTGACTACTACCTGTGCTGTGTGAATTCCTCTTATTGTTTTATTGATCTTTAAGATGCATCTTGGGTGTCATATTTTATTAGGCTACTGTAATTTGTAAGGATTTTTTTATTGTACACTTTAAATCTTATTTAATTGTTTCAATCTTTTAAATGGTGTCTTATTTATATTCTGAAGAGTGGGCTTGCTGTGTACTGGTTAAAATCCTTGGTGTTTTCCTACTCTTGTGTGGTGCTATTTGGGAGCACACTAAATTTAACCAAGAAAATAATCTGTATGCATCAAGGAAAATGTATCAAAATATCCCACCTCTAACTGGGTGTGGTGTAGTCGGCTATATTGTGCCCTCTGGTGGTTGGGAGGATAATTGCAGTTCCTGTTACATTACATTACATTACAGGCATTTAGCAGACGCTCTTATCCAGAGCGACTTACACAACTTCTTATTACATTTATCCATTTATACAGCTGGATATATACTGAAGCAATTCAGGTTAAGTACCTTGCTCAGGGGTACAACGGCAGTGACCTACCTGTTACACACGCACACCTATTATCTTACCTGTATCGGTGCAGTTTGTTTCGTCTGTGTTGTCTACACAGTCTCTGTTGCCGTCACAGCGGTAGGAGTTGGGGATGCAGCGGCCTTCATCACAGGGGAAGGAGTAAGACCCACAGCTGGTGTCCGGCGGTGGCACAGAGTCATCCTTCACACAGTCACGCTGGTTCTCCTGCAGCTTCATGCCATAGGGACAGCCGCACACACGACTGGACGAGGGCGTTGGGAAGCAGAAGTGACTGCAGCGGCCATTGGGGACCGTGTTGCATTTGCTGTTAATAGCTGTGCAGGGGAAATGCTTGAACTCACCATTTTTATCTTCATCATGTAACTCTTTATCAGTCATTCAGAGTACAGAAAACCAACATGGCTGTTTCCTTTAGCGCACAACATGAAAATGGATGTGAGAGAACTTGCTTTTACCCAATGCAATTGGCAATGATACAGTCAGTGTTTAAATTGTAAAATATTTCCAATTGTAATTGTATAGCACTTTTTAGAGACTGTCACAAAGATGCTTTACAGAAAAGCAGGAAATAGGAAATATTTGACAAGATTGAATTTTTTCAACTCAACAAGTATTTGATTCTAAAGATGGGGCACATCGAAGCTCTAAGGACAAGTGACTCAGCCGAACTCACCAACTGGGAGGCCCAGAATCTTAGTGTGCAATGAAATGTATGGGTCAGTTTGTGAAGCATCGATTCCTTACTCACTGCTGTGAATCGAAGCAGTGTAGGCCTTTATGCCCATAATGCCATTGATGCCCTGTCGGATGGGGATGATATTTCCCCCGTCCCTTTTCCGCAGGCAGAATACCGCCCTTGCCCTCCAGTCTGACACGAGAAGGTAATCTGAGGGAGAGAAGCACAAACGGCATCACCAAGCACGAAGAGAAGAGGGAGCCGAAAAAAATCAAGCCTCTGATTCACAGAGGTGGATGCCCCCACCTGTGTGGATGGTGAGAGAGAATGGACGGGTGATCTGTCCGATGTTGGGGAAGGTCTGCCTGTTCTGTCCATCCATGTCAACGTGTTCTATCTGATCCAGGAGGGCATCCACCCAGTAGACCCTGTCCAACCTTGGGGATGGAGCCATACCAGAGAAAAACTTTGCATTGGCATAACCATTAATTAAACCTGCCAATTCAAAATTAATTACACATGTGCACCCTCCATGCAATGAAACCACACTGGCTTTGGTAAAGAATCAACAGATGTGCTTAACAGACACGCAGGCATATGCATATCGAACAGCAGTAAAAAATGTCTGGTGCAGAAACGGGTGCACTGTGCTTTCACCGTACATGTAGTCTATGGCAAGCCCGTTGGGCCACCCAAGAGTGGTATTGATGAGGGGAATCGCGTTGCTGCCATCTGGGAAGGCTCTCATGATCACAGCAGGGCGGTACCAGTCTGACCAGAAAAGGAATCTGTAGAGGCACAGGATTTCATGGAAACCTTCTCCTTCAATTGCCTTCATCAATCAAACAATTTTCTGGTTGGTTTAGGCTCCAGGAAGTTTTTTTTTTCAATTTATAAATGCAGAGGAAAACAAGCACAGAGAAAATGGTGTAGCCACTTTTATGACTTTGTAGTACTGCTCGCTGGCTAAAGTCAAATGAACCAAAGGCTGCGTTCAGAACCAATTTATCACATTCCCTTCCCTTGCTTTCTTCCTTTGAGTGAGCTGTCTTGTGACAAAACTTTGCGACGTGCAGCAAGAAAACTTAAGGGAGGATTGATGAGAAACAAACAAAAACGGAACCGTCCTCACAACCAATACAGGAAGTGCAACCCCATAGAGTTGAAACGTGACCGCCAACTTTTTCTGTGTGGAGCATTGCATTGTGGGATTCCCTTCTTGCTGGAAGCTTGGGCTGTGTACGAATCAGAGCCCTATCTACTGTGTCCTGTCTCCTGTGTACTGGCAACTGTGTACTTTGTAATGTGTTTAGTATGTGCATGCAGCCAATGGCTTTTAAAGAAGCTATATGTATCATTGACACCGAGCGTTTAAAATGGGTACTGCAGTCCAAATTCACAATATTGGAGAAAGTTGTCTCCGCCCGTCCCCTCCTCCCCAGACTCGAAGCTCATGCAGGTTGCCAGGTTGAGGACACTGAACGAACACGAGCGCAAGATGAGCCGAGCGCAACATTATATTTTGAGACAAGCTTATTGTATTTTGACAATGACAAGCGACGACGAGTCCTACGCTGTAAGTTGATCAGCTAATGTATACGTTTGCAATTTATTTATTGTTTGCAAATTATAAACCAGCTCGTGGATTTTTTTATAACTCTGTCAATGTTAGCTAGATGCATGGCTGGCTATGTTTACGGTCACACAGATATAAGCTAACGTTAGTGGTATGTTTAGCTAGTAACTATATACATATATATATATATATTTAAATCTTTAGCTAGCTAAATGAAAAGGATGTTGAACTTAGCTTAGGCATTCGTAAATCGGCTGTCGGAGTGCCGGAGTACATCTGGTTGTTCGTAATGGGCAGTGGGTGGAGTCAACTCAGAGAATAGTGAATCACACAGGCCAAAACAAATACAGAAGTTCCGACCCGGAATGTAAATTTCAAAGGAGTACATACTGGCTGTAGCATTGTTGTCGGAGAAGCCAGTATTTCGACTTAGCATGTTTCCTTAATCTCTGACGACATATCATGGTAATTTTATGACTTAGTACAGTAAATGTGTTACATATAGCTCCTTTAGTAAGCAATAATGACCTCGGAGCCGGGCATTACACAGTTTTATACCATGGCTTGGCTAAATACTCGATTCTGATTGGCTGGAGGGTGGGCATTTATTTTGTTAAACCGCCCGGCAATGAAGTAGCGCCGGCAACATTTTAATCACCGTTCTAAATTAATACGCCGTCTACGTTATCTGCTGCCAGCGCCATTAGAGTCGACTCTTTCATGAATGGTATCCATAGCAACACCAACAGCTGATTAATAAAGCCGGCAAATAACGCTAAATCCGCCGATTTGAAAAGTTTGTCTTCGCCAAATATCTTAGTTACAACAACTTTAATCTAGCAAAGAAGTTTTGTGGTTCGAGGTGCAGTATTTATTCAGTTTGGAAATATCGGCTGCGCCTCGGGCAATTTACTACCTCCGCGTCGGGCATTTAAACTGTTAAATGCCCGGCTCCTCGGTCATTATTGCTTACTAAATGCCCGACGTGGAGGTAGTAAATTGCCCGAGGCGCAGCCGAGAAGGGAAGGGCATTTAAACTGTGTAATGCCCGGCTCCGAGGTCATTATTGCGCTTATACCATGGTTACCAACAATTATTTTATATAGTCACGTTTATATTTATTGATTTTTATCGACTTTATCAGCTGAAATTTAAATATCCTTCCGAGGCCATTTTGGCATGTAGTTTGCCGTTGTCATGCAAAACTGCTCGTTGATAGTTCTATTTGAACAGAAAACATCTCGTTGCTGCTTCTATTTCTCGTTACTAGTTCTATTTTGTCCGTAGTTATGCAAAAACCTCTCGTTGGTAGTTCTGAAAACAATTGATTCTATATGGAAGCAAATAGTTCCTTCTCAACTTTATACCATAAAATTAGCACCAATTTTGGTTATTTTTGTCATTAGTTAGATAATTTAAGAAAATTGCATGAAACCGCAACTCAATTTACCTCCCTCTCTCCGTCTTGCTTTTTAAAAATGCTTTGGTCACGCAGCCTATTTTAAACAGCCCAGGCTAAGGAAATTGCATTTCACGATCTGCATCATGAGATGGGAACATCTGAAAAAAATAGCCTACTGTAGATACAGAGTTTGTTACTGTTAGATGTAACTTGTCATATCTAAGACATTTCGCTGGTTAAAATGTTTTTTTTAATATACAGATTAATGTGCTTTGTGAAGTAACTTGTTCGCATTCGCAACCAGCGTTGCTCACGTCAGCGTTACATGACATTAGCAGTAAAGCCCTACTATATGTTACGTTCATATTTCCAAACTGAATAAATACTGCACCTCTAACCACAAAACTTCTTTGCTAGATTAAAGTTGTTGTAACTAAGATATTTGGCGAAGACAAACTTTTCAAATCGGCGGATTTAGCGTTATTTGCCGGCTTTATTAATCAGCTGTTGGTGTTGCTATGGATACCATTCATGAAAGTGTCGACTCTAATGGCGCTGGCAGCAGATAACGTAGACGGCGTATTAATTTAGAAAGGTGATTAAAATGTTGTCGGCGCTACTTCATTGCCGAGCGGTTTAACGAAATAAATGCCCACCCTCCAGCCAATCAGAATCGAGTATTTAGCCAAGCCATGGTATAAAGTACCAAATGTCACCCCTTACTCATGCAGTACAATAACTTTTTAATGTTGTTTCACATGTTTGGAGAGTTGAAGATGCTTTGACTGAGTGTGAGGGGTGTCTTTCTGCAGCTATGTCTCACCCAGCCCTGGGGTGCACTGCAATGCCCCGTGGGTTTTTCATGCCGGTCACAATGTCCCGTCGAGACTTGTCCGTCACCTTGAAGGCAACGAGTGACCGGTAGGAGGAGGTTGTCCAGAACAGAACCTTGGAGGTCCAGTCATAGGCCATGGATTCCACCATTCCAATTCTGTAGCCGGTCAGGATCTTCTGGCCTGAAGTATGACAATGTTAAACATTACTATCACAACTGCAAGAGACACTCTCCACTCACCACTGAGAGCATGATATAGCCCGCTTATAACACGGTCATACCTGTTTCCTCTGACTAGCACTGTTGTCCAATTTATATCCGATTTGCACATTATTTTCATGTTAAAACAATTTTTTCCAGTGGTATAGTCAGGGTTTCAGCCTTGTGAATGATTTGTGTGATTGTTACATACTGCCCTTGTTGCCTATTTTTATTTGGGGAGGAGGATTCAATGATCCCTTGTTGTTATGTCCCTATGCAGCCTCATGAGTGCGCCCCTTTAATTCTTTGGTATGCTAACGAGTTTCCTTCGGCTCACCTGAGTCTTAATTGGAAATTGCAGTCACCTGTGCTGAATTCCCGAGAGCATAATGTATTTGCGGCGTTCTCTAGCTGGTTAGTTCATCTTCACTCTGGGTTAATTTTCCCTTTGGCTGACTTCATGCACGTTGCCAGCGTTGCTGCCGTGCTGAAGCTTATTTTTAAATATTACTGTGGCGTTTGTTTATGCAGCACTTACTATCTTGTAGTTTGTCTTAGTTGTTGCTGTGCTGTAGGGATGCGCATTTGCTAGTCGTATTTCCGCATGACTCCCCGAATTTGAAAGCGTCTTTTGTATGCCGCTTTGTTTATGCAAATAGTTGACAAACTACACATTTCCAGAAGGAACATTTCGGTAGTCAGCTGCTTCTTTGTTTGTGGCTACTTTGCTGTGTTGTAGTTTTTCCCTTGTGTAAGCTAGCTACTTGTGTTTTAATGGAGTACTTTTGTCTGTGCTCGTGTGATACCCGGAAGTAGCCTATGTGTAAACACGGGGACTCGTGACAACTGACAGGAGGTCCAGAGATGACATTGGAGGCAATTTAAAACGGGTTTTGTTTTATGGAGAACTTGTGTCTTTCTCAGGTGGAGAACTTGGTTGCTGTTCTCAATTCGAGGAGGTCGGTTAGTGGTTCCGACGCTTCTCAGTTCAACGTACAGTTCAAAGTATTTTGTCTCACCATCTAATACTCCCGATCTCGTTGTTTTTTGTGATAGTAGCTACATTGCTAAAAGAACATGTGTTCAAGACTCGTTGCTATGGTGGAGCCATTAATATGCCTATAGCCACCTTGCAGTGGAAGCAGCCAGACATGCTTTGATTCTGAAATAGTTTCCCTACATTTGGCAGTCAGTAATTAAACGGAAACTGGTATTGTTTAATGGAACTCGCTGCCTTCTGTAGCTAGGCCTACATTGGTCTTGCGGGAGGAAGCTTCTACCTTTTTTATCATGTCTCCTTTTTAATAGAAAGGAATAGACTAGTGAAGCATAGCGAGCCTGCGGAAGACTTTCCTCTGCCCTTGTGCACCATTTGCTTTCCAGGTGAGACCTAAATTGTTTTTTAAGAAACTAAAGCTTAGGTTAGCTAGCGCAGTTGCTTCCTCCAGTTTGTTTTAGGCTACTGCTGCTGCTGAGCTCCTGAAATTTAATGGAATCTATTTTGTTTTTTCTTTGACTCTGACTATTTGTAGCAGACTTAATTGAGTAGGCACACTTTTATTGTTAGACCATTTTCAGCCGCTCGGTTTTTGTAACGTGGGTGGGTTTCGGGTTGTAACACTTGTGTTCACAGTGAAATTAAACATTGATCTTGAAACATTGATCTTGACATACTTAGCTATACATATGTTTATAGTTTATATATATGAAGCTGTTTACTCCTGTTCAAAGATGTCACAATAAGTAGTACTGTAAACTAATTTCAACCCCTTCATATCTATTTGTCTGAGAAGATCAATGGAATCTGCAACTTTATGGATGCACACAAGTTTTTCTTGGATTAGTACTTTCCCACAATTCTCATCAATTGATACAAGATGGAAGAATTACGTCCCTGAGCTGGTTTGTGCTGAAATGAGCCAGTGGCATGAACAAATCAATCCCACACTGTCCAGAATGTGGACCTCAAACTCACTTGTGCCATTGACGGCCGCCTTGTAAATGAGTGCCCTGCTCCTGTCGTTGTAGAAAACTGCCTCCTCATTCCCATCATACTCCACAGCACTGGAGGAGAAGGTGGGCCCCAGGCCACTGAGGGGGAGAGTCACATCCTCCTGCATGGACTGGTTCAATGGAATGCCCCGCACCGCTGTCTGTGTTGCCACCAACAGGAAGTCTGTCAGCTCTGAAGTCAAGAGGAAAAGAGGAGAGCTCAAAAAAGATGGACATATGTAGAGACTAAAGATGACACCCATTTGCTGCAGGTCACCAACGGGAGACAGAAGCTCAGAAAAGAATGCAAGAAACTGGCAATTAAGCTAATGCTGCTGAGAAGAAGAATTCCAAAATCGTAGCTTTCTAGATACAGTATGCAGACAGCTGTGGCCCTCTATCGCCCTGGCCTCTTCCCAAGTGTACCCCATTACTCACTGAAGCAGGTGTGACGGTCAGACTGCAGGTCGTAGCCCAGGCGGCACTTGCAGCGGAAGCCCAGCCCATCGTTATCGCTGCGGTGGCTCAGCACGCAGATGTGATGGCAGCCCCCGTTGTGTCGGCCGCACGGATTCTTCACTATGAGGAGAAAGGGAGGGAGAGAAACACGGAGTGGTAAGAGCAATGCTGCGAGTAAATCTACAGAAGACAGCTTCCCTTCTCACCAAATAGAATCAAATAACATTTAACTGGAGGTTAACAGGTTGTATATACCCTGAAAATAAGGAAGCTATAACACGGGTGTGAATTGTATATCTGACAAAATTTTATTCTATGGGTTCTGCATTGGACAACCTCTTCTTCATCACTGGGTTTTATTGTTCAGGCTTTTCTCACCAACAGGTTGTAGGACGCCATGTGACACCACAATGTGACCCGGGAGGCTTGTGGTGCGGTACAAGAGTCTGGGGTTGCTCCCATTGAACCTGTTGGCCTGCACGACACCCATCTTAGTCCAGTCCGTAAAGAAGACATGATTCTCGAAAACGGACAGGCCGTACGGGTGTGGAACCTGAGTACCGCCGTTCAGCACTGTTTTCCTGAAAGATGAGATCCGCTGTCATTTTACTGACAACAACACTGTTGCTGTACCACAGAATGCAGCCTGCTTTAAAAGTGACCCTTGACCATGTAGAAATTAGCCAATGCAAAACATGTTCAGGCTACAAAAAGTGTCCTAAAAACAGTTAAACCTATGGCAGGGGTATTGCTATTAAGACAAGATTAGGACTGCTATTATTTACAGGCATGTTTCTCCCCACAATACCTCTCCAGGCCATTGTAAGTGACCGTCTCCACCACATCAAAGTGGCTGTCTGCCCAGTACACTCTCTGGGTGACAATGTCCAGGGTGATGCCAGAGGGAGCACCCAGCCTGGTCTTGACCAAGTCCATCCGGTTGCTGCCATCCATGAAGGCCCTCTCCAGCTTGACCCCTTCGCCATTGTAGCCCTTGTCAGTGAAGAACATGTACCTGGGATGCACGGAGGGCAGAACATCATCTAACATTCTCTTCATTCTACTGGGTCTGACGGCAGAAAATGAACTATATGAAGATTCACTTTACAAACAGGAGCCCTAATGTCAATACATTCATAATCTATCACATCCTGGCTCCAGAACATAAGAGTTCCCTCAAAGATGAACAATTATCATTCAGCTTTAAAACTAATTGGGTTTTAGAATCCATCTGTGTCCACTTGGAACTAGAATGCCTCCATATGTGGAAATTTATGTCTGGAAACATATTTGGTTAAACTTTAACACAACCACACATCAATGTGCCATCTGTTGATGTTCAGCAGAGCAGATTGATAAATCCAACCAAAAATCAAAAAGTAGTATCCATGGGTCGGTACCAAGCTGTTCTTTAAAGTTCAAGATTAACCAAAAAACATCAGTCGCATGTTTACAGATACTGCCTTTAAATGTAACATCATCTAAAATGTGTTTTTTAAATTGCTTTCCATTGACTTCTGGAACCATTTTTGTAAATAAAAACTAAAAGAAAACAAGTCAGTATGATAACATGATAAATGTTGAAAACTTTTCATACAGAATATCACAAACACATCAACAAAAAAGTGTTAATGCCAAAACGTCAACACATTTGAAAATGAGGTCAAAGAAATAAAATGATTTACAAATAACCTTTTCCTAAAACATTTAAATATTAACATTTAAAGATATTAATCTTACACATGACTCACATTTTTATGAGTGGGATGTTATGTAAGTTATATAGAGAGAACTGTAAAGATGAAACTTCTGATGAGGCTCTGACTTTAAACTCATGTCGCTCACCCGACTGTGGAATCCAGTGCCAGTCCATGGGGGGTCATGAGGTTCTCTCCAATCAGGGTGACTCGGTCCTCCCCACTGAAGTCACACAGGTCAATTCGATCCACTGAACTCTCAACCACATACAGCTTGAAATTGATCCAGTCCACGGCGATGTTTTCAGGACTGTTCACTGCCACTGATAGCACCTCCTTCAGGTCCCCCCCATCATAATTGACTGAGTAGACCTGGGGTGACACAAGGGATCACCATGAGGATGTCTCACACAAGGAGAGGCTGGCTAAAGTTAAGGCGACTGAAGCCAGTGGATGGCATCTAAAGGCAACAGAAGCAGCTCTGCACACCTTCTTATTGACAACGTCGGTCCAGAATGCCCGCTGGCTGTGCCAATGGAATGCCACACCCATGGCCCGCCCCTTGTTCTGTGATTGGGCCAGGACCCTAACAAGTCGCCCATGCACATCCGCCATCATCACGTCCTGGCCATTGGAGAAGATCAGCTGGGGTAGGCCACCTGGCAGGGCAAAACAGGTTATCAATCAGGCTTCTACAAATCATACCATTCAAAACAGTTTTGCCCTTAATTAAAGACTGTAAACAAATGATCTGCGGGTTAGTGGATGCAGGACAGTGATGATGTCATGAAACACTCCTGCAATGTGGTGTGAGGGGCAGCTTTACTTCCTCTACCTGACACATTGGCCCGGCACATGTGCCCCTGTTCCAGGAAGTACCCATTGGCACAGCTGCAGTGATGTGTCCCAGGGCGATCCTCACAGAAATGGTCACAGACACCCCAGATGTTGCAGTCATCATAGTCTGGAAAACGCATACAGGGCATCAATCATCATCCTGTACAATTCCGACTGGCTTTTTTAAGGATCATTTTTGATTGTTCAGCTGACCATGTGCTTGATATAGTGAATGATTCTATATTATCAGGCACCTTTCCACACAATTTAAAAACAGCTGTAGTTAAACCTCTTCTTACAAAAAATAACCTGGACTGCTCAGTCATCAGTAAATACCGGCCCATCTCTAATTTGCATTTCCTGAACAAAATTCTACAAACCCCAATTCCAAAAAAGTTACAATACTGTATGTAAAATGCACATAAAAGCAGAAAGCAGTGATTTGTAAATTCTATTTTACATATATTTAATTGAAAACAGTACAAAGAAAAGATATTTAATGTTTTACCTTATTAACTTTATTGATTTTTGTAAATATACGCTAATTCCGAATTTGATGCCCAAAAAAGTTGGGACAGGGGCAAAAAAAAAAAAAAGCCTGGGAAGTTCAAAGAACACCTGTTTGGAACATTCCACAGGTAAACAGGTGATGCAATCATGACTGGGTATAAAAGGATATCAAAAGACTCTTATAATAGTAATTATATACTCTAATGATATCTTATTTTTAGGTACTCTTACAAACAATGCTATAACCTCTCTGCATTTGAATGAATCTCTGTGTGGGGTGGGACTAGATTAAGCTGTAAATTATATGGGAATCAATTAATTACTGGGCAACATGAAATTTGTTCTGCTTTTAATAGGCATTTTAATGATGCTGGCCATCTTTTCGATAAAGGAATTGGTGTTCTACAGAGTACTATAGCTAACAAAGGGCCTCCTCCCATAGATGATTTATCCCATTCATTCATTTGTGATTCAGTGGATTCCTCTCAAAATGCTACGGACGCTCCACATCTCACCCCGAACCCCTTTGCTCTATCTGAGGTTTACGATGCACTCCTTTCCATTGATACTAGGAAATCAACTGCTGAGGATAGCATAGATCCTGTCTTTCGTAAACTTACTGCCCCTTTGATTGCTGGATATATTGCACATATTTCTATTTATCTTTGGCTTCTGGTACACTGCCAAAAGTCTGGAAAACAACTCATGTTTTACCTCTATAAAGATGGGGACAAAGGTGATTGTAACAACTATGGCCCTATCTCCAAATTGTCCTGTCTGGCTAAAATCCCAGAATCACTTAAGAAATTTCTCTCTAGGAACCTAGTGCTAAGTTCTTATCAATCAGGTTTCAGGGCAATGCATAGCACTATCACTGCTATCATTAATGACATTGTGTCTGCCCAAGATAGGGGGCGACATTGTGCTGCTCTATTTGTTGACCTTTCTAAGGCCTTCGATACTGTTGACCACTCCCTATTATTAGATTATCGCTTGTTGGTTTTGATTCTGCCGCCTGCAAATGGTTTCAGGATTATCTTTCTGACAGATATTAGTGTGTAAAGGATGGTGATGTACAGTCTGAATATTTACATGTAATTAAAGGTGTCCCTCAAGGGTCAAGACTGGGTCCAGTTCTGTTTTCAATTTATATAAACGATATTGTTAATTTAAATAATTACATTGTTCATCTGTATGCAGATGATACTCTTCTTTATTGTTTTTCTAACTCCATTCAGCAGGCTGCTGAAATTCAGCAGCAAGCTTTTGTCGCTCTACAAGAGGCCCTTATAAGTCTAAAACTTGTACTGAATGCCGGTAAAACTAATTATATGCAGTTTTTTAGAGCAAAAAAACGAACTATGGCAATATCCAGATCTGCACATTAAATGGTACGCCTATTGAAAGAGTCCCTCACTATAAATATCTGGGCATTTATATTGATGATAATTTCACCTTTAAAGTCCATATTGATCTTCTTTTTAAAAAGTTGCAGATTGGCTTCTTGTACAGAAACAAAAGCCTGCTTTCCTATGTGTGTTAGAAAGAGGGTTGTGGAATCCATTTTCCTCCCTGTCCTGGACTATGGTGATGTAATTTATAGACATGCAGCTGCTACCACTCTCAAACCCCTGGATGCCATTTACCATTCAGCTCTGAGATTTATATCTGGTGATAGTTATGATACACATCACTGCACCTTGTATAGCAAAGTTCAGTGTCCCTCTCTTTATGTGAGACGTGATCTGCACTTTTATATTTTTATCTACAAAGCCATTCTTTTAAAACTTCCAATATACCTCTCAGGACTTCTTGAATGGAAAGTTAGTAGTCATTTTACCCGCTCACAGGGCTGGCTAGTTCTCCACGTTCCTCAGGCTGCCACAGTTCATGGTCAAACTGCTTTTAAATGTTGTGCGCAGAGGATCTGGAACAACCTGCAACTTTTTAAAACTAGACTCTCTTTTTAGTTTGGATCATTTTAAAAATCTCTTATTTTATCTCTTGTTGAGTTTGAATGCTTTTAGTTGGGACAATCTAATTCTCCTATCTCTTGTTGATGTTGAATGTAATTGCTTTAACTGACATTGTCTATTTTTTTATTTTTTTTATTGTATTTTCTATTTAATATAAAAAGATTTAAAATTTTATATTTAATCTTCACTTTCTTTTTTTAACAATTGTTTTTTAATTGTACCTTGGCACCATTGAAAATGTGTTCTCCGAGAATTTGAATAGTATGTAAACCATTGTTGGCTAAATGGCTGTAAGTCATCAAGGGTCTGCGGTATGAAACGAGCCTCAAACCATCACTCTGCTGCCAGATATGCAGTAGATATGGATGGATCATTTTAAGGGTTGTTTCTCCTGACTTATTTTTCCATTGAGTTCAATAGGAAAATGAGTCAGGAGACATAGGACTGCCAAATAAGTTGATTGATAGATTACAACTTGCTGCAAAATGCTGCTGCCAGAATCTTAACAAAAACAATGAAATCCGAAAATATCACTCCTGTTCTGGCCTAGTTGTACTTTTACAGGTTTACAAAGCTCTTAATGGTTTAGCACATTATACATTTCTGATTTCTGTCAGCATATGTTCCAAGCCGAGCACTGAGATCATCAGCTGCTGTTTTACAAAAGAAATCTGGTGAAACAATGTTTTGTTTTTACCAATTGCTATCCCTCAGGCAACTACTGTACAGTTTCAGGCAACCGCTCAAGACTCATTTTTGAAATCCTCCCTTTAACTAGCCTTTCTTATTTTATTTTTTTATGTCTTTTACTTTTTGGTTTTACTGTTATACTGATATATGCTTCACATTTTTAACTTTTATTTATACTTCGTTTTTATATGTTTTAATTTGTCATTCTATGCTACTATGTTTTATCATGTTTTTTATTTTATTATGTTTGCACTTTGAGCTGCATTTTAAAGTATGAAAGCTATTATTGTTATTATTATTAAAATTAATACATTTTCACAATGCTGATCATGTTCACACGATGATGTGTTGAATGAAAGCCCTTTGAACCTTAATATTCTTTAAACTTCGATCTGTTATGATTGCATGCCAGACTTTATTGCGCTTTGCTCCTTTTTCATCCTTAAGAGGGACTCACCGACACAGGTGCGGCTGTCATTAGCCACAATGAAGCCTTCAGGACAGTAACAGGCTCCACCCCCTGGGGTGGGGTGACAACGGTACTCACAGCTCAGTGCAGAACACTGCTCCAGACCTGAAGGAATGCCCAAGAAGAGCTCATACCACACAGTACAATACTGAGCCCACTGAGATTGTGATGAAGGAATAAGCCTGGAGCTTATGGATATTCACATACTGCAAACAAACTGCTAACAAGGCTAATGTTTCAACAACATCCATATTCATCAGAGTCTGTTCACTCCCACTGAATTCTACCATGACCGCTTTGGTGAAGCCAGAATTTCATAGGCAATCAGATACATTTATTTGCAAAGCTGACTGACCAGGCAGCTAATGTCCGATATAGGGTTTTCATGGGATTATGTACATTTCCTGTACATCATTTAGATAATGTAAATCTGCATTTGCTACTCAAGGGTTCACAGGAAACTCTGGGGGAGGGACATACAGTACACTCAGAAAAAGACACTGTTGACTAAATCTATAAAAATGCTACTGGGAAAGATAATTAAGAAGATTTACAACCTATAAAAGATAATAATGAACGCACGTTATGAGTCACTCGTAAGGTGAAAGAAATAAAACGATAAAGTGTACAGCCATATCCCTTGGTCTGAGACATACACTGTAATAAAACACCACACCCATGAGACTGCATTCTTGTAAGACAGCAGTCTGAAACTTTGAGTATACATAATGTATTTTCGGTGCACTTAATGTAATATGTTCTCAGTACATTTCTGTAATAAAAAAATCACACACACACACACTCATATACAAACACCCCACGTACAAAAAGGGCCAATGTTTATCTGACAAGTAAAGATATACTGTAGCTGACATTTTGGTGGTGGGGGGATGATGGCTCCCAGTGAGTCACCAAATGATTAATAGCAGATATAAGTAAAAATAATGGACTGTGTTACCACAATGAATAATAATGCACTGCAACAATGTACCGCACATTTCACTAAAAATGTAGTATTATTGTAACTGACATTGAAAGGTTCTGATAACTGTATTAGTGTGTATTACTGCTGAAAATGTATAGACTCACTGCAGGTCAGCTGGGCAGTTGCATTGGTCTCATCAGCTCCATTGGGACAGTCTTCCTGACCATCGCACACTTTGCTGACAGGCACACAGAGAGGAGCACCTGGGCACGCCCACTCTCCTGGGTAACAGTCTCGCGAGTTGCTGTCTGAAAATTCATATGTGCATATATACACTCACATATGACTAAGATAATACCTTTCAATCTAACACTATTTTGTGCGCAAGGTTTTAAAATGGTTTATAGAGAAATAGTGGCACACGGACAGTTCTGAGCAAATAATTTAAATGCTTTTCTTTTCATAAACATGGACAAAAATATATATTTGTTTTCCCTAGAGGGAGTTTATATGGTATTTCAAAGATAATTCTCAATGTACCAGATATGTATTATTACACGGTGTCTCTTTGATAATACAGGACTTTGTCACTTCGTTTTAATTGGATACTAGTCACAAGAGTGAGCATAGGTCATTTACCAAGTAGCACATGACTTTGACTTGAAGAACTGAAGCAGCAGGGGCACTGCATAAACAAGGGGAGCTTTCAGAAGATTTCAATAAAATGCTCCACAAGGTAACTATTTTTGGAAGATATTGTATCATTTTAGATTTTAAGCCTCAGGGCATGTGGAGCATGTGGAAGACTCCCCGAACATTTGAGAGGCTTGGGCTGAATCCCAAACTGAGCCCTCGTGGACTTGTAGACTTTAATGGCGTATTTCCGGGGGCAGGTAAGTCTGCATTGATGCGGACTTGCAAAAAGTGCGGGTAAAGTCCGCATAAGAGCATTTGCCACAAATGCTGGTTTCACAGTGGGACAGCCCTCATGGATTTGACGAGAACGCACATTTGAGTCCACGAGTCTGCAAGTCCAGAGAATGGGATTTGGCCTTGGACTATCTGTAAATGTCTTGTTAGCTATAGGGTGTAAAATGCCGAATGAGCTGCAGTTTTCCAAAAATTTAAACAAAATATCACTTTTTATCCCATATTTAACTAAAAAATGATATTTGCTCTTATATTTATGCAGTGTTAAAAGAGTGGACTAAGTAGTATACTGTGTAAGCTATTCTAAAATAATAGATTTATGGAAAAATAAAAGTTTTAGCAAACATTTTTATTATTTAGTGATTTTGAACATTTTGTAATTTTTTAAACACAATTCATACATTTAGTAAAAGTGTCTTTTTCTTAAAGTTTCATAGATTTTGTTTCTTTCTTTTTTTTTCATTTCTTACATTCAATAAATGTTTCACACATATTGCTGAATGAATCAAATATTCCCCAGTGCCCAGTTGCCTGTATCTGTGTCTCACCACATCCACTCTCATCACTGTAATCCCCACAGTCATTGAATTCATCACAGACCCAATCCTGAGGGATGCACCGGCCACTGGTGCAAGTGAACTGATTCCCACTGCAGCTCTGGTATTCTGGAGATCACAGAGAACATAATCAGCATAATGCAGAGAGCATAATTAGTGTCATTCAGGTCAATTAGTAATCTTCAGCTATGCTCCTTCTCTCATGCAAAATAATATAATTTCTTTTTTATATTAAAACCTTTTTAAACACGTGACTGTTGAGTTTACATTATTAATGTATAGCCTATAATTGTTCAAAAGAAGCTAATCAAAAACATTATTTGAAATTCTCATTTTCCGTGTATTTTTTCCAGGAAAACTAGTAATGATAATATATACTGGACTGAATTTAGAATTTCCTGCTTTCTGGAATTTCGAATTAGTCCAGTTTGCATAAATATAGCAGCAACTAATTGCAAAATAATTCTGCAATGAACTGAAGTGGATGTGTCTGAAGCATAAGTGGCCTCTTTTGACTCACCACAGCCCTCCTCGTCACTGTTGTCTCCACACTCATCCCAGTGGTTGCAGACAAAGGACATTGTGATGCAGTAGCCATTCGTGCACTGGAACTGGTGCAGGGGACAGTGCTTTGTGGCTAAGAGAAACCAAGAGGATCATGGGAAATGCTATGTTTTTCAGCTTTTTTGAGATTTTGGTGTGACGTTGCCATGGTACAATTAAATAGCACTCATATATGTGGTATCAATGACTTCTCTCTATTAGCAAAACTGTTCACCAAATGTGAATTGTGAAATCCCAACACCTGGGTATATCCTGGTGAGGAAGAATAAACCTTTAGGGGACATATTCTGCTTGCGCGCCAGTGGATGAGAGTACAATTTTCGGCCATAGTACAGGCCTGCTGGTTTGTTCGGCCTGAATCATGCACTTACTGCAGTTGTTCTCATCTGACCCGTCTCTGCAGTCCAGGTGCCCATTGCATTGCTGGGAGTTGTTGTAGCATGCTCCATTGGCACAGGTCTTCTCAGAGCAGCTGGGGTAGTCTGGAATACATCACACTGAACTATTTACTTACTGATAATATCTGACTCCCATGAACTTCCTTATTGCCCAGTCAATGATTGTGTTTCCTATGTTGTTTCTGTTGCATACGCTTGAACCATCTTGTAATCACCTCAGACATGAAGTCAATTAGCATCAAAAATAAAAGGCCAAAACTTTACGAGAGGAAAGTTCAGCGCGATCTCCATATCATCTATTTATCGTGTTTGCTGTATTTTATTTCAGATCCTGACAAGTAAAACACAAGCATTTCCTTGTACCTGAGGGCAATTGAACTGCATAACATGGGGGAAATGGCTACTGCACAATTCTCACTCTAAAAACATGAAGTATTTTAGCATACCGTTATGAACAGTAGGAGCTTTTGCAAAGTTTACAATATAATAGCCCCTATTGAAATTCCACTACTTCTGCAACTGCTGTGCTTTAATAGGCATACATAAGAGTGGCCATTTTTCATTTTAATAGGAGTGAAAAGCTGTCGTAAATCTTGCTCAATGTCACTGCAACTAGCTACATCAGCAAACTTCAAAAGACAAATAAACGACTGAATGACAAACGTTGCGTGACAAATGCTGAGGGACAAAACCAATAATGAAAAGAATCATTTTACACATTTAGACCTATCATAATGAATAGAGAGCAGACCAGATGAGGATGAAGCTTTCTGAGCAAGGAGGAATGAGGCTTACTGCAGTTGCTCTCGTCTGAATTGTCCGCACAGTCCTGCACTCGGTCACATCTGTACTTCTTAGGGACACACTGGCCCTCCAGGCATGTGAACTGGTCCGGGTTACAAGTACGGCCACCTGGAGAACGTGTAAAGGGACAGAATCAGAGCTCTCCAGGACCGACTGATTCTGCGGGTCATTAATGAATCATGTTAAATCTGTGTGGGTCCTGTGGCACAGCGTAATAGCACAGGAAACAGAAGAGAGAATGCTAGTCTCTGGAGTGGCTTTCACCTCGTGCTACCCGCCATGTGGGTCACAAGAGTCAAGCAATGATGGCACTATTTTGCATGTACCATTCTCATGCCGTTCCCTTTCCACTATAGTGAACTCCGTCTCCACTATCAGTGATGCATGCTCTTGCCACTTAACTCATAATAAGCATTGCATCCGGAGCCCAAATGGAGCCCATTTTCCACTAAGTGCACCTGGAAGCAGTGCAGTCTCTCGTCATAAAAGATGACATTAAACCATCTTGTGGCGCACTGGATACAATCTGGCCACAAGGGCTGGCTATTTCTTATCACTGTCTGAATCTGGGCAGTTTTATAGTCTCGGGGAGAGGAGACCTGAAAGGCAGAGGCAGGCCACTGATAGATAAAGTGAGCTGAGTCACGATAATGGTAGTGTCTCCAGCTCCAGAGAGCCGTGAATTACGTACCGCAGGTCCGGTCTTCGTCTGAACCATCCGTGCAGTCGTCCTCTCCATCACACACGAATAGGCTGGAGATGCACTCGCCTCCGGTCACACACTGGAACTCCCCTGCCCCGCAGGTAGGGGGCGCTGAAAAGCACAGGGCACAATAAGCATAACAGCATTAAAGCTGCAACACATTATTGCACTAGCACTGCACTAATTCATATGGATTGTTTAACATACTGTACGTAGAAAAAAAGCGGGAAGCATATGTCTCTACATGTGTGTGCTGCTGGGAAACTCACGGCAATTGAGCTCGTCAGAGTCATCGCTGCAGTCCTTGGTGCCATCACACTTCCAGCTCTGGTTGATGCACTGGCCGTTGGAGCACTGAAACTGACCACTGTTGCATTGGCCTGGATAGTAAGAGTCAGAATGAATAATGTCCTGTAGTTCACCCCACTCACTGAATGAACTGAATTTGTGAGCTCATTATAATTGTATGGAATAGTCACAAAAAAGTAATCATTGTGCGTCCTTTATAGTTTGAGGGTAGCTCCTGTCATTGTACCCATGTGTACAATGCTCCCGGTGGACATTTTGAATTAATAATATTCCACTCAAAATAAACACAATACAAACCCCAATTCCAAAAAAGTTGGGACAGTATGTGAAATGCAAATAAAAGCAGAAAGCAGTGATTTGTAAATTCTCTTTTACATATATTTTATTTTATTTTTGTAAATATACAAGACTTCCGAATTTGATGCTTGCAATACGTTCCAAAAAAAAGGGACAGGGGCAACATACTAAGACTGGAAAGTTTGTGGAATGTTCAAAAAGGAAAAGGTGATGTAACACATAGGCCGTGACCAAATATGACCCCTGGTCACTGTCCCCCATCCCCTGTCCACTCAGACCCCTGTCTACTATGTGCCCTGTCCCCTCACTTTGCAAGCAGTGCGCGAAAGAAATTCCGCAAAACTTTTTCCAAACTAGTGAGGAAGTAGTTTGTAATATTTTTTATTTTTTTAGATTTTTATTGAGATTATCAATCAGTTTACATATGACGATGGTTGCAAAGTGTAGATTATGAATGAATTAACAAAAATAAAAAGAGAGTAGTTCATAATATGACCCGCTCTTGTACCATGGATATGCATATACCCTCTATGTCTTTTACGTTTTTACTTCCGGGTTACTTACTGAAGTTGTTGGATGAGTGCACAGTTGTGTGGATGAGTATGCTCCTGAATTCCCTCAACAAAACCCCCAGAAATAAGGGTTTCATCCTGGTATTTTAAGTGCCCCCATTTGTGTGAAAAAGTTGCCCACTCAAAATATTTTTGACAAAGTGGACTCAAATATGCACCCTCAAAAGGGTGTAGGGGTCGTATTCGGTCACGGCAATGGTAAACATGCCCCTGTCCTAACTTTTTTGGGATGTGCTGCCGGTATCAAATTTAAAATGAGCATATATTTACAAAAAAAAACAATAAAGTTGATTAGTTAAAACATTAAATATCTTGTCTTTGTACTGTTTTCAATTGAATACAGTTCATTGAATTGCAAATCATTGCTTTCTGTTTTTATTTACATTTTATACCCTGTCCCAACTTTTTTGGAATTGGGGTTTGTATATCAATTGGGAAGGAGACTATGAATTCACTTATTACTTTTAGTAAACTGGGTGTACACCTGCTGAGACTCAGTGCTTTCATTCCCGGTCACAAAATTCAAGCATTAAAAAATGTAAAGATTTGAGGTGGAAAGCTGGAGTAATTTGTTTTTATCACAAATGTTACATAAAATCCATGACACTGTCTTTTAATAAATCTTTCAATAAATATCGTCCCAGATTAGGAAATTAAATAATATACAGGAAAAACTATTTAATATACAGGAAAAACACCCCCAAACTTAATTCTATTAGTAATTTACATATGCACCCAAGTAAAATAATTTGAAAACCTTGAAAAATGTTAATACAGAAAGTGTTCAGTTAGGATTGCTATACATATTTTACATTGGCCATAACATGGCATATCTGTAAATGGTGAAATGGGTTCCAGCTGTGTTTCTGAAAAAATGGAACAGAATTTGATATATTCACTTTGTGTCCTTTTTGACACAATTGAGGAGCCTGCTATTACATCACTTAGCAGATTCTCTTATACAAAGTGACTCACACATTTTACATTCTTTTACATTCTTTTACATTTAGACAGCTGAATATTTACAGTAGCAGTTCAGGTTTAAGTACTTTGCTCAAGGGTGCAACTGCAATGCCCCATCTGGGGGGTCAAACAAATACCCTGGGAGTTGCAGTTCATTAAACTCTGTTATTGAAGCATGCAAGGATCATTGCTAATTAAACAATTTCAGTGAAGTCTAAAGGACTACTTCAGGTTTTACTCAAAGAAAATCAATTTAACATACTTGGAGGAAATCTTCACAAATCTATTTAATGGTATTCAAGGACAGAAATTACAGGACATCTAAAAGCAGCAATTTGATATTGAAATGTCCTGTTAAAGAAAGGACAATCACTGCAATACCGTAGAAAAGATTTGATAGATGATGGATGTGAAATTTTTGTTATTTTAATAATAAGCAGACATTCTTATGAACACCTTAAATAAATGGGGAAAATTAAACGAAACAGGATACATTTTTGTTAATCAATTAATGCACCTACACTATTAAAATTGTTATTAAGCTAAGTCTATTTCTTGAACATATGTGCCGATTTTGACAACCGGATCACCAAGTCATATATAAGCTTGAAATTGTAATCAGTCTGATGAGGACTGTATTTCGATGGTTTCAATCATATTTATCAAATAGTTGTCACTATGAACTATCTAGGGCAAATCATGGCTTTCTTCAAGTTTTGTTCTTGTTCATCATAGAAACATTGCCAGTTTAAGAATTTAAAAGAATCTTAACATTGACCGTTAAGATTTATTCTATTTCATAATGATGCGGAAAAGGTGAGTGAAAGTGAAGGACAAATGAATCCAGGCCTTTTTCATCATGTGTTTCATACCCATAGGTTAAATTAGCATCCATAGATACATACCTTGAACAAGTTCGGTCCCTTGACAGAGCAGAATCGACAGAATAGGCAAATAACAAAGACCTACAGGGTCCATTCTGGACATTCCCTAATCTGCTCAACAACCCTTCTGTTTTGGTTCTTACGTAGGCACGAAGAATAAAATCAACAAGACACTGCTTCAAATTTGTTCATCACTGGAGTTCCTACTCCAGCTGTTCCTCTGATGAAGGGCAACCAGCAAGTGGCATAAAGGCTTAAGGATGAAAGTCCTTCACCCTCGGTCTTTTGACAGACATTTCTGTCAAAAGGCATAAAGTATCCTGTTTATGGCTCTGCAGTATTCATGTAAGATTAACTTTTGCTGGCTAAAATGTTCACAGCATCAGCAAAACATATACACTCTGACTGTCATATAATGGTGGAAAATGATTGCTTTGACATTCTAAAGTATGTTTTTACTAATAGGTTTGACAAATTCGAGTAACTTTCAAGGAAACTCAAAGTTAGAAGGTTATAGGTATGTATACCAGAGGGTGCATAGCTGTTGTATCTTTGAGAAAAGCACTTAAGCTGAATTTTCTTATATACAATAAGATGTGTTATGTATTTACATCCTTAGATTGGAATGAAATTCCTCTCATTTACTTTTAAAGCTAAGGCCAGAAAGGATGACAGACATTCAATATACTGAGTTCAGTATTGCACCATGTTTTATCCAATCTCATGTCAATTTATGGTTTAAGAAAAGACTATAGTGTTTCCTCCTATAAAAATATTTTTCCTTTTCATTCACATGGAAAGTCCCAGCTAGGTTTTCAGTGAGATTAAAGCATTCCTTTGTAGTGAGATGAAAACATTCCTTTGCTTGAACCAAGGGGCATTTCTTTTTTGGTTTTATTGTATCTTGGCACCATTGTAAATGAAGGTTCCCACCCTCAATGTGTCACAGAGAATGTCAAATAAAGGTTGAATGAATAAATAGTGGAATCTACACACCAAAAACATGCTCTTGATGGTTGAATGAAAAATACAGTGCACTCCAAAAGTGTTAGGACAGTGACACAATTTTTGTTGTTTAGGCTCTGTACTCCATCACATTGGATTTGAAATGGAACAGTGACTATGAGGTTAAAGTGCATACTTTCAGCTTTAAGTAGATGGTTTTTAAATCCATATTGGGTGAACCATGTAGCAATTCTAGCCATTTTCACACCCCCATTTTAGGGCACCAAAAGTAATTGGACAAATTAACATAAACTTAAATACAGCCATCATATTAAATATTCAGTTGCATATCCTTTGCATGCCATGACTTCCTGATGTCTGTGACCAAACAACATCAAAAGACTCTTGATATCTTATTTTCGGGTACTATTACAAGCGATACTATAACTTCTCTGCATTTGAATGGATCTCAATGGAAATTGGGGGGTGGGACTAGATTAAGCTGTAAATTACACAGGAATAGTACGGAACACATGGTTGGCTAAATGGCTGTCATCAAGGGTATCTACTACGCATTAGAGGTATCAAACAAGCCTCAAACCATCACTATGCTGCCAGATATGCAGTAGATATGGATGGATCACTTTAAGGGTTGTTTCTCCTGAATCATTTTCCTATTGAACTCTATGGAAAAACAAGTCAGGAGAAACAACTCTTCAAGTGATCCATCCATATCTACTACATCTCAGGCAGCAGAGTGATGGTTTGAGGCTCATTTGATATCTCAGACCCTTGATTACTTACAGCCATTTAGCCAACCATGGGTTCCATACAAGGGGCCAAAACTGGGCTGTCATTTTGAAGCTCACTTCCTGGTTGGACTGGGAGCAGCCATAGTGCTGTTGCTCACTAGCGCCACTGCGGTTGGCTCCAGTATAGGTCTTTCACCATGTAAGTCAATGGCAGCAATGTTGTCAAAATACTAAGTCAATACATTTTTTCCACAAGAAAATGTAGTCGCAATAGGTGCTTTTCCTTCATCTAATGCCTCTCCATGTGCCAATTGTTTAAATTATTGTGTCGTTTGGACAGGGTATTAACATTTGTTCAGGACCAATCAGAGGGACAGGTTGAGTCACTGGGGTCACTGCCATAGATCTCACTGCACTCACTTGGAGGGGCGGGACCAGAAGGGGGAGACAACAATCATTAGTGTAAAATGCGCCCTGGCATCTTGGGACCTCATACTGTCTATGCTTGGGACAGGGAGACACGCTGTATTTTTGAGTGGAAGTCGATGGAGAACATCCCTTAGTAGCATCCCTTAGAATATCCCTACCGTGAACAAGCTGTTGTTTTGTGGACGCAGTTTGTAACATAATAAATTGACTGCCTTGTAGCTCTTCTTCAACATGTTTGTCATCACATATTAATTTTGGAGTGAGCTATGATGTGTCTACTATGAAAAAAAATACTGTTTTGTGAGATGAGACAGCAGGGGATGTTGTCTCCAGCCCGAACTGTCAATCATACTGTGCCTGGACCACGATGACCATATCCGTTTGACCCTGCTCCCGAGAACGTCACTTCGGCTCCACGGAGCAGACGCAGTTTGTACAAATGGGCGGTGAAAAAGTCTTCGGGAGACTCAAAACGGTTTTTACGAGGCCGAGGGAAGGCAATCGGTAACGGCACAGTGACTTTGTCCATATTTTTATACAGTATATTGTTCCATACTATTTCTGTGTAATTTACAGCTTAATCTAGTCCCACCCTGTGGTGGTTGGGCCACCACAAGCTGCCAGAACAGCTTCAATGCACCTTGGCATAGATTCTACCTCTAGTCTAGTATAGATTCTAGTCTCTGGAACTCTACTGGAGGGATGGAACACCATTCTTCCAAAAGATATTCCCTCATTTGGTGTTTTGATGATGTGGAGAGCGCATTCTAACATGTCGGTCCAAAATTTCCCGTAGGTGTTCAATTAGGTTGAGATCTGGTGACTGCGAAGGCCATAGAATATGATTCCCATCATTTTCATACTCATCAAACCATTCAGTGACTCCTCATGCCCTGAGGATGGGGGCATTGTCATCTTAGAAGAGACCACTCTTATCATGATAGAAATGTTTCATCATATGATAAAGGTGAGCACTCAGAATAAATTTGGATTTATTTGCAGTGACCCTTCCCTCTAAGGGGACAAGTGGACCCAAACCATGCCAGGAAAATTGTAGGGGTTTTTCCTTTAATTTTTCACCCGTCTGTATATGTACCATATACAGTATATACGTATAAATACTGTATATATATACAGTTGAAGTCGGAAGTTTACATACACTTAGGTTGAAGTTATTAAAACCTATTTTTAACCACTCCACAGATTTCATGTTAGCAAACTATAGTGTTGGCAAGTCAGTTAGGACATCTACTTTGTGCATGACAAAAGTAATTTTTCCAACAATTGTTTACAGATTATTTCACTTTTAATTCACTATATTACAATTCCAGTGGGTCAGAAGTTTAAATACACTAAGTTGACTGTGCCTTTAAATTTTTTATATTTGGTCACATATCCTTTGCATGCCATGACTTCCTGATGTCTGTGACCGATGGCTTTAAGTCATAAAGGGTCTGAGGTATCAAACACGCCTCAAACCATCACTCTGCTGCCAGATATGCAGTAGATATGGATGGATCACTTTAAGGGTTGTTTCTCCTGACAAATTTTCCTATTGAACTCTATGGAAAAATAAGTCAGGAGAAGAAACCCTTCAAGTTATCCATCCATATCTACTGTATTTCTGGCAGCAGAGTGATGATTTAAGGCTTGTTTGATATGTCAGACCCTTTAGCAAACCCTGGGCTCTATCTTGGCGATCTTGGTCTAAGCGCATGGCGTAAAGTCCATTTAGGGTGTGTCCAAGTCCACTTTTGATATTTTAACGGCGTGTTTTTTGGGCGCTAAGCACGACGCAGCGTGCAACTGGGCTGAACCTTGGGCTCTATCTTGGCGCTTGGTCTAAGCGCATGGCGTAAATTCCATTTAGGGTGTGTCCAAGTCCACTTTTGCTATTTTAACGGCGTGTTTTTTTGGGCGCTAAGCACAGCGCAAGGTGCAAATGGGCTGAACCTAGTCGCTTCATTAATTATAGGTGTGTCTTGGGCGTGACATGTAATAAACCAATCAAAATGTCATATCCCATTCCTTTAAAAGCCTGCTTTTCCACCTTGGCGGATTGCTTGATGGCGAAACAGACATGCTCGTGCGTGTTTAGTGATCAAGGAATAGGCTAAATGGAGTATGATCAATATTATTCGGACTAACCATTAGCCTATTAATTCCGGACAGGGCTGTTATTTTACAAAATATATGCGGTTAAATTTCGTTAAAAGGACCTGCAAGGCTGAGGATAAGCTATCAATGGCTTCAGTCTCACCTTAGAAAACGCCAAATTAGCCTGCTTATTCAGCGAATTTCGTTTGCTTATGCAATGAAAGTGTCAAACATCATTCCATGAGGCTGTTCTAATGGAGTTCTCGAAGTTCAAGCTTCATCCGAAGTTCATTAGGCTACCTGCATAGTAATATTGATTAATAACATAAATTATTTTGCCTTAATGATGATACTAAATACAATAAAGCTGTCAGGTTGGCAACCCATATGTTCACACATATTTCCTCTTGTTTAATAATGTCCTGTTTATGGAAATGTGACCAACCTGTTTTACTCGTAGAGTAATGCTTTAAAACAATCCACTTTCCCAGGAAGACCGTGAAACGTGCGACTTACAGCAGGGGAAACAGAGAACATGCAGCGCACATGCAGAGAATGGCATTAAAATTAATTGTGAATTAATTGTGTAACGTGCTGCAAATTTGTTTTAGTTTATAATTAGACGCTTAGTTCTCTTTAAAGTAGTTTTGTTCAGTTATGGAATAACAGGTGAAATCAGCTGGGTTTTAATAAGCTGAGAGTATGGAAACCTGGTCACTGTAATTTAAAAAATATGAAGGATGAAGAATAGCTAAGGTTACAATTTAGTTAACATGGTGACATTTATCTCCGTTTTTTAACCAATAGGCTTTCGAAAAAACCTTATGTACAGCGAATCCGCTGTAGCCTGGGCTATTTGAAAAACAATAAATGCAATATTCACTGGACAAGGTTTTGAACTTTTTTCAGTCACAAACCATTCTATTTACTTACAGGCTGTATTCCTAGATAAACAGAGCTGTATTGTAATGACATCTGAAGCGCATTTTCAGAACGCAAATGTCCGTCTATTGCCGTGCGCAAGTTTTCCATTGAATGACAATTCACGCATTAGGTGTAAATGACAATTCGCGCATTATGCTTGATATAGGTGTTATCAGCTCCTTTTTAATGGATAGCCATTGTCCCATACCATCACCTGGATGTTGATGGAGTGGGCTGAGAGCAATGTAATGTGGCATTCCCCTTCGCTGAGGGAAAGGTATGTGGACCTATGGAACCTTTTATTATTATGCATTTTTGATATAGCCTACACAATAATAATATTTCACATTGTGATCTAGATATTTTAGTCATGCTTGTGCGCTCCCCTGTGTGTAACAAACAGGAGGGTACGCACGTTGTGTAAGTGTAAGATAGCAAAGACACTTGCGTTTGGGTTAGATAGGGCCCCATGTGTTCCATACTGTTCCAGTGTAATTTACAGCTAAATCTAGTCCCACCCCCCAATTCCCATAGAGATCCATTCAAAGCAGAGACGTTATAATATCGCTTGTAAGAGTACCAGAAAAGAAGATATCAAGAGTCTTTTGATGCTGTTGGGTCACAGACATCAGGAAGTCATGGCATGCAAAGGATATGCAATCAAATATTAAAAATTTAAAGGCACAGTCAACTTAGTGTATGTAAACATCTGACCCACTAGAATTGTGATATAGTGAATTAAAAGTGAAATAATCTGTCTGTAAACAATTGTTGGAAAAATTACTTGCATCCTGCATAAAGTAGATGTCCTAACTGAATCGCCAACGCTATAGTTTGCTAATATGAAATCTGTGGAGTGGCTAAGAATGAGTTTTAATGACTTCAACCTGAGCGTATGTAAACTTCCGACTTCAACTGTATATACTGTATATATACGTATATATACAACCAAAGTGTTTTACATAGTTTTATTCAATTAGAAACATCATTGTCCTTGTAGTAGGTGACTGTCCTAAAATATGTTTTCTTTCATACAGTAAATATGACAATAGTGGTAAGATGTATTTTACATCTATATTAATTGAATACTAATACGATGGACCAGTGTTGTGATGTTTCATCCAGAGGAAACAAATGCATTAATTTGGCATTGTACCAAATACAAATAAACTCAAATTAAAAAAGCTATTATAAAACACAAGTGGGAGAGTAAGGCTGCTCTTACGATTGTCATGATTGTACAGCAAGAACAAGCTGTGGTCTACTGAGGAAACTGAAGAGACACTATTTATCAATCATAAATTACAGTAATAATTTCCCCCAAAATATATTGCAGCATAACATGAGAATTTTGGACATTGAAAATTGACAATTTTCTCACTGAATTTAGGTTAGTTTCCAACCTCTTGAAACTGGGTTCATCTTGAGGGGTTTTGAATTTTATCTATAGTGTACTGCTCGTCATGATACTATTTTCGAAATACACTGTATCCACACACCTACTTATACCTGGATACACTCCTTTACAGTTGTAGTGAATAACTGAATAACATTATAAGCATCATACATAGTTTGCAACATGTACAGTGTGTTGTTAAGGAGTTTGGCATGTGACCGGGAGGCTGTCACTTTGAATCCCAATTGGGTTATCAATGTTGTATCACTGAAGATACCTTACTTGGGCTGCTTTAGTAGGTATCCCAGTGTATAAACAGCTAATATGTAAACATAATTTGGCAGTTATCCCAGATGCTATCTACAAATAAAATAATGACACAATGAGCTGTTTTGGTCTTATTCAGAGCGCAACAGTTTTTCATTGGAAATACATGTATAGATATCCCAGCAGTAGGAAATACAAAATGCCCAAAATCAACATAGACTACGCTGTTCAAACTCAAGTTTTTATATTCACAAAATGAATTTGGCTTATCACACCTAGTTTAATTCAGCTTGTATATGTGTGGATCATTTCATACTGAATTCACGTGTGGGGTGGATTTTGGGCAAGAGGTAGGTTATCCTAGATAGAATCATAGTTTTTTTGTTTTGTTTTTTATATTTAAAAATAAATGGTGTAAGCCATCAAAATGTATTTAATGAATGACTTAGCAGCAAAACTTATTTTTGGTTATGATGTCTGTGTCAGGAATTGGATGTGAATAAGTTTATATCAGGAAATTCAGGATATCAATCTAAAATGATTTCTTGAACATTAGCTAAACTAAATTTTTAGAGGTAAATCTCTTAAGAAGTCAGTTCTTAAGAGATTTACCTTTAAAAATTTAGTCACAATAATATAACAGAAAGTCCATCAATTTGTTAATTATAAATGAAGCATTTTTTTACATACACAGGGCATACATATCATACAGTCAAAAACACCCTGATGCCAGCTTTATGTTTAAATTAATTTATTTTTGTGTTCATTCCCATCCCATGCCTTTATGTGCAAAAAAAAAAACCTTTTTCTTTAAAAAAAAATATGTACAATTAGAAAATAGTTGCATCATTTGACTACTGAGTTTATTACATGTTATATACATATAACTAAAATCTATGTTGACAATTTAATACATTCACTGTAATACATTACGTATAATATTGGCACATTGAAATACATGCATTATCAAAAGCTGGATTGGATTTTTCATTATGCCTTTTCTTTTGAAATGAGCTGTGACAAAAGGCACGTACGGTAGATAAGATTCAAAACAGCAAATCTAGGAGACTATCTCATAAACCACAATCCCTTTACTCAACACAATAGAAATTCCTCCCCAAACAATTATTCCTGGGTTCCAGCCCCTACAGAAATAAAATAAAAGCTTGTTTGTTGTTGTGTACTTTCAGACTAAAAAACGGTACATTCATAAATTTTGAAACAATAACATAAATCCCCATATACGCAGTCATGAAACTCAATCATTCAATCATTTTGCTGTTATGTGGCTTCACTAGCTTTACACTATTTGGGGTGAAATATTAAAGAAAATTTATATCAGATGCTATAGTGATATATCAAACCAAAGTACCATCAAAAACCCATGGTGGCCGGTGAACTAGAAAAATATATGGAGAGTTGACATCTTTTGGTAGTTCTTTAAATCTTTTTTGGTTATTTGAAAAGGACTTGTTAATAAATGTGAAAAATACAGAAATGTGTAAACCCATTTAAATAAATAAGTATGTGGGCGGCATCATAGTACAGTAGTTAAGGAGCTGATCTTATAACTCAGAAGCTACCATACTGTTACTGTATGGCAAATGGGAAATACTTCAATTACAAAAGTCATTCTATCATAAGATTTACAGTTAAGAAATTCCTGATTTGTGTTTCTCGTTACCTGTTACCTGTGCATGTTACCGGTAGCTGTTACCTGTCATTACCTGTTACCTGTGCATTTTACATAAAATAGCTTTACAAAACAACTGCCAACAACAAGTTGATCTCCAATCTCTTTGTTTACTATCTGACTAATGTAACCAAAAGCCTTTGTTATAATAGGAATGGTTTTGTATGAAGTGCACAAAGGTAGCATGTTACCTTTTAAGAGACTATCAGCTTCTGGGTAATCCTTGTATAAATATACACACTTGTTAATAATGATAAACAAGCAAAAACAGCTTCAGTTCACAAGAAACTTTCTGCCCCCTTTATTTCTTGCTCGCAGTGCACAAGTGGATAAGTATAAGCGAGCATGAAAATTAAAGGGTAAGTTCGCTATTTTGACCTTGGACCCTATTTGCGTCTGTCTTCCATGAACCTGACACATTGAGTCCATTTTTTCGCTGATCGGTCCAGTATTGAGTTCGCTACAGATTTCCTGTAGGCTCTCACTGGGCTACAATAGAAGTCAACGGGGCAATTATAAATGTTATGGAAAAACAACGATAAATGTGCTTTCATGTACAATAAATGAGACGGGAAGCTCAGGGTGTATTGTTACCGGTCTCAGTATGCTCTCCTGTGAAATGTATCTCAATCCGAACATTTTTACGTGCTTGGCATGGCTTGGAAGTAAGCATTTCTCTGTTGCTTGTTTTCGCTGCTCCCGCGGAGTACTATGTGTCGGGGTAGGGGAGCGGGAAGGTGTGCCGGCCGTTTACGAAACTATCTATTTGAGCAGTCTGCGTTTGTTTACCTGCAGCAACGTAGGCTACACTTTGCACAAAAAAACTTGGATGATGGATTACTATAATGATTACGAAGACGAAGAATTTGATTTTGACTGACGTTACTGGGTACAGATTTGAGCCAGAATACACGGACACGGAACTACAAGAGATGGATGGTAAGAGAGCAAGAGAAGAGAGAGAGGCTGAAGTTGCGCAGGTAATGTTATCCGAAGTCAGTGCGAGGTAGTGCGGTCGGAGAAATAGTTCTGTTTCAAATGGAACTGTTGTTTCAACGTTCGGTTTGCATTTGCGATAGCTTACATTTCACAGGAGAGCATACTGAGACCGTAAGAATACACACTGAGCTATAAAAGCACATTTATCGTTGTTTTTCCATAACATTTATAATTGCCCCGTTTACTTCTATTGTAGCCCAGTGAGAGCCTACAGGAAATCTGTAGCGAACTCAATACTGGACCGATCAGCGAAAAAATGGACTCAATGGTGTCAGGTTCATGGAAGACAGACCGCAAATAGGGTCCCAGGTCCAAAATAGCGAACTTACCCTTTAAGAACATGAAAGAACGAGAGCGGTCTCCCAGATATGTGCAAGTGTGCTTGGAAACAGTGACATCTGTTGGATACAATGCACATTACATCTCAACACCGATTCCTCATACTGTACAGTATGTATCCCACAAAAGGGTGAAATGAACGGAATCCAAAACACAGAAATGCAGTTCAATTTCTTTTACCACGATTTAGACAGAGAGCGAACTAACAGGTTAATCATCAATTCAATAAGTCAAGGCCAAATGTTCCATTAAAGATAATCACTTTAAAAACAACTGCCAATTGCACTGTGAAACAACAGGTTAACATTTCCTTATCAGTCTGTATATAACCCTACAATATTTTTATAACTTATGAAACAACAATGTTGCCGTTATAAATAATGTTAATTATTTATAGAAAATACTTTACCCTGAAATTATAATTTTTTTTAAAAGGCACATTGGTGTTACATTGATCTGCCATGAACCTGTTGAAGTGGGCTGGGTTTAATAGGGAGGCCATGTTTACAGTGTAAGATGTCTCAGAGCGAATTGAAAAGAGGATTGAACGGAGTGTTGAATCCTCCCACAAAACCCCAGTGACCCCTCTCTCTTTTGCTGCTGGTCCTATTTGGTTCCACGTGCCTCATTGGAGATGAAGTGTGGGTTGTCCTGGCCTTGGACCAGATAGGAGTAGCGCGACTGGTTTTTGCCTGAGAAGGACCTCAGGTCTTCGTTGCTGAGATCGTAAGGGCCCACCTGAAAAGCACCACACGATAGACCTCGTTAAGCTTTATGCCACTCACGTACAACAATGGCTGACTGCACAAAGAGACAGCATGTGTGTGACAGTGTGTGTGTGTGTGAGACAGTGCATGTGTGCTTTTATGTGCGTGTGTGACAGTGCGCGTGTGTGTTTGTGTGTGTGCGACAGTGCACGTATGTTTGCGTGTGTGTATGTGTCTGTGTGTGTGTCTCACTAAAGGTAAGGCAAGGAAAGGTTATCCTCTATCACTGGTTCAGAGTACAATGAACATCCCAAAAATACAGCAGGTGAGTATCATATCATGACATGCCTGCACCTTCAGGGCTGTTCTACTGCCTGAAAAGGGCCAAACAAATCACTCTCGAGAGATAATGGACTCGAATCACATGCTGTTCAACTACATTGGGAACAACAAGCAGCCCCAGTCAAAAGATCTGGCTTCATCCAGGCCACAGGGACTCAAAAGCCACACCCCCGAGTTTTCCCAAAGACAGCGGGCACACTGCTAGAAAGGAGAAAGGGGAGCTCAGGGCGCGGCGCTCGTGTTTTATTACCACTCCGTTTCCAGGGCGCTCTCTGGCCACCAGGGCCCGCGTGCTGCCGCTCTCCGTCATCTCCAAATTGGATGGGGTCCCAGTTGGCGTTGAGGTTGGTGTTGGCCCGCGGGATCTTGGGTACTTGAGAGCTGGACCAGGTGGTCCTGGTCTCCTGAGCAGGGGGGTATGGACTGTTGTAGTCTGACCCCTTCTTATTTGTCCTGGAAACACAAGCCGCAAGGTTAGAAAGTACACTGTTGTCTTCTCGCAGGGCCTGAGAGGGGTGGGATTCTGTAGGGTTTATGGGCTAAAAGGGGCACTGAGACTCTGTAACAATGGGGCATCGGACTGTATGCAGGGATACTAGGCTGTACATACAGTAGGTTTATGTAAGGCTGTTTAGATATGAGGTTTCATAGGGTGTTGGGTACCAGGAGCTGTTTAGATTAGATAACACTCAATCTCTACTGATGTTAAAATGGCAGCACTATTTTCATGCATTGACATCCTTTGGGCCACCCCACTGCTCTATGATTCTGTGTAAGGGGAAACAGGGGGTGTAACAGCTAAGTTAGGTGCATATGCCTACAGGTTAGCTATAGGTATGCGTAGATAGGACATATCAAATGGTGTAAGACAATGGGAGCTGTACACATTTAGAAGGCATCATGTGCCTGTGCAGAAAGGACAGGGTCATTCTGGGTCTTCAGCCCACCTGCAGTAGTAGAGGACAAAAGCTAACAGCGTGATAAGCATCAATCCACCCAGTACACAGGAGATCACCACCACAGCCAGCAGGGACGCTACAGAAAGCACACAGAAACACAGGTCAGTGTGAGGGAGAAATACTCCAATACAGACCGCAATCATTTTCAGCAGCTACACTGAGGTACAGGGAGCAGTGCTGCTCAGAACATACGGCCTGTAATCAGTTGTTATCAAGATTGATGGGAATGTGAGGTTTCATGAATCCACTGTGGGTGGAGATACTCTAGAGACAGACTGCCTGTCACTGACTCATATAGACCAGTGAAATGGTTTTTCTCTGTGTTCCAAAAATACTGCAACTGCTTAAAATCGCTGGATAACACAGCATGCGTTTGCTCCATCAGTTTTGGGATTAGCTAGCTATCACTGAAATTAGGCTCAAACCTACATAGAGCAGTGGCGTACCGTGGGATGTAGAACCAGGCCTTCAGGAACGTTACCTTAAAATGGAGGATAACTCGCAACCTGTTCCCATTCACATTTCTTGATTATTGTAACATTTGTATGTAGTGGCGGCCGGTATGGAGACATTAGCTTTTAACTGAACAGTACCCTCAACCTGTTTCTCTTTATTTTTCTTGATTAACAATCAAACAATTAATTTTTTTAATAATCAAGACCAATACGTAGCCTATAGTGATTAAGAAATGATAATGACAAAGAGATAACTACAATGTGAGATTGTTTCACAAGGATGGCAAAAATCTGAATGATTAATTTGAGAAACAATTCCAAAGCTTTTGCTTTATCATATCTCACGTTGTAGTGTGTTTCCTCTAATCACAATACAGAATGTAATTCATTTTAAGATGGCACTCAATTTAGTCAAAAAGGAATTAAACGTTAGACAGGACATTTTTAAAGAGCAAAACCTCTGGTTAAGTTTATCGGACCAGCATTGAGCGCAACGCATAGTTCAGGTTGAAAAATGAATTTATGAAATTCATTGCTGTTTCACAAGCATTTAAACTCCAGAATATTTGCATGACATATTGTCATCTTAAATGTGGATATAGGGAAAAACTACACAATTTTATGATGCAAAGAACAATAATGCTATCTCAAAATTAATTGGTAATAATTTTGCCTATTGGTCTCGGTTATTGAGCGAGTCAATTGTTTGATCGTTTACAGGCAAAGTACACGGAAACAGCTTGAGAGCAATTGTCCGTTAAAAGGCAAGGTTACTGACGGCCTGTTCTAGATCCCAATGTACACCAGTGATACAGACTAATATTCTCTGTGAATCTGAAACATTTTACATATTACTAGTTAGTAGTATTTATGCTTATGTTTTATAATACAGAAACAGCAATAACGGAAGGTTTTATTATACACTGAGTAAATACAATTTCTTGCAGCACTTACAGTCGTTGCAGTTAAATCCAGAATAGCCAAATGAACATCTAAAATGAGAAAAGGTACCTTGGGTTACATTACGTCATCAGGACCATACAAATCCTGTTAAGATGTGGTAGGAGATCTGCAGACAAACTTTCAACACCATACGAAGTTGAATTCTGACAGCACAGGGTGGTGCCAATGAGTGAAATGCAAGAACGACACGGACTTAACTTAACACAAATTAACAGTACTCACCGGGAACAGATGTTGTTCACTTGTTCCATGCCACTGGGACAAGCTGTGGGAGTGAGGATGAAGCTGTTAGAAAAGCAGAGCTGGAAGGATCAGAGTGACCAGCAGAGAAACCGTCCATCCCCAACATTGCAGACCAAATTTGGCACTGCACTAAGCTTCATTTTCACAATGGTCCACGGATAAACTAGCCATGAGGTAATTATCGGCCCATCTTTGGAACCCACGGCCGACAGAATTCAAATCTTTTCCGACTTTGGGGCCTTTATGAAACCAATCTTCATACAAACGCAGGCCCAGGGTCTTGTCGTGAAATTAGCGCGATTTAATAAAATAAGGAGGACAACATGACTGTGTTTTTATTGTTGCACTGTGGTGCCAGGGAGGGAGACCAGCGGCTCCATTTGGCAGAGGGAGTGCCCAGGAACCCGGGAAAAAGGCTTTTTGTTTGGGTCTGCTCTCTGCACACAAGCCCTTCTTTAGAGTGTATCCATAGAAACTACTGGGTCTCAAAAGAATACAGTAAACTGGTAAATAAACGAGCCATCTTGGGGTGCCAAGTCCACAGGCAACTAGTACTGGTGCAACACTTCACCCTGACCTTGCTCTCTGTCTCGTTATTTCTTGTTATCTCATTATCTCTCTCTCTCACTCTCTTTCTTTTCTGCTCTCTTTTTTTAAAAGGCCAACAGACATGGCCATTTTTGCAGTTCCTGCTGTTCCTGTTCTTGACAACTTTTTAAAAAGGCCAATCATTGCCAAGCAACAACCGACACCTGTCACGTGAAATGTGAAAATCGCATAGGCCCAATTGCAGCTCATTAAAATGAAGTGAGTGTGATCTTCTTCCTTTGCTAATCACATGCTGTTGCCCAGCAAACTTACAGTGCACATCTGACCTTCTTCCTACTTATCCGGTCATCCTGATTCTACAGGGCCTGCCTTGCAGCAATGGAAGCCAATCAGCTTTTTTCAAGGTAAAACACTTGTGCACCATCTGGGACTTACATCCAGAGTCCAGGGGTCCAGTGATCCAGACATTATATTAGCTGAGCATCTATGCACCCAGCCTAAGTGCTAAATGTGCACGCTCACAGACACACACACACACACACACACCCCAATACTCCCCACAAATGTGACAGACTTCCTGCAACACTCACTGACCTGAGCAGATTCTTTCTGTGAACTTTGACTTGATGTAGCCAGACTTGCAGGTACAACTCACAATGCCATCAAGGCTATCACAGGTTGTCGTATCCTCATCACAAGGGCCTGAATTTTGTTCGCATGGTTTGAGAACTGTGGACAGCGCCAGAGAGGAGAACAAACCAGTCAGTCTAATGCAACAATTCCAATATGAAGGCATCTTGCTTTCAACATCTGTTTCAAAGTGTCAGCGGTTACTAAATAGACAAAAAAAAAGTGTCATGTGACAACATGTTAAATGTTAAACAACTTATCAACTTTTTTGCTGCACCAAAATATTCCCAAATACTGCACTGATCTCTATTTAGCCTCTCATAACGGGCACAGACAGACCGTATCCGACATGTAGACATGCCTGCAAACGCAAAGGTGACGATTTGCGGTTTCAAATTAAAAATTAAGAATAAGGGCCATACCTGTGAGATTTGCCATTCCGAGTATGCCACAGTTGTCCGTGCAATCGATGGCCTCATTTAAGGCAGTCAGAAAGGACTTCTCGGTGGCATCGGACTTGGCATTGTAAATGTTGTCCACAGTTGCCACCACGCTGCCTTTTCTATAGTCCAAAGAGAGGCAATCAGTTCAATCCCTTTGAGCGCTTCTCATGAGGGGATCTCCCTTTCACTGCTCAGAGCTTTTCCCTGAAAACCCCTGTACATCTTGTCTGACTTTATGAAGGAGTTCAGCAAATCAATATCAAGTGTAATAACAGATTAAACACAAACAAACTACAGGCACATAAAAACCAAAGAGCGTGCATGCAAATTATTGTCAAATTGTACACTTAAAATCCATGACAGTAATCCCGAATAGTGCCATTTTATTTTCCTTGCGGTGACATATAAGGAAGATCGGATATACATTCATCATTTGCACTCACCTGAGTTCCAGGACTTTGGATTCAATATAAGTTGGGTCGGATGACAATGCCTCTCTCAGCTAAAAATGTGCATGTAAGAAGGTGCATTATTTCACTGGTATGTTACAGTGTCTCAACAAATTCAGGACGCCACAATGAATATGATGATTGTTTGCTTAGCCTCCCATCATCTTTATCCGGTGCAACTTACTGCGCATAGCTTCCTTCTACTTATTATTCATCTATACAGCTGGATATTCATTGAAGCACTTTAGGTTGTATGATCTGCTCAGGTATAAAAGCAATGCTTCACTCAGGAATCATAGCTATTTAACCCTCTGCCTGCAAGAGCAGATCACTGACCACAAGGACAAACTGCCACACATCTCTCAGGTACAGTGAAATTCCAGTATAATCATTAGACACTTCACATCCTGCTCTCAGCTCAATAAACTGGACATGTGGCAATATGCACACCGGTCTATGAGGTGCTATGCCTTACAAATTGTGCTAAGGAATAAATACACACAGACAAAATTTTACAGAGCCTTCCTGGAAAAACATGTCCCTTACCGCAGCTGTTATGTTTTCTGCCGTTTTCTGAAATATTTCTGATTCAGAGTTTTCCATTCCTTGCTGAAAGACCGTTGTAAAACGCAGGTCGACAGGAAAGACCTTAGCTGAAATTGAAAGAAGTACAGGGTGCTATGATCAGTTTGCCTTCCTTGAGTAGACCAAAACTAGAATCAAATTGAATGCCGGGTATTCAAAAAAAAAAAAAAAAGTTCAAGGAGCAAGAATCAATTCCAGGATTCACTGGTCTAGTAGATGTTCATCACTGCTTGAAAACTCCAAGCCACAAGAATAATAGCCCGGGTTTAAATCATCGTTTCATCTGACATGTGAAGGGCCTACTGGTAGGGCCTACCTGTCACACAGCTGTCCCCAGAGAAGAATGACCCAGGAAAACACTGGCAGGTGGATCCATTAAACAATTCTATGCAGGTGCTACCAAATGGACAAGGATTCAAGGTGCAGGCTGCAGAAAGGGAAAAATATCAGCAGGCTATTCAGCAAAAAGATTAAGGGCCTGATTTACTAAGACCTTTAGCACACGCAAAACTAATAACACAGCCAATGACTGGTACCAAACCAATACCATGACAATTCACTGGTTGTGTATTGGTTTTGTGTGTGCTTAAAGGTTTTGCACACGCTAACTGTCTTATTAAATCAGGCCCTAAGTGTTTAGCGTATGTTGTTTTCCACCTTGATAGTGGTGATTTAATGACAATAACCTGCATGTATCCCTTCACAAAATATCCACATTTTGTCATACTTCATTGATATTGCATACGATTTATTGCTTTGTACATATCTAAATAGCCATGCATTGAGTTTACTGAGTGCACACCTGATGGCTTCGTGGTGGGGGGGACAGTAGTTGCAGTAGTGCTTGGCTCTGTCTCATTTGGGTGGATGCTGGTGGCATTGGACCCTGGGGTTGGGGAGGTCATCGGTGGGGGGCTGGTTGAGTTTATTTCTGGACTGCCTGTAGCTGTAGGTCAAACATTAAATCATTTTACTGAGGTAATTTAGGCACCATTAAAAAAAAGCAACTAATCAGATCAGCTGAGCCAGTTAGCAATAAAAAGCAATGTAGGCAGATCAGCCAGGGAGATTGAAAGACTACAACCCAAAGGTCCTCCATTATTGATGAAATACAGCCTTGAACAGATGATGCATGCGCAGTCAATGGAAAGCTTTGGGGGCATATATTTATATATATATATGAAATCCCTTCACAAAATATTCAGTTTTTGTCATACTTCATTGATATTGCATACGATTTATTACTTTGTACATATCTAAATAGCCATGCATTGAGTTTACTGAGTGCACACCTGATGACCCAATGGTGGGACTCTGTGTGGTGGTGAGGACAGTAGTTGCAGTAGTGCTTGACTCTGTCGTTGGTGTGGTGCTGATTGTGGTGGTTCCTGTAGATGTAGGTCAAACGAAAAATCATTTTAGTGAAGTAATTTAGTCACCGTTAAGAAAAATCAACTAATCAGATCAGCTGAGGCAGTTAGCAATAACAACCAATGGAGACAGATCAGCCAGGGAGATTGAAAGACTACAACCTAAAGGTCCTCCATTATTGATGAAATACAGCCTTGAACAGATGATGCATGCGCAGTCAATGGAAAGCTTTGGGGGCATATATTTATAAATATATATGAAATCCCTTCACAAAATATTCAGTTTTTGTCATACTTCATTGATATTGCATACGATTTATTACTTTGTACATATCTAAATAGCCATGCATTGAGTTTACTGAGTGCACACCTGATGGCCCAATGGTGGGACTCTGTGTGGTGGTGAGGACAGTAGTTGCAGTAGTTGCAGTAGTGCTTGACTCTGTCGTTGGTGTGGTGCTGATTGTGGTGGTTCCTGTAGATGTAGGTCAAACGAAAAATCATTTTAGTGAAGTAATTTAGTCACCGTTAAGAAAAATCAACTAATCAGATCAGCTGAGGCAGTTAGCAATAGCAACCAATGGAGACATCAGCCAGGGAGATTGAAAGACTACAACCTAAAGGTCCTCCATTATTGATGAAATACAGCCTTGAACAGATGATGCATGGGCAGTCAATGGAAAGCTTTGGGGGCATATATATATATGTATATATACAGTTGAAGTCCGTCGTTTGCATACACTTAAGTTGAAGTCATTTAAACTAAGTTTTAACCACTCCACAGATTTTATGTTAGCAAACTATAGTGTTGGCAAGTCAATTAGGACATATACTTTGTGCATGACACAAGTAATTTTTCCAACAATTGTTTACAGACAGATTATTTCACTTTTAATTCACTATATCACAATTCCAGTGGGTCAGAAGTTTATATACACTAAGTTGACTGTCCCTTTAAATTTTAATATTTGGTCGCATATCCTTTGGCTTTGCATGCCATGACTTCCTGATGTCTGAGACCCAGCAACATCAAAAGACTCTTTATATCTTATTTTCTGGTACTCTTACAAGCGATACTATAACATCTCTGCATTTGAATGGATCTCTATGGGAATTGGGGGGTGGGACTAGATTTAGCTGTAAATTACACTGGAACAGTATGGAAACACATGGTTGGCTAAATGGCTCTAAGTCATCAAGGGTATGTCGTATCAAACAAGCCTTAAATCATCACTCTGCTGCCAGGAATACAGTAGATATGGATGGATAACTTGAAGGGTTTCTTCTCCTGACTTATTTTTCCATAGAGTTCAATAGGAAAATTTGTCAGGAGAAACAACCCTTAAAGTGATCCATCCATATCTACTGCATATCTGGCAGCAGAGTGATAGTTTGAGGCTTGTTTGATACCTCAGACCCTTGATGACTTACAGCCATTTTACCAATCATGTATTCCATACTGTTCCAGCATAATTTACAGCAAAATCTAGTCCCACCCCCCAATTCCCATAGAGATCCATTCAAATGCAGACACATTATAGTATCGCTTGTAAGAGTACCAGAAAATAAAATATCAAGAGTCTTTTGATGTTGTTGGGTCACAGACATCAGGAAGTCATGACATGCAAAGGCATGCGACCAAATAATAAAAATTTAAAGGCACATTCAACTTAGTGTATGTAAACTTATGGCCCACTGGAATTGTGATATAGTGAATTAAAATTTAAATAATCTGTCTGTAAACAATTGTTGGAAAAATTACTTGTGTCATGCACAAAGTAGATGTCCTAACTGACTTGCCAACACTATAGTTTGTTAATATGAAATCTGTGGAGAGGTTAAGAATGAGTTTTAATGACTTCAACCTAAGTGTATTTAAACTTCCGACTTCAACTGTATATATATATATATATGATCCCTTCACAAAATATCCTGTTTTTGTCATACTTCATTGATATTGCATACGATTTATTACTTTGTACATATCTAAATAGCCATGCATTGAGTTTACTGAGTGCACACCTGATGACCCAGTGGTGGGACTCTGTGTGGTGGTGAGGACAGTAGTTGCAGTAGTTGCAGTAGTTGCAGTAGTGCTTGACTCTGTCGTTGGTGTGGTGCTGATTGTGGTGGTTCCTGTAGATGTAGGTCAAACGAAAAATCATTTTAGTGAAGTAATTTAGTCACCGTTAAGAAAAATCAACTAATCAGATCAGCTGAGGCAGTTAGCAATAACAACCAATGGAGACAGATCAGCCAGGGAGATTGAAAGACTACAACCTAAAGGTCCTCCATTATTGATGAAATACAGCCTTGAACAGATGATGCATGGGCAGTCAATGGAAAGCTTTGGGGGCATATATATATATATATACAGTTGAAGTCCGTTGTTTGCATACACTTAAGTTGAAGTCATTTAAACTACGTTTTAACCACTCCACAGATTTTATGTTAGCAAACTATAGTGTTGGCAAGTCAATTAGGACATATACTTTGTGCATGACACAAGTAATTTTTCCAACAATTGTTTACAGACAGATTATTTCACTTTTAATTCACTATATCACAATTCCAGTGGGTCAGAAGTTTATATACACTAAGTTGACTGTCCCTTTAAATTTTAATATTTGGTCGCATATCCTTTGGCTTTGCATGCCATGACTTCCTGATGTCTGAGACCCAACAACATCAAAAGACTCTTTATATCTTATTTTCTGGTACTCTTACAATGGATACTATAACATCTCTGCATTTGAATGGATCTCTATGGGAATTGGGGGGCGGGACTAGATTTAGCTGTAAATTACACTGGAACAGTATGGAAACACATGGTTGGCTAAATGGCTCTAAGTCATCAAGGGTTTGGCGTATCAAACGAGCCTTAAATCATCACTCTGCTGCCAGAAATACAGTAGATATGGATGGATAACTTGAAGGGTTTCTTCTCCTGACTTATTTTTCCATAGAGTTCAATAGGAAAATTTGTCAGGAGAAACAACCCTTAAAGTGATCCATCCATATCTACTGCATATCTGGCAGCAGAGTGATAGTTTGAGGCTTGTTTGATACCTCAGACCCTTGATGACTTACAGCCATTTTACCAATCATGTATTCCATACTGTTCCAGCATAATTTACAGCAAAATCTAGTCCCACCCCCCAATTCCCATAGAGATCCATTCAAATGCAGACACATTATAGTATCGCTTGTAAGAGTACCAGAAAATAAAATATCAAGAGTCTTTTGATGTTGTTGGGTCACAGACATCAGGAAGTCATGACATGCAAAGGCATGCGACCAAATAATAAAAATTTAAAGGCACATTCAACTTAGTGTATGTAAACTTATGGCCCACTGGAATTGTGATATAGTGAATTAAAATTTAAATAATCTGTCTGTAAACAATTGTTGGAAAAATTACTTGTCATGCACAAAGTAGATGTCCTAACTGACTTGCCAACACTATAGTTTGTTAATATGAAATCTGTGGAGAGGTTAAGAATGAGTTTTAATGACTTCAACCTAAGTGTATTTAAACTTTCGACTTCAACTGTATATATATATATATATGATCCCTTCACAAAATATCCTGTTTTTGTCATACTTCATTGATATTGCATACGATTTATTACTTTGTACATATCTAAATAGCCATGCATTGAGTTTACTGAGTGCACACCTGATGACCCAGTGGTGGGACTCTGTGTGGTGGTGAGGACAGTAGTTGCAGTAGTTGCAGTAGTGCTTGACTCTGTCGTTGGTGTGGTGCTGATTGTGGTGGTTCCTGTAGATGTAGGTCAAACGAAAAATCATTTTAGTGAAGTAATTTAGTCACCGTTAAGAAAAATCAACTAATCAGATCAGCTGAGGCAGTTAGCAATAACAACCAATGGAGACAGATCAGCCAGGGAGATTGAAAGACTACAACCTAAAGGTCCTCCATTATTGATGAAATACAGCCTTGAACAGATGATGCATGGGCAGTCAATGGAAAGCTTTGGGGGCATATATATATATGTATATATACAGTTGAAGTCTGTCGTTTGCATAGACTTAAGTTGAAGTCATTTAAACTAAGTTTTAACCACTCCACAGATTTTATGTTAGCAAACTATAGTGTTGGCAAGTCAATTAGGACATATACTTTGTGCATGACACAAGTAATTTTTCCAACAATTGTTTACAGACAGATTATTTCACTTTTAATTCACTATATCACAATTCCAGTGGGTCAGAAGTTTATATACACTAAGTTGACTGTCCCTTTAAATTTTAATATTTGGTCGCATATCCTTTGGCTTTGCATGCCATGACTTCTTGATGTCTGAGACCCAACAACATCAAAAGACTCTTTATATCTTATTTTCTGGTACTCTTACAAGCGATACTATAGCATCTCTGCATTTGAATGGATCTCTATGGGAATTGGCGGGTGGGACTAGATTTAGCTGTAAATTACACTGGAACAGTATGGAAACACATGGTTGGCTAAATGGCTCTAAGTCATCAAGGGTATGTCGTATCAAACAAGCCTTAAATCATCACTCTGCTGCCAGAAATACAGTAGATATGGATGGATAACTTGAAGGGTTTCTTCTCCTGACTTATTTTTCCATAGAGTTCAATAGGAAAATTTGTCAGGAGAAACAACCCTTAAAGTGATCCATCCATATCTACTGCATATCTGGCAGCAGAGTGATAGTTTGAGGCTTGTTTGATACCTCAGACCCTTGATGACTTACAGCCATTTTACCAATCATGTATTCCATACTGTTCCAGCATAATTTACAGCAAAATCTAGTCCCACCCCCCAATTCCCATAGAGATCCATTCAAATGCAGACACATTATAGTATCGCTTGTAAGAGTACCAGAAAATAAAATATCAAGAGTCTTTTGATGTTGTTGGGTCACAGACATCAGGAAGTCATGACATGCAAAGGCATGCGACCAAATAATAAAAATTTAAAGGCACATTCAACTTAGTGTATGTAAACTTATGGCCCACTGGAATTGTGATATAGTGAATTAAAATTTAAATAATCTGTCTGTAAACAATTGTTGGAAAAATTACTTGTCATGCACAAAGTAGATGTCCTAACTGACTTGCCAACACTATAGTTTGTTAATATGAAATCTGTGGAGAGGTTAAGAATGAGTTTTAATGACTTCAACCTAAGTGTATTTAAACTTTCGACTTCAACTGTATATATATATATATATGATCCCTTCACAAAATATCCTGTTTTTGTCATACTTCATTGATATTGCATACGATTTATTACTTTGTACATATCTAAATAGCCATGCATTGAGTTTACTGAGTGCACACCTGATGACCCAGTGGTGGGACTCTGTGTGGTGGTGAGGACAGTAGTTGCAGTAGTTGCAGTAGTTGCAGTAGTGCTTGACTCGGTCGTTGGTGTGGTGCTGATTGTGGTGGTTCCTGTAGATGTAGGTCAAACGAAAAATCATTTTAGTGAAGTAATTTAGTCACCGTTAAGAAAAATCAACTAATCAGATCAGCTGAGGCAGTTAGCAATAACAACCAATGGAGACAGATCAGCCAGGGAGATTGAAAGACTACAACCTAAAGGTCCTCCATTATTGATGAAATACAGCCTTGAACAGATGATGCATGGGCAGTCAATGGAAAGCTTTGGGGGCATATATATATATATATATGTATATATATATATATATATATATATATACAGTTGAAGTCCGTCGTTTGCATACACTTAAGTTGAAGTCATTTAAACTACGTTTTAACCACTCCACAGATTTTATGTTAGCAAACTATAGTGTTGGCAAGTCAATTAGGACATATACTTTGTGCATGACACAAGTAATTTTTCCAACAATTGTTTACAGACAGATTATTTCACTTTTAATTCACTATATCACAATTCCAGTGGGTCAGAAGTTTATATACACTAAGTTGACTGTCCCTTTAAATTTTAATATTTGGTCGCATATCCTTTGGCTTTGCATGCCATGACTTCCTGATGTCTGAGACCCAACAACATCAAAAGACTCTTTATATCTTATTTTCTGGTACTCTTACAATGGATACTATAACATCTCTGCATTTGAATGGATCTCTATGGGAATTGGGGGGCGGGACTAGATTTAGCTGTAAATTACACTGGAACAGTATGGAAACACATGGTTGGCTAAATGGCTCTAAGTCATCAAGGGTTTGGCGTATCAAACGAGCCTTAAATCATCACTCTGCTGCCAGAAATACAGTAGATATGGATGGATAACTTGAAGGGTTTCTTCTCCTGACTTATTTTTCCATAGAGTTCAATAGGAAAATTTGTCAGGAGAAACAACCCTTAAAGTGATCCATCCATATCTACTGCATATCTGGCAGCAGAGTGATAGTTTGAGGCTTGTTTGATACCTCAGAACCTTGATGACTTACAGCCATTTTACCAATCATGTATTCCATACTGTTCCAGCATAATTTACAGCAAAATCTAGTCCCACCCCCCAATTCCCATAGAGATCCATTCAAATGCAGACACATTATAGTATCGCTTGTAAGAGTACCAGAAAATAAAATATCAAGAGTCTTTTGATGTTGTTGAGTCACAGACATCAGGAAGTCATGACATGCAAAGGCATGCGACCAAATAATAAAAATTTAAAGGCACAGTCAACTTAGTGTATGTAAACTTATGGCCCACTGGAATTGTGATATAGTGAATTCAAATTTAAATAATCTGTCTGTAAACAATTGTTGGAAAAATTACTTGTGTCATGCACAAAGTAGATGTCCTAACTGACTTGCCAACACTATAGTTTGTTAATATGAAATCTGTGGAGAGGTTAAGAATGAGTTTTAATGACTTCAACCTAAGTGTATTTAAACTTCCGACTTCAACTGTATATATATATATATATGATCCCTTCACAAAATATCCTGTTTTTGTCATACTTCATTGATATTGCATACGATTTATTACTTTGTACATATCTAAATAGCCATGCATTGAGTTTACTGAGTGCACACCTGATGACTCAGTGGTTGGACTCTGTGTGGTGGTGAGGACAGTAGTTGCAGTAGTTGCAGTAGTTGCAGTAGTGCTTGACTCTGTCGTTGGTGTGGTGCTGATTGTGGTGGTTCCTGTAGATGTAGGTCAAACGAAAAATCATTTTAGTGAAGTAATTTAGTCACCGTTAAGAAAAATCAACTAATCAGATCAGCTGAGGCAGTTAGCAATAACAACCAATGGAGATAGATCAGCCAGGGAGATTGAAAGACTACAACCTAAAGGTCCTCCATTATTGATGAAATACAGCCTTGAACAGATGATGCATGGGCAGTCAATGGAAAGCTTTGGGGGCATATATATATATGTATATATACAGTTGAAGTCCGTCGTTTGCATACACTTAAGTTGAAGTCATTTAAACTAAGTTTTAACCACTCCACAGATTTTATGTTAGCAAACTATAGTGTTGGCAAGTCAATTAGGACATATACTTTGTGCATGACACAAGTAATTTTTCCAACAATTGTTTACAGACAGATTATTGCACTTTTAATTCACTATATCACAATTCCAGTGGGTCAGAAGTTTATATACACTAAGTTGACTGTCCCTTTAAATTTTAATATTTGGTCGCATATCCTTTGGCTTTGCATGCCATGACTTCCTGATGTCTGAGACCCAACAACATCAAAAGACTCTTTATATCTTATTTTCTGGTACTCTTACATGCGATACTATAACATCTCTGCATTTGAATGGATCTCTATGGGAATTGGGGGGTGGGACTAGATTTAGCTGTAAATTACACTGGAACAGTATGGAAACACATGGTTAGCTAAATGGCTCTAAGTCATCAAGGGTATGTCGTATCAAACAAGCCTTAAATCATCACTCTGCTGCCAGAAATACAGTAGATATGGATGGATAACTTGAAGCGTTTCTTCTCCTGACTTATTTTTCCATAGAGTTCAATAGGAAAATTTGTCAGGAGAAACAACCCTTAAAGTGATCCATCCATATCTACTGCATATCTGGCAGCAGAGTGATAGTTTGAGGCATGTTTGATACCTCAGACCCTTGATGACTTACAGCCATTTTACCAATCATGTATTCCATACTGTTCCAGCATAATTTACAGCAAAATCTAGTCCCACCCCCCAATTCCCATAGAGATCCATTCAAATGCAGACACATTATAGTATCGCTTGTAAGAGTACCAGAAAATAAAATATCAAGAGTCTTTTGATGTTGTTGGGTCACAGACATCAGGAAGTTTGGGTGGGATCTTTTGTCCCACATCCCCAGGCTCGGGGCCGAGGGGCTATCCTTTTACCACCCCGAGCCTAGGGGGGGGTTCACCCGGACTATATTTCAGGGCACACCTCCAGTAGCCACGTCACCGTGTCATCATCCAGAACCGACAGACCATGCATCCCATTGGGTGCCCGATAAATCGGGCAGTCCAGGATGACATGGTCTGCGGTTTGTTCCTCCGCGCCACACTCGCAGGCTGCGCAAGAAGCCAAGCCCCATCTGTGCATCGATGAGCGGAAGCGCCCAACGCCGGTCCGGAGGCGGTTAAGCCTCACCCATGCCAGTCTAGGCAGGTCCACCCCAATAGGGGGAAAACCGACGTCTGGGATGAAGTCACGGAGTCTAGAGGTGTTCTCCTCCCACTCCGTGCTCCAGATGTAATCCGCCCACCGTGCCGCACTGATGTTAAGATCACTGCATTGCTGCAGGAATTCCTGTGCGGCAGGCACAAATGGGTGTCTCGACTTAAGGCGCCGGGGAGGCTCAGCAATTACAGCGAGCCTTTCGTGGAGCAGATGGTTTGGCTCCATGGCCCGGCACGCGAGACGTGCTGTGGCTCCCGCGCGGCGAAGCCCAGCGGGCTGGATGCCTGCAAGAATGGGAAGATTGTCCACGGGAGTGGGACGCAGGCATCCTGTCACGATGCGCAAGGCTTCGTTGATGGGCGTATCGATGAGGCGGGTGTGGGCACTGCGACACCATACCGGTGCGCAGTACTCACTAGTCGAGTAAACAAGGGCCAGGGCTGCCGTACGCAATGTTCTTGCGTCGGCGCCCCAGCCTGACCCGACTAGTCGCCTCATCAATGCCACACGAGATGTTAACTTCTTGCGCAGTGACTCAAGAAGTCATGACATGCAAAGGCATGCGACCAAATAATAAAAATTTAAAGGCACAGTCAACTTAGTGTATGTAAACTTATGGCCCACTGGAATTGTGATATAGTGAATTAAAATTTAAATAATCTGTCTGTAAACAATTGTTGGAAAAATTACTTGTGTCATGCACAAAGTAGATGTCCTAACTGACTTGCCAACACTATAGTTTGTTAATATGAAATCTGTGGAGAGGTTAAGAATGAGTTTTAATGACTTCAACCTAAGTGTATTTAAACTTCCGACTTCAACTGTATATATATATATATGATCCCTTCACAAAATATCCTGTTTTTGTCATACTTCATTGATATTGCATACGATTTATTACTTTGTACATATCTAAATAGCCATGCATTGAGTTTACTGAGTGCACACCTGATGACCCAGTGGTGGAACTCTGTGTGGTGGTGAGGACAGTAGTTGCACTAGTGCTTGACTCTGTCGTTGGTGTGGTGATTGTGGTGGCTCCTGTAGATGTAGGTCAAACAAAAAATCATTTTAGTGAAGTAATTTAGTCACCGTTAAGAAAAATCAACTAATCAGATCAGCTGAGGCAGTTAGCAATAACAACCAATGGAGACAGATCAGCCAGGGAGATTGAAAGACTACAACCTAAAGGTCCTCCATTGTTGATGAAATACAGCCTTGAATCTATGTACTGTATATACAGTGCCCCCCACAATTATTGGCACCCCTGGTAAAGATGAGTAAAAAGGGTTATGAAAAATTCAGCGTTTGGTAAATTAGCTTAATCTCAAATCTCAAAATTAGAAAAATCCAATCTTTAATTGAAATTAATATATTCTGAGAAAAAAAAATCCCTCATCAAGAAATAATTATTTTGAACAAAAACAGATTTTAAATTTCCTGGTGTTTCATGGAGTTCATGATGCAATGGACCCTAACAAGGTTCCCAGGGTCTTTGGAGGAAAAACAGCCCCACAACATCACGGCAGGGCCGCCGGCAAGGGTGTGCCAATGGGCAGCTGCCACACCACTTTCGACCTTGGTGTGGCATCGCCCCACCCCTTTCTCTATTTTTTTATTTATTATTATGATCATTATATATTTTTTAATAAAACTATATTGAAATTCTACTGTTATCTCAGGCGAATCATTACCCGATGAGCACGAGTCACCACGGCCAACGCAGCATGAGACTGAATGTTCATTTAGTAAAAACAACACCTCTAGCTACAGGACAGAGTTGCCAGACTGTAGGGGATTTTACAAAATTCAAGATTTACAGTAGTAATGTATAGGAGTCAATGACAGATGGGGGGAAGGAAGGGAGTATCTGGCAACATTCTATCTCGTTTTCGAGCGGGCCCACCGTGCCAACGTATTGCTGCGGTCGCAATACTGGTGAGTTTTAGCTATTAGCTAGATAAATAAGTTCTGCTCTAGTCAGGAGCACTAACATTTCGAAGTAATCCAGATGTGTCCTTGGTAAGTTCTGTAACGTTACTGTTAATTATGTCGCTAAAATGTCAGTAAGTAAAGACATGTCTAATAAGAACAGAGAGTGGTAACTGTCGTGTTAACGTTAACGTTAGCACTACTGTATTTGTAAGTTCCCAGATCACACAGCTGGCTTTAGGCTACTGAGGGTATAACGTTATCTAACGTTGGTGCAATGCTAGCTAACTGGGTTGATATCCAGCTAGCAAGTAGGCTAAGTTAGATCATGGGACTGCAAATATTTAATAGGCTATTCATTATGATTGGTTGAATCAGGTGTATTATTGTTAGATTTCTTATGTTTGGCTACTGATTCCATGAATGATGAAAAGAGGAGCATAATGCCAGGATGGAGTGATATGGTTAGTTAGCTATTGATTAAGTGTAGATAGATAAATTAAGATATTGTGTAAATAGATAAATATAGCTGATACTGGTTAGTTTAGATGGTGTTGAACTTGAACTAGGCTATGAGCTCCCCTGTGTAGCCCTTCAGGACATGGAATGAAGAGCTCTCACCTATAGTATGGTTGGTTTAATACAAGTGGTGTTCATTTCAGGCTCTGGGAATGTACATCACTGCATATATTTGATGAAGTACAACAATAACATGATTCAGCTAAACAAGGCATGGTGATTGATTGAATCAGGTGCTTTACTGTTAGATTGCAGAAAAACATGCAGTGGTCTGGGTATCCAAACCTGGATTGAACACTACCCTGCACTGCCAAGCCTGAAACAGCACACTGGACTCTATTCTGTGTTCAAAGGTTTAGTACTGATTCTGGGTCTGTGAAACTTGCCCAATTATGGTATAGATATTCATATAGCCAATGTATTCTTTGCCATAAAAGTTATATAGACAAATAAGCCATCTACGGATCATTTGTAGACAAATATGTTTAGTCACAATTTTAATATACTGTAAATATACGTATTAAAATGCTGGTAGGTGGATTCCAGTAGTAATAGATCAGGGTCTATTGCGTAATTTATTTATTTATTTTTCGCCCCACCGCTTTCAGAACTGTGGTGCCACCTCTGCATCACGGAGCCTCCACCATACTTAACAGTTGGTATAGCCATCCTTCTTTTTACGCCAAACCCACCTTGAGTGTTCGTTGCCGAAAAGCTACATTTTTGTTTCATCTGACCATAGAACAGGGTTCCAGTCAAAGTTCCAGTAGCATTTAGCAAACTCCAAGCGCTTAAATTTTTGGTTAAATGACAGGAAAGGCTTTTTTTCTGGCATGCCTTCCAAATTATTTGTTGGCATTGAGGTGACGTCTAATGGTAGTTTTGGAGACTTGATGACCCCAAGATGCTACTTTCCTCTGTAATTCTCCAACAGAGATCCTTGGGGATTTTTTTGCCTATCTTAGTATCCTCCTCACTGTGCGTGGGGTCAAAATAAACCTCTTCCAGGCCAGTCTGTAACAGCTCCATTTTTAACTTTTTAAGTATTGCCCTAATGGTAGATATGGGCATTTTCAGGTGAGTAGCTATTTTTTTATAGCCATTCCCTGACTTATGAAGCTCAACACACCTTTCCCTCATTTATTTTGTGTGTTCTCTTATCTTTCCCATGTTGATGTATGAATAAGGGAATATGGCCTCTGTGTCACCTCATATTTATGCCCCAGTGAATCAGGAAGTCATGGATTACCACTTGAAAGTTCCTAAACACTTTGATCAACTTTAAAAAGTAAAATATAAAGGGAAAAAATGCTTCAGTTACATTTTGTTCATAAGAATTTCTAGGGGTGTCAATAATTGTGGCACACGTGGTTTTGTAAAAAATAATTATTTCTCAGAATAAATTTACTTCAATTAAAGGTTGTATTTTTCTCATTTTTTCAGTGTGTGATTAAGCTAATTCACAAAAAGGTGAATTTTTTATAACCCTTTTTACTCATCTTTACCAGCGGTTCAAATAATTGTGGAGGGCACTGTAGATGTCCCAATGGTGTGTATTATAAAAAAACAGGAGTATTAATGTTCACAGTTATGCACTAAAGACACTTCAGTTGGGAAGCCAGCCCTCAGCAGGTGACAAAAGAGTTAGAAGGTGTTTGTAGCTACAATGTGCTGGAGAGCAGGCTTCTCCCTGCTCCCTGGTTATCACTGTTACAGCTGTGAGTTCTCCCGCAGTCATCTGACCGTCCTGGACAAACAAAGCCTCTGTCTGCTCCACCCACTGATAAGAACCCAAATAAACACACCCCCCCCCCCCCCCCACCCAAAAAAAAGAGGATTTCTTGGGAAATAAATCATCATGATGGCAAAGCCGGCCTGTCCCACTAATCCTGTATTATCTCCCCAAAAAATGCGTGAAGAGGGAAAAAATCCCATTGAGTTTTAGCATCAGGTGAAAGCCACCTTCTCCACTGTGAGATAAAAACAATTGTGCGCATTGCACAAGTAATGCAGTAGATATAGATGGATCACTTGAATGGTTGTTTCTCTTGACTTATTTTTCCATTGAGTTCAATAGGAAAATGAGTCAGGAGAAACAACCCTTAAAGTGATCCATCCATATCTACTGCATATCTGGCAGCAGAGTGATGGTTTGAGGCTCGTTTGATACCTTAGACCCATGATGACTTACAGCCATTTAGCCAACCATGGGATCCATACTATTCCCATGTAATTTACAGCTTAATCTAGTCCCACCCGCCAATTCCCATAGATATCCATTCAAATGCAGAGAGGTTATATTATCGCTTGTAAATAAACCTGAAAATAAAATATCAAGAGTTTTTTGATATCCTTTTATACCCAGCCATGGTAGCATCACCTATTTACCTGTGGAATGTTCCAAACAGGTGTTTTTTGTCTTTTTTTTGCCCCTGTCCCAACGTTTTTGGAACGCGTTGCAGGCATCAAATTCGGAATTAGCGTATATTTACAAAAATCTATAAAGTTGATAAGGTAAAACATAAAATATCTGTTTTCAATTATATATAAAAGAGAATTTGCAAAAATCACTGCTTTCTGCTTTTATGTGCATCTTGGAATTGGGGTTTGTAAATAAAATATTTAAAAAATATTCACATGTGTAATTAAGAATACCGCTAATTGTTGTTCCATGTTACCTACATTGGAGTTACTCAGTAATAATTTCTTGTTACCAAATGAGTTACAATTTGACTACACAGGTATAGGTGCAACTTAATGTAAAGTGTGACCCAAAATACGAAATGTATATATTTCCCTTATGGAAAATAATTTTGGCAAGGCATAATCATAATCTCAAGCAAAAGATTAGCCTTAAAAGAGTCAGTGAGTAAATTACATCAAAATGTTCCAATCTTAAGCGATTTAGGACACTCCACAAGACAACGCTACATATCTGCTCCCTGTGGACAATATTAATGTACAGGGTTCAGAGAAATTTGGGCAGCCCCCAGCTAACTCCAACCCCAATGCACCTGTCAAAGGACAGCCACCTGATAACCACAATCCCCTTCCCCCATTCACCAAGTGGAAGTCGGGCTCTGAGGAAAGGGAGTGTGGTTAAGAATGAGGCTTTCTTTGGGCTGCTCTGGGTCCAGCCCCAACCTGATAAAGATCCTTCCCTGGAGTAAATATGATCCAGAGCCGCACAATGAACAGAAAAGCCCGCGCTGCTGGAAGCGCTGGGATACAATTTCATTCTCTGTATGCCAGATTTGAGGACGGCAGGGGGTCCAAGAAATACTGCTAAGCGTGTTTGAAGTTCCCACTGGGTAAAGCAAGGCAGCATAAACCCTGCTTCACGCTCCACTGCAAATATAAAATGTAAGCTGTACACATCATATTTGTTACCAGGAACTGTCCACTGAAGTTTGTGCTGTGTACTACTAAATGTCTTTATTGCTGGGTGAATAAAACATAGTTCCTGATAGTTCCTGTCAGCCCTACCAAAATATATTTCTTGTTAATCTGATGTAAATTGACTGATAAAATTAATAAATTGATGCTAGAAACATTTTACCATTGTCAAATGATAAAATGTATTTATGTATCTATCAATGTATAAGCATGAGCCTTAACCCATAAACACACAAGGACTGGATAAATCAAGTATAAGAACTCGTGCTGGGGGAAAATAAAGTAAATCTTTGGTTTGGTCTTTGATGGATACAAAGAACACAACACAATAAGGAGTGGCTTCAAACGCCTCTGTCTCTATTGGGAGAGCCTGGGAACTGTGTTGATTTTCATGACATAGAGCAATGAGTTTGGAGCCTGCCTTTCCACATTTCTCACAGACGAGTAAAATCAAAGTGCTTAACTCACTTTTCACAGGCTTTTATGCCTCCGGGTTGCCAGAGAGCAGAAACTGGCTGACGTCAGCAAATGGGCTCGGCAATAAACGGCAGCAGGGTGTAAAAGGGCAGACAGAGCAAATACGTTGAAAAGGAAAAATAAAGCGCTGAACCAACACGGCCTCCCTCTGCCTATTTCCTCAAGGCGAGGGCAATGATGGGCCGCGTTGCGCCTGACTGACATCAAAGCCTGAAGGTGAAAGGAGGGAGGCCCAAGGCTGAAGAGGTTGGTGGTGCCAGGTACGCTGCCCCCCCCTCTCTCTCTTTATCAGAGACTGCCCCCTCCCCCAACCCCCCACACTCCCTATGGCTGATGCTCCTCCACCAGTGGCACCAGGAGCATAACTCCATACGGAAGCTCCTATACATCCCACAACGGTGGGGCTGGGCCCTTATCACAAGAGACCTGAGTGCAGGAAGCCAAAATAGTAGGAAGGCTTGTGCATACCTTCTGCTAACACCAGCCTCCTCTACTCCATGGTTCACACGCCAACCTCAAATGGTCATTTAAACATAAGTACCCCATATAACAATCCTCAAAGCCGAGAGATGCGAGACAACGGCTTTCAGTGCATATTTATTATGAGAGATATCTGGGAAATGTAAAAACACAAAGAGAAACCATATATGGTTGGAAAGGCAGCTGAAACTCCACCTCCATGGCAATGCTCTGCAGGCTTCAGGACTGAAATGGGAGGCTCCCTGAGGGTCACTCTCACCATGCTGCTGAGCAATGGTTAACCACCACTGACACTGCCGTTGTCATGGAAACCTAACTGAAAATCAGATCAGTACATGGACACAATGACCAACAGCAAGGGGGAAGGTCCTGATGACCTTTCCTGTATTCACTCCATACATTTCTGTTTTATTCAATTTCAGGATTACTGCCAATACAACACACACCCCTTTGTGGAAAAAGTTGGCTTTCACTGTCTTTATAAAAGAAAATAATAATAATTCAAAATTTTAAATGCAGTTGTTCACATAAATGCTTGAGTTGTTCACCTCACTGTGCAACGTCTCTTCTCCTGACCAACTACACTTCAGTGTTCAGTGGTCCAGTTGACAGATGTTTAAAGAATAGGCCTACAACTGAGATTAGCCAATCAGCATTCACAGCCGTGTGCGTTGGAGTCCAACAGACATAAGGCACCAAGCAAAAAGGCATGAAATTAAATTGTCAATTAAGCATTGGCAATTTCCTCCAACGCAGCAGGCACTCCTTAAACAGATAGGCAAAATTAAACATTAATATTAGTTTAGAGATCATTTATAATTCACAAGTCCATGCCATGCCAAGTCAAGGGCCTTTTTCACACTGTGCGAATTTGTATTGTCATGTTTGGTGATATATCAACATTCAGTATCTCCGTGCCAAAAAGAGCTCCACACCTTCACTTTTACTTAGGTAACTCAGCCATGAACAAGATCTTTAATAGTGGCTCTCAAGCTGAGAAGAAAAAACAATTCAAATTTTTTTTTTCCCCCAGAACATCACTGAATAGCAGTTTTGTTTAAAAGATTAATCATTCCTTGTAACTGTGTGCATTGGACAATGCCACAGTCAGGTCTGTTAATGAGGTCCGGTCTGGTGATGACGCGCCTTCTGACAGGGGCCAAACACCAAGAAGGGAAACTGAAAGACCCCTATTCAGACTCCTCTGATCCCACCCACTTCCCCACATAGGAGTGGCCCTCAAGGTCCTTTTGTGTTCCGAAAAAAAAGGACGCAGGAAGAGATTCCTGTGGGTCATGCCTTAAATAGGTGTCAGGTTTCTATTATGGGATGGCCCATTGCAAATCAACCTCAACCTCAAAGAACAGCAGCCCAGTACCAACATGGTTAGGGGCTTGCAACCATTTTGGGAAACTGACATTATAGTCTTGAGGAAGGTACTTAACGTGTTAACTGTTTATGTAAAATATCCAGATTGTATGTAAAAAGAAAATTTAAGCTGTATAAATCACATAGCCTACATTTTATGAAAATAAATAAATAAATAACCCTGGTCCTGCTAAAACCAAAGAACTGAACACTTTACTGAGGGTCCACTGTAAAACACAATGCCCTTCTCCATTAAATGTCCCATTTAATATCAAAAGATAACAAGCGGAGTATTGTGCCTGTTGAGAAGATGTATTTTATAAAGGTGGAGGCAGTGGTGCTTTCCTCTTTCCAAATCCACGGCACTGATCCAACCACTGTTCGGTGTAACCACAAGGAGCTCTGCACAGGCATGCATAAACAGCTCATAAAGTCATGCGTTCTCACAGTAAATATACCCTTGCCCCAGACCATGCAGGCTCTGACAGGACGGCTACTGTTACTGTCACATAATGTTTTGGTATGTGACAATCAAACCCATGCCAACATGATAAAACACACCTGAATGGGTTTCCTCAACCATTTCTCAGATCAATGAGAAGGTGTTTTGGCAGTAAGGTGGTACCACCATTTTGTGCATATTGTGGGGTCTGCTGCTGTGTTATTCCTACCTTTGGATTTGTATTCTGCTTCTAGGGGCGTAGTGCAGCTCCAGAATACTGCAGAGCAAATGTTCAAGAAGACTACACTATCTTAACTGCTCAGTGTTTTGTGTGAGTTAGAATTTTAATTAAAGCTACATTTACTTTTTGTTATGCAGAGACCACATGGGCCATTTTACAAGAACAACAAACATCAATAAAACCACAAACAGGTTTCAAATTTAAGTCATTATTTGACCTCTTATGGATTTAACACATTCTCACCTGTGTTACATTCCCTACAGATCAGTATGACCTGCACTCAGTAGATTTGAAATGTGCTTAACAGGTGTTGTGCAAGGAAGAAATTATCCTAATAAATTATTACACACCATGAAATAGATTTTCAGTTGCCTGGGCATGTAAATCCATTTACTGATATATGTAAAGCAATAAAGCATAATAAATTTATGGTCCCACTTCACACAAAGCTGTTTCTTGATCAAGTATTGTAAAATTTATATTAAGGACAACCCGTACAATAGATAAGATCAAGTACAAAAGTACCACTGAACTATAATGAGCTCGAGCTAGAAGCACACAGCTTTAAAGCAAGTGCAGTGGCTTGTGTTGCAAGTGCATGAAGTGCATGTTGTATTTTGTGATGTCATGAGAGAGGATGAGATTAATGAGCAACAGGGCTGGACGTGCTTCAAGAGCATTCTCTGAGGCGTTGTGCAACTTTCTGAGGAGAAAACATGAAAGCCTGAGCCGGTTTCAGCAAAGTACACCAAAATATAAAAAATGACCGGACGAACCCCAAAGAGACCTTTCCAGCAATTCCACACAGTTGGCTTTTCTGTGGGATGGCACAAGAATTCATGTGGCAGGGTGAACAGGAAGAAAATTAGGTGTATTCCTATTGTCAGTAATTCAGTATCAATTATTTTTAATGTTTCTAACACCAAATACTAATAAGACATGCCCGTAATTCAGAGTTACATTCCCTTAAGACTAAAACTCTTTTGGGAAGAATATTCGTTAGACAGTCAGATCTGATACACACAGAGGAGAGGTACTGTGAGTCAGTTTGATAGGAATTGAACCATTGCGATAGGCCTGACATTTAACACTAGCAGCATGCCTTTTTACTCGCTTTGGCATAATTGAATAACTCCTTGTTGCTCATCAGTGATTCATGACTTAAACGTTCTTTTTTTTAAATTGACGCCATCATCTACATAGTAGTTTTTGTTTGTAACAACTCCTTTTTTTAGAGAAAGAAAAACGTATAACCAGAAAATATACAATATCACACAATGTACAAATATGTAAATTTGCCTCACACAAAATACTCTTATTCAGAGGTGTAAATTAGCTGTGGGATAGATACATGGGTCTTGAAAAGGTCTTAACTGAGGAATCATGAATGCACCCAGGGCTTATGCCAGCCTCTGGAGTTGCCATGGAAACATGTCCTGCTTACTCAGAAGGATTAGAGTGCATTCCTGAGATAGTTTGTCTCCCATCAAGCAGTTTGAAGCCACAATTAAAGAACACATAGAGATAGGATAGCTCTGCAAGTTTACACCTACAGAGGCCGTGGGGCCAAGAACAAGCATCCTCGTGTCAAAACCATATGCTTACGTGAGGACCTTAAATAGTTTTAGTGCAAATTAAGCAGTCCTTCATTAAGATCCTTATTGATTTTTTCACTTTGTTATATTGGTATAAGCTTGTGCTAATTTATGTTTTGTTTGTACAGGGCACCAAAAGACTGCCATGGCAACGGCTTAATGCGCTGGGACAACATAGTGGCCCAGATCCCTATGTGTGGTTAAACATTACTCAGTTAACAAGACCCAGTGCCAATTTCCTGCATCAAGGCCCTGCTATACCAAATCCTCGACTGTGATCTCTATGGTGTCCATGTCTTCCATCAATCTGCTATTTCTCCTCCCCCTGTCAGACATATTCAAACTCACTGTACAGCTTTAATCTTCCATACAGTAAGAGACCAGGGTTTCGTCAGATGGACTGTCATTATGGTCATATATATGTCAATATAGCTAGCAAATCTGGCCTGTCATTCGTGTTGGAGTCAATTCCATTTCAATTTAATCAATATTGGAAAATCATCTCAATTATATTAATTAAAAATGTCTACAAAGATTTTTCAGTCAATTCATGAAATTACAATCTTCATTCACTTAAATTTAAATGGAACTGACCCCAGCTCTGCTGCCATTACACCCTTTTTTTTAAACGTGACATGATTCTCATGATGTATTCACAAAGTGATAATGATACCCTGGCTAGCTGCAACACTGCCCTGATTTTTGCCTGGAGCAAGTTCTATTCTTCTGTGCTAACACAGGGCTATCCTGGAACACAGTTAAGCAGCATCTCTGTAACACAACACCACCAAGTGTACTCTCGCACTTTCACATACGGTATAAAGTGTAAAACCAGAAAAACTATCTGTTCTTATTTTTAAATGACCTTACCATTAATTATGCTACCTACAATGGTGCGATAATTCTCCTTTGCCGTCACCTCATTTTGCTCCTGCACTCACTGTTGTTTCATGAAGACCTTTTCCCTCCAGCATAAGGGATGCACTATATGTGTAATTCAGCAAAATCCTCTTTTGTCTTGACCATTCCCTTGTGGCACATTTTCACAAGCATGGAAGCGACTGATGGGTCCCTCACCCTATTTATGTTGGAATTCCCTTCACGTTATAAAGGATTCCCTTGCCCATGCTCCTATCTTAACTCCCACAAGGCAAATACACAGATTGCTCGGGCCTATTCAATTGGGATGGAAACTCTCAAGTGTCTCAAAGCACCCACATGGCGACTCAAACACTTGAGTAAAGGGAAAAACAGAGTAAGTGCTGTTAAATTACATCAGTGATACCGCCTGGGACATCCTGGCTCCTTGTAATAAGTGTTAACTAACAGGACCCAGATTAGTCAGTGCATAGATAAACCATGGACGGGGTAGAGATTTCCCATGACCTAATTAGTATGAATATGTCTCCCATTCTCTCACACCTGAAAGTGTAATGCCTCAAAGAACTCACCGGATCCGTCAAATCTGTAAAGCAAAGCGCCCTGATCTCAAGCCGCAAACAACTCAACGGGCTAATCACGTGTATGGAAATCAGCCAGAGTTTCTCTTGACAAACCACCTGCCTTGGTGTGGTGACTAACAATACTAGACAACACTAGATTCTGAAACCAGCCACACCTGGGTTTGGGTTTGGAGCATGGGCGGCGCAAAGGGTCAAAACAATTCAATTTGACAGCAGCAACAGGTACTGACACGCCGCGAAGAAACCACAGGAGTTTTTCCTGTTTCAGTGTTCCTGGATTGTGCACGAAATCCAAATAGATTTATCACACCGCAAGCTTCAGGTATTCATTTAGATAACAGAACCATGGGGTGTAGCATTCCACCATTCTACCTATCTATCATTTTTGATAGAACACAGAGACCCCATTCATCCCGAGTGCAAGGCTCTTAATGCTTAAAGAACAGATGGTTTCCAGAAGCAGAAACTGCTCTCAAGGAGCTACACTATCATATCCTGTTAACACCTCCTATTTGTATTCCAATTGCAGAGTGATTGTTAAGTGCTACCATGAGAAGAACTTGAGAGAGCTACCACCTCCTGCACTGTATGGAATAGTTTGGTTTCAGAGCAGCACTTTGGGGCAACAAGTGAGCTGCACAGGGGGATGTGCAAGAAACAACAGTGAAGTCAGTCATTGCAGAGCTCTTTTTTTTACAAAGGCCTGGCTTTAGATCCACATTTCAAAATAAGCCTTGAAGTGGGCTCTGACGTTCCCAAGGGCCCTCTGCAATGCCTCCTGTTCTCCATCAAGCCTCAAGGGAGTGCTGTCCTTTCCAGAAACTCTCAAGGCCGTCCCTACAAGAGCTTGTGCACCTTTGGAATGGCACTCTTATCAGGAGCTGCAGATAATAACCAAATGCTAAAGAATGTAATTAGGACGTTCTCCTAAAATTGCGCAGTCAAATTCCAAAAGAACCTGCAGGACTACAGCTGTAGAGCGCATCACAGATAATGTGTTTCAGTGTCCTTGCGTCATTCTGCCAGGAATATAGACGTCAACATAAAAGCACACAGCAGCCTCACTCGCTTTATTTAGAAGCCTATATGAAACACCTGAAATAGTGAATACTAGAGGACTGGACAATGCTAGAAGTGCTCTGACTGCTCTTGTCTCTACAGTCTTGCAAGGGCCAGCCCATTCACCTATAGTCTCAGCTGACCATCCTCATTGAACTCAGCAGTGAAGCGGTGAGTCAGAGCTAAGGCTCACATTTGGTTCACTCTGCCGCTTTGGCTGTTTGGAAAGACATTGAAGCAGTCATGACGCTAACAGACCAGCAATGAGAGTTGGGGGTTCATTGCCAGGAAGAGAGCTCCTTACAAACCTATTCCACTAATCCTGACAAAGAGACAAAGCCTGTAAGGCTTTTTGGCATCATTCCATGCAGTGAAAATAAAGAAGATGGCGAGGTAGACGCTGGCAACCACTTAGAATTTAAGTTTGTCTGCTCTTTTGAACCTGAAGTCACATTGGGGAACAACTTTCCTAAATTCCTTGTGGTGAAATTCACCTGGTTAATATTTGATAGACTCTTAGCCTTGGGGAAGAAACAAACTTTGCCCACTGACCATTAACAAACAAGGTATTCATATACATTGATGGTTACATTATCCATAAAATGGATAACGATAACAATATATATCCATAAAATGTAATGTAAACCATCATCTGACCAAGCAGGGAAATGATAAGTTATACCAGGATATTTCTTTTCACTATCTCAACACTACACTTATCAGAGAGTGTGTTGTGGATTGGGCGTTAACCACTCAGGATACAGAGCAAATATTTCTTACCATTAAATTCCTATTTCTTAATTTTAGTGATGCTTCTTCACATAATACACAGGTACAACAATTGCGATAACACTGACAATAAATCTAAGAAATCTAAAATCGATAACTACATATCTGAATTTTAATTCTACTATAATTTTCTTCCAATGTTGTAAAAAAAGCAACAATTGTGTCACGATGAAAATAGCTAATCAACTCATTGATAAATAAAACCAACGCGATTACTCACAGAGCGTTATAAAGTGGGGAAACTCAGTTATCCTTGTGGAGTGAGGTTCTGAGAGTGTCACCATAATGTTACTTAATTTTCTACATTTTACAAATGTATATTTCTAAATGGATACAAATACCCACACCAAGTTCACAATTTAATTGCAAATTTGCGATTCTACTGTTGTGCTAAAGTTACAAGATTTCATCAGGACATTCATATCGTGTAGCCCATGTGAGATACTTGTCTTTACAGATTTCAGCGTTCCGTTGCCATGAAACCATATAATCTCGTACTGGCTGATTATCTGGTTATTTTTAAATCCTGCTTTCCTCCACGCGCATGAATCTTTATGTTAAGAAGGTAACAACGAAATTTAATTAGCTCGTTAGGTTAAACAGTGCAGTTAATAATAAAATGTGATAGAATTCGGTATAGAGTATCATATACAATCATAATATAACCTACGCATGATAGTTAAAAGCGACACCCAAACTGTCTCCATGTGAAGTATGCTGAAATACACCAAGGTATACTTGTTTTTTCGCATGGGATCATGCTTTACTGATAGTCTATTTACGGATTATAGCCTACAATGTAAAATCATTCTTACCGGTTGTGGTGTTCTCCCCAAAACATGTTGACACAAGCCAGCAGAAAAAAACAAGTTTATGAACTAACATATTCATGGTCTAATAAGTTTAACACCTAAAAAACGTAGGCTATTGCTTCTGTTTTTGTAAATCAATAAATAATAATTAATACTGCTATTAGGCTTACTTGTACCCTTTCCCTTATCTGTCAGGCTAAACCTTTGGAAATAATGAATTCCCTTTTCACTGCTGACTAACTCTAACCCAGGTGTTTCTGAACTCAAAGCTATACAGCACGCATAGCGGTGTAATCTTAAACCACTCCTCGTTGGGGCGGATCTATAAACCCCGAGCATTTAAAAATTAACATTATAACGTCGTAAATGTACTATTTTAAGCGGCATCAAGTCTAGTACAAATCATTTATGGTCTTCCAGAATTACAAAAAACATTATTATTTAATAATTTATTTATTGAGAAAAATTATCCAACGTTAAATGCTTTGTTGGAAAAAGTATGTGAACCCTTGGATCATACATATTTTTAAAGTATCATATTTAATATTTGGTTGCATATCCTTTGCATGCTGTTACTTCCTGAAGTCTGTGGTGACCCATCAATATCAAAAGACTCTCGATATCTTATTTTCAGGTACAAGCGATAATATAACCTCTCTGCATTTGAATGGATCTCTATGGGAATTGAGGGATGAGACTAGATTCAGCTGTAAATTACACTGGTACAGTATGGAACACATGACTGGCTAAATAGCTGTAAGTCATCCAGGGTCTAAGGTATCAAACGAGCCCCAAACCATCACTCTGCAGCCATATATGGAGTAGATGTGGATGGATCACTTTAAGGGTTTCTTCTCCTGACTTTTTTCCCCATAGAGTTCTATAGGAAAATGAGTCAGGAGAAATAACCCTTGCATTAAATATAAATATGATACTTTAAAAATACGTATGATCCAAGGGTTCACATACTTTTTCCAACAAAGCATTTAACGTTTGAAAATTTTGCTCAATAAATAAATTATAAAAGAAAAATGTTTTTTTGTGTTTTTTGTTGAGCTGGGTTCACTTTATCAATTTTTAGGACTTAGATGAAGATGTGATCACATTTTAGATCGAATTTATGCAGATATACAGAAAATTCTAAAGGGTTCACAAACTTTCTAGCACCACTGTATATACAGTGCCCTCCACTATTATTGGCACCCCTGGTAAATATGAGTAAAAAGGGTTAGAAAAAAATTCACTGTTTGGTGAATTAGCTTAATCTCACACTGAAAAAATGCTATTTTTAGCAAAACCACGTGTGCCACAATTATTGGCACTCCTGAATTTATATATAGAATAAAGTAATCATTTTTAATATTTGGTCACATATCCTTTTCATGCCATGACGTCCTGATGTCTGTAACCAAACAACATGAAAATACTCTTGATATCTTATTTTCTGGTACTCTTACAAGCGATACTATAATGTAAAATTACACTGGAACAGTATGGAACACATGGTTGGCTAAATGGCTCTAAGTCATCAAGGGTCTGACATATCAAACAACTTGAAGGGTTTCTTCTCCAGACTTCAATAGGAAGTTCAATAGGAAAATTTGCCAGGAGAAACAACCCTTAAAGTGATCCATCCATATCTACTGCATATCTGGCAGCGGAGTGATGGTTTGAGGCTGGTCACAGACATCAGAAAGTCATGGCAGGCAAAGGATATGCGACCAAATATAAAAAATTATTACTTTATTCTATATATAAATGCAGGGGTGCCAATAATTGTGGCACACATGGTTTTGTTAAAAATAATTATTTCATGATGATGGATTTTTTTTTCTCATAATAAATTCACTTCAATTAAAGGTTGTATCAGCGATTTTGGGTCGAAACATAAATGATCACATTCATCTGATTTTTCCTCACGATCCGCTAGCTGCCCGCCCCATAAGCAGGCCGTCAAAAAACCGCGTCTCTGTAGGCAGCCTATGCTCCGAGATCGTACACAAAAACAAATGGTACTACCAACCACTCAAAACCAAAATAAACAGTATTCCAACCAATCACCGACAAGGGGTGGGTGATATACTAATACGCTAATACTCTTATCTCGCTGAAATCTTGACGGATTTACAAACGGTTTGGTTTCTTACAAACGTTATTAACGTGGTTATAATTCTGGATGCTTGAACACTATTTTTTAAAACATAACATAATTGGCTCTGAGCTGGAGCTGGCTCTGTTTGTTTGGGATTTCGCTTCAGAAGTGACGTCACCCAAAATCGCTGATACAACCTTTAAAGGTTTGATTTTTCTCATTTCTTCAGTGTGAGATTGAGCTAATTCACCAAACAGTGAATTTTATTATAACCCTTTTTACTCATCTTTACCAGGGGTGCCAATAATAGTGGAGGGCACTCTATATACAGTGCCTTGCGAAAGTATTCACCCCCCTTGGCATTTTTCCTATTTTGTTGCAGTACAACCTGTAATTTAAATGGATTTTTATTTGGATTTTATGTAATGGCCTTACACAAAATAGTCCGAATTGGTGAAGTGAAATGGAAAAAAAAACTTGCTTTAAAAAATAAATAAAAAATAAAAAACTGAAAAGTGGTACGTGCATATGTATTCACCCCCTTTGCTTTAATGTATTTTTAAAGTATCATATTTAATATTTGGTCGCATATCCTTTGCATGCTGTTACTTCCTGAAGTCTGTGACCCATCAACATCAAAAGACTCTCAATATCTTATTTTCAGGTACTGTTACAAGCGATACTATAACCTCTCTGCATTTGAATGGATCTCTATGGGAATTGGGGGGTGAGACTAGATTCAGATGTAAATTACGCTGGTACAGTATGGAACACATGACTGGCTAAATGGCAGTAAGTCATCAAGGGTCTAAGGTATCAAACGAGCCCCAAACCATCACTCTGCGGCCACATATGGAGTAGATGTGGATGGCTCACTGCAAGGGTTATTTCTCCTGACTCATTTTCCTATAAAACTCTATGGGGAAAAAAGTCAGGAGAAGAAACCCTTAAAGTGATCCATCCACATCTACTCCATATGTGGCCGCAGAGTGATGGTTTGGGGCTCGTTTGATACCTTAGACCCTTGATGACTTACTGCCATTTAGCCAGTCATGTGTTCCATACTGTACCAGCGTAATTTACATCTGAATCTAGTCTCACCCCCCAATTCCCATAGAGATCCATTCAAATGCAGAGAGGTTATAGTATCGCTTGTAACAGTACCTGAAAATAAAATATTGAGAGTCTTTTGATGTTGATGGGTCACAGACTTCAGGAAGTAACAGCATGCAAAGGATATGCGACCAAATATTAAATATGATACTTTAAAAATACATTAAAGCAAAGGGGGTGAATACATATGCACGTACCACTTTTCAGTTTTTTATTTTTTTTAAATTTTTTAAAGCAAGTTTTTTTTTTCATTTCACTTCACCTATTTGGACTATTTTGTGTTGGTCCATTACATAAAATCCAAATAAAAATCTATTTAAATTACAGGTTGTACTGCAACAAAATAGGAAAAATGCCTAGGGGGGTGAATACTTTCGCAAGGCACTGTAAGGGACAAAGGGTTGGCATTTTTGGTTGGAATGTGGGATGTCGGTAACCCTACTTCAGTGGATTTTAATTAAATGGAATACATTTTTTCCATAAATTAAGCAATCTGATTAAGCAGGTTAAGTTGAGCGAAGATTGATGTAATGTTACAGACCATTGTTAAAGCCTATGTGTATGTTCACGTTGATCAACAGTTACCATATGTTGCTCTTGATTAAGTCCAGGTCAGTTTTCAATTACAAATCAATGAAACCTAATAATCTGAGCCTAGCTGTTAACAAAAAATAGCATACTCAGCAGTCCACAAGGACAGGGATTGAGAAATAGTGTATGCGATAAGGGTGCAGTGCATGGTACCTAACTGTGACATAGGTGGAGTCTAAAGGAAGGTACGGTGATTGTACAACAATGCATGCTAGCCATGCATAAGTATCAAACAATTACTTGACTGACCAAGAAACTAATTCTGTTCTTTTATCGTAGGAAATTAACTAAATATTACATAGCACTTACAAACAGGTTACAAACCATCAGGAATAATAACATATTAATGATTCACAAATCCATCCTGACAATGAAGAGGTAATGTGCCATCAGTGCAGTTTTATTCATTTATTGCCTGTTGCACCATTTATGGCCTAACTATATCATCGGGACTGTGTGTACATAAGGTTGTGTTTCTAAGTAAAATGTCATGACTCCTCTTGACGGAATGCTCTTATAGAATTATACCCTCACTTGCTTGCCCCGACTTAGTCCTAACTGGTACCAGTGAAATGGTGATCGGGAAATTCCAGAACGGGCCGGATTCACAAAAATCTTCTTAAGAAAAAACATAGGATCTAGGATTTAGGAAGTTCCTAAGAATGTTCTCAAATGCAATTCATTTTCTTAAGAAATGACAATTATCTTACGAGCTTCTTAATTTTAGCCAATTATGAACTTCTTAACCAACTTCTTATCTTTATTATCATTATGGCCCACTAAATACAGACAGACTAGATCAAAAAAAATTTTTAGGTCATTAAAACATTTGCTTTTTTGTAGTAGTTTGTGTGGATGATTTAATCCATTCACAAGATGAATTTATAAAAAAAACTAATTTTATATGAAACGTTTCAGATGGTTTTTATTAGATTTTGCCTTGTAGCTACTTAGCTTGATGTTACGTGTTTGTTGCTCGTTAATTGAAATGGAAAATAAGAAAGGCCGGTCACCCAATTTCTCAAAGCAAGAGTTGGAGGTTATGGTGGAGGAGGTCATAACAAGGAAGCAGCCACTGCTGGGAAAGGTGGACAATGCCGGTGTAACAGTCAAAGCTAAAAAAAAGGGCTTAGCCTACAATGTTGCTAATGGTGATTATCACTGATTACGTGAAACAAACAAAAGCACCAAGGAGACTGTGAAACAAATCATATACTGTACTTGTTTGTATGATAATAATATCAGCTAAGGATGGTTTACCTTTTCAATGTAGCCATAAGACAAGTGTGGAGCTATCTTAGTGATACGAAGAAATATGAGAAGAAACATAAGAACTTTCTTTTCAAGAATCCCATTTATTTGGAAGTTTTCCCTTCAGAAGAAACTTATGAAGAACATTAGGAAAATGTTTAAGAACTTTTTTGTGAATAGTAATGCTTTTAAATTTCTTCTTAAGTCATAAGTTAGGGAAAAAAAGGCATTTAGGAAGTTTTTTGTTCTTAAGAAGGTTTTGTGAATCCAGCCCCAGAACCCCGGCAGAGACAGTTATCTAAATCCTTATCTACTTCGCAGGGTTATTTAACTAGAGTAAGAGTCAAACCTTAGATCATGGTTGTGGTGAACGACTTAGTAGCCAAACTTCTCCATGAATCCAAGAACAGAATTACTATACAGTATATACAAATATAAAAACCTCCAATCAGAATACAGATGGAAAAACATTGATTTGATGTGTACAGTTACTTAGTTTTCCAAGTATCATAGTCTCCAACTCTTCACACAGACCCGAAATAATTAAATGGGGCAAAATAAGCATGGTGGCTGGTGAGCTTTGAGAAGGACATAAATCGAATCATTAAATTGGTTATGCAGTTGTCATTTATTTTGCTTGGTTAATAAGTGAGTCAAATATATGAAATTGCATTGGTAAGTAATTCCAAACCTTCTGTTTAATTTTGTGTAGTTAGTCAGAGCCGGCTCGACCCAATAGGCAACAAACATAAGTGGCTGCTTAGGGACTTGCGACCACCAGGGACCCCCTAATTATTCTGAAATATATTACTTATAATGTTGGGTTGGGGGCTCAAAATGAAATCCTGCTTAGGCACCCTCAAAAGCTAGGACTGGCACTGATCATAGTGTTCTCTTTATTCTTGTCACACAAAATACTATAAAATAAAAAGAGTTATACTAAGAGGTAAATGTGTTAAGAGTAGCTTAACACACCCAATAAGTGACATAAATGGCTGCTTTGGGGAGCCCCTAATTATTAAAAAGATTATTATGTATATCAAACAATCACATTAAATTAGTGATATATATATATATATATATATATATATATATAATATATATAGTCATGTGAAAAAGTAAGTACACCCTCAAACGGTCAGTTGTTTTGACACAATCTGGACACAAGTTTATTTAATTTTAATTTCAACCATATTGATTGATTAAGGTACACTAATTCAACACATGATGCTAAAAAAGCAATTAATCACTTAAGCAATTGAAATGAACATGAATGTAAATTCCTCATGAGGAAAAATTATGTTGGGTGCACAAAACAGGTGTAAATGATTGTACAATTATTAGATAATAATTTGGAAGTTTGGAAGACTCTTGATATCTTATTTTCAGGTACTCTAACAAGCAATACTATAATTGTAAGTCATCAAGGGTCTGATGTATCAAACAAGCCTTAGACCATCACTCTGCTGCCAGATATGCAGTAGATATGGATGGATCACTTTAAGGGTTGTTTCTCCTGACAAATTTTCCTATTGAGCTCTATGGAAAAATAAGTCAGGAGAAAAAAACCCTTCAAGCTACCCATCCATATCTACTGCATATCTGGCAGCAGTGATAGTTTAAGGCTTGTTTGATATGTCACACCCTTGATGACTTACAGCCATTTAGCCAACCATGTATTCCATACTGTTCCAGTGTAATTTACAGATAAATCTAGTCCCACCCCCCTACAACTACAGTGTTCTCTTCAGTTTGTGTATGATGAATTATGCCTGTCTCATATAAAATTTGTAACATACATATTCAGACAGCTATTACACAGCTCTTTCCAAGTAACCAATATAATATACCCTTACCACATCCTTCAAACGTTTACCAAACAAAAGGTGCTTAAAAATGATAATTCATACATATAGCATTAGGTGTTGATTCAGGGATATACATTAAAACAGATAGAGCAGATATTTAAAGGTATTGTGGCTGTAAACAGGTCCCTCTTTAGTTTTGCTTGTTTGTAATGTGTATGACTATGTGTGTTGTGTTCATAAAAATCAAGTCACAGCACTGCAATGCAACATCAAGGCTAGCAAATGAGGTGGTTTTCATGATCTTTTAAACTCCAGAATCTGCACAAATCAGATTAAAGGATCTTTATGATATCGGTGTTCCTTGATTTCAGGAAAAGATAAGAGCTTATCAGCAAGCTAAAATATTTGGCAACAATTTACATGTACTCTATCTTGATGCTGTCATGTCATGGACTACAGACTTTACAACAATACAAAACAATAAGTATTTATGCATTATGTCAGCACATGGGATAGACCTGATCTGAAGATTTCAGACATAAAAAACTACACACAACACATTCATCAGCACTCCAAACACATACATAATAGAGCCATTAAACGAACATAATAGAACCATTATGAAAGTAAAAGGAAATTGGTTGAGGGTAATGATCAGTTTAAAGGTTTCTGTACCCCTTTTACAGCCACTATAAGCATTTAAAGAATTAATTTGTATGTAAGCCTATATTACTCTTACATCAAAAATTTGAAGATATTTTTGCTAAATGTGTGTGACAAACCAAACTGACAGCGGTGGTGTAGTAGGCATTTAACGTACAGAGCGTTGGATTTGAAATTATAGGCTTATTCACCAAGTGTGTTGATGTGTTGAATATTGTGGCATTGTTGTCACTTTATTGTGCAGTTCTTTCTGTGTAACCATAGTCAATATTCTTATGTAAACCGGGGTACCCTTGATTGAGGACCATGACTAGTTGAGCAGTTTAATCAGGTGTATCAGTGCTGGGCTAAAATTAAACCATAAACTGAACAATCAATGTACTGCAATATATTGTAACTCAACTTTTTTGACGATATAACAATACATGTATTTCATAGAAATTTTCAAGTTTTAAAAACATATATCTTAATATTTGAAATCAGCAATAATTTTTATTCTGTAGTTTGTAATATTACAATATATTAATAATATATTATATTTCAATATATTTTCACAATGTTCCATTGTCACACAACACCTAGATGACAAGCTATTCTTGAACTGTAGCACAAATATTGACTGGTCATCAGTGTAATAATTAACACTGCATTCTTCTAATGTGCAGATTTTAACATTTAGGTTTAAGGTTTTTTTAAATTCAAATTAATGTGCAGATTTAAATTGAAATCTGCAGTGTAATAACTTACTGAGGACATAAAGAAACCTGGGAAACCTACAGCCAAAAGGTTTGTGTTTTTAAGTTTATTATCCGCTTTTGTCGTCACACCTGAATTCATTTACTCAGAACACAAAAGAAAGTGCAAAATAAATGACTGCCTGTAAGGATTTCAGAAGATGTGTACGGTCCTTGTCACTAACCAAGTCCAGGGGTGGATTCCAATCTATTTTATACGTCCTCTTCTCCTCGCCTGACCTGGAAATCGATCGAGGTTCGCCATCTTTAAGGACATTCTAAACTGCTAAATGCTCCTTGGAGGAGCGAGGAGTGGGGGGCGAGGAGGCTCCCGGAGGATGCTTCAGTGAGGAAGCACAAGTGTAGTCTTTGTGGAAGCCTTTTCTCAGAACGCGTGACTTGTATAAATTATCCACCACTCTCCACATCTGCCACGTCACAGGCACACCCCTACACAAATGCAATTTTATCATTCCTTTCCATTTATTATAAAGTGCATAAGCAAAATGACACTCATTCTTTATAACTAACAAAAGAAATGTTTATTCATGAAAAAATAAGTTAAAAAGCATTATAGTTCAGCACATAAGCATAATATGACGCTGGCGCTTGACTTAGCAAGGACGTTCCATTTTCCTCATGCATGTTGCCTCGATTCATCCGTCCTCGTATCTGATCCTTGCATCCTTTCCTCGCGTCCTCCGTAGGGCAGAGCTAAGGAGCAAGGAAAGAGCGTGAGGAAAGGATGCAAGGAGTCAAAATAAGCGATTGGAATGAACCCCAGGACAACATCAGCTGCATTTCTATTCTATGGATGTCACACCTCACAAGTGTTACCTGACACATACAAACACAGGGCATCTCATACAAGCCTCCAAAGGAGCCGATTTCTTTATCATGTACATAATTTATGTGCTGAAGAATGAGTGACAGGAAGACAAGGGCAATATAGATTCATCTTGACATTTACATATTTACTCATGCAGGACATACCAGAAAAAATATTATATCTGAAGGCAATCATGTAGAATACTAGAGAAAACATCTACATTTCCTGGTTCTGTTTCCATTCACAAAAGACAGCAAACGGAACTTGGGACAAGGAAGAAGAAAATTCAATTCCATAAGACACAATAAAATTTGTGACCTGGGTCAGTCATTTTTCCGCATCATTTAACCAAGTGTGATACTGTACCATTTACAAAAGGTGTGTCACGTAGACTAGTGAGAGACATGTTTCTGTTTTCTACACTAGGGGAGAGCAAACCATGATGCTTTTTTTCCCCACAATGCTTTGTTGTCGGCGACACTCGACACTGAGAACGGACGCCCAATTTTATGAAAAAGTTTTTTTTTTTTTTTTAAATAGCACAAGCAGGTGGATAGATATGGCTCTGCCCTGAAGGAACAGGAACTGCACATTAATTCAACAAAACCTCCACTTTCTTGCGAACAATTTGACCAACTTGCCTCACTTGTTGCCCTGATCCCATTCATTACTATTGTGGAGCTCCCAATCATTGTTTAAAAAAAGACAGGATTAGAATGGTCACACAGGAGATTAAAATAATATGAAGGTAAGGTGTGTTTGCGCAGCAGCAGTTAGGAGAGAATCTAAATGAAATGAAAAAAGCCAACTCCCATGCCATCCTTACAGGAATTGAATTTGGAGGAAGGCACATGGGTTAGAGAGAGAGATTGCCTGTTTGCATATACTTGCACTACATGTCTGATTGAATCCTTTGATGAATTCACAGAGTTGTCAAACAATTGTGCCATGCGTTCCTTGAGACCAGACCCCGACACCCATACCCCAGTGTGTTCCAGTTACAATCGGGGATCCTCACTGCAAGGATGAACAGTGGATGAACACAGCAGTCTCACTTCTGTACCAATTGGAAGAGAGTGGCTAAATAAAACAGGATTAGAAATATTGAGAGCAACGTGTGTCCTTGTTGGCGGAAATGGGAATGGCAAACGAGGAAAATGCAGTGATAGTATATAATATCCCAGCCAAGCATAAGACGAGAGGAGAGAAGACGGGAGAGAGCAGGACAAGAAAGAAACACAATTTTCCGGTGGCTTCTGTGTGGAGGTAACACCTTATCATTTGTCACATGCAAGGTAACTGGCTCATCATTCAAACTGACTGCTGGATATTATTTTTAATAATATTTTTTTGTGATGATGTGTCTGTTTATGACTATTCCCTGAAAATTGAATGTTGTTGAATTCTGAGAGTTACTCAAAGTGGTGAATTGATACTGGATTGATACATAGTATTCAAAGAATCATATACAGTAGAAGAGTATATCTGAGAGTGGCAACCTGTATGGGAAAGAAACCTTAAAAGGTCATGTATTCTATGGGAAGAAACTTTAGATAGGAAAAAAAAATGTACACACAGACTCTGTGGAGAGCTGTAGCTAGGACTGCCATACATGAGCCCACAAACTAAAACAGCGGATATAGATTTAATCCACTCCACCACCCCCACACCCCATTTCCTACTGCTATAAATGTCCAACCATGGCTGTAAATCTGTGACCCATGGCAACTGTAAACCTTTTTGCAATAGTTAATATATAATCAAAGCTGTAGTAAAGTCATCTTGTTGTGCCAAACTTCCCGTTGCTAAAGAGAGTGCATTGGAGCAATGGACAGAAAATAGTAAACATATTTTTCCTTATCTTTAGGATAAGGAAAAAATGTAGAATGGCGTCATATAATAAATGTTTTCTCAGAGGGTGCGGACTCTTCCCAAAGCCTGGATGTCGTTTCAGCTATTACGTTTCATCATTATTATAATAATATGTTAAAAACAACTTCACGTGGAGTACTGATTCACCCATAACATCAAGAAATGCAAGGCAAATATAAAAAATGTAGATATTTTTTAAAATGCAGAAATTTGTCACTCATACAGATTTCCTGTAGGCTCTCACTGGGCTACAACAGAAGTCAACGGGGCAATTATAAATGTTATGCAAAAACAACGATAAATGTGCTTTCATGTACAATAAATGAGACGGGAAGCTCAGGGTGTATTGTTACCGGTCTCAGTATGCTCTCCTGTGAAATGTATCTCAATCCGAACATTTTTACGTGCTTGGCATGGCTTGGAAGTAAGCATTTCTCTGTTGCTTGTTTTCGCTGCTCCCGCGGAGTACTATGTGTCGGGGGTAGGGGAGCGGGAAGGTGTGCCGGCCGTTTACGAAACTATCTAGGTGAGCAGTCTGCGTTTGTTTACCTGCAGCAACGTAGGCTACACTTTGCACAAAAAAACTTGGATGATGGATTACTATAATGATTACGAAGACGAAGAATTCGATTTTGGCTACAGATTTGAGCCAGAATACACGGACACGGAACTACAAGAGATGGATGATAAGAGAGCAAGAGAAGAGAGAGAGGCTGAAGTTGCGCAGGTAATGTTATCCGAAGTCAGTGCGAGGTAGTGCGGTCGGAGAAGTAGTTCTGTTTCAAATGGAACTGTTGTTTCAACGTTCGGTTTGCGTTTGCGATAGCCTACATTTCACAGGAGAGCATACTGAGACCGTAAGAATACACACTGAGCTATAAAAGCACATTTATCGTTGTTTTTCCATAACATTTATAATTGCCCCGTTTACTTCTATTGTAGCCCAGTGAGAGCCTACAGGAAATCTGTAGCGAACTCAATACTGGACCGATCAGCGAAAAAATGGACTCAATGTGTCAGGTTCATGGAAGACAGACCGCAAATAGGGTCCAAGGTCCAAAATAGCGAACTTACCCTTTAAGCACACTGGACTGAGAAATTTGTGAAGATGACATATATTTAGTTATTGTTCTTCAGAATTTTTGGTATCCCGCATGCTTATGTACCACTGTCCAATCCTACATTTTCATATTTTTTTTCCATCAACCCATGATGCCCATTTGTAATAAATCATTATATATACCATACAACGTCGCTATATGTCATGCACCATTAGCTAGTTCTTGTCTTAAAGAGGAAACACACCATCACTACCCAACACACTGGCAAAGCAATAGATATTTCAATTGATGTTCTATTTTTATCTTCTCTGCATCTTCAGAGAGCCCGTGTGAAACTGACGGGACAAAGATGACAGTAGACTGACACTTAAAGACACAAAAACACAAAAAAGAAAGTCTGAGATTGACACAGATGAGAGGAATACATTCATCAAAAACTATAATAGAGAGAGCAGTAAGAGGTGGTGTGATTTCATTTATGACTTGCTTTAATCAGTATAAAGCTTCTTCTTTAAAAGAAGGATCCACAAAATGACATGCATTTTTGACCAAGCATGTGGTAAACGTGGTAAAACATTGTTCAAGCAGGGAAACAAGGTATACAGAACATTGAGAGAAGCATTTCTGTGAGAAGGTTGTTCTCTATAATTTGACATATATTGGGATGTATTCAAGGTGTATGGAAATGGAGGTGGACACCCACTGCATTGAAGGAGCTTAAAACATTGTTGGAAGATATTCATGGATTGGTGAAATGGCCTCGTTCAGTAGTTTGAGAGCTGGAAAGGCCAAATACACAAAAGCTACAATAAACCTGAGCAGCTGATGAATGCATATTGGAACATGGGCACAACAGATTTGCAGTGGACAGCACAATAAACCAATAAGGTATGAAAGCAGCTCAAAAAGTCACACAAAGCTCATATTATTGTGTTCTTGGTGGACATTTTCAACAGCAAAGTTGGATAGCCTGAAGGCGGAAGTTGGGAGTCAAGTTTACCGTACCCTTGTCCACAAAAAAGGTTTCCTGTGTGATCCAAAGTTCTCAGGGCGTGGCTGATGTGGATTATCTGACTCACTCAAGAGTATGACGACAATGGCATTGCTACACTTTTGCTGGGTTTCAATTGCCTTACAAAAGGTGTGGTAAGTATTGCTGTAATACCTATCGCTCCAGCCTCCAACACAGAGAAGTGCCACTTTATTATCCCAGAGTCCAATATTGGACTCAGTTCTGATACCAATTTTGGATTAATATCTGTTGCCCTCAAAGGAAAAATTCAGTTCTAGGTCTATCAATTAATGCAGTATCTTATGCAGTATCATGTTCCAATGATTTCATGTTTGTTGACCCCCACCAGTCTGGGGGGCAAATTTGTTCTCAATGACTGGAGTTTCTCTTTGTCCAGAAAAGTCTGGAATCTACCATTAGTGGTGCTAGAGGTAGGTCAACTTGCGAAACATTGAGTCTCAGTGTAGCAATGAGCCCCACAGTCTACTTTTGAATCTTGAATATGCCAGTGCCAGAAGCCTCAGAACACAGCAATCCATTGGCAGGGTTGGGGGAGGGGGGTTTCTATTGGAGGGATTGTCTCTACTCTTTATAAAATCTTGTACTAGCAACTCTTCTGCTTGGTCAGGTGCCTGTCATATGGTGAACGAGCACTCTTATAATGCGATGACAATGCAGCTCAGCTGATGCAGTATGACGTGAAAAGAAGCAGAAGCTGGAAGCGTGTGCTTCCAGTACAGACAGACCAATAAATATAACTTGGCTGTCTAAAACAAAAATCATGGATAAAGATTGGCTAAAAACATATTTAAACATAACCTGCATGAATGTTGTGTTCATGGACTTGCAAGGAAGATGTGTGGCATGTATTTTGAAAACAAAACACAAAAACAACAACAACATTTGGTACCAAAAAGGGTGTAGGGCAGGGGTGGGGAATCTTATCCTAAAAGGGCCGGTGTGGGTGCAGGCACGGCACTAAGACACCTGATTATACTTATCAAACGTCTTGATTGAAGACCATGATTAGTTTATTAGTTGAATCAGGTGTCATAAAAAACCAGCACCCGCACCGGCCCTTTTCAGATAAGATTCCCCACCCCTGGTGTAGGGTGTGAAGAAAACCATCAACCTATGTGAATTGTGGACATTTCTTTTCTGGAGGTGTTTCTGTAGGGCCACTTATTTTCATCCAGGTGCCTTTGTTACAACTGAAGGAAATATTGATGCAATGCAGCTGTATAAAATGGTCTATTCCGGCATAATGCCCTAAACATGGAGTCTCCAAAGAAAAGGTTCAGTGAACATAAAATGAATGTCAATAACAGGTCTTGTCTGATTTCCTGATCCACATTCTATAACAGTATTGTGTTTCAGACTGAATGCATTTTCTACCACGATCTGTCTGGATACCAGAGTCTTCCAAATGAATAAACAAAAATATATAATTTCAATACCTAGAACAAAGAAAGCAAAAGCAGCTTTCGATGTTTTCCTAAAAGCTCCCACCTGAGATTTTCCACCTCAACTCTGTATAACCAAAGTCAAAGGAGGACACCCAAAATACTGATTCCTAGGTTGTAATTAAATGTGATCATTTCGTGAAAAAGGGAAACAACCTGTTCTCTGTTGAAATTATATATCAGAAAAAATACTCCCAATTTTTTATTGTTGTCAATAGGCAAATTTGCTGTTTTCATATGTCTTTTGTTTACATACCATCAACTTTCCATTGGAAAAGAGGTTGTGGTACTTAAACTTGAGCCTAAACCAATAGTCATATCCCTAGGGTGGTGGCAGGGGCGTGCAACAGTGGACCACTCCCTGTGCAGTGTAGCTTTCTCCTTTCCCCTGCGTCTACTCTCAAGCATGACAATCTTATAATAATGCTGTATTGAATCCGACCTATAGTGGACACTTGGTGGAGGTCCAACTTGTCCTTTATGTAGTGATTCTTCACATGCACATTAGAGTGCCTGGCGAGAGACCTCAATAAACCTCCTGTCTAGTTCCCTTAATAGCCTGTCTGTGTTTAACTACACACATGACAGAACACCCCTACGGTAACAGTGCAAACAGAGTTGAGATCCGGGGAAATGTAAAGTTAGCTAGTTAGGCCTAGACTTCATCAGCAACAAATTATCCAAGTAGCTGCTATGGTATTTACACTGGAACATAGCTACCTAGTTAAATGTATCACATTTCGCCCATTTCACATTATGAAATGTAAAAAATTGAATTCCCCGCACAAAAACAGCACAGATTTTTGAGCACTTACCCAGGTTTTATAAAGCCATGGCTGACGTGGGTCATCCAGGTAAGCAGGGTTACACACAAACTTGCAGTGTTTTCTAGTTTGGCAGCATTGGAACTACTGGCCTCATTTATGTCGGGTACCCCCTCCTCATTGGCACTGGCTGTGCAAACACACTATTCAACAGCAGGGGTGTTAACATTAAAGAAAGATGATATCTTCACTGCGCTAATGTTACTCCATCTTTTGTGGAGTAGAAAGTCATCTTTTGTTTTGAGCAGTTTGTTTATCTAGCACACCAGTGCAGCAAACCAGCTGATTCACTTGCAGTGTAGCTGTATAACTACCTCCCGTCCTGCTTCAGTGGCCAGCCCAATGGGTGACAAATCAGTATGGCTGAACAGATAAATCAGAATACATATTACAATAATAGAGAAAAAATATGATACTGTTTTTTCTCCTCAATTAAAATGTGAAATATTTATGTATCGTCACATTTTCAATAGGCTGCCTATAGGTTTAGACTTTAATTCCACATGTCATACCCAAACATCATTGCAACAAAACATAGGGGTCTAAATATTTAATATACACAAACTCAGTAATGAAGAGTTCTACTAAAGCATCTTTCATCTTTTTTCGAGGATATCACAGGCCTTTACAGTAAGACAACGGCAACTTCATCCACCTGAGTGAATGCTAATCACACTGAATAATAATAAGTTGAAATGGAGAGGGAAAAAATCTATTTAGCCTTTCCGCAATTACCACTGATCACATGCCTACTGTAGGACTATTTTTGGAAGATCATAATAACTAATTTCATAACAGTTCCAAGTACCACTACCTTGACCTCATAATGACTCAGCACACAGCTTTTGGACCTATTTGATACAGACATCACTTCCTGGGAATTTTTTAACAGCTTTACGGGAAAGAAATTGAGATAGGATAAACATTAACCCATAAAGCACAAACGTCATATGGAACAGGTGTCAACTTGTAATAGATTAAATAAATGCAAGTAGAGTTCCATTGTTTGTTCAGGTGCACTCTTGGTCTTTTTATAGGGTTTGGTATTTTGAGGGGGCAAAACAATATTTCTTTGTGCACGCACGCACACACACACACAAAACACAAATAAGGGCAGGTCTAGTGTATGAAAAGTATCCCTGTAACTAAATCCATAACTGATTTCATTGTCAGGCCCTCAGCTCTCAGACGCCTGAAGAACTAGGAAATGTGACTTCACTATGTGGGGGTCGATTGAAGGGTTTGACTTTCTCTTTAACCAGGAGGACACACTTTTAGCACAGAAGAAAACAGCTATTATTTAACTTATAAGGCCACCAGTTTATTTCCATCATGTGTCCTGCAGGGGTTTAACCCCTTCTCTCCCACCACCTTTTTGAACACAAGCCCGAAAATAAAATGGTTAGCCTACTGTTCTTGAACCCCTTTGACTACAGGCATAATCCTAGGCTCATCTGTAAGGTAACCCTTGGGAGTTTGTGTTCCAAGGGTCAGAACTACTAAAACAAAGTAACAGAAGCTCAAACACAGTGGAAGTGTTTTATTTATTTTTTCTTGTCTAAAATATATATAAAGTATAGCGACTTCATAATTCTTTGTTTTGTCTGTGGATTTCTATGGAACACATAGAACATATGGAGTAGTCGTTTTGAGTGAGTCTATTTTATGTCATGTTACAAAATAAGGAACCGTTGTCACTATGCTATAACGTTGGGATCGTAAAATAGTTCGTAAAATGTTAAATGTTATATAACTGCTCTCGTTTGTAATGTGGGCACTTCTCACTGCTTCTGACAAAAACTAAAATGCTCCTGTACATGTCAAAATAATGCAGCATGTCTACGATAGTAAGTAATCAAACTGAATTTAACACTTGTAACTATTTCCATCAATCATTGCATGTGCCTAATTAGTGGTAATTACTTTGACAACTTATATGATTGAGGTAGTGGCAAATGGGATAATTGTTTGAGAAGTGTTTGACAATTGTTCGACAAAGAGGCTATTGCGACCTATAGTTGGCCGAGGACTGACATACCATGCGAGACAACAAAGAGAAACAAACTGATGGCCCAACTAATAAGGGCTAATCTTATATTTCAATAATTCTGCCATACTTATCCAGAACAGAGATATCAATAATTCTGCCATACTTATCCAGAACAGAGATCTTCCTTTTTTCCATACCACAATACTCTGAAGGAATTTCTGTTGGAAGAATTAGTATATTCTTTAAAACATTATTTAAAAAAAAACTAAAAAAACAGTGATGAATCCAGCATTAGTTGCTTGCCCTATGTGCAAACTGGGCATTATACATTACATACTGTATATTAATATGGAGATAAAATCACTGTGTACTGAAGCTACTTATTAACTGAGGTTGTAACTGGTACAAGTTAAAATACCAGGTGGAAAACTGTACCCTTTAGCAAGGTACTCAGAATGAATTAGGCTATGTCTCATGAAGAGATATCCAGCTGTTTAAATCAGCGGAGGGGAACAAGAGCCACATCTGTTATGGGATTTCATGGCAACTTCTGCTATCATTTATTTAATCAGCCAAATCATTTCTGTGATCTGACATTTTAACTACTTTTCTTAATAAGCTCATGAGGGACTGCTGAAGACTGTTCTACTGTTCAGTTGTGAAATGTTACACTGTGCAGGGTGTCCACCAGGAATATAGTTAGTGGAGGGGGAAGTGCCTCAGAGGGTAAGCAGCGGCATGAAGTGGCGAGCCGTGGTATTCACATGGTGTACCCTACACCTGACCTGGTGAAAACATGACTACACACTGCCAATTTTATCAAATAGATACTGAGCTACTGAGTGCTACTGAGTCTGACGTTTTATTGAATTTTCTCAGATGTTTGCGGACGTGCCTCCACTATTAATATCTGGGGAAACCGTGCTGTGGCCAAACCTATGGGTGAACTGGCATTGGTGGTGTACAGCTAATCAGTTGACTAGGGCAGGGTAATTGAGGGAAACAAAACCTGTTGAGGGAATTCCCAACCTGATGCTTTTCATAAAATGTATTATATACAGTACATTATCAAATCTACACAGCATACTTACATTATACATTTATACACCGTGTTCACTGAATCAATTCAAGTAGCCTACTTTAGTCAAGGGTAGAACAGCAGGGTAGCAAGTCTAACCATCAGGTTACAAGACTAGTTCCCTAACCACTGTACCACACTGTCCTTGTTAATGTATTCGTTCAGTTTCACAGAAGTGCCATTCTTTCATTTCAGTTTGATTTTCGGGTCCGAAAATCTGAATGATGATATTCATTTGAAGCACACATTGCAGACCTTCCACGCACATTCAAATTTACATTCATACGAAAACATTACATTGGGCATTTACATGCAACTAGTTTTGAGTTTAGGAAAACAGCAACAAATATTTCAATGTGTACCACACTCATTCATGTCAAAGTATATATATATATATATAAAAAAAATTTTAAATACTTTTTTTAACTGGGTCACATTACGCCTTTGCGGGTTTGGCTTGTGAAGTACATCTCTGGTTTGAAGCACCACCGCCATCTAGTGACTTAAGAAACAAGGTGTCAAGCCTTGGTGCAAAGCTGCCAGGAGGGATTACGGTTGAAACACTTCTAGCTGAAAATCAATTGAGAGCTAGATTCACGTAAGAAGACTAAAACAAATCTAGAAATGGCACTTGAGGAATCATTTAAATGGAGTACTGCTTTTCTGTTTCTAAAGAATAAAGAACTATAGGTACCGTATGTGTATAGGGCAGGCTCATAAGCAGTTTTCCATTAAAAATTGTGTTCAAGTGCTCAGAGAGCTATGCATGCAAAACACAGCTTTTGTCAGCATGATTTCACATTTCTTCACTCCAATGAAATGCTCTGGCTAGTAGTAGTCTACAACAGATTTTAGTCATCAACTTTATTGGCGGGGAATAGATTTACAGGGCATGGTTCAAAATGCTTGACCAGGCATGCAAGAAGCCTATACTTCATGCATTTCATGCCACATTTAACATGTTTATTTGTTTATTTCGGCATGTGTATGGTCTCATTGCATCACATTTCTGAAATATGCATTTAACAAATACATTTCCTGCCTTCTTTTAAGAGAAGGTGTGAATAAAAAAACACAACTCAAACTGATTGTAAATAAAACAGTTTTACTTGCTGTAGACTGTGAACCCGTGGTAGGTCCTTGGTGCTTATGTAACATGCCATAATGAACAGAGCAATATATCCTTGACCCTTATTTCTTCCGAGGTGTCAGCTTTTTGTCCTTCTTATGTAAAACTGGCTTGGCTTGTGAAACTGGCAAACATTTGCATTTGGTGCAGTTAAGGTGAGCAAATGAGGAGAGCAAATAAAGTGGTTTATCAACAAGCTAGGATCACTGGCCGCACGGTGAAGATAAGTTTTGCTTTCCTACGTTTCTTATTCATCTATACACGGCACCTCTATTGTTACCGATAAGCAGTGCTCTACGTTCATTTTTTTCAGGAGCACATGTACCCCTAAGTTAAAAAAAAATTAGGGGCACAGCCAAAGTAACTAGCAACATAGCCAACAGGCTGACTAACAGCAGAGATTGGATTTTTCCCATGCCAATCAGTGGTGCAGTGGTAAGAAAAGGTGGGTAAACCCCAATTCTGTAGGCCTACTTCTCAGGTCATTGTCATCTTCAAAGGACCACAATATTTTTTTTATCATAATATCTTTGTTTATGTAGGCCTAGTTATACATTTATGTAATACACTGCCTGGCCAAAAAAAAGTCGCTCACTCTTTTTGTTGGACCGCCTTTAGGTTTGATTACGGCGCAAATTTGTCATGGCACTGTTTCGACCTTATGCAATGTCACATAATTTATTTCCGTCCAGAGTTGCATTAATTTTTGGCCGAGATCTTGTATTGACGATGGGAGAGTTGAACCACTCCGTAAAGTCTTCTCCAGCACATCCCAAAGACTTTCAATGGGGTTAAGGTCAGGACTCTGGTGGCCAATTCATGTGTGAAAATGATTCCTCATGCTCCCTGAACCACTCTTTCACAATTTGAGCCTGATGAATCTTGGCATTGTCGTCTTGGAATATGCCCATTGATGGGATAATCTGGTCATTCAGTACATTCAGGTACTCAGCTGACTTAATTTTATTGCTGCATAACGTGGCTGAGCCTAGACCTGACCAATTGAAGCAACCCCAGATCACAACACTGCCTCCAGAGGCTTGTGCAGTGGGCACTATGCGTGACGGGTGCAACAGCGACTTTTTTTTTGGCCAGGCAGTGTATAATACAACAATAACATGTAAAATAAAAATTTAGTTATATCCAAGAGTTTATTCATACAACACTGAAAAAAATGACAGGCTATTAATTAGACATAGCCATATTTCTATAATAGGCTAATTTACACAAGGCTGATATTACCTACCTTGCCATTATGGTTACAGTGGGGTGGAAACATTTGGGCACCCCTGGTCAAAATGCATTTTACAATTAATATTGAAGTGAACTGAGATCTCTCCACAGATTTTCAATAATATTCAAGTCTGGGGACTGTGGTAGCCATTCCAAAACCATCATACGTCTTTCCTGGAGGTACTTCATGGTTGATTTTGAGGTATGCTTCGGATCATTGTCTTGCTGGAATACCAAACCTCTCCAACTCCCTTCAACTCTCTTCAATGTCTGGGCTGACCTTTGAACATTAGCTTCTAGAATTTCTTGATATTTTGTGGAATCCATTCTTCCTTCCACCCGCAAAATATTTCCTGTGCCCCCCGCTGCCACACAACCCCAAAGCATAATGGATCCACCTCCATGCTTAACATTTGGCAAGGTGTTCTTCTCTACAAATGCTTCACCCTTTTTTCGCCAAACATACCTTCGGTTGTGGTCAAAACATTGTGGTAAAATGCTTCAGGCTTCTCAAGGTTTCTTTTGCATATTTCAGATGCTTTATGGCTTTTTTCTGGCAACTCTGCCATGTAGGTCTTTGTTGTTTAAAGTACGTTGTATTGTTGTCCTGTGAACAACTAGACCTGCGTCTGCTACTCTTTTTTGCAGTTCGTTTGCAGTGGTGTGGGTTGTTCTAAGCATTTCTCACCAGGTCTCCGGCCATTCTATCTGAAATTGTTCTTGGTCTTCCAGATCTTGCCTTGACTTCAACTGTTCCATTTATCTTCCATTTTCTGATAATGTTCAAACTACCTATTTCCACTGTCAGAAACATTGTTTTTTTTTAAGCCTTCTCCTTGTTGGCGGAAGTGAACTATCTTGATTCTGACATCCTTGGACAACTGTTTAGAGGAACCCATGGTTGTTAACACCAGAGAAAACAGCCACCGCAGTTGGATGCTTTAGAAGGCATGGAGTTACTTATAGTTCAGCCCTGGAATTATATTCACCTGACCCATTGAAGCCCTAACAAGTAAATCACTTGGGCCTGGGCCTTAGTAATAATCTTCTTAAAAAGTAACAAAGAATAATCCAAAAAGGTTCCCAAGCTTTTGCACATGGCCTTTTTCCTTTTTTTATTATTTTGAAACCACGGTACGTTTTTAAAAACGTCTTAACGCTACCAAAATAATTCGGCGAGCACAGGTACAAAAAACGAGCACCACTGACTGACTTAAAATGATAAACAGGTGAGAGGTGCTTTGTGTCCTATCCCATTTAGAAAGAAAACCTTGACGGTTTGGTTTTATGAGTTTCTCCTGCATAAATGTTACGAAAAAGGTGTGAACACCAAATGCAAAATAAAACTGTGTACACAGCGTTTTACTCTCCACTACATCCCGATACCAATCAAGTGCGCACATTTATTTGACGTAAATCTGAGTCAATAAGATTTAGGAATATAACACGTTGCTGCTGTATTCACATTTTTATTATGATTTTTTTTTTTTTTACATTAGGCCTACTTTCACAAATGCTGGACCAATATGCGTCCGGCAAGAGGCTGCACCGGATGGAGTGATCAAAAACTGGACTGTCCGGCTCAAAGAATCTTGTGGCAGCAGTGCTAACTAGTTAATCGATGCGAACGAGCTGCACAGGCACTTATTTTGTGACTTTTTTGGAGGGAGATTTTTTTCTATATTATCATTTTAAAAATCAGCATCGTTTTTCTCAGATTTAAGTGATGCCATAAGAATCTGAGCAGCGATATAGACACAAATAACCAAGTTTATGCCCACACTTCAGGGCCTGAAATAATTCCCACTTGCATGGCCAGAGAGCAATTGCTTTGAATAGGATTACATTATGCTCAAGAATTGAGGCCTCTTATCACCTACATTATTCAGATTCAAGAAGGCAGCACATGCACTCGTACCTACTGATAAGCTATCGCTCCAAACCTTAACACAAAGGTGATTTCATATATATATGCCTCTGAAAACAAAGTGTATATTCTGCATACAATGACTTGTCCTTCCTCAACAATTCTCAAATTCAAGTTTGCATGGGAAAAGAGCTGATAACAGATTTTTTATTGTTTTTTTTCTAATCATTTATAAATTCATTTAACAGGTACAGCCCTGCAAACCATGTCACAAGAATCTAGAACAAAATAAGCAAATGACAAAAATAAGAGAAACAAAATATCTGCTACAAATTTGGTGTTGTGGTAATCAAAAAAAGTTGTACAAACCCTTTCATATCATGCATATTTGAGAAAGAAAAATCAAAAACACACATTTTTAGTGTTTTTTGTACAATTTTGTAAACAATATCTGTCTAGATCATATTAAAACACATTATGGCAAGTAACAAAAAACATGAACAAGGAAAATCTATGTGGTAATTACAGACTGCAACACTGCTTGGCGTAAATGCTTTACAGAGCTAAAAAAAAAAAAAAAAGTTTAACAAATCCATCTCTTTCCATTATTGTAAACACTGTTTACATAAAAAGATGTAATATGGTTATACAATATGTTTAATACATACTACAGTAATTCCGCTACATACATGAACATGTGTCCCTGGTTATGCTTAAACAGTGATATGAGGTATATAAAGGTCAATCCTAATTATTTTTTATTTAAAAAATGTAGCGCATGGTTTGAGTGGTCAGTCATTGTTCCCTATTATCTTACAGCTTTGCAGTCTCTTAGCCATTTTAGGGCTCAGCCAACATACAAAAGGGGATGGAGGGGGCAAATTCACAAAGGGAATAAAGGAAAAATTGCTGCTGTATTTCAGGGACACTGAACCAATAGCACTGGAAGACAAAGCAATCACTGTTTGTTTTGACTAGCTGCACTTTGCAGACAAATAATACTCGTGCTCACTTTTTCCTCTCCATTTTCTGAAGTATAAATAGGTCCAGTTGTTTAGGTCCAGTTCTTCACATTAAGTGGCCTATATTCATTTTGCAAATCCTCCACTTTGTCTCTCGATAACTACTTAAAAAAAAGAAAATATACACTTTTGCATACGTTGGGGAGTCAACTATCAGTTGGCCTGCTGAGAGGTAGGACGTGAATTACAAAAGCTGGTACCACTGTCATCTAGGAGTCTGAATTCTTAATATCCCGTCTTCCTGTTAGAGCTGGTTTAATACTTAATAGAGGTCCTCATCCTCTATTCAAAGTTCTTCTGCATGTCTGATAACATCCAAGTGATAACAGCAGCAGTGCCCCCTCAAACCCCTTGACCATAGCCATCCAAAACCATGAAAAATAACCTCCCCCCTTGATAAAGCCTCCCGCCATCCCCACCGGCCAACACATCATCTTAAATCAAGGGCTCACTTTAAAAATCACGACAGTTTTCTATTCTGAGCTGTCCACAATCTGACTGGGTTGTATATCATACATTGCAAAGTGCTCATTGGATTCCTTAAGGAAAACAGAAGAGTGAGGAGGACAAAAGAAAATAAAAGCTCAGCCATCAGTGAGCAGTGCCTTATTCTCCACCCACTGGGCGTGGTTTCTACCCTGGTGTGCGTGTAAGTGACTTGTCACTGCAGCTACCAACACCCCTAAGCTTCTGCAAAAATGTTACATTTTCTACTGAAGGGGGCCACCGGTGGCTGGACAAATGTGTCCATGCATGCCCGTGTGTGCCAGTGGTCTGTGTGCACCAGGGAACACGAGCGGGAGGGGGCGGGGCTTGGGCAATCGCATCTCCGCAACCACACGAGTGCGTTCGTTTCTGACCTGGCAGCCGTGTCGTTGCTTGCTCTTCCAAGACGAAAGGACTTCCATGTTCCTACCTCCCTCCTCTCTAACCTTGCAGTCCCCCTGAACAATTCACTGTCTTATATATACTTATAAATATCTATGGCCCTTGTTCAAAGAAATGTGAGTGTTTCACATTGACAGAAGAGTACCATAATCTCTATATAGCTAAGTGGAAAGTGTTATCAGTGTAACCGAACAGGCAGCAGATTCATAATTTGTTGCACTCATTTGTAAAGGAATAATCAAAGCGTTGTCTTTGTAGTTGCAAACTTACACCTCTAAAATGAGTGCTTGCCGCATCTCATAATAAAATTCTCCATATTACATTTTTTTTTTTTTTTTTTTCCTGAGTAATACTTTTAATTCTTGTAACAGACAATATCTATTTTTTGCTATTTCAAATCTGGGCTATTCCCTGCCATTATCTTTATTATTAATTAACGTTATTAATATCTTACAATTGTAACGCTGATTGCTAAAACATGAAGGTTCATTGAAAAATAATCAGGCCAGTCCTTAGCTACCCTCTATTTTCACTTAAAATTACTTTTCGATCAGACCTAATACTACCCTAATACAAATAAAACCGACTAAATACATATTTTAAAAAAAGAAAAGAAATTGCATTTGAAGCCCATGAAGACTTCTCTTGGTAAGATACTGTATAAACATTAAATGGCAGTGTAATAATTAAAAGTTAACCTTGCTTAAAAAACATAAGAATAATAAAACACGAGGAAACAAAAAAACAAGAGGGTGGGGGAAAAAAACTTCCAACCAGGTCCTCGACCTCATACCTCACCTGTAACTTTGGCTTGTTGGGGTCTTGGATCCTGTACGAACTGGCTCATTGACATCAGCTAACAAACTTGTATACCCTGAGAATTCTGACACTGGAGTCCTTATTCTGTGGTCAACCTCTCCACTAGAGTCAGTGCTGAACGCCAGGGGAACTCGGCCGCCCGACTTAAACTGGGAGCCGAAGGCCTGGGCGAAGTTCTCGATCTGGTAGGGGGACCGGATGTCCACGACCTTGGAGGGGTCCAGCTGGGCCAGGTCTTGTGGGGACAGCTGGTAGCTGGAGGCAGCGGCACTGCTGCTTTTGGGCTGCCGGTCCTTCTGGCCAGCTAACTCTTGGGGCGCCATCTGGTAGGCAGGGGAGTGCTGCTTCTCGAGCTGGTCGGTGAGCTCCTGAGAGGGCGTCAGCTGCTGGTGGGTGGGCTCCAGGCTGCTCAGGTGGAAGCTGGGCTGGGAGGAGCCCACCAGCATCCCGAAGTGGGACTTTGGCAAGGAGTTAGACAGGGTTGAGGTAACGGATTGGCTGAAGCCACATTCCAGGGGGGACGTAGTGTAGACCTGCTTGTCGGAGAAGAGAGAGCCACTGGGGTGGGAGCTACTGGAGACTAGGCTGGGGAAGGGCCCACTTGGGCCCAGCGGGAAGGCGCTGCTGTGACTGGTGCGTTCTAGCGCCTGCAAGAGGAACTTTGAGTACTCGCTCATGATGACCGTCTTGTCACCGGAGGAGCTGGGCGAGTCCTCATCCTGGCCCAGCTCGGGCGTTCCGGAGGGTGGGTGGAGGTCCACATGCTGGTCAGCAAGGTCGAAGGGCACATCATGCGAGCCGTCAGGCTTCTGGGAGTAGTGGTCGAGCAGGCTCTGCAGCACCTCATCGGGGATGCCCGACTTGTCGTGCTTGATCTCCACCCCCAAGGACGAGGAGTCCAGCAGGTTCAGGGACGCCTCGCTGTCCATCACGCCCTGGATGACAGTCTGCGGCGGGGGCATGTGCACCGCAGCTGGGCCGTAGTCGGCACCGCTGTTGACCGCATGCAGGTACCGTCGCTTCTTCAGGAACTGCATGGCGTCATCATAGTTGCTGCTGGTGGGACCCTGCTTGGCCCCGGGGCCCTGGAGTAGCCCCATATTGTCCATGCCTGGACCTCCAACTAGGTCCAGACAACCTGCCTTCTGCTGCAGCAGCTTCTGCCCGTGGAGGCTGCCGGGAGCCTCGCCCACGGAGAGGGCGTCTTTATCACCCTTGCGGCCGACCTTCTTGAACACAAGCTTGGGCGTGCGGCCCTGCTGGACATGCATGCTCGGGCAGGGGAGGCTGCTGTTGGACGAGGCAGAAGGCATGTCCACCGCGTAGTCCTGCAGGCTGAGGCCTCCCGCCATCGTCGCCTCGGCGGCCTTCTTTTTCTTGCGCTCACCGCCCTCGCCCACATTTTTGGACTTGCCCCTCTTGCGCCCGGAAGCACTTGCATTTCCCTGAGTGATTGCGTAGCTGCCCTGACCCATCTCTCCACCCTGGTCCAACATCCCCGGATCCAGTCCTTTCTTTATGGCTTCTCCACAGGTTCTTTTGTGCTTCAGTAATCGGTCTGTCCTGGAAAAATACTGCAGGGAGCAAGTGAAAGAAGAGGTATGAAACCAGGTCTTTATCTGCAGTTATACTAAAAAAGACACTCAGAGAAAATGACTTAATACAATTAAGCGCCATTAAGAACTAATGAGCTGCAGTTATGTCCACTGACTCACCTGTTGGCAGGTGTCACATTTGTATGGCTTTTCTCCACTGTGGGTTCTCTTGTGCCTCTCCATATGGTACTTCTGAATGAACCGCATGTTACACTGGTCACAGCTGAAGGGCTTCTCTCCTGTGGAAACAACAAGATCAAGAACAGGCAACTATGGCAACTCAATGCAGGAGGATATGAGCGATTTCAGTGAAATGGTTACATAAAAAACACATGTATCAATTTAAACCAGAGCAAATCCACACCCCAACACAGGGGGCTGTTGGCCTTTTCTGACTGTATTTCTGGGGTTCCATCAATCCCATAACTCACCGCTGTGTATCTTCTCATGTCGTTGCAGAAGGTACTTCTGGATGAAGCTCATGTTACACTGACTGCACCTGAAAGGCCTCTCACCTGTGCCATCAAAAATACAAATTGCCATTCCTCACATTAATTGCACAGCAGTGGTATGGACAAAAGAAAACACATTTCTGGAATTGACATTTTAGCAAGTCGCTGAACATTTGTGAGCATTGCATTTCTCACTGGTCAATTAAATTTTTACATTTTTTTTTATATGACTACATTTCTTCATATATTTGAATATTAAGATATACACCGATCAGCCACAACATTAAAACCACTGACAGGTGAAGTGAATAACATTGATTATCTCGTTGTTATTTTGGTTCTGTACTCTAGCACTGAGTTTGAAAGGATAAAATGAAAATGAGGTTGAAGTAGCAGACGGTCAGCTTTAATTTGAGGGTATTTTTATCGATATCGGATGTACCTTTGGTACACAGTCCCCCCATTTTTGGGCATCAAAAAATATTGGACAGTTAAAGAATGTAGAATAAAGTAATCATTTTAAATATTTTGTCGCATATCCTTTGCATGCCATGACTTCCTGATGTCTGTGACCCAACAATATCAAAAGACTCTTGATATCTTCTGTTACTCCTACAAGCGATACTATAACATCTCTGCATTTGAATGGATCTCTAAGGGAATTGGGGGGTGGGAGTAGATTTAGCTGTAAATTACACTGGAACAGTATAGAACACATAGGGCGCTATCTCGGCGATCTTGGCGCTTGGTCTAAGCGCATGGCGTAAAGACCATTTAGGGCGTGTCCAAGTCCACTTTTGCTATTTTAACGGCGTGTTTTTTGGGCGCTAAGAACGGCGCAGCGTGCAAATGGGCTGAACCTAGTCTCTTCATTAATTATAGGTGTGTCTTGGGCGTGACATGCAATAAACCAATCAAAATGTCATATCCCATTCCCTTTAAAAGCCTGCTTTTCCACCTTGGCGGATTGCTTATATGATGGCGAAACAGACATGTGCGTTTAGTGTGATCAAGGAATAGGCTATATGGATCAATAGTAGCCTATGATAAATATTATTCGAACAAACCATTATGAGTTCCCGGTAATTCCCGACAGTGCTGTTATTTTACAAAATATATGCGGTTACATTTCGTTAAAGGCACCTGAGCTGAGAATAAGAACCAGCTGAGAATAAGCTACCAATGGCTTCCGTCTCACCTTAGAAAACGCCAAATTAGCCTGCTTGTTTAACGAATTTCGTTTGATTATGCAATGAAGCAATGAACTCATGTTCATTACCTGCATTCTAATTTTGATTAATAAAATAAATAACTTTATTTTGCCTTAATGATGACAATAAATACAATAAAGCTGTCAGGTTGGCAACTCATAGGTTCACGCATATTTTCCCTTGTTTTATAATGTCCTGCTAATACAAATGTGACCAACCTGTTTTACTGGTAGTGTAATGCTTTAAAACAATCCACTTTCCCAGGAAGACCGTGAAAAGTGTGATTTACAGCAGAGGAAACAGACCTGCTCCTGTAAAGCGCACATGCAGATAATGGTATTAAAATTAATTGTGAATTAATTGTAAAGTCCTGCAAATTTGTTTTCGTTTCTAATTAGACACTTAGTTCTCTTTAAAATCTTTTGTTCAGTTATGGAATAACAGGTGAAATCACCAGGGTTTTAATAAGCTGAGGGTATGGAAACCTTGTCACTGTAATTTAAAAAATATGAAGGACGAAGAATAGCTAAGGTTACAATTCAGTTAACATGGTGACATTTATCTCCGTTTTTTAACCATAGGCTATCGAAAAAACCTTATGCACAGCGAATCCGCTGTAGCCTAGGCTATTTGAAAAACAATAAAAGCAATATTCACTGGACAAGGTTTTTAACTTTTTTCAGTGACACACCATTCTATTTACTTACAGACTGTATTCCTAGATAAACAGAGCTGTATTGTAATGACATCTGAAGCGCATTTTCAGAACTCAAACGTCCGTCTATTGCAGTGCGTGAGTTTTCCATTGAATGACAATTCACGCATTAGGTGTAAATGACAATTTGTGCATTAGGCTTGATATAGGTGTTATCAGCTCCTTTTTCACGGAAAGCCATTGTCCCGTACCATCGCACATCGCCTGGATGTTGATGGAGTGGGCTGAGAGCAATGTAATGTGGCATCGTTTCCCTTCGCTGAGGGAAAGGTATGTGGACCTATGGAACCTTTTATTATTATGCATTTTTGACGTAGCCTACACAATAATAATATTTCGCATTGTGATCTAGATATTTTAGTCATGCTTGTGCGCGCCCTGTGTGTAACAGACAGGAGGGTATGCGCGTTGTGCACACGCCTATGTAGACGCACTTATATGTGCCGTTAAAATAACATGTAAACAACTGCGACATGACTTTAGACCAGGTTTGTGGTGGTTCTAGCGCAAGCGCTTTCTGCTGGCTCAAGATAGCAATACGCCAAAAAGAATCCTGGCCACTCCTCATCTTAAGACCAACACGCCCAGTTCACTTGTAATGGGCGCAATAATACATGGTATCTAAACGGCGTGAACGCAAGGCGTTATAATGAACCATGCGCCGGGTGTAAGATAGCAAAGACACTTGCGTTTAGGTTAGCGCCGCTTAGCGCCGGGTGTAAGATAGGGCCCATGGTTGGCTAAATGGTCTGACGTATCAAACAAGCCTTAAACCATCACTCTGCTGCCAGAAATACAGTAGATATGGAAGAATAACTTGAAGGGTTTCTTTTCCTGGCTTATTTTTCCCATAGAGTTCAATAGGAGAATTTGTCAGGAGAAACAACCCTTAAAGTGATCCATCCATATCTACTGCATATCTGGCAGCAGAGTGATGGTTTGAGGCTTGTTTGATACCGCATACCCTTGATGACTTAGCCATTTTACCAACCATGTATTCCATACTGTTCCAGCATAATTTACAGCTAAAACTAGTCCCACCACCCAATTCCCATAGAAATCCATTCAAATGCAGAGTATCGCTTGTAAGAGTACCAGAAAATAAGATATCAAGAGTTTTTTGATGTTGTTGGGTCACAGACATCAGGAAGTCATGGCATGTCTCAGTCTTCAACCTCATTGTCAATGTATCCTTTCAAACTCAAAGTCCTAGAGTACAGAACCAAAATAACAACGAGATAATCAATGTTATTCACTTCACCCATCAGTGGTTTTAATGTTGTGGCTGATCGGTGCATGTACGTACAGTGATAAACAGAACTATACTGATGACATGGAACTAGAGCTCGTAACAATAACTGTGCAACAGCAGAAATGAATTATGACTTATAATTAATTATTACGTATAAAACCTGAACCACAAAAAACGTTAACCCTGAGGCGTTTTCTCAGCTCTGTCTGAGCCTGTAACATTTCCTCAGTTCTTCATCTTTTTAAAGTTGTATGTGTCCAACACAGGCACTCTTGTTTTCAGTGCACTTTTATGTAGGCTGGCAAGGAGAACTCCAACATTTCAGGAGCTGGATGCATACATTTATTTCTCATGTGCGTTATGTACCAGTGCGCAACTCATTTGCTGGGCGTCTTTCAGATGACAGATGAGAATCAACATAACAGATTCTATGAGCACAGGCCTTTGGAGTTATACGACATACACACCAGGCATCTGAGCTCTGTATGGACTTGATCTATAAACAGATCTATGAACATCATATATACAGCAAATATGCAGTACTATCATTGCTGTTATTATCCATAGTAACTCGGTATCAAAGGAGTTTTATACAATTCATGTATCATGAGGGAGACAGGAATACCACATTTAAACGGACAAAAAAAATACAAGTAAAATATAAATGTAGTATAAAATAAATAACAGACACCAGGAACAAATGGGAAGAGGGTGCGGGTGTGGCCCTGAAAGCTTCTCACCTGTGTGGATGAGCACATGTCTGCGCAGGTGGTATGAGCTGCGGAAGGCTGCGTTGCAGTGCTCGCAGATGTGCGGCTTGGAGTTGGGAGAAAGGTTCCCTCCATCGCCGTCCAGCATCATGGACTGTAAAGACCACACAACAAGCTCAACGTTAGGGTCTGCAATTACCGGCCATTAACATGTCACTCTGGCCACACATGCTGTGGAAAACATCACACTCTTGTATGGCAATGAAACACTCTTGTATGACTTAACTACTGTCCATGGCAGACCTTGTACAGTCGGCATGGATGCTTTATAATATGAAAACAAACAAAAAAAAAAATTCCAATGTTTGTACACCATAGAATTTTGTTAAAAAAAGTCGGGTGGCCTGTGTGCGTACCTTTGAGGATTCCCCACGCTTCCTTCTGGCTTTACCCTCCTGTCCATCACCATTGGACCTCCGCCCTCTTCTCCCTGAGGTCTCCTTCGGTTCTTTCACCAACCTGCCCGACAGCTACGGGGGGGGGGGGGGGGGGGGCAAGAGAAAGGAGAAAGTGAGCAGGCTGAAGATGGAGGAGGCGACAGGGAGCGCTAAACGGGCCCTTCTTCTCTTGAATTAATTGATGGCTGAGGGAGACTGCTTACAGGCAGGGCAATAAAAACAAATTATTTACGGACCACTTCATCTTCCTCCAGAGGTCGTGCTGACATGGAGGGAGGTAAACAATGACGCGCCTGACTTGGACACCTTGACTTGAGCACTGCAGCTCACACAGGTGGAAATGGGATTACAGCTATACCTTGCGCAACACAGATCTTATGCGCTCTCCCAGGCCACAATGCAAATGAAAATTAATTGAGGTGGCTTTATATAAAGCCTTTATTTTCCAAGCATGAATATACACAATTTAACAGGGGGAAAATGATATTCTTCAATCCAGATGATAAATCATACATCTTGTATGAATCCAATAGATATATACATCATCTTGTATGGAAACAAACGGCAATGACTCAAAGGTAATTTCCTCTAAAATCGAGACTTGCGCTACAAAGGCAAAAGTGAGCTTTTTTTTGCGTTCCCGGAGATCACTCAGAAATCATCTGGATTTCATCAAGGGAAGCACTGAAAATGGCCAATTTCTCATCACAAGCGCTTCAGCTAAATCACCGAAGTGAGCCATTTTAAAGATTTCCCATTACATAAACCATTTAAAAACCCCTACGAAAAATGTGTAAAGGATCATTTTAATGCTTTTATACAACATCCAAAATCCCCCCATTGTGTTCTGGCTATGGTTATGTAAAGCCACGAGAATTGGCAACCAAGCACAAGTTGCTTCAACATGTCATGCAGTTTGATAAATTAGCAAGTGCTAAATCTAACCAGGCTCTGTTCAGGCTGACAAAAGCAAAATGACATCATTTTGTTAGAGGAAATAAGAGATTTATACTTCTCTGGCACGTCATAAATTTATGCGGCGGTTACGACAATGCAACTAGTATTGAAAAACTTGTCACGGCTCTAGCCCTCTTAGAGATACCCTGTGCGCAGTGCAGTCTGATCTGAAGTGTTCTCCAGACATGCATGTCTTTGCATACAGGTAATTAAACAGGGCGATGCTAAAAATCAATTACACAATCACAGGAGGTTGGAAAAAAGAAATGTGCCTCAAAGACAAAACAAGTATGAAAACGAAAGAAAGAGGCGAGCTCTGAACTGCAACGAGTGTCGATTTTTCCAGTTGCAAAATGCAGTTAATGCTTATGGAGCACTAATCCTTTTCAATGCTCTTAAACTCTAGCTGATCAAGCATATAAAATAGGCATCATTCTAACAAAACGGCCATTTTGGACAAACCACCGCCTGTCCATCCCACCCGGTCTTACATTGCTCAGGCTGAGGTCATGCACCAGAAGGTTCTGGTGGTTGCCGAGCGACATTTCCAGCAGATCTGCGCTCTTCCCCGCGCCGCCTCCGTACAGGGGCATGCGGTAGTCGTGCTCTGTCATTTTCTCCTGCTTAATGCCCATGGCGTGGACAAAGTTGGCGGTGTGGTCAGGCGAGTCACGTTCCTTCTTGAGGATGACCTCATGTGGCATGGGTAGGTCCTGCATGACGGACTGGGCGGCGATGCGTGTGAAGCTGGTGACGGGCGGCAGGTGGCTGAACATGATCATGCCCGGCGCAAAGTTGGGTTCCATGCTCCCGTTGCGCAGGAACTCGTTGCCTAGCTTATCTTGAATAATACTCATGGTGATCTTCAGGCAGGAAAACTAACTGGAGCCAACGGGAAACATCCTGGTGGAGGAAGGATTGCAGGGGTTAGCAGGAGAAAAAAAAAACATAATAAACATGAGAACTACAGCAAAGGGAGGTAGCTGAGGTGGCCATCTTTAGGAATGGAAAGAAGTTGTCTTCTGGTTCTTTTTCATCAATACATTATGGCTTTTATTTAACATGATGTCCAATCCACAAACAAGACATACTGATGTTCTATGGTAGGGCAGTGGGATGGACCCATGCTGAAAGACACTAACTGCAGTCCATCAGTTGGGGTGGGGGGGTCACAATCTGTACTATGGACATGGTTTGGCATAAACATTGTACACAAAAATGAGTCCTGTAGATCCACATACGAGTTCACAGGTGCACCAAGAATTTGACCTTGTCTGTCTGAGTCATGTACAACTCTGAAACAACACTGAAAAGTTAGTTTTCCATTTGGATATTTGGCACCACGTACTGGGCAGGAAGTGCTCTCCTTAATTGTATGCATGGCTGACCTACTTAAGCAAGTCTTTTTTTCCTCCCTGAGTCTACGTTTTTGTTAGCAGACATAGGCTTAAGCGGGCAGGGAACAGATCCATAAGTTTTTCTTTTTTTATTGTTTTGTTTTGTTGTCATACAGCAATAAACAATTACTGGTGTACATTGTACATTGCCATGTAATAATCAAGGACTTGAAATCAGAATAAATTGTCAGTAAGACAGGCAAGTGAATATTTATTTTCTGCCTTAGTATTTAGACGTGTTGCGCATCATAATAGTAGTGATTAATTTCCTCCTAAACAGAATGAACGGAGAAATAACAAAAAATTATGTTAACTTGAAAATGTTCACCCATCCATAGGTTTCAAGCTATATGTGAACAGGTTCTATGACTCAACAGTCCCATTATGTACGGGCATTTATCCGAAAAACATTTTATATTGTCCATTTGTTTTTAGGTAACCCAGGATAATATCTTTGGCAACTTATTTGAAATGGCACCACGGTTTGTGTAATCTATAAAAGGTAAAGCAAGATTTTGGCAAAAGATACAAATATAAGCAGTTAAGAATCATTTTAATGCTGAGATTACATTGATGGAAAGACAGTGATACCGGCAAAAGCTAAAACTGGAGGTGCTTGCTCCATCATACCAGGACATTAAGATCAAAGACCACTTAAGATGGTTAGACTGCAAAACTCTTAACATGCAATCTTGTGTCCCAATGCATCTACATAGGTAGGGGAACAATACCGTCGATCATTTTGAAAGATTCCTCATACAGTGACAAAGCCAAGAATTAAAACTAAAATTCTCGACTGCCTATTTTTTCCATGAGACTAGCGATTTATCTAATTATCTCCAAGTACCAAATATTCACTTTTATGTGAAATCTGCTCAATTTAAAGCTGAAATGTATAATAACTGAGTCAAAATGGATATTCACTTGAATTAAACTGGAAATTACAACCTTTTAGAAAACACGGTTACAAAATAGTCTAGGGGCAGACACCTAAATCTTTTTTTTTTGGGGGGGGTGGGGGTGTTGGCTAAAACACCTATTCGTAGCCAGACTGTGATTTGAGAGCTCAGGAGTTTTACTTTACCCGAAGCACAGCACAATCCATTAGTGTGCACTGTTACGGAAAATATGGATCATATGACTTTACAGACTGTGCCCTGACATCACTGCACTTCCAGCCAAGCAACATTTGCACAGCTAGTCCCACAGGTTTAAATAAGACAGTGGCAATACAGCCTAGTCATAGTAAATGTCACATGCTAGGCTGTACCTTACAACTACAAAGATTTGTGAGGGAATATTGACAAAATTGTGTTGCATTTTATACTGTATGTGTTAATGTTCAGCTCTACATAGCAAAAAATGTAATGCAAAGACATGCTTCTACTCATATATCACTGGGATAAAACTGCATTCTTATTCTGTATATATGCAGCGGTATTGAAAATGGTATGATCCAAAGTTTAAACTTTTAGCATTAAATCTTCACTAAATTAGTGCAGTTCTGGCAGGTTACATAATTGCTTCCTATTACTCATCAAAATGATTTTTTTCTAAGCCTGTTATTACTGAAATTCAGTGATGTTATCTTACATTAAATGAACACTTTAAATCCACCCAAAATGTATTTCAAATAGATTGGCTGAAAAAAATCAAGATGTGACTGATAGCTCAGATTAAATATCTGAAATCAATTTTGGGACCTTACAACAAAATTCACATTGCTTTGCTTCACACCTTTACCCTCATTTGGAATGAGGCCTTGTATATTACAGGTGTTACGTACATACACATTCAAAAGGGAATCTTTTCTATACGTTTACTCGATGTGATTACACGAAGGAAAAAAAAAATAATAATTATAAATCAAATCAGTTTTCCCTATACTTTTTGTTCAAAGGAGGAAATGCATTTTTACGATATTTTAACAATCCAATCTATTGTATTCTATATTTACACATTTATATTTTAAATTAATTTACTTGTCTATTGTTCGCGGATATATCTATTGGGTTTAGTGCTTAAAATACAGCCGACTTCGGATTATTTTACATATATAATATATGAATTACAAAGAATGAACTTCCATCAATTTAAAGTGGTTTCCAAAAGCCACAACTAACCTTTGCAATGAAAAACGACACGAAGTTAAATATAAAATCTATGTGTGCCTAACGTTATACACAACTGTAACTCGTAAACTGCATTGAAAGTACAAAGTAACGATGGTATACTATCAGCGCTAACCAGTTAATTGCTGATCTTCACGGGTCACGTACGAAAAAAAGGACTTGAAAATGATGGACAGACTGATGGTTGATCTAAACGTTAGCTACAACCGAAATACCTGATACAACTACCAGCTACGTTTTCAATGTATTGTCAAAACGGGAACGTTATTTTTTAACGTTAATTTAGTTAATAAAGCTAATCTAACGTTATCTTCGGTTAGTATTTTCCGCCATATGTCACTAATCCCGAGTCCCGGCTGATCTGATCAATCAAATCCGTCTTGCGAATAGCTAACGTTAGCTAAATCGATTGTCTGACGACCAATGGTTTTGCATTTAATTCAGAGGAAAATTGATAGTTATGTGACCTAATAATGTCGCTAGTTCCATGAACTAACTTAACGTTAGCCAACTTAGAATACCAACTTATGTCTGTAGCTAACGTTACACAATTTGGTAGCTAGCAATTCTATAACAGACTGATATGAAGTTAGCTAACGTTAACTGGTTAACACAATTAATATTTCCACCAGGGCCTTGGCTTTGCCGGTTAGCTTAGCTAGCTAAGCGTGCAATAATATGATGTAGATGGAAGTAATTAGCTAGATAGCATTAGCTAGCTACAATATGAACAAAGTATCAAGAACGTTAGCACTAGCTAGCCGGCTCACGCCAAATAACGTTACAAAGAAAAATACAAAGAAGAAAAAAAAAGGGTTTATTAATGTACGTTATTCATAAGTATTGACCTTCTACATTCCTTTATTCGAGGGACAGTTAAAACCCTTATTCTGTATATTTATGTTCCAATTTATTACAAAGGGCCTAGCGATTCCTCTTGGTAAAATAAACCACAACATCGAGTAGAGGGCGCACATATTTTTTTTCGATCACTTTCATAATTTAAGGGGTACATGCAAAACTAAAATAATAGCTAGCCAACAAGCTTCCTTGGCAAAATCTCTTGCCAAATAGCTAACCTTATTCAGAATTGTGAATTTAATCGTAGGCAACCTCGACATATACACATCGGATTCGGAGAATGATCACTGCGGTGGTGCATCTACGCTTAAACAGTAACGTAACCCCATAATAAACGGCCCATGCATGCAACACAACCGAAACAATGATGCTCGGCTCTGAGAGCATATCTCGCTAGTTAGCATGCTAGCTAAACTGGAGTGATTCTCTTTGTCGATCCTCTGTACCCTAGTCGACAATTTTACGCATTTTCGTATAAACAAAACTCGGTTTTCTATCGCACTTACCAGAACATGACCGCTGCTGGCTCTCGATCTTGATATTTTTCCTTCTTACTCTTCCCGTTGAGTCTTTAAAGCCCAAACATTGTTCTCCTGCAGCTGCTATTCTCCTCCATGTTGTCTCGGCGCGGGGAATTATGGGTTGGCGGACGGGTCCTGAGAGGAGACAGACAGACGAGTGCAGTGCTCTGATCTGGGCCAGGGGAGCAGTGGCCGACAATGAACTGCAGTCAGGGACAGATGGCTGTGTGTGGGAACCTCCTTTCCCGACAAGGACAAATGAAAAGTTTGTGAGTCGTAATTTCGACGTGCCCACCCATTAAGTTTGCAATAAAATGTGAATATCTTCTGTTGCACAATATTAATTTTAACAACATATTTACTTCTTGTCAGAGAACATTTTAGATAAATGTCCACTGGTTGCTTATAGTGCATTGGTGAACGTGACGTTTAACCATTTTATTTCGCTGTATGTTTTCAAAAGTGCAAACAATATGACTTGTTCGCAGATTTATTATAAGCCAACAATTATTGCCTCTGTTCTGTGTGATCACTTTGAAACAAGATGTTCAGATTTGTAGAAGAATCTAGGCCTAGGCTATGTTACGAATTATGAATTGTAGGCTACTTATGTTCTCACTCTGATTTATCTCACCATACATAGGCCTACACACATATAGGCTAACACACAATGCCAAAGCTATCTATCTATCTATCTATCTATCTATCTATCTATCTATCTATCTATCTATCTATCTATCTATCTATCTATCTATCTATCTATCTATCTATCTATCTATCTATCTATCTATCTATCTATCGTAGACCTACCACAAATCTGATGTCATGTTGCATTCCACACTACACCCCAATTACTTAATTAAACCACCAGTATTACTACCCTATTTAGTATCTCTTCATACATTTGGAAACCTATTTTTTCTTTTCTTTTTTTGAGAAAAATGCTCAAAAAAATGAACATGCTCTAAAAACATGGTCACAACAGTGTTTCAACCTACAGTTGTAACTATTTTCATGGCATAAATCCAAACTACAGTACAGTTAGATATTGCTCATTTAATGTTACTGTGACATCAAAGTAGTTATGCAATAAGTATGATAACATAAAGAGAACTGTTTATATATGAATTAGCATGGAAAAATGTTTATGCAATTAAAGTAGTTTTACTCTGGAACTGATTTTTCCCCCCGGTAGATGTTTCTGTAGAATATGGTCACATCCCTTTTGGAGTTTAATAAAATAATTAAACTGGACACTTCATTTCTTAAAAGTAAATGTTGATAAAGTTCTCATTTCACACTGATAAAGTATGTCAAATTTGATGAAGAATTAATTCCAGGAATAGTTTAATGCTAATTAGTATAGATCCTCGAGTGAATACATTCCCAGCTTGGGGCAAGACAATGTAGTAATGATGTGGGTTTCAGGGGCGGTAGCAAAATGACATCTTAAAAGTAACTGTAGAATGAATGTTACAAACAAACTTGTTCAGCTGGAATGTCATTCGAGAGTTATGCAGACATCATTCAGTAAAATGAACAGCAGCTGTCATAAAACACAATAAGCCCGATCCTTCACATTTTAATCCGTTGTCCTAATTGACTACGTAATGACCCAATTAACTCAGCCAGGGGGATAATTGAATTGCAAACTGTAGAATTACTACAAAAAGGTAATTGAGCTCACTAGACAATGGCTTCTGATATCTTCTAATGTATTAAAACACACTGCCATCAGTGATTTTTCTGCAATATTGAATGTTAAAAAAGTGACTGCTGGGTGGTTCGTTCTGTTCTAGTGCATGGATGGGCCCCACAGTCTAGGACTGAATCCCAACAGTGCCAGTGCTAACTCTGGCTGGTAGTCTGACAGGGTGATGCATAACTGGAGGTGGTTAGGAAGTGTCCATGGTTAGGAAGTGTCCAGAATTCCCATCTCATCAGTCTCTAGCAACCTATACAGGTCTGTTTAGTAAAGTTGCATATTATGTGTCTTCCTCAGACTCATGTCTGTGCGAGCTAGGTTTGTGAACTGCAGTGTGAAAATAAGCAGCTGGTGACATTACATGCTTTGTAAGATAGTTTGTGCTTGTCTACACTTTCCGGCATCGACTGTGGAGATTGCAGCTTGAGTGTGGCTCTATATGCATTCTCAGGGAGAAAATGGGGGAAAAGTAATTTTAAAAATCATAAAATTCAAGTCATTTTCATCTGCACAGAATGACTGTACCAAATGGGTGCATGCCAGAGTAAACACATACTTGTACAGTTGGGATGAGGCAGAGGCTAAATGGTACATTAGCAAAATAGTGTTTGAAGTTTCAGTCATACTACTGCACACTCATACAGAGCTACAAATGGGTGACAAATTAAAGGAAAAACCAACATGCAGTGTCTTAGTAAGGTGTTGGGACACCACAAGCCGTCCGCTAGAGCAGCTTCAATGCACCTTGGCATAGATTCTACCTCTAGTCTAGCATAGATTCTAGTCTCTGGAACTCTACTGGAGGGATCGAACACCATTCTTCCAAAAGATATTCCCTCATTTGGTGTTTTGATGATGGTGGTGGAAAGCACTGTCTAACATGTTGATCCAAAATCTCCCATAGGTGTTCAATTGGGTTGAGATCTGGTGACCATGAAGGCCATAGCATATGATTCACATCATTTTCATACTCATCAAACCATTCAGTGACCGCTTGTGCCCTGTGGATGGGGGCATTGTCATCCTGGAAGAGACCACTCCCATCAGGATAGAAATGTTTTTTATCATAGGATAAAGTTGATCACTCAGAATAACTTTGTATTGATTTGCAGTGACCCTTCTCTCTAAGGGGACAAGTAGGGGTTTTTACTTTGTCACCAGTCTGTATACAATATATAACCTGTCCTGGCCATATCATAAAAGTAAAAACTCTTATTCAAGATTTATATTTTGATGGTATAAAAAAAATATCCAATGATAATAAACTGAGCTACATACAGTGTGTTACTACACTGCCTGGCCAAAAAAAAAGTCGCACACGCTAATATTTTGTTGGACAGCCTATAGCCTTCATTATGGCGCGCATTCGTCGTGGCATTGTTTCGACAACCTTATGCAACGTCACAACATTTATTTCCGTCCAGAGTTGCAGTAATTTTTGGCCGAGATCTTGGAATGATGACGGGAGAGTCGAACGACTCCGTAACGTCTTCTCCAGCACACCCCAAAGACTTTCAATGGGGTTAAGGTCAGGACTCTGGTGGCCAATTCATGTGTGAAAATGATTCCTCATGCTCCTTGAACCGCTCTTTCACAATTTGAGCCTAATGAATCTTGTCTTCCTGGAATATGCCCATTGCTGGGATAACCTGGTCATTCAGTACATTCAGGTACTCAGCTGACTTCATTTTATTGCTGCATAACGTTGCTGAGCCTAGACCTGACCAATTGAAGCAACCCCAGATCTTAACACTACCTCCAGAGGTTTGTACAGTGGGCACTATACATGACGGGTGCAACGGCGACTTTTTTTTTGGCCAGGCAGTGTATTTGATGGATTGATCTCTCATTATAATTTACTGCACTTCATCTATATACATAAGTTAACCAAACACACACACACACACACACACAAAGAGGTCCGCTCTAATGTTTCCCTGGCTTTCATAGTTTGATAACACAGCTTTGATAACACAAGCTAAACGAGAAATACACATTAGAAACTCCTGTCCAGGCCACCACATCAGTAATTGAAACCAGGTCCACTGGTAGATGAACTGTACTGCTTTTAGAACCCCTCCCTCTCCCTTCACAGGGCTGTACATTGATTTTTAACCACTTTTTTTGCATTGCTTATTGACTTTTGGAAGTCATACAAAATGAGATCAGGCAACTGGTTTGATTTCCCCAGCCTGGGAAGCTGGCTTTGACAGCTGCCCACCAAAAGCATTAGGGGCCAGTTTATCATTAAGTCTCTCAAGGCATTCTCAGCACCTGCATAAAACTGAACTGAGCTCATCCACCCTAGGTTGACCGCTGTTCTCTAAAAATCAAGCTGTCCCAGGACTTAGGAAGAGCCATGGCTCTTGGGGTGCATTTCATTTTCATACAACAAGGCAGCATATACCAAAGTCTTCTCCAATGAGCCCTCCCACTCATCCATTGGCTCATAATACATGCACCACTCCGATTAGCACCTTCATCAGTTTTTTTTTTTCATTTGGCCCAGGCAGTGTCCGGTGAGTTGGCTCTAAGTAACTTAGAGTTATGTACTCAGTGAGATACACTGTACTTTCAGTGTCCAGAAAAAAACTACAGTGCCCCCAGGGTGGGGAACATCAGATAAATGAGGAGGTAATGATAATCCAAAATAGTAGTGGCATTGATCACAATAGCTGTGAACAGATGTGCAATATGCTTAAATGGTATAGACTGTCTCCAGCATAACAAATACTATGAGATCTGACCTTTGAACTGTATACAGAAGAACACACTCCAATGCATTGCAAAAACCAAATCTTAACAAGCATTTTAATCTTATATTTAGACTTTAGAATCTTATTTCTGTTACTTTTTTGCTAAATAAGACAAACTGTCTGCCAGTGGGGGAGATAGTTTCACTTATTTCAAGATTTGCCAGTGGGGAAAGATAATTTCACTTGTCAAGCAAAAAGTAACTTAAAATCATATTTTTTCCCCTCAAAAGTGGAAAATATTAGCTTGTTTTAAGTCTCATTACAAGCATAAAACACTTGTTAAAACAGACATTTTTTGCAGTGCATTAGTGGCAGTCAGGCAGTACGCTACACATACTATAGGAGAGAGGACTGGTCCCTTTAAACTGATCATTGCCCTGAACCTGATTTTCATGATTAGCAAGTCTGCAAATTTGAGTAAGAATTCCCCATAAACAGCTCTTTCTGCTTCGCTTAGTTGTATATCTAAAGTGGTAGCATTGCTGTATTAATAATCAAAATCATAAAAAGAGATTATAACAAGAGTTTGTTTTATATTGATCATGCAAAGACAGGTTCAGGATTATTACCATTACATTAAATTCAATTACTGGAATTCCCCAGAGGGGGAATGTATAGTCCCAAGAGTGACAGTAGGTGCAGGAATGGCAGACCCAATTGACAACTTGTCAACTACCCTATTGAAAATTAAACTAAGTTACACAAACAAGAACAAAACTACCCTAATGAGCATTCAACTACATTATACAAACAACAGCAAAGAACAACAAGGCTATGAACACAGGAATAGAAGTTACATCTAATTAGGTGGTATGACACAGTAAAAGTGCTACCCTTACAAAACTGGATAGTTTGCTGCAAACTTGCAGCTAATACGTAGTGCATTTGCCACAAACTAAATTGTTTTCCATCAAATGTTGCCAGAGGTTTGTTAGAGCTTGCCAGTAGTGGTCAACTAAAAACTTTGCCAAAAGTGAATGGCAGTTCCCACAAAGATAATTTGCATGTGAAAATATGAGCTTGCTGCAAACATGTCAACAATGCCAAAGGTTTGCTGTAAATTTGCTTGAAGGCCAATATTTTTGTAAGGGTAGAGACGGTCGGAGCGGAGCTGAGGTGTAATCTGAAGAGGTGGGTCTTTGTTGGGAGCAGTCTGTGTCAGAAGATGGGAAACTAAAGGTATATTAAACAAGAGCTTTCCCTGTTTGATATGGTGATGGTTCTACTTGTTTCTAGCTTACTCGATCTATATCAGATTGACAGACCAAAAATTGATGTTAGGTTAATCTCCTACCATGGTCAATGGCCATGACAGAACATCACTTTTACACATGTGGGTATGTGAGTGAGTGTGAGCCTCTCAAGTCCCTCACACCAAGCCCTGGAAACAAGTCTGCTCAGCCCCTCAGGTGGCTGAACACCCATGTCGGTGCGAGCATCCACATAACCAGCACATGGGCATGGCACGTTAGTACACCGCAGTTGTTCTGCTGATTGCATGTGTCAATAAGAAGGATAACCCATGTTTTGACGTGCAAAACATTTTTTTCACTTGCTGCCAGAGCCAATTATTATTCATTATTCACATTTTCTGCACCACCTTGGGGAGTGGTCTGCCTCGTGGAAAACCCACAGGCATTCCTGGAAACTATAAAATCCTGTCTTAAATTTGCGTCACAAATGACACAATGCTGCCCCAATGTTTGACGGTGCTGAGTGTCGTTTGCGTGCACATTAAAGGGATAGTACACCCTAAAATTACTGGGTTTTTAATTCATTAATGTTTTTGATTAGTGACTAATTAAATATATAAAAACTTAATAGCTATCACAGTTTTGACAACAGACATTTCTCAAAGTAAGGCAATTAATTAATTATACTAATTTTTAGAGTGACCTACCCCTTAACACCCCTGAATGCTCCTTAACACTCAACAATGCTCCTAAACAACTCCTAACTTGAATGAGCCATTTAAAAAATATATATAACGTATACTTTTGTGTTGTGTTGCATATACAGATACTTTAAGCAGAGAATAGTTTCTGTTCTGTTGAAATTATGTGACTTAACACCAATACACCATTCTTGGGTGATTCACTACAAAATATAATGCATACCACACAGTGTGTGTGTGTGTGTGTGTGTGTGTGTGTGTGTGTGTGTGTGTGTACAGTGCTGTTCAAATGCACACCCTTGAAAAGTATCTGGGTATTAAATAAATACAGGTCCTGAGCTTTTTTTAAATTGTCATGCATGTGGTAAGTATTCTAATTTAATAATAATCCAATGCAATCAACAAAAATAACACTGCTCATAATTATGTGTATGTTTTCAGTTTTCCAGCTGTGGGCCTTGAATTTTTCTGTGTTTCTCTGAGAAACTGTATTGTATAAGAATATATATTATTCCACTTGTTGAGCAAACATTTTCCAATTTCTTATACGGCCTTCTTTGCTTATCATGAGCACACACACATACATAAACACATATATACAGTACATCTATTATTCTGGTAATGCAACATAGAGGGAGGATATATAGGAAAAGACTGCTTAATAAATTACATTCAAATTCTGTAACTACAGAAGTTTGTTATTCTATGGTCCCTCTTAATTTATTTGCATTAGCACAATGATAGCCAAGGCCATGGGAGTAAGTAAGACTCACGTGACCAGGGTGCAACAACAAATGATTCCAGGCAAAAAACCCAGGGTGGCTCTGAGGACATTATATAAATATTTAACCCCTTCACTCAGATGCCCTAATGGCCATGTCACCAGCGCCGTGAGATTGCTAAACTGAGACATTCATTGCCTGTGCAACCAAACTCTGAGTGGAAACAACAAACACCATGCTCTACCTTTATTAGTACATGATTCATGACAAATATGCCGAATGAGGAGTTTCTAAGTGCCACTATTGTCGTATAGCTAGTCTGCGTAATAAGCAACCCCCCACCCAGTCTCATCTGGAACTATACCGACCCATGCGTGATAGAGTGGACAATTCGGGGGGTTAGTTAGCTGAACCACAGCACTGAGTAAAACCCTGTACCCTCCCAAATCTGGAACATGGACTGAAGTAAAAAGAGCTGTTCCGGGTTTTACTCAGTGCAGTTATCCAGCTAACTCCGTAATCCTGCTTTTTGGAATACCCCCCTGTACTCCACAGAAGCTAAAGGTCTGTAAAAATCCTATATACATCACATATGCCATATACAAAACTTAACTTAAAATAAATATGTGGTATAGAAGCATATAGGCTACATTTCAGACTAAAATTAAATAGTTCCCTTACATACACTGTACTCCCTATAAAAAAACATTGAGAGATTGTATAATAATTGTATGTGTAAAATACAAATATACAATAAAATACTAATCAACACATATTATTTTTACAGACCTTTTGCATATGGGTCATGTTACAACCGTACGCGGTCTCCCAAAACGCCATAAATTAAAGACAAGTATATAAACCGACATACACAAAACTTAACCAACTTCCGACTGATGTGGAAGTCATAATTAAGATGCTTTTTTGTATCGGTTTGTTTCCTGACATAGTTCTGTCACATTAGCCGACCACTTGTTTGTATCCTTTAGGAAAGGAATTTACGCAAACTCGGAGTGTAGGTGCGTCTACTGCTCGGCAGGTGGCTCTAAATCCTGCAAAGAACCGCAAAGAGCTGTGTTCACATCGGAAAACCATGCGCTATCTTCTTCCTGCACTTGCTTGTTTACTTTATCTACAGCACGTCATAATACAAAAATAACATTACAACAATGTGTATAGCAGCAAGTGACTATGACAAATTAAAAGGCAAGGCATGTGGTTTCAACATACAAAAAAATACAAAAAATAGAATACGATAAAATTCGGGTTTTAAACAAATCCAGAACTAGGCTATCCAAGGAAAATCATGGGAAAATTTCCCTCCACGGCGACGTACGGATCACAAAGAGGAAGAACGTCCTCCTGTTGTTCCATCCCTTTACTGACTTTGCTTCTTCCTGATTGGGTTGAAAGAACACAAGTGAATCCCCTCCCCTCCACATCTGATAGTAGCCCGGGATGCAAGTGCACCGCTTCGAGTGGAGTCGAACAGAGCTGTGCATTCACTCTGATGGCACGTTTCCTTACACTGTGAGTCCCATCTCTTCGTGATATTACAGAGAAAAAGAGCGAGGACAGATAATCGTTTTCATTTCTTTAAAAACATTTTTCCAGAAATTCACACACTGCCAGTCATTGCCCACAGCATCAAAGTGCGTGGAATAAAAGTTGACAAAGGACAGAAGAGGCAATAAAGCTGCTTATTTTCGCCGCACAACTCATCTATTGGATAGACGGCAATGGATTGCTGCGCATTATCACTCTACATAAACTAATCATTTATCCTAAAAGGACGGAACTCATGGATAACTAGTGCAAGTAAACTATTGTCTTCCGTTAAATGAACAGGCTGGTTAATCTGGAACGCTTTGTGTTTTTTTCATCACTGTTGTAGGATATACTAGCTATGTCCGCGCTAAGGAGGAAATTTGGTGAGGATTACCAGGTGGTGAATACAAACAGAGGCACCTCTTACACGGCGCCTGTCAAAAAGAAACGCCAGCGGTTTGTGGAGAAGAACGGTCGCTGTAATGTTCAGCACGGCAACCTTGGTGGGGAGACCAGCAGGTACATCTCTGACTTGTTCACTACATTGGTAGACTTGAAGTGGCGATGGAACCTACTAATTTTCATACTGACATACACAATTGCTTGGCTGGTCATGGCTTCTATGTGGTGGATCATCGCCTACATCAGGGGAGACCTGAATGGCCATGGCCACGATCCGTCTTACACTCCGTGCGTTGCCAATGTCTACAACTTCCCTTCTGCTTTTCTCTTCTTCATTGAGACAGAAGCCACTATCGGATACGGATACCGCTACATCACGGAAAAGTGCCCCGAAGGCATCATTCTCTTCCTCTTTCAGTCTCTGCTGGGTTCCATCGTAGACGCATTTCTCATTGGCTGCATGTTCATCAAAATGTCCCAACCCAAGAAGCGCGCAGAGACCCTCATGTTTAGCCAGGATTCAGTCATCTCACAGCGCGACGGCAAGCTGTGCCTCATGTTTAGAGTGGGAAACCTGAGAAACAGCCATATGGTGTCCGCACAAATCAGATGCAAACTTATTAAGGTAAGACATATTAAGTATTCGAACTGCCCCGTGCGAAATTTGAGTATGCATGGTACTTACACATTTAAGGTCTACACAACGGAAAGCAATGGACAAACAACCTCTGAACTAATGGAAATGCAACGGGAGGCAAGGTAATGTGGAAAAAATGATTTTATGTGAGTTTAAATGCAAGCTTATCGTCCTACCCCACCACACCTACTCTGTCTTATTTGTATTTGATCCTCTTGCACCAGTTACCACGAGGTGTCCTTTCTTGTATGAAAGTAAATACAAATATACACTGCCCGGACAAAAAAAAAAGTCGCACACTGTAATATTTTGTTGGACCGCCTTTAGCTTTGATTATGGCGCGCATTCGTCGTGGCATTGTTTCGACAACCTTATGCAATGTCACAACATTTATTTCCGTCCAGATTTTTTGGCCGAGATCTTGTATTGACGACGGGAGAGTCGAACCACTCCGTGAAGTCTTCTCCAGCACATCCCAAAGACTTTCAATGGGGTTAAGGTCAGGACTCTGGTGGCCAATTCATGTGTGAAAATGATTCCTCATGCTCCCTGAACCACTCATTCACAATTTGAGCCCGATTAATCTTGGCATTGTCCTCCTGGAATATGCCCATTGATGGGATAACCTGGTCATTCAGTACATTCAGGTACTCAGCTGACTTAATTTTATTGCTGCATAACGTTGCTGAGCCTAGACCTGACCAATTGAAGCAACCCCAGATCATAACACTGCCTCCAGAGGCTTGTACAGTGGGCACTATGCATGACTGGTGCAACTGCGACTCTTTTTTTTGGCCAGGCAGTGTAGATTCCAATTCAAACATCTGAAAAATGATTGTGGTACCATTAATTTGCTGGCTATTAAAATTATGATGGGTTACTATTAGTACAATGGTGGTGGTGATGATGATTATGATAATAATAATAGTAATAATAATAATAACAACTACAATAAAGTATTATTATTATTGTTTTATATTAGTATTATATACTATTATTTTAATTATAAAGTATTTAGACAGTTAAGTCTCACCATTTATGCTAAGCCATCGTTGCCTTGTTTACCTTTGAACACATAAACAGATCCAAGGCTGTCATTTATCAATTACTTGTCTGGGAACTCAGTCGCATGAGGGATTAATCTGAGCGCTTATGATACCACTGGTAGCAATTTTATATGCATGCATATTGGAATGGTAATGGCAGTATGGAGTACCATCAAGTGATAAGATCAATATTGTCCTCTGTGACAATATAGCAAGTATAAAAAATATAGCATAATCAATATATGGTAAACAATATATCATATGGTCTGAACTGCAAGGATCTTGAAAGGGTGTTAATGTGAAAATGTATAGTAGTGTGTACAATAGCTATCTTTATTAAATAGCACTGGTTATAATAAGCTAACTTTGGGAGAATGCTGCATCATAATGTTTTGGGAAAGAGAGTTTCCAGGTGGTCCAGATGGACAAGGCAGAACCTTGTTATTCTATTCTTCTGTAGTAGTCCAAAAATCCCGGCAGTAACATTACTTGTAACAGACCTGTGACTGTTAGCAACAAGGACAGTGTCCTCATCACTCACCAGCCAGTGATATCCCTCCTATCTAAAAGAGTCTCTTTCTGAGCTGCCTTGATGGAACTATTGTATCATTTCAAGGTAACAGTAATATGGACTGTCTTTTTATGAAAAGGACGGTGTGTGTCATCAAAGGGAATGGCATGGAATATGTACAAACTGACGTGTAAGGGTGAAATTACACAATTTCACCCTTACACTAATTTAAATCACCACAGGAACACAAAAACAAATTGAAGATGTCTATTTTTCAGGTTCAGGTGTATCTATCTGACAAAGACATACATGGCTGCTGTTTCTTTTGTCACTAGTGACTTATTGCACTTGTAGCTTCTTTTTAATACAGCGCCATCATGCTTGTCTGTGCACTTTAAACACCTTGGTAAAAAGCCATGAAGAGGGATGAGTGTGCTACTATAGCACCAAAACAGGTGACCCTCAGTTAGTCCAGCACACCCATCACCATAAATTGGTAAAACAGGGTTATAAATATTATTAATGTGGGTGAATTAAAAAATTATTACCACTACTGCTTTCAGGGTCAGCCCAGAGCTGGATTAACAGCTGAAAAGTTACAGTATAAAACAAAAAACAAGAGCGCATAAATCCCAGTTCTACGTCATCATTCATTTATTATGTACATCACCATTAATACAGTACATTGAGCAAGACTATTAGTCAAATTAATGATGCATGTGGCATTCCTGTGTGCCTGGAATATATTCTTTACTCTACACTATGAACTCACTGGCTGTTTGCAACGTAGAATGATTTGTCATTTCCATCAATAACCTGCACAGAAAATCCTTAGTCACTCTTTCCCCCGCTAATACTACATGCACGCAGCTCTTTCCCCCGCTAATACTACATGCACGCAGCTCTTTCCCCTGCTAATACTACATGCACGCAGCTCTTTCCCCCGCTAATACTACATGCACGCAGCTCTTTCCCCCGCTAATACTACATGCACGCAGACTCAGTTTACACCCAGTTAACACTCAGTCTCAGGTTAGATTAATTTCCAACTAAAATATAAATGGAACTACAAATCATATTATTACTATTAGCATGGATGTGATTTATTGATTCACCTGCCAATTGAAACAATGACATCTGATCAGTTTCATGAGTAATGAAGGGAGCAGGTAGAATTGCTATAGTTGGAGCGCAGGTGATAAATGGCTAGAAGCGAAGAACCATAGTTTATTTTCAGGTTGGTAAATTGGTTCTATCTTTACACATCAGAACATTACAATTTTCCAGTTTATTCTCTCTCTTTTCTTTTTGTTTTCCAGAAAACCCTGAACAGACATATGAAAAATGGCATAGAACAGCCCTGTGTCGTAGTGTTTGCACATTCAGTGCTCTCTGCAGTACCACAAATGACACAATGGTGGAGCTATTGATTCTTTCCTCTGCTGTAGTCATTCTCTGGCTCATGTTATTCTACTTGGTTTCACAATTCCAGAGCTTATTAAGGGTGAAAATGATTACTGGAATGTTCTTATTGCCTTACTCCCACACAAACTCTCTCTAGAGAAATTGCTGTAATGTGATTTAAGGTACAATATCAGGACTGGGAGTAGTACGCTACTTAATTCATTGAGCATTACGGGGCTTCATATCTGTATCTAAGAAAATGACGCACTGGGTCAATTGCATTGTGCTAAGATGGACTTTAAACCTCTAGAATACAGAACTGCATTACAACCGGACCACTTATCCAAATCTGTGAAATAAGGATTAGCTGTTTGAGTTCTGTGGTCTAGGGGTTTAAACCTTAGGTTTAAAGCACTGCAATTGAGCAACCGTCTGCACCAAAAGAATATAATAAATAAATAAACAGTACTCACAAAAAAGTACTCACAATTGTTCCCCTTTATTGGAATTTTCTTGTTTTTAGATAATGTTATTGAGCTGGAGCCTTGCCTCAAAAGGAAGTATGAAACACAATTGACAGTGTTGTCTCTGGCAAGTAGTAAATGTGGTGATCTGCAAATATTAGCAAAGGCGCTAAGCTTTCCTGTTGTTTAGCTTTGTTTTTTATTCTGTCACTAAATGTACTATGAATTATCAATCAGAGTGTTTCCATGCACAGAATCAGAGTGGAGTTTCTGCATGTCTCCATCTCACTGCAAACTGCCTTTGACAGCAAAGTATTCTACAGTGCTGACTGTACAGTGTTCAAATTGGATAAACGTTCATAGGCAACATACGGTGCTTGAGTTTCTGAAGGGAACTGATTTTAACCAAAAGCCAACCCGTGCCTTAAAGTGCCCCTGATAGCACCGGAGACGTATATTTTGTGCTGTATTGTGATGTGTGGTGCTGTCTGCCTGCTGTACATAATATGGGTTGTAGTTGGTGGATTGTAGTCAGTGTCCCATTAGACACCCTCCTGGCACAGAGGAGAAAAAAAGTGACGTGAAGTTTGTGTTTAATGAAAGTGTGAACATTGGCAGTGGTAGGAATAATTCCTGTCTCACATGATTACCAGGAGCATCTATCTGTCCAATTTATCAATCACTCTGTCTCCCCTCACTGAGCAGTGATTTAATTTGGGATAGATCCGTTTGAGAGGGCAGAGGCGCAAAGCACTAAAATTTGGTAAGCCAGCTATCTATTGCAAATCCATACGCATGAGGCTAAAATGTTGCCAAAGAACTAAGTGAACAAGCATCAGAGCTCCCACTTTATTAGGAGAATAAGGCAGGAGCCCAATCACATTAAACAGATGGGGGTGTTGTTATTCTGCTTGCAGTACATTTGCAGAACTGCATATTGTGCATTGTTTTATTTAGTGAGGCTGATTTGAGAGCTAGGGAAGAGGAAAGATTGTGGAACGGCTATAGTAGCTGTTCTGAAAGGCGTGTAGTTCACCTCATTGAGCAGGACAGTGTTTTTTGCCCAGGGACTACAGTTGAAAATTAGTCTTTTGACTAAATGTGGCATGTTTATAATAATGTACACTGTTCCTCTTAAATAAACCTTATAAACATTAAAAGAAATATAAATATTACAGCCCATTTTTTTCTCAGAAGACCATTGACTGCTAACATGTCCTCCAAAGAAGCTCCTGCTTCTTTTCGCTCTGCAGTCCGCATGCTGAGCTACACTGCAATTGTGCTCCAGGTGCATTGTGGCGCATGTCACTGCATCAAGGCCTGATGCTTTAGTTGGGTGCACCTTCCAGGAGACCACACCATTTTGTGATCAGAGAGAACTATTTACAGGAATGCTTCTTGGAATACAGTTGCCAAGCGTGTCACGTTTTACTCTTTGGGTAATGGAGGGCATCAATAATCAATTGCACCAATAAGGGGAATTGCCTACTAATTATTTTTTTAAAATAACTACAAAGCAGATACAAACTCCACAGCACTTGATATATATACAGGTTGATATAAACACATTTTAAAATCACTATTATTGCAACTGGCAGGACGAGTCTCTGCAGGACCACCCTACCTATGTGTTCACATTCTTCTCAGGGAAGCCATTGTTCACTGTTAAGAGGGAGGGATGAGCACTGACACTGATTGATTTCTGTTCTTTCTTCTTTTCCTAATAAGAGGAGAGATGCAATTATAAGTGAGGACTGCGGCAGGGTTGGAGGAGATGTCCTGGTAGACATAGATCTGCAGGTAGATGATGAGAGGTGGTAAAAGTGCCAATGCTCTTAACCCCTGTGTGTCCACAGCACAGCACAGCACAGCACAGCACAGCAGAGCGGCTCTAATTGAGCAGTAGGTTCACGGCCAGCAGTTAATTTTAACTTTTTTTAAAGCTATGCAAGTGTGGATGGAGTGTGGAGGAGCAAAGCTTTTTTAGAATGTGATCTGTTCTGCATGTAACAACACATTGCTTTTTTTTAACCATTTCCCCGCAACTTTTCACAATCATTTTCCTTTAAATTTTGATGCCCAATCATAATTGCTGTCCTACCACTGTGATATCCTCCATACATTTGAGAGAGCATATAGCATAGGCTTATGCAGCCAACTGTGCCATTCATAGATGGAGGGTGTGTAAAGCTGCATTCTCACAAAATCCGGCGAGGTACATCGATCGGATCGCATTCTATACATTTTATATGGAGAGGATGCGATGCGATCGCACGGTGCATGATGGATGTGGCGCGGCGACTGTGTGGTACGTTCGCCGGTTCTGAATTTGCATAGGATAGATTCCAAAACTACTTTAGGCAAATTAATGCGTCCTCCGTTGCTCGCGAAACTCAGATCAAACGGTCAAAGTAGGTGTTTTAGATCAAATATGAAGGATGGAGGGTTGAGGCCATGCATAGACTATCGTGGCCTTAATGAGATAACCATAAAGAACCGGTACCCACTGACCCTTATGAATTCCGCATTTGAGCATCTTCAAGGGGCAACTATACCCCCTGCATGGGACTGTGGAGGCATTGAACAGCTCCCATAGCAACAGACTCAGACACCCACAGTGCAAGACAGAGCGCTACCGCAGGTCTTTTATTCCAATGGCAGTTACTTTTTAACAGTACCATGTAGTTTTTATATTGTTGTTGTTGTGTACCTGGCAACCACCTGATATCACATCACAGCAACCTACTGTGGCACTTCACTCCTGCACTTTATTTTTTCTCTGGATTTTATATCTTGGTCTTTTATCATTTGTATATTTTTAGGTATCCAAATTTAAATTTTTAAGGCAAGCTGGTGTACAGTATTTATTTATTTTGTGTATGGATGTTGCATACTGCATTTCTTATTGTTGCTTTTATTGTCCTCTGGCTGCTGCTGTAACAACAAAATTTTCCCTCTGGGGATGAATAAAGTTTACTTTACCTTACCTTACCTTACCTAATTTTTACCAAACTCGACCTCCGCAACGCTTATAACTTGGTGCATGTGCGTGAGGGCGATGAATGGAAGACCGCTTTTAATACTCACAGTGGCCACTACGACTACGAGTACCAGGTGATGCTGTTCGGGCTCACTAGCGCCCCCTCTGACTTCCAGGCATTGGTGAACGACGTGCTCCGAGAGATGCTGGAGAGATTTGTGTGTTATCTGGATGGGTTGGGCGCTGTTTTTCACACCTTTTAATTTCCTCTTGACTTATCGCCCCGGTTCTAAGAATGTTAAACCGGACGCCCTCTCACGCATTTAGGACCGGTCTGACAGGGACCCTACTCTGGAGCCCATTGTTCCCACTAAACAGATCTTGGCCCCAGTGTTGTGGGAGGTTGAGGTGGCGGTTCAAAAAGCACTGCATCATGACCCAGGTCCAGGTGGGGGCCCTGTCTGTTCGTACCTAATAATTTAAGGATTTGTATTGCAATGGGTCATTGACATTCATTGAATTGAATATCATTCTTCCCAGCTGGTGGCTCATCCAGGCGCTCATAGGACCAGGGATTTCCTGTCCAGACGGTTTTGGTGGCCTAATATTATATGGAGAGGGACGTACGGGAATTTGTTGCTGCTTGTGCGGTCTGCGCCCATAACAAGGGTTCTCAACGCCCACCCTTGGGTCGGTTACGCCCTCTACCCATCCCTAGCCGCCCATGGAGCCACATCACACTGGATTTTATTACTGGGTTGCCTGCTTCACAAGGCAACACGGTGATCCTAGTGGTTGTGGACAGGTTTTCAAAGGCGGCACATTTTATCGCCCTGCCTAAACTACCATCAGCACCGGAGACCGCTCAGCTGATGGTAGATCATGTATTTAGGGTGCACGGCCTCCCCCAGCACGTAGTGTCAGATCGTGGTCCCCAATTTGCAGCTCGGTTTTGGTGTTCTTTTTGCACCCAATAAGGAGCGTTGGTCAATTTGTCCTCTGGGTTCCACCCGGAGACTAACGGACATACGGAGCGCACTAACCAAACGTTGGAGAACACTCTGCGGTGCCTGGCCACTACTAACCCCACCTCGTGGAGTCGGTATCTCGCCTGAGTGGAATATGCACATAACACCCTTCGGAATGCCTCAACTGGCCTCTCTCCGTTCGAGGCGCAGTTGGGGTATTTGCCCCCTCTCTTTCCTGAACTGGAGAGGAATGTGGAAGTTCCGTCTGCAGGCGTGTTCATCCGGAAGTGCCGAGCTGTTTGGAGGCGTGTCCGTTCATCACTTTTGCGCGCAACGGCTAGGCAAAAGGTCTCTGCCGACAGGCATCGCCGGCCAGCTCCGTCCTACCGGGTTGGCCAACGTGCGTGGCTTTCCACATGAGACCTCCCATTAAGGGTAGAGTCTCGCGAACTCGCCCCATGCTACGTCGGTCCTTTAAAGATTATGCGGAAAATTAACCCGATTACAGTGCATCTGCAGTTACCGCTTTCCATGCGCATACACCCGACGTTTCACGTTTCCCGACTAAAACCGGTGCTCATCAGCGCTCTTGCTCTGGCGGACAAACCACCCCCCCCCCCCCTTCCCCGGCTCGTGGAGGGAGGCCCGGTGTATACAGATCGGCACATACTGGCGGAGAGACGTGTGGGCAGAGGGTTCCAGTTTTTGGTTGATTGGGAAGGCTATGGCCCGGAGGAACGCTGTTGGGTTCCTGCTAAGAATATTTTGGATCCTGACTTGATTAGCGCGATCCGCCGTGAGGGTCCTGAGGGATTGTCTGGGGCCGCCCCTTTTACTTTATGAAGATGGAAACCCCCCACCCCCATACCTCAATGGTTTGCCCCTGTATTGCTCCTAGCTCACACAGCCTGTCTTCTCATTTTGTTTTTGCGCTATGTGAAATGCGATGCCAAATTCACGATGGTTAAAGAGATACTGCAGAGGCTTTTCTACGGCCTTTTTTACCGCTTCAATTTGAACTGGAACTCGTGAGTGGGTGTGGTCATATGACGATGGTGCCACATAGTCATATTATGAATATTCATACGGTCAAGGAGTGAAAGGGTGTGTCTTGGTGAACTGACTCAGGCCCCCACTGAACTCAGCCACCTTCCTGCTCTCTCCTCACAACTACGAGGAGAGGACCGGGGATGTAACTGAATGGTAGAGCTAACGTTACCTAGCTAAGTTAGCTTGTTTGTCTGCCTAAAGTAACGTTACTATTAAATACATTCAAATACACAGCAAAACCCAGTCACACAGTAACGTTATTATATTGAACATGGCTGGTTGTAGCGCCCAGCTCCACTTGGTCCGGAGAGAATTGTTATCATTTATTAGCTAACATTATTCATAAATGATAGCGATAACTAGCTATCTAGTTAAGTTACCAGTTCTCTGGACCAAACGGGGCTAAACTCACACACAATAGACTGCTTTGCATTACCTAATTTATCGATACATTCCGTCTCTCGGCAGATTATGAAAGCTAACAGCCGGTGGTGTTACACCGAGGAACGATATAGCTCTGACTCCTTGGCATAATGCAGGCAAGTTAGCTAAAGATACCAAAGTAAGACGTTGTAGATGAATAACTCTCTAAAGCTACGTTCACACTGCAGGTAAAAAGTGGCCCAGATCCGATTTTTTCCTCAAATGTGACACAGATCTGATTTTTTTTAATGGAAGTGTGAACAGCGAAAATCACATTGAATCTGACATTTCCAATTCTCATTTGGGCACTTTTGAATGTGGTATTAGATGCCGATACATAACCGATTGTGTCAAAGCGACCGCAGTCTGTCAGATCGGAATTAATGTGACTTTTTACGTCATTTTTGATGCAACTAGCAGGGCATTAGAACGTTAGCGCACGGGCTAGTTAACTCACTATTGTACAGGGTAGGTTATCAACAGATTCACATTATATTATCATGTGTTGTCATTTTAGATAAGTGGTAAATGTGCAAAGCAGTGGATTTTTTTGGGCACAAACGATACACCATAATAAGTCGGAAGTAGGCAACGTTCATATTATTGTCTTGGTTTGTTGCACGGTATTCATTATTCACGGTTTTCTCATGTAGCTGCTTACCGAACGTTATGGTTGTCGGTCCAATAGTGTGTCAATAGTTTAATCTAAGGGTGCGCAGTGATGTTAGGCTATACGTTACACATGAAGTTGAACAGATGTGTCATGTGATAGCTTTTTTATATTGTGTATTTTAACATGGCTGGAACGCTGTATTGACCAATCTTCATCCCGGAACTATCCGTTTTATAAATGTTATATCGACTGGTCTCACTAGCCAAACGGCCGAGCGCTCCATTTTCTTAACTCGCCCGTCCTCATAATCACTCGCCCAGGCGAGTGAGCGAGGTTAATTTCATGCCTTGCTTGAGTTTCACTGAAACCGCACATGTCACGGTCCCCCCATTCCTGGCTCCGATCTCGCATTCACGAGTCACTCTGCACAGAAGTAGCAGCCATGGCAGCACAAAAAGCTATTAAAAACCTTGGCTTTTTTCCCGTCTCCTCACCTTATCATTAGCTCCACTGCACATCAACTTTAAAATTAACGCAGAAGCTGTGACTTCCTTTTTGTTGTTGTTTATTTCTGCAGGCTGTGTAATAGGCGCTATGTCTTTTGTTTTTGTTAATTTGCACGGGTCATTTGAGGAGAGCAATCGGTTCACACTGGAATCAGATATGGGCCATGTTATGTATGTGTCATAATACATACGCACCACTAGGTGGGGCTATATTCCTAGTGTGCGATAATAACCGGTTGTGTTCTGATATCTTGCAGTAAAGAAGTGACCCATTGTTTGATTACCCGCGTGTCCGCGTATCTCTTCATTAGATAAAGTATTAGGTCATTTAAAAGAACTACACGTATATTACATTTTGGCGACAAGTCGGATTAGATGACCGGAGATGTTCTACCACAGTACTGACTGTGAGGAGGAATGAGTTTTGACGCGGAGTGACGTGAAGAGGCTAATTCGGGGAAATGGCGCCATTCATTGGGCATATTGATGCATTCGACGAGTCCGTGGAACAGTGGTCAACCTACGTGGAAAGGTTTGAACATTTCGTAGCTGCAAATGACGTAAGGGCAGAGAAACATGTGGCAGTTTTTCTCAGTGTAATGGGCGCAGCTACTTATGGACTTTTACGTAGCTTGATTGCTCCTGATAAGCCTGGGGGAATGACATACGCACAGATCGTGGAAGTTTTACAAGCACATTTTTCTCCAAACCCGATTGTTATTGCGGAAAGATTTCGTTTCCATAAGAGAAATCAACAAGAGGGAGAATCAGTGACACAATATATAGCCGTGATAAAGAGGTTGGCGGAGCACTGCAAGTTTGGCACGCACTTGCAGGATGCATTGAGGGACAGGCTCGTGTGCGGTCTGAATTCAGAGGCAGTACAGAGAAGATTGCTAACAGAGGCTGCACTTACCTTCCAGAAAGCCGTAGAAATAGCAGTATCCAACGAGACTGTTACAAGAGAATCTCAGCAGCTGAGTAGTGCACTGAAAGTGAATGCACTCTCAATGTCCAACAGTCTGCAACAGAATAAATGCATGCGCTGTGGAAAAATGAATCATAATGAGACAAATTGCTATTACAAAGAGCAAAAATGTCACAACTGTGGAAATAAAGGTCACATATCACAAGTGTGCAAAAGCAAAGACAAGGGAAATAAGGAAAAGTCAGTGAAACACAAAGTGTACGGAAAAAGACGTGCACCATGTGGATGCAAAGGACTCAACAAGCAGTGACTGTAGCAGTGGCACAGATACAGAGCTAGCACTGAATATGGTGGCTCAGAAGGGCGTATTGTCACACATTAGTGTTAAGCCAAAGATCGAAGGGAAAATATTTGATATGGAATTAGACACGGGCGCCGCCGTTTCTCTAATTTCCAAAGACCTGTACAACTTGCACCTGGCTCACATACCCTTGCACCCTACGGATATCATACTGAAGACTTACACAGGCGAGATGATCTCACCAGAAGGGGTCGTCATGGTGACAGTGAAGATGAACAAGCAGAGGGCAAAGCTACCACTGTATGTGGTCAAAGGGGCTTCGCCGCCACTTTTCGGTAGAGAATGGCTCAGGAAAATAAAGTTGAATTGGCGTGAAATCAAGACTGTTCGCGAGGAGACACTGGAGATGGTCCTACAAAGGCACAGTAAAGTCTTCAAGAAGGAGCTGGGTACATTGAAAGACATCAAAGCTGCCATAACTCTAAAACCAGAACACCAACCACGATTTTGCCAGGCACGAGTCATTCCCTACACGCTCAGGCCAAAAGTGGAAGCCGAGATAGACCGACTGAGTGAACAGGGGGTCATCTCTCCTGTCAAGTTCAGTGACTGGGCTACTCCGATAGTGCCAGTTGTGAAGAAAAATGGTGATGTCAGGATTTGTGGTGATTTTAAAGTGACCATCAACCCTGTTCTATGTGAGGAGCATTATCCAATTCCGCGAATTGAAGATCTATTCGCCTCACTCTCAGGAGGCCAGCATTTTTTTATTTTTTTTATTTAGCCTTTATTTAACCAGGAAGATCCCTTGAGATTAAAATCTCTTTTTCGAGGGAGACCTGGCCAAGGTAGCACACCATTTAAAAGTTACAGTACAAAATTATACATGGGACATGTTTAAAACAGAAAACGGACAATTAATGGAGACGGTTAATAACAGACAAGGGACAACAAATACATGATATAAAATCCAGCTTATGAAAAGCAGTTACACTCTTCGGTTACACAGTTTTTTACTAGAGCTTTAAACTCTCCCAAGGAGATAAAATCATTAAGCTGTAGTGTGTTCTGAAGGTTATTCCATGACCAGGGCATAAAATAGGAGAATGCTGCTCTACCAAGTTCTGAGCAAATCCTGGGTACCTGGTAGCGCAGCCATCTAGTGGAACATTATAACAGCTGGTGGTGAGTGTTAGAAGATTACACAGATATAAAGGGAGTTTACCCAATATGGCTTTATAAATAAAAGTATACCAATGCTGCTGTCTCCTTATACTTAATGACGACCAGGAAACCAAATCATAAAGTACACAGTGATGTGTGCAGGACACGGAGTTGGATATGAAACGTAGAGAACTGTGATACACAGAGTCTAGAAAGCGAAGTGTAGTGGAGGCAGCATGCATGTAAATAATGTCCCCATAGTCTAGAACACTTAAGAACGTGGCCCGTACAAGTGTTTTCCTGGCTGCTAATTTAAGACAGGCCCTATTTCGATAAAAAAAGCCAAGTCTAATCTTCAGTTAGGTGCTGGTGGTGATTTTCAGTAAGATTGATTTGTCTAATGCCTACCTACAAATACTGGTGGAGGAAGAATCTCGCAAATACCTCACCATCACAACATCAAAGGGACTGTTCTGTTACAACAGACTCGCCTTTGGGATCACATCAGCACCAGCCATCTTCCAACGAGCCATGGACCAGGTTCTTCAAGGTCTTCCGAACGTCCATTGCTACCTGGACGACATCTTGGTTACGGGCCAAAATCATCACCAGCACCTAAAGAACTTGGACGCCGTCCTTGAGTGTCTGGAGGAATTCGGCCTGCGTGTTCAAAAAGACAAATGTGAGTTTTTCAAGGACTCACTTGAATACTTAGGCCATGTCATCGACGCCAGGGGTCTTCATACGTCTCCTGAAAAAGTCAGAGCGATGGTGGACGCCCCTGCACCAACAAATGTCAGCCAGCTTCGCTCCTTCTTAGGACTCATAAACTATTATGGCAGATTCATTCATAACCTGTCCTCCATCCTCAACCCGCTCAATGCACTCCTCTGTAAGGGAAAACAGTGGAACTGGTCATCAGAATGTGCAATGGCATTTAAAAAGGCCAAAGAACAGCTGCTGTCATCAAGAGTACTGACTCACTATGACCCACAGCTCCCCATCAGGCTGGCGTGTGACGCATCGCCCTACGGTGTAGGCGCCGTCATCTCCCACATCCTTCCCGATGGACAAGAAAGGCCTATAGCCTTTGCATCAAGAACATTGAACCAAGCGGAACAGAATTATGCACAAATTGAGAGAGAAGCTCTAGGGATTGTGTTTGGAGTTTGTAAATTCCACCACTATCTATATGACCGGAGGTTTACTCTCCTCACGGATCATCGTCCACTAACCACAATCCTGAGCCCAAGTAAGGCAATTCCATCCATGGCAGCCGCCAGAATACAACGATGGGCCCTCCTGCTGTCCGCCCATGAATACACCATCCAGTATAGGGAAGCAGCTCGTCACTGCAATGCTGATGGGCTGTCACGGCTGCCACTGCCCACCTCTCCAAAGGACAAACTGAACAGAGTGGACCACCTTCAAATTAAACACCTGGAAGCCTTGCCAGTCAGCTGTGCAGAAATCCTAAAACACACCAGGACTGACCCTATTCTCTCACAAGTGCTTGAAATGGTGACAACAGGTCGCTTCCCGAGGGTCCAGGATGTGGACAATGCTCTGACACCCTTCATCGGTAGGAAAGATGAACTCACCGTTCAGCAACAGTGCCTCATGTGGGGCATTCTGGTAGTTGTCCCTCCAAAACTGAGACCCAAAGTGCTGTCTGAACTACACACTGGACACCCGGGGGTAGTCAAAATGAAGGCACTTGCCCGCAGTTACATGTGGTGGCCGGGAATTGATGCTCAAATCGAACAGGTGTCAAAGACTTGCCACTCATGCCAACTCACACAGAAAGCACCTGGTCCTTCGCCGCTTCATCCCTGGACGTGGCCTGGAGCTTCATGGCAGAGGATCCATGTGGACTTCGCCGGTCCTTTCGAAGGCCAGATGTGCATGGTGGTGGTTGACGCCCACTCCAAATGGCCAGAAGTACACATCATGTCTTCCACCACGGCTTCCAAAACCATACAGGTGCTGAGAGGGTTATTCAGTCGCTACGGACTTCCTGAAGTTTTAGTGAGTGACAATGGCCCACAATTCACCTCGAGCGAGTTTGAGACATTCATGAAGACCAACGGAGTGAAACATATACTACGCTCTGCACCGTTCCAGCCAGCTACCAATGACCTCGCGGAACGCTTCATGCAGACCTTCAAGCATTCTCTTAAGTGCTCTAAGGGAACAGCTTTGATCCAACACAGGCTGGATGCCTTTTTGCTGATGTACAGAAACACGCCGCACTCCACGACCAAAGAGTCCCCAGCCATGCTCTTTTTACATCGCAAGTTGCGGTCTCGCTTTGACATGCTGAAGCCAAATATAGCATCCGTAGTAGAGAGCGCACAGGAGGCGCAGTGTGCTCACCGACAGGCACATGCAAAAGCCAGGACATTCACAGTGGGGGACGCAGTGTTAGTCCGTAACTATGCGAGAGGGGAGAAATGGACACCTGGCGTTGTCTCAGCCGAGACTGGTCCTGTGTCGTACACAGTAAATGTCGGATCGTCTGAACACTGGAGACGCCATGCTGATCAGATGCTGGCCCGGCAGTCACATGCTCCACAAGAGAAGGAGACAGAGCCTTCTCATCGTCCTGATGATCTGCCTGTGCTGGAGCACACAGCCCCGGAGACCATACCTGACTCCAGCCACTCATCTCCTGATCCAGTGAGGGACCCACCGCCTCTGCGTGGAACCTCAAGAGTACCCAGCACACCACATCGCCCAACGTTACTCATCCCGTGTTGTTAAACAACCAGTTCGTTTTAGCCCTTAAGGCATTTCTTACAGGAACTATATTGATGTGTGTGAATTCTGTATTGTTGTACAAGAGACTTTTTTTTGTTGAACATAATGAGTTAGTTCAGAGAGTCATCTAAAGAATAAGGGCAGAATAATCCCTTAACTGACTCATGGGGTTGGGGCAGTCTACCCCCTTCCTCAAGGTTGTTTAGTGTGGTTTACATTTCACCGTTTCATGTTAGAGTGTGATTTCCTATTTTGGGGTAGAACAACATTAAGTGGGGAGGAAATGTTATGTATGTGTCATAATACATACGCACCACTAGGTGGGGCTATATTCCTAGTGTGCGATAATAACCGGTTGTGTTCTGATATCTTGCAGTAAAGAAGTGACCCATTGCCATTGTTTGATTACCCGCGTGTCCGCGTATCTCTTCATTAGATAAAGTATTAGGTAATTTAAAAGAACTACACGTGTATTACAGGCCACATTAAAAAATTAATTTGAACAGCCAAACAAAAAAAATCGGATCTGATCAATAAATCGGAATTGAGCACTAATGCCTGCAGTGTGAACGTAGCCTTAGTAGCTCGATATAAGTCGTAATATTAACGTTAGCAGTAATACAAAGCAATTCGCAATTGAACTTGAACTAAATAGTTAGCAGTACAAGGGTCTCAGTCTCAAAGAGGAAAAAAAACCCCGTTGGTCTCTGCTTTTATACCACATGCCCAGCTGAGACCACCCCTAGGACCACCTCAACTCCACCCATTTTTATGTTAAGGATCTCGTGACGTCACGAATCCCCGGAAACCAGCGTATTGGTAAGCCTACACAAAAACTCATATAAAACTATTTTGACTAAACATGGGATTTTCGGGCATAGACAGTGTATGATTATAATCTAACCCAAAACATCGGTATTCAACGGGAAAAGTCTGTTTTTGACTGCAGTATCACTTTAAACATATTACAGATTGTAGGTTGCACGAAGCGGGATGTGAGGGTGTGTGTGTGTGTGTGTGTGTGTGTGCATGTGTCATTTGTGTAACCGCAGTGACAGTGCAGTGCTTGTTGCAGACTGAACCCACTGGCATTAACGTTAGCCTTTGTGTTGAGCACTGAGGTTTGGAGTTAATGGGGTAACATTTGTACTTGCAGCAGAGCAAGCTACAATCAGTGTAGCTAGCCAGCCACTCGCTTTCACCCTCCATACGAGACAATGAATGACAGACTGCCTGGTGGTGGAGTCGAGAGAAATATCCGTTTCCAACCCACTATCCGTTTCATTCATTAAACTTTCAGCTTAGCTACTGTACATGTTAGCTTGCTCCAGCTTGAGCCAGCTCTCGGCTGCTGTGCTGATTAATGGGTGGAGAGAAAACAACATCAAAAGTGGATTCGCATTTAAGTACATATTCGCAACAATCGCACTGTGGTAACTTAATTAAAATGAATATATTTAGCCTATATCACGGATTCTGTGAATGCTTGTTTCTACCCAGATTCAACATTCAACTCGCAATGAATCCACGCTGTGGACTTGTAACTTTCACGTAATGTACGCTTGTCTATCAATAGCATACAGGAGACCTTCCTGATCTAGAGTAATACGTTAGCAAAATATCTTTATAAACATTAAGTCAGTTTGGTTTTATAATGCTGATTTTTATAGGGCATTTGTGTTAATCACTCCTGTTAGTCGCTATCTGAATGAATTAAATCTCTGGCAGAGAGCTAGCTGTGCCGAATTAGTGCCTCTCTCTCTCTCGTTTTTTTCTTATTTTTTTTCCCGAATCCGAATATTAACGAGCAACTTCGGTTAGAAAAAAATATCTGTTCCAACGCATTATTCGTGCTTTCCCGAATACGTATTCGGCTCCTTTACAACCAAAGCATACATGGGCTCTTGTACTCAAAAAACTGTATTTATGGTGAAATTAATGCAAAAATATTTCCGCAAGGGTGGACACCTCCCCCTCCATTTCCGAGCCTTACCCTGCAGTTGGTTCACCCTCTGCCTATGGTGCCATTCTGCTGTCCAGAAAACCATACCACCAGCTGTCACAGGTAGATGGCAGGCACCCAGTCAACGAGCGGAGTCGCTGTTTCACAACAAAGAGGAAATAACCCCCCTAGTGGCTCATAGCTTTGCAATGGTCTCATTTTGGAAGATGCCATTTCAGCCAGCTTGCTAGCTAAGCAATCTATCAACAGTAAACAAAACAAGTCAGTCTCAAGCAGCTAAAACAACATTTTCTTGTTTTCTAAAATTTGCTAACTGCCCTCATCAAATATATAGTTACTTAGGTAGCTATCATAAAAAAATAATACATTATTCGTTTTATGGTTCCCTTTATTTTCCTAACGTTTCACTCACTAGGCTAGTTCCTCCAAAGTCTCTGCTTCAGATCATTGAATTGTCAAGGGAGTGTCTGAGTCGGAGGACCAAGCGTGACCACCAGGGATTCTAAAAGTGTAGATAATATACCTACACCACTAAAGCAGACAGATCTGCACAGGAAAAGGGTAAAATAAACAGTGGGAAAAAACCTCCCAGCCTAAGCCAAAAATAAAGCAACCCCAAACGAGGGTGAATTCCAGAATAGTGAGTAATCAAATAACAAAAGAACCTCACGCTCTTAAATGAGGAGCGAATACAGGAGATCAGAGAAAAACAAAAGAAACACACCGTATGAACGGGCAAGAGAAATGACAGAGAAACTAGAACCTGTTACCTACAGCTCAAGGTGAGAACAAAGCTGAACAAAAAGGTAACAGGAGAGTATAAAGGATGAAGAGAGAAAGGAAAGAAAAAACTAAAATAAATCTTTCTCCTAACTCTAAACCGGACTTGCTGCGTTTCCTATTCGTACGAACCAGAAATGCAGCGACCAAATCCTATACCTTACCGACCTCCCTGTCAATATAGCAAAGACAATATGGAAGCTTCGGAAATGCGGAAGTCCTGGGCTATTTATAACCGGCAGGAAATCCAAAACAGGTGAAAGGGATAATTGCCCGGCGAGATTCAAACAGTGAAATGGCGGCGGAAAAAATCCGATAGAGCGTCCCAACGACGCCAAAAGGAAAACTGAACGCAGAAACAGCAGAGGCTGTTAGAAAACCATGACATGAATGACTGATCAGAATCACAGAAACTCACCTCTTTCTTCTAAGGCAAAAACATTAGCACGGTGGTCACTGAATGTGTAATAATGTGTAAAAATAAAATAATTTTTCTGCAAATGGTTTAGTTCAAAATAGCATGTTTACATGGGTTAATCATGTATTTCTATGGTACAAACCGTGGACTTGCTTTGGTTACATTGGAAATTGTCACAGCCTACTGCAGCATTATAGGATTCTCCAATACTATTATCTGACAATAATTTGTAGCCTACTTTACCCATTCATGCATTCAAAATGTAAACCTTTTCCCTTCTGAGGTGGTTTGCAGCTTCCATTTGCCCTTTGTTTCAACAAACAAGCCTGCCACAGAAATGCACTCTCTTCACATTGGTCCAATAGAAATTAAATATTGGATGTAAGTCAACATAATAAAGAGTATTTTAAAAACAGGACCTGATTTGTGTTTAATTGGCAACTGCTTAAAAAAAGGGCATTAAGAAAATATTCCCTAATATGGACTCATACGCAGGAAGTTTAATTTACCATTGTTTTATTCTGAAAAGTTATTTTCAAATAATCTTCAGCTGTAAAGTAACAACTTATGGTCATATTCTTCTGTAAATGCACAGAAACCAGCTGTTGATTTCAGGAGTGATTTACTTCCATAGGTCTTCATTATTGGAGTCTCATCTCTGTTTAGAGGAGTTAGAGATAATAAGAATGTTGTGTAAGTTTAATCTAGTGGCAGTATTGCTGTCTATTTTGTGGGCTTGCGCTTAACTTTAAGCAAAGAAGTGCCCCCAGTATCGGAGATATGCAGGTGCAGAAGGTGGGTCTGACTCTGAATACCTGCGTAGAAAGCACGCCACTTCGCCAAAAATGCTTAGGCAGATGTGCAAGTCTGCCAAGTTTGAAGAGTCACATAGCGTACAATTCGAAAAGACAACTAGAGGGAGCTTTAACACAACCTAGAGCTGTGACAACTATTATTTAAAATGTGTTCTAAATCACAGGGCTCATTGAGGGCTCGTGCTTTAGCTAGGTACACCGCTTGGGAATACCATGACAGCACTGTTAAGCGTTGGCTCCTCCATGTCCTGCCAGCCACCCCCACGTTTGGTAGAATTTGATTGTTCATACACAAGTGTGAATCGTGGGACTGTCAGTTCTCAACGTGGTCTTATGGGGGAGAGGCAGAGGGCAGACAGTTGCCCCTCTGCACCAGTTCTGTTACAGTACCTTCGACACATGGAGGTGTTAACCCTGCGCAGCCACATCACAGCTATTGTTAAGGGAGCCTTTCAGGGAGTCACAGAAGAAAATAGAAGTAAAGCATGTTACTCACACTGACAGTACGATGTGCAGACATTGTTTCATAACTGTTATGGGAAAAAAGACTGTCTTTTGCATTCTATTGAACCTGACACACCGACTATCAATTTAAACTGACAGCATTGTTTAGAGTAAATTTTGGAGTAAATTATTTTCATTAAAACAGTCTTTCCAATACTTAAATTTTTGATTAATTTATATGGTTTTGGAACTGACCTATAAATAGCTATTTGACAGATTAGATTAATTCCAGATTACAGTTGAGTTGACTGGGAGTATCTCCTCCTCACATATAATAGAATGCATGTTTGACTGTGATTACCAGGTTTCTGTTCAGATCCTGAGAATGGACACCCTGAAAGAACAGCTGGAGGTACAGGATATCAAAACTATGCTTCAACTGCACAGGTGTTCCGCATTGAATGTACTGGCTGCCGGACAGGAATTCTGTGACAATGATTTATTGAAGGGTCACACAAGGACACATACACTGGAAGTTTGTAACTCTTATGAGTGACCTTAAAATGTATTTGGAAAGACATTGCCTAAAATGTGCAGCCATCGTTCTTCTAGTAACTGTGTCCTGATTTCATAATCTTCCTGACATGTTAAATTAATTACTATCTACTTGTGTCTGTCCCAATGATAAACCCACATTGAGTGACCAAGGAAGAAAGAAATAAAGTGAATCATAAGAAGCAAGGAAAAATTAGAGTGATGAATATACACTATTGACTCCAAATTCCTATTTTAGATTTAAATGCCTTCCTATATGCCTTCCATATCATGCATTCTACTTTAGAATTTATAATGAACTTACTGCTGTACCTTTACAAGATTATGTCCCTCCTGAAAGAAGAAAGTAAGATCTTTTTGTGATGTTCTCACTCCCGTCCTATTGTTTCCCGTGTTTTCCCTTTCCCCCTGTCTCGTGTTCCTCTCTCCATAGTCCGGTTTCCCCCTTGCTGCAGGTTGGGCGTGGTTTCCCCTTTGTGTCACTCTGTTTCACTTCACTTATCTCAGCCTATCCCATTTCCCCGTTTCGCATGCATTCCACACTCTCCGCTCTGTTAATCACTCTCGCATACATTCGCACGCGACACCTAATTGATACCAATTAATGTTTGCATTTAGTCACCCGGTGTTCTCTGTCCTGTGCCAGTTCGTTAATGCTCTTTGTCTGAAACCTCTGGTCTGTCTTGAGTCCCAGTATCCAGTCTAGTCAGTTAAATCTGAGTCTTGTTCGGTACCCGCATAGCTTGCCTTATCAGTCTGTTTAACCCCTTGGCGCAGATGGCAAATTTCACCTATTTAGGGGTGCTCTGTTTAAGGCTTTATAACTCCAGGTGTGAGCATCACATAAACTTGGTAAATGGCTTAAATGAAAGAAGACAGGTGTACCATTTACAATACAAACTTAGATTTGTTTATTTTCATAAATAAATCCCCCGCAGCCGCATACCTGGTCTGTCTGTTATCTATGTTCTCCCTATGCTTCAGGAGTATTGGTCGAAGCATAATTTATTAAGAGCTACGTGCTCTGTCTGTCTGTCTTCTTCATCCAGTTCCGGCTTGGAACGTTAACCACCTTTTGCCTTTTTCCCCTTGCTCAGGACTACCCTGATCAAGCAATAAAATATTGAGTTTTGGCATTCCTGTGTTTGAGTCGTGCATTTGGGTCCAGTCCATTTCCGGGGTCGTAACACTTTTGGACTCACTCCTCTTTTCTAATGCACCACATCACACATAGGTCCCACAACCTTTTCACATGTATGTATGTTGTTGTTAGGGATGTGATTCTTTTATAATTACATTACAATCACTTAGCACAGCACGACTCAACTCCAGGTCCTGCGGGCCACCGTGTCTGCAGCTGTTTGCTCCAACCATGCATTACACCACCTGATTTCAGTAATTATTTAACCTCCTTGGTTCAGGAAGTCAGCTCATTTCTGAAATCGGGTGGTGTAGTGCATGTTTGGAGTTGGGTAGCCCTGACTTAGCAGATACTCTTATCCAGATAGGCTTATGAAAGTGGAGACTATCAGTGATAGTTTCAAGCTAAAGTGGAAAATCCAGGTTCAGAAAGTAAATTCCTCCCCAGTATTTTGTTCCAATCACCTGAATTTGCTAATTAGCCCAATTCTTCATAGAGGAGGTAGAACTAATTAGTGAAATCAGCTGGCTGAGTTCATGGGTGGAAGAAACATATGGCGGGACTTTTACTTTCTGACCCCTGGACTTTCCACCTCCTGGTTTCAGGAACACGGTTGCCTAAAACAATGACAAAAAAGAAAACCTTCAAAACACAAGAGACAATTTGTGTCGCCCTGCAGGGCAGCTGGCCACAGTTGGCACTGACATTGTCCGGGGCCTGTCCATGCATAAGAGCAGTGAATTAAAGGATGAGCCACCCAACAAATGTGCTTTTGAGAAACGGTCAAAGGCAGAGGGAAAGCAGACACTTAAGAGACAGCACTGAGGGCCTGATGTTAATGCAAGTCAATGTGCCAGTGATTGATCTATCTTTTTGTTTACCTGCTGGGACCAATGGCACTTGGTTATCTTGTGCTCCCATTAGCGCCTTCACTCTGTACATCTCTAAGACTCCAGCCCAATCTTGCATCACTGTTCCTCTGCCCAATGCTACCAGCTGCTAAATGAGATCTGGATCCGTAGGTGGGATTGTGTTCAGTGAAGGCGCCAGTTTGTGCTGGTCCCATGTGTCAAAAAGGAACACAGTGATTTAGAAATGACAGCATGTCACAGGCACCATCTGAGAACCATTTCTTAAAGGAGACAGTAAATGGAGGTTTGGGAATGAATGATGTGAACATTGAGTCCAGTCATTTTTCTTTTTAAACTTAGAAATGGCGAAGAGGTATAAAATGTTGTAGCCCAAAATACTGTAAGGATTACCATAATGGAACATCTATATTGCCAACAGAATAATTATCAATAAATGAGAGTGGTTTGAGGAGGTAGTAGTGACAAAAGTATGCTATGGCAGATATCCAGGGGGAGTCTTCAATTGGATACTGAGTCTTTCATCTATATTAATGGATGCCCAGATGCCTGCAGATATTTGCTCACATGTTGGTTTCCAGAGTATACTTTATATTAAATATATCAGAGGCATTAAAGTTTTTTTGGATAGACGTTGAAATTAACAAGCACTCTGGTTGTGTAATTAAATGAGATACTGTGGCTAATTGTTCTGTGCTGCTTTGAAGTATTGTTGGACTTGTGTAAAAGATCTTTATACTTAGCAAATATAAGTAAAACCTGAAGAAGGTCTTAATTTGATGTGTGGAATGAGTCTGTTATTGTCTGTCTTTTTGGAAGAGTAACCTAAATTTGATAAATTTTTTAGTCAATTATGAGCCTGGGTTTACTCACTATTCTGAGATGATTGTTTAATTATCATGACTTTATTTATTTCCATCTGTGCATACCTGAAATACACCCTACTTACTGCAATATGAGATGTACTGAGGAAAACAACATAGCCAGAACTTGACACGTTAAACTAGATTAACAATTCCTAAAGAAATTGTAAGTGTGGTTGCTTCGCAGTGGTATCAATCGCTGGAAATGTATAGAAAGATGGTAATATGGTATAGTGTGAGGTGGTAAATAAAAGGTGGAAATGGTATGAAGTGGTAATGCGGTATAAAGGGATCTAAAGAAGGTGAAAATGTTAAAATGTGGTGATGTATTTTGTGGTAAGTAGTCTAAATAACCTGGAACTGATACAAAGAAGTAATGAATTGTGATGAAAGCACAAAAAGGTAATGTCAAATCATCTGGGATAGTATTGTTAGGTCATAACAGTGTTGTAGAGGAAGGCATTGTGATGTCATAAACAGTGAACTATGTTACAGCATCCACATTCTATTGCATCAGTTTTCAAAATGTGCCTATTTACTCCCATTCATTTTTTGGCGATAAAAGGTCAATTATCTGAAAAAGTGTATATGGTATAAAGGTAAAAAGCAATAGCAACCTGGAGGGTGTATGAAGGAATAATATGAGGTAGGAATGGTGTCGATGGTGTGAATGGTGTAGGAGGAGATAGGTTCTCAAAAATCGGCGGAATAATAATAAGTATGGTGAATAACGAACGGTAACCATGTTCTATGAGTTTGGGATGGCCATTCGGGTCGTCAATCAGGATGGACCTTCCAGGTGTCTGATGTATCGAGACTCTTATATCAACATATAAAATAAATATTTAGAAAATAACAGTTATTCTATTCTATATGTCATGGACATGACCTCCACATAGTGACGTAATTCATTACATTACATTACATTCATTTAGCAGACACTTTTATCCAAAGCGACGTACAATAAGTGCATACAGAGACATCATCAAGATCACTACAGAACAGACAAGACAAAGCACATCCTTCCCATAATGTAGCAGCTATCCCTAGTAATGAACGTTGACTGTAGTTCATAGTAAGCTCTGGGTAAATCAGCAATACTACACTTCTATTCTAAATACTATTATAAACTATAATAAACAGACAGGAAAACACAGGGAACTAGTAAACACAGGGAACTGATATTCCTAGGTTAGAATATCAGTCAAGGTGGAGTCTGAAGAGGTGTGTCTTCAGGCCTCGACGGAATGCAGGCAGGGTTGGAGTAGAACGTAGGGGAATGGGAAGTTCATTCCACCACTGAGGAGCTAAGGTGGAAAAACTCTGCAGTCGGGACGAGCGAGAGCCTTTGACACAGAGGGGGGGAAGTGCGAGTCGCCCTGCTGTAGAAGAGCGAAGTGGTCGAGCAGGAACATAGTTCTGGATTAAGTCCTGCAGGTAGGCGGGGCCTGTCCTATTGGCTGCAGTGTAGGTCAGTGTCAGAACTTTGAACCTGATCCTGGCTGCAACTGGCAGCCAGTGGAGTGACCTCAGCAGGGGGGTTACATGGGAAAATTTCGGGAGGTTGAACACAAGCCGGGCAGCTGCATTCTGGATCAGTTGAAGAGGCAGAATGGCGCAGGCCGGTAGGCTTGCAAGCAGGGAGTTACAGTAGTCCAGGCGTGAGGTGACCATGGTCTGGACAAGAAGCTGGGTGGAGTAGGTGGTCAGGTACGGTCGAATCCTCCTGATGTTGTACAGGAGGAACCTGCAGGACCGAGCCGTCGCCCTGATGTGCTCTTTGAAGTCCAGCCGGTCGTCCAGGACCACCCCCAGGTTCCTTGCAGAGCGGGAGGCAGCCACCACGGTCCCGTCAACGGTGATGGAGAGGTCATGTAGTGGGGAGGTCTTGTACGGCATGAAGAGGAGCTCTGTCTTGTCAAGGTTGAGCTTCAGGTGATGGGTAGCCATCCACTCAGAGATGTCAGTCAGACAAGCAGATATCCTCTCCTTAACCTGTGGGGTAGAGGGAGGGAAAGAGAGGAAGAGTTGAGTATCATCAGCATAGCTATGGTATGAGAAGCCATGTGAATGAATTACTGAACCAAGAGACTTAGTATACATAGAGAACAGCAGAGGACCCAGTACAGATCCCTGCGGGACTCCTGTGGACAGGGGATGGGGAGCAGAGACGGAACCCTTCCAGGAGACTTGGTAGGATCTATCAGTGAGATACGATACAAACCAAGAGAGGGCAGTTCCAGAAATGCCCATCTCAGCGAGTGTGGAGATCAGGAGTTTGTGGTTGACCGTGTCGAATGCCGCAGACAGGTCAAGGAGAATCAGAACAGAGGAGAGAGAGGAGGCTCTAGCAGTGGCGAGTGCCTCTGTCACGGCCAGGAGAGCAGTTTCAGTGGAATAGCCGATTCTGAAGCCGGACTGATGCGCGTCAAGCAGGTTGTTCTGGTGGAGAAAAACAGACAGTTAGTTAAGGACAGCACGTTCAATTGTTTTGGACAGGAAGGGCAAGAGAGATACAGGACGGTAGTTCCTGACATGAGTGGGATCCAAGCTAGGTTTTTTAAGGAGTGGGGTTACACGGGCAGTTTTAAAGGCAGCAGGAACATGGCCACAGATTAGGGAGGTGTTAATAATGGAGGACAGATATGGAAGGAGCTCAGCAGATATAGACTGGAGGACTGCTGAAGGTATGGGGTCGCTGGAGCACATCTGAGTCCTCCAGAATCTTGAAGGACGACAGTGTAGCGATGGGTTCAGTATGTGGGGTGTCACCGGATGCGTGAAGGAGTTCCGGATCGTGGCCACCTTCCCCTCAAAGTGGGTCAGGAAGTCATCTGCAGAGAGGGAGGAGGGTGAAGGGGGTGGAGGGGGGATGAGCAGGGAGGAGAAGGTGGAAAAGAGTTTACGTGGGTTAGATACACATGCATCAATTTTAGACTGGAAAAATTAAGTTTTAGCTGATGTGGTTGCAGCTGTGAAGGCTGCCAGCAGAGTGTGGTAGGAGGCCAGGTCATCTGGGGATCTGGATTTCCTCCACTTTCTCTCAGCGGCTCGCAGCATGGTTCTGCTGGATCTGAGAGAATCCGTCAGCCACGGGGAGGGGGGTGATAGTCGAGCTGGTTTGGAGACAAGAGGACATAGTGAGTTCAGAGACTGAGAGAGGCATGAGTTAAACACAGAGGTGGCAACATCAATAGGCATTTTAGCAAAGGTAGCAGGAGGAGGAAGTGCAGAGAGAGCAGAAGTAGTGAGAGAGGAGTGTGAGAGGGTGCAGAGATTTCTCCTGAACATAACAGTGGGTGGGTTGTTAGCGGAGTTGAGGGAGAGTGGGCAGGAGAGAGAAAATGAGATAAAGAAATGGTCCGATACGTGGAGGGGGGTCACCGTGAGTTCAGATGTGGCGCAACTCCTGGTGACTACAAGGTCCAGTTGGTTACCACCCTTGTGGGTGGCAGCCGATGGGGACTGAGTAAGGGCAAAGGACTGGAGGAGTGAGGCGACACTGGATAGCTGGGAACTGTCTGGTTGGAGGTTGAAGTCTCCCAGTAGGATTACAGGGGTACTATCCTCAGGGAAGGAGCTCAGGAGAGTGTCCAGTTCATCCAGGAAAGCGCCGAGCGGACCTGGAGGGCGATAGAGAACAACAATGTTAAGTGCAGATGGATCCCCCGCCTCTGCCAGAGGCCCTGGGAATGTGGGAGAAGGAGTAGCCAGCAGACAGAGCAGCTGGAGTGGCTGTGGAGTGATCCAGGTCTCAGTGAGAGCCAGGAAGTGGAGGGACTTCACCTTGGCATAGGCAGTGATGAAGTCAGCTTTCTGGATGGCTGACCAGCAGTTCCATAGTCCACCCACCACTGAGAGTTCCTTATGAGAGGACAGCGGTGGGCAGACCAGGTTAGCCGGACAGCGTCTGCGGTGGTTGGGCCCCCTGGAGCGAGGCATGGAGCACAGAGGAATGGGGGTTAGACACATGGTAGGGGGTGATAGGACAGGTTAGGTGGGGAAAGATCATTACAAACAGATAGTTCAAATTGCCGATGAGGCTGCCGGCAGCCTCTACTTTAACTTATAGACTATTTGCTAATTTCCCGATTGCACTCAGCTGCTTGCAGGGCTAGTTCACTCAGGTGAATCTATTTTCAATTAGCAACACAAAAGACTAGCAGCTGGCCTAAAAACACGAAGCAAGTTAACAACTGACCGCTAATGCTGCAATTTACTTTAACTACACAGTGACTACACTACAAACAGTTCAATTAACTAACGCACAGCTGAAACCGAATAAAAAGACGACACTTAGCCTATCCGACGGTAGATTATTGACAACGCTGGTCTGATTGCACTCTGAAGTAGGAATGCAAGACACGCTATATATTCACTCAGGTGAATCTATTTTCAATTAGCAAACAAAAGACTAGCAGCTGGCCTAAAAACACAAAGCAAGTTAACAACTGACCGCTAATGCTGCAATTTACTTTAACTACACAGTGACTACGCTACAAACAGTTCAATTAACTAACGCACAGCTGAAACCGAATGAAAAGACGACACTTAGCCTATCCGACGGTAGATTATTGACAACGCTGGTCTGATTGCACTCAATTCCTCGCTATAAAGCGGGGCGCATCAATGTGGAAATCCTCAGAACCTTTTCTCGCCCTTAAAGGGTCCCGAGTGACCATGATCCCTAATAGTCATCCAGAACATGGTTACCGTCATAACCGTTCATTCTATTTCGTTGCTCCGACCATTAGGGTCATCAATCAGGATGACTAATACCAACAATGTCATGAGGGATCGTCATACCTTTAAGTGGATGCCAAGGCTGTCGGCAGGATGGTTGCATCGACCGTTGAACCCGGTGCCACGTTGATGTGATAAAACTTTGAGAATGTGCAGGGGGATGCCCATGTCGCTGCCTCACAAATCTCTTTAAGCGGTACGCCTTCCAGGGCTGCCCATGAAGTAGCCATACTTCTTGTTGACCTACCCTATATTCACAGGCAAGGGCTTCGCACTAGCCTCATAAGCTGTAGTTATCGCCTTCATTACCCAGGGGGAGAGGCTTCTGAGCCGAGAGCGCCTTCCCTTTGGTTTTACCGCAGCAAACGAAGAGTTGCCCTGTACAACTGATGGAAGTGGTAGCATCGCAGTGCACGCACTTGACATACCAGATGTACGTCCCAAAGGTCCCTTCCTGGTGGGGCGCGAAGCGCAGCGAGCTCGATCAGCTGGTTAATGTGAAATGCCGAAACGACTTTTGGAGAAAAAAGATGGATTGGGTGGCAGTGTGACTCCTGAGTCAGCCGGGCTCCACCTCAGACACTCTGCGCTGATGGAGAGAGCGCAGAGCTCACCAACGCGCTTAGCTGACGCCATTGCTGGCAGGAATGCCATCTTAAAGGAAAGCCATTTAAGGCTGGTCATTTTGAGAGGCTCATAAGGCTGACCCATGAGCACTTGCAACACCAAAGGGAGATCCCAGGAGGGAGCCAGCAGGGACCTTGCAGGTCTCAGCCACCGAGCACCCTTCAGGAACCGGCTGACAAGGTAATGGCTCCCTGCAGGCTTGTTATGTAACCAGACATGCCTGCTGGATATAGCAGCAGCATAGGCCTTCAGTGTGCTGGCTGCCGTGCCATGGTCAAGTAAGGACTGCAAAAAATCCAGTAATACAGGAGCTGGACCATGTACAGGGTCCACGTCTTCTTGTGAGTACCATGTGCAGAAGAGTTGCCACATACAGTCAAGCCGGAAGGTCTGCACCTTCTCCACGTTTTATTACGTTACAGACATATTCTACAATAGATTGAGTTCATTTTTTGTCTCAAAATTCTACACAAAATAGCCCATAATGACAAAGTGAAAACAGGTTTTTAGACATTTGTGCTAATTTATTAAAAATCGAAATGTAAAATATCATATGTACACAAGTGTGCACACCCTTTGATATGACACCCAAAAGTGAGCTGAGGTGCATTTTGTTTCCACTGATACTGCTTGAGATGTTTCTACAACTTAAATGGAGTCCAATTCAATCCAATTCAGTCCTGTGATAAATTCAATTGATTGGACATGATTGGGGATTGCCAACACCTGCCTATATAAGGTCCCACAGTTGACAGTGCATGTCAGAGCAAACTCCAAGCCATGGGGTCAAAGGAATTATCTGCAGACCTCAGAAACAAGATTGTGTCAAGGCATAGATCTGGAGAAGGGTATGGAAAAATCTCTGCAGCTTTACAGGTCCCAAAGAGCACAGTGGCCACCATCATTCGTAAATGGAAGAAGTTTGGAACCACTAAGAATCTTCCTAGACCTGGCCGCCCAGCCAAACTGAGCAATCGGGGAAGACGGGCCTTGGCCAGGGAGGTGAGCAGGAACCCGAGGGTCTCTCTGACAGAGCTCCAGCGTATCCTTGTGGAGATGGGAGAACCTTTCAGAAGATCAACCATCCAGGCAGCACTCCACCAATCAGGCCTTTATGGTAGAGTGGCCAGACGGAAGCCCCTCCTTAGTAAAAGACACATCACAGCCCACTTGGAGTTTGCCAAAAGGCACCTAGAGGACTCTCAAACCATGAGAATCAAGATTCTCTGGTCTGATGAAACCAAAATTGAACTTTTTGGCCTGAATACCAAGCGTCACGTCTGGAGGAAACCAGGCACCGCTCATCACCTGGCTAATACCATCCCTACAGTGAAGCATGGCGGTGGCAGCATCATGATGTGGGGATGTTTTTCAGCAGCGGGAACGGGGTGACTAGTCCTGATAGAGGGAAAGATGAATGCAGCTAAGTACACAGAGATCCTTGAAGAAAACCTGCTCCAGAGCGCTCTGGACCTCAGACTGTGGCGAAGGTTTACCTTCCAACATGACAATGACCCGAAGCACACAGTCAAGAGAACAAAGGAGTGGCTTTGGAGAAAGTCTTTGCATGTCCTTGAGTGGCCCAGCCAGAGCCCAGACCTGAATCCAATTGAACATCTGTGGAAAGAGCTGAAAATGTGCAGGGTCGCCTTGACCAGTGACACTGGCAGAAAAGCATACAGCAGGCCGTCCGGCCATTTGTGTGCTATTGCATCCATCCCCAGAGGGCTCGAATGCTTGTTCATCGAGAACTACTGGGGGCAATGAGCAGATTCCTGAGAGGCGAACAGGTTTGTCTAAGCATGACCGAACCATCGCCATCTCTGCTCCACGACTTTGGGGTGGAGGCGCCATTTGCCAGGATTAATCTCCTGGCGAGGTAGAACATCTGCTGTACCGTTTACCTGGTAGATGTACGGCACAAAGAGAGGCAAGCCTGGGAAGAGCCCATCTTAAAAGACACTGGGTCACTTTCAAGGCTGTTACGGTGTTGTCTGACCTCACAATCACATGCTTGCCCCGCAGCATGGCTAAGAAGTGCCTTAGTGCTAGAAACACTGCTCAGAGTTCGAGCAAATTGATGCTGTCCGACTGATGTAGTCATGACCATATTCCGGTGCTGGCAGACAGCCATGGGCAGAGTAGCCGACAAAATCGATGCGTCACCTTGATTCGAGTGTGACGGTCCCCGTTGGGGTGCAGCAACATGGCCTTCAACTATAATTGAAGTGGCCTGGCTGTCAGGAGTCCAAGAGGCACGACTGCTGAGGTGGCCGTGATTAGGCCCATAGCCTCTGAAAAACCCTAATTTCGAGGACCTAGTTCACTCGGAAGTGACACACCGCGTCAAGCACAGTAGCTATATGACGGGGCGTCAATGATGCCTTCATGCTGTTTGAATCGAGCAGCAGTCCAATGTACTCGATGGAGTGGCTCGCTGGCTCTTGCCATAGTTGCCATTGATGCCCAGCCTGGCAATATGTTCCAGCGTCCGGGCAGCGTGTGTGTGCGTCATGCCGTACGACTCGGCACTTATCAGTCAATCGTCTAGGTGATTCTCAGCCCCCTCAGCTGGAGCGGCGATAGGGCCGTGCTCATGCACGGGGGTCCAGAGACAGACCGAATGGGAGGACATTGAATTTGTATGCCCGACCTGGGAATGCAAAGTGTAGGACATGACGATGATCCACATGGATAGGGATGTGGAAGCATGCGTCCTTCAATCCACAGCCGTGAACCAATCCCCTGGTCTCATGGCATGTATAACGTCCGAAGTCCGGAGCATTCGGAAAGTGTATCGTTTTAGATATGCATCCAGATCCCTCAGATCCAAAACTGGTCGGAGGAGACCATCTTTTGTCGGTATTAGAAAATAGGTTGAGTAAAAACCATTGAGCCATTAGGAGGGAGGCACCAGTGACACAACGCCCCTTTTTTAGGAGGCCTGTGATTTCCTGTCCCAGCTTTTTGACTGGGCGGGGTCCAGACCGCGGGGGGGGGGCGGGGTTAGTCTGCCGTCCCCTAGCCTGACAGGCAGATAGCCCTATAGGGTCACGTCTTGAGTCCGATGCCGGTACAGGGGCGGATGGACGACGAGGAGTTCCCCTGCCAGATGAGGGTCATGCATCACCTTTAGCCATCTGTTGGGATCAACGCACAACAGAGTGTTGAGGGGAGGAATCTGCCACTCCGTGTATCTTAATGCCTCCACAGAACTCTCGAGCGTCTGTCTGGCTACTTCGGTGAAAACCTGGCTGGGATAACTGGCAGCTAGTTCACGTGTCATCAAGGTGAATGCCTGCAGAGATGAGTCACTGATTGAAGTGCCAATCCCTGCATCAAGCATCGTCTGCGACTGCGCAAGCATCAGCCACAACAGCGCATTACCAATTTGCGCTGTCCTTACAGAGCAGATCATAAGCCTTACACAGCAGATGATCTGTTGCTCTGCATTGTGGCTTAGGGCAGCGGCCTCTGCCTGGACCGCCTCCTCTGGGGATACTACCAGCTTGCCGCAATGGCGTGTTCCACAGAGGGCATTCGGTCCAGCCCATGGACTTCCGCATCCGACATGGATGCAAATGTCCTACAGTGTTTGGTCACCCGCTGTAAGCCGGGGCGTGACTAACATTTACTTCGCTCCGCCAGAAAATTGTTAGATGCTGGCATGGCAAACTGCGCCCCCTGGGGGGTCCGTCTGTGAAATCTAGATGTCTCCGTAGTGCTGGCCTGAGGCATATCGCAACCTATGCATGCAGGGCTGCACAGAGAATAGTTTCTAGAGAGGCCGAGTAACCCTCTGAACTGTTAGTGGAACCCGAGCCTCCCGCCGACCCTCTGTCAGATTGGTCCCCTGTGTCAGACCGACTCTGAGCAAACTGGGTGTTTTATGCTGCTCTAGAGAGTGCATCAAACCTGCCCAAATTCGGATCCCTGTATGAAACCTCCTCTACTGGGGGCCCCTGTGGGGGACCGTGCAAGGCGGCCGTTTCTGCTTTCATACAGTCTTCCAGCCTCTCAGTCAGCTGTTGCACTGCTGCACGTAGCTGTGTGACTTCTGTGGATAGGTTGCTGCCCCTGCCAGCCTTGCCCTTTTTTCGTGAAGGGCCCTTGGCGGCAGAAATACCCTTACGTTTGGGGGCAACCTCTACCACGAATGGCGTTCTGCCCGAGGGGGGCATGTGGGACATGAACACATCCAATCGGGCCTGCTTCTTCTTGAATTACATACCTATACAGCATGGGCAGGGTATGAGAATGCCTCCTGCAGGTGCCCTAGGCCAAGGCACAGGCACTACCGGGTGTGCCCATCAGCCATATCCATGGCTCCCCCACATTCTGTGCACCGTTTATAGGGAGGAATTACGTCACTACGTGGAGGTCATGTCCATGACATTTGTTGATATAAGAGTTTTGATGCATTAGACACCTGGAAGGTCCATCCTGATTGACGACCATAATAGTCGGAGGAACGAAATAGAACAAAAGGTGTGGTTTCACAACCACAGCTAATTATATATTGGCAAATTCACGTGAAGTTAGATAAAGAGCAACATTGCTCGCGGCAATACGGAACATTTTTCAGCTAAAAATGTTGTAAAATAGTACAAAATGAATTGTGATGTGCCAAAAATAAGGCACAAATACACTGCCTGGCCAAAAAAAAAGTCGCACACTCTAATATTTTGTTGGACCTCCTTTAGCTTTGATTACGGTGCACATTCGCCCTGGCATTGTTTCGACAACCTTATGCAACATTTATTTCTGTCCAGAGTTGCATAAATATTTGGCCGTGATCTGGTATTGATGACGGGAGAGTCGAACCACTCCGTAAAGTCTTCTCCAGCACATCCCAAAGACTTTCAATGGGGATAAGGTCAGGACTCTGGTGGCCAATTCATGTGTGAAAATGATTCCTCATGCTCCCTGAACCACTCTTTCACAATTTGAGCCCGATGAATCTTGGCATTGTCGTCCTGGAATATGCCCATTGATGGGATAAACTGGTCATTCAATACATTCGGGTACTCAGCTGACTTCATTTTATTGCTGCATAACGTAGCTGAGCCTAGACCTGACCAATTGAAGCAACCCCAGATCATAACACTGCTTCCAGAGGCTTGTACAGTGGGCATTGTACATGACGGGTGCAACGGCGACTTTTTTTTGGCCAGGCAGTGTAATATGCAACCTGTTCTGTATTGAGGAGGTAAAATGCAGCTCTATGCAGGCAGTTAATGTTGAGGTCTGGCTGTAAACTATTTAAATGACATTTAAATTATATAGAAATGTGTGGACTTAAAGGATTCTGAGCAGTGTGGAAGTAAGCTGTTTTGTGAAACTGTTAAAGTAGGCCCAAGAATAAATAATATTATATAAATAATTAAATAATACAGTCAAGATCTAGTGGAAAAGTACTGAGAGGGGGGGGTTGTGAGAGTGTGCAGAATAGTTCTCTGTCAGCAAGGACGAGGGCATCTAGCACACCAGTCAAAACATAAATGTTTTCCTCCTGTGTTCCATAACTAAGCAGGAGTTGTACTTATAACAATGGATAAGATAGATCGTGCTGACCGAACAGGTGGGAGGAGAGTTCACAAACAATTTTATTTGATAGATCAAGAGTGCCCCCAAGCGCATAGGGTAAGAACAGGTCATATAACATATTAATGTTTTGCCTAATTATATTATGAAAAAGTGTTACCACATATCATTGGTGTATTAGCAACATAAAGGAGGAGTTATGATATTGTAAAAACTAATGTTTGTTATTGTTCGGGGAATTCTGAATCCTCTGCGTAGGTTTGTGGTTTTCCCATGTTGAATCAACATTTGACCATTTAATAAAAGATTATACTTCTGCTATTTCCTTCATCTTTATCTTGAGTATTCTTCCACTCGAAAAACCCATCTCAAATTGAATTTAACGAGGAGGGAGTCAAAGGACTTACTTCCGCATTTGGCGAGCCAGCAAGGACTCCAAGATCCCGGGGGGGATACAGGAGGGAACCAACGGCGTGCGGTGTTTTTCTTCAAGTTAGAGACCGGTCAATAGTGAGAAGTAAGCAGACACCTTTTTAAAAAAAGTCTGCAGAGAGGAATTACCCGCACTCCGTTGGCCCCAAGTGTGGTCCTACACCGGTGACGGAGCTCTAGTGGGTGAGTGGATTAATTGAATTATATTGATTATAAAAACAAAATAGAGAGGATAAATAGGTAGAAAAATTATTGTGATGAAGTAGAAATAAGCATAAGTGACTCTGAGTGTCAAGATCTCTGAGTGAGTGTGATATTTTGTGTTTTGAGCTCTGAGTGTGATATATTTTGTGATTTGAGTTGTGAGCGCTGAGAAAAAAAGATGAGCTTGAAAGAAAGCCTGAATAAAAGATGAGCTTGAAAGATAGCCTGAATATGACAACACTGTGGGGGAGTACTGAACTCCAAGTTAGCTAACCAAAAACTCTGAGCAACTCTTGAGCAATATAGAGCAATTCCGGATTGTGGGTCGCGTAGAGGTTGTGTGTAAAGGGACGCCTTTGCCTTCAAAGTCCGCCACAAACGGTGAATAGAGTGAAGCAGTTGAAAGATACTGCCACTGCTATATTACGGTAGGGACAATTAGGGAAACAGTGTTGTGAGAAAATAATCTTTCTAAAAGAAAGAAAAAAACTATTTTTTAAAAGTTATGTTGTGTGGCCAAATAATTTACTGTTGTTAATAATACTATAGTTATAATTTTTTGTAAATAGTACTATATGTATATACATATATCTCAATTAATCAAATTAGAACAAATAGATCCATTGCACGGGTTGTACAATCAAACTGAACATAATCGATTAAACAATACTGTAACAGGAGAACAATAGAAAAAAGATAAGGTGGTGTGCTAACATTATACGAGAATTTGTTATTTTGGATATGCTGTATATAATGCTGAAGGAAATTATGTAAATAACAGGGTTTTACTTAGATAGATAGTACTCCACTAGAAAAGTGGAAATATTATGTGTCTGTTATTGTGTATGTTATTGTGGGAATACACAATAACATACAGGAATAAAGATACAGTGGGAGAATAATTAACATGAGAACAGTTATATGGAGTAAAATTTATGTGCTGCCATTCAGGGATTGATAAATTCCTACCCAAGGCCATAGAAACAGGAGAAACATTTGAAATATGTTTAGACTGGTGGGCAGACGGAGCCGTTTGGCTGGAGTGTACCCCAGTGAGGGAATTGAGAACTGAGGAGGTAGAAGGGGAAGTTGAGCAGGGGCATTCAGGGGGAGGAGCCACACGAGTCACAGTCACTAACTGGGAACTAACAGGATTAAAGGTAAAGGCGTGGCTACCAAGAACAGAGTGGTCCCCTGAATTATAATAATAATAATAAATCAATTAAGAATACATTAATTCATTATAAATTAAGAAACAAAATCAATTAAGAAACAAAACCAATTAAGAAAAAAATATTTTTTGTTTTTATTGTTTATTATTTTATTTTTATTTTTTATTTTAAAAAGAAAACATGGAGGCAAAGTTATTATAGTTGTAAGTTTTTCATTTAGTTTTTATTTTTTATTAGTTTTTAATTTCACTTTCTAATTTAGAGGGAGAGAAAGTGTAAATTATTAATATTGGTTTTGAATGTTTTAAATTACTCTATATGCAATCCAGATTTCAGATCGCAAATCAGGAAGAGGATCAGAAACTAAAACTAAAAAGAATTCATGATTCATTTTTATTTTTATTCCAGTTCATTTTGCACCACTACATTTAGTTTTGTTTTAAAAGTCACTTTATTTTTATTTTTATTTCAGTTAACTAAAATGTTTTTATTTTTTATTTTGGTTTCAGTTTTAGTTTCACTTTCGGTTAACTAGAATAAGCTTGCATGGGCTAAAGAAAAATAAAGACCATGAAAACACGGAAGGGCGAGACTTTAAAGACACCTCTCTCTTGCATGAGTGAATTATTTCAAACTATGAGACTTGAAATATGACTATGAGAAGACTATGAAAAAATGGGAAAAGTGGACAAGAGGTGGTCCCTTGGTATGGCCTAAGGAAGGTATTTTTGGACTTCAATACCTGCCATCAGTGGAAGCAAATGGAGCTACAGGCCTGTATCCCCTATTGAACAGCACTGGGGAACAAGAAGATTTGAGCCAGAGGCCTGAGACTACTGTGAGGATGAGACCAGAGTTGGTGAAAGTGAAAGGGACCCTGGAAGTAGAAGGTAATTTGGAAACTGTTTTAATAAGATCAAAAGTTACAGCAGCAGGCCCAGAGGAAGGAGAATCAGAGACAGCCCAGAGTGACAGCCGAGGAAACGAGGGAAATCCCGCAAATAGCACACCATTCCCACGCCTCCACACACCTCATGATGGGCCAGAGAATCAGGGAATGACAAGTTGCAAGAAAGAAACAGTCAAGTCGTCGGGAGCACGTGAATTTGAAAGGAGCAGCAAGCTAGGATGTGCCACCAGATATCAACAGGCAATGGAAGAAGCAGAGGGAGGTGAGAAGTGAGAAGATGTGAGAAGTGAGAAGAAGGTGTGAGAATGTGAGAAGAAGAAATATGAGAAGAAGAAACGAAACCGAAAGGAGAAGCAAGAAGAGCTGGAAGAGACCCAAGGAGAGGAGAATATGACATCAAAGGAAAAGTGAAACTAAGGTTAACTGATATTCCCAAAGATGAATCAAGCTCCTCTGATAGTGAAGAATCAGATGACAGTACAACAAGGAAGAAAAAGAAAGTGACAAAGGAAATGCTGAAAACAAACCCTAAAGGAGGTGAAAAAAGCAGAACAAGGAGGGTACTCGCAGCAACGAGTTCAAGAATTGAAGCAGGTCTACGATATCAGTAGTGATATCCTGAACAGTGCCAGCAAAATCCTCAGGAAGAGAGGCAGAAGAAGGAGAGCACCTGCTCGATACAATCCAGGGGAAGAAGGAGACGAAGAGGATGAAGAAACCTTCCTGGCCCCATTGCAAGTCCTACCCCAACCAGGGAGACAACAGCCACTCACTAAGTACACCCCATGGTCATCAATGGACCCGGACAACATGGTTAAGGATTTACCAAGAATAACAGATGGAGCAGGGCCATGGATAAGCGAGGGTAGAGATGAGGATGACTCATCTGCCCCTGTGCATGGAAGATGTTAAGAAGATATGTGATCCATGATTTTATCAACAGAATGCAGGAGACATGGAAAAAAAACATGGGACAGACATTTGATGCATCACAAGGAACATCGACAATGTTCTTTCACATGTTGTGTAAAGCATTGCCCGAACCAGTAATAAAGGCCCTAAGCAAGGGGGCTTCCCCAGGAGAATTGGGATAAACAAAGAGCCCATCTTGTCCACCACATGAAGCTGCACAGAGAAAGTATGAAGACCTCAGAAGGGCAGAATAAATCCCTAAAGAAGAAACTGTTACTTCTCCAGATAGCCGACAGGGAGAGAGAAGATCCGGGAATTCAAATTCAAGCAGCAATGATAACCCAGCAGATACAGGAACCCCCCCCCTCACAACAAGTCCAAGGAGGACAGGGCCCATCCATCGAATGGGCTGGACCAAATTTCCAAAGGCCATGGACGAACCAGGGCCAGTGGCAGCAAAAAGACTGCTGGAGATGCGGAAAGATGGGACACTGGGCCAGGAACTGTCACAGAGGAAGAGGAAGAGGAAGAGGATTCCAATCAAGAGGCCACATGAACCAAGGAGCAAACCCTGGGTGGTGGCCATCGTACCCGCCAATGCCATCATATCAAGGACCCGAGAACCAGATAGCGATGATCCCACAGCAAAACATGTATGAGCAGCCACAACAGCCACAACAACAATGGGGAATGAGTCCCTAACAGAATCCCCTTCAATAGGGATGCCTTCAGAATCCTACACCCCTAGGAGCAGAGGGAGAGTGTGAAGCAAAGGAAATGCTATCTATAACATCCAGCTGTGCCACAAATTAACCACAAATTGATATTCTCATAAGAGGGAAAACATGCAACTTTTTAATAGATACAGGGGGCAACAGTACACTTATCAGAGACTGCCTCAAGGATATGTAGAATCCCCTAGCCTATTCAATCAAATGGTCAGAAATGACCTAGCGGACTTTGCGCCAAAGGGGGGAAGCACTCTCATCCAGTACGTGGACGACCTTCTCCTATGCAGCCCAAGTATGACCGCATGCAACGAGGACAGTAAGAAACTGTTAACTGACACTGAAAGGCCACAAAGTATCCAAGTCAAAGTTACAGTCAAGAACAAGTGCAATACCTGGGTCATACTCTTAAGGAAGGGAGCAAAAGTATTTCAGCAGAACGAATTGAAGCAATCAGACCGAGAACGGTGAAAGAAATGCAGAGATTCTTAGGAATGACGGGGTACTGCAAAAAGAGGACTCCAGAGAAAGGGCTGGCAGCAGCCGCCTTTGCAGTAGAGAAGGCAAGCAACGCCAATAACGGCAGGGCATGAAGTGTATGTGTCACATGCAGTAGAAGCACTACTCAGTAGAGGGAAATCGTCCCTAACTTATTGGAGAGTATCAGGATACGAGATCCTACTCACACAGCCAGGATTGACCATTATCAGGTGCAAAGCTGTGAGCCCAGGGACAAGTGCCTAACAAGCAGAACTGGTAGCCCTAGCAAGAGTCTGTAGAAGGGGTACAGGACACACTGTTAATATCTACTGTGACTAAACAATTAGATAAGTCTACAGGAATATGGCGGCAATGTACAGGGAAAGCAGGGAAAGCAATTGCACCAAGCGCAGTAATAGAGGTCATTTGCAGAGCTGCCCATGGTGTTGGCCACTCTGCAAGGGGGGATGATGAGAGAAATACAGAAACATTGGTTTATACTAGCATGATATCAAGATGCGCATGCGGATTCTAAAACTGTAGCTAAAGCCTTGGCAAGATAAATTTTCCCCAGATTCGGGGTCTGTCAGACCCTGAGCAGCGACAATGGTTCTAAAAACTAGTTTTAAATAAATTTAAAAAAAAATAATAATAATTTGACACTTTGATCACACATATTACATACACTGACTACATGAAGAAAAGAACAACTCAAAGGGGAAATAATAAAGCCCCAACTGACTAAAGGCCCTTAGGATAGATAAAACAGACACATAAATAGATTAAGGAAAAGGGCGAAGAAGGTAGGAGACGCCTGTGTGAAGTGGTAGTAACCTCTCCTCAGGTTTCTTAGAATATGGGCTCCTAAGAAGAGGAAGAAGACATTACAAGTATAATCCAATTCTTTTTATATAATCTTTGTATAATTATAGCGAATCAAAATTAGATGATCATTAAAAATCATTAAATACAGTAGCTTTTTGATTAACTTTTGATATTTTAAATTAACTTTTGATATTTTTGATTAAATTTTTGATATTTTTGATTAACTTTTTGATATTCTTTATTATTTACTTATTTACTGTTTGATAGATCATCTGTTAATTGTTAATTAGAGGAAATATTAACTTAGGTAAATTATGCATGAAACTAATCAACTACAAATGTTTATTTTTATCATATAATACTAATGTCATAACATAACTCCACCACCAGGCGAAGTATCAACAAGAGAGTGTGAGACCGAAGGGTCTCAAAGGGGGGAATGTGGAAGTAAGCTGTTTTGTGAAACTGTTAAAGTAGGCCCAAGAATAAATAATATTATATAAATAATTAAATAATACAGTCAAGATCTAGTGGAAAAGTACTGAGAGGGGGGGGGTTGTGAGAGTGTGCAGAATAGTTCTCTGTCAGCAAGGATGAGGGCATCTAGCACACCAGTCAAAACAGAAATGTTTTCCTCCTGTGTTCCATAACTAAGCAGGAGTTGTACTTATAACAATGGATAAGATAGATCGTGCTGACCGAACAGGTGGGAGGAGAGTTCACAAACAATTTTATTTGATAGATCAAGAGTGCCCCCAAGCGCATAGGGTAAGAACAGGTCATATAACATATTAATGTTTTGCCTAATTATATTATGAAAAGGTGTTACCACATATCATTGGTGTATTAGCAACATAAAGGAGGAGTTATGATATTGTAAAAACTAATGTTTGTTATTGTTCGGGGAATTCTGAATCCTCTGCGTAGGTTTGTGGTTTTCCCATGTTGAATCAACATTTGACCATTTAATAAAAGATTATACTTCTGCTATTTCCTTCATCTTTATCTTGAGTATTCTTCCACTCGAAAAACCCATCTCAAATTGAATTTAACGAGGAGGGAGTCAAAGGACTTACTTCCGCAGCAGTTAATATGTAAATGATGTGCTCATTAGTTACCGAACACAAACATTCCTTGAACCGTTACACTTTTGAAAGGTCAAACAGATCTATAGCACTAGGAAAACTTGTATCTTCAGAAAGCTATCAATCTTCTCTTGTGTAAGGGAATTTAGATTTATCCAGATTGTAGATAGCAGCATCTGACAGGCCAATTCATTTTAATGCTGTATCAGCTGAAAGCTTCAGGCATTGCCATTGCTTTAGCATTGACAGGTCCACCCATAATAAATGGGAAACGGGATCTTGTACAAGGATCTTCCACAGATTTTAGTCAGTGCAGCTCTTGCCTGCATCAAACAGATGGAAGGTATGTTCTCATTGCAATTCACGTCATGGCATAGTATACATTTTTTGCTTTAAGCATCTCTGCTTCCACGCTTAAAGTAAAAATATTGCATATGCAAAGTCAACTCAATTCCAAAAACATGGCATTTTAAGGGAATTTAGAGTTGGGTGCTTAAATGGCACAGAAGTCAAGGGGAGCTACATACATGCGTGGTGCCGAGCTTGAAGGTGTGTCCTATGTTAGAGAGAGACATTTGCATCCAAAATCTGATTTAAGTACATTTTTCCATGTGAATTTTACTCACAAAAATGCCAGAATATCTGTGCTTCATCAGGCAATATTGAGCAACTACAAGTGGTATATAATTTAAAGTGGAGGGAGACAAACACCTTTTCTGGGGTGGCTTGATGCTTCATTATTTAAAATATCAATTTGCCCCTCATTTCAACACACATGTTTGTCAAATAGAAGCAAAATTTTTATTGTAAATCAATGCATGAACAGATTATTTTTAACACAGTGAGGGTACACTTTGGGGTCGATTTATTAAGATTCCAAATAAGGGGTGTTATTTTACGTATATTTGTAGTATTTGCTTGTGTTATTATTTCACATGTGGGTGATCAACTGAGAGTCATTATGTAAATTACTCCAGCCACAAACAGCCATATTTAAATGAGAGATTTTGCATGTTTGCAATGGTTACACTAAACAAGTATCTCATAAGAAAGCTGTGAAAAGACCGACAGCCAGTGAAAAACCATTTAATGACTCGAAAAAAATAGATAAATCCTGTTATTTCAGGGAATGACCGTTAAATAATGAGTTATCGCCATTATTCTACATGACTTTGACAGTGTTTAAAAAAATAACATTTTGCACAAACCCAAATTCCAAAAAGTTGGGACAGTATGTAAAATGCACATAAAAGCAGAAAGCAGTGATTTGTAAATTCTATTTTACATATATTAAATTGAAAACAGTACAAAGAAAAGATATTTAATGTTTTACCTTATTAACTTTATAGATTTTTGTAAATATACACTAATTCCGAATTTGATGCCCGTTACACGTTTACTTTTTGGTCCCAAAAGCGGGGCAAACGAGGAGGTGTTTTGGTGAGGTCGAGGGCGCTCCTAACCCGCTCCATACCTCCCCATTCAATTCCGTCTGACTCCGTTCCAGACTCGCTGACAGCTCACCCCCGCGGCTTCCCCGCAAGGCCATGCTTTAAATCTGGTGGAGTGGATGACCGGAACCTCCGTCCGCTGGTACGGGCGGCCGTATTGGCTATGGAATTGGCCCCAGCTAAAATGCCGTTAATCAACATGCGATCACTATCTAACAAGACATTTGTCCTGAATTATTTCTTCACCTCCCGGGGATTGGAATTGTATCTGAGACGTGGCTTCATCCCGGTGATTCCAGCCCTTACGCAACTTTGCCCACCGTATTGTGACTTTTTTTAACACCCCCAGGACGTCCGGACGCGGCGGAGGTTTAGCTGCTGTTTTTAAGAACTATTATAATTGCCGGCTCCTGAACGTTGAACAATTCTCCAGCTTTGAGGTACAATTATTAAAAGTGGGATTGGCTAATCCTCTTCTCGCTGTCCTCATTTACTGACCGCCAAAATATAATAAGGATTTTATTGCGCAGTTATCTGACCTCCGGTCTTCTATCATGCCTAAATTCAGTAGAATTTTGATTGTTGGGGACTTTCATTCATGTCTGCTGCCCGTCGAATCTACTTGTTGCTGACTTTCTGCGCTTTGTTGAATCATCATGTGCCCTTGCTGGCCTGTTTGTTTACAAAAAATATTCCACATAAACTATTACTCACGCTGCACGACACCGTTCAGTGTGAGCTGCAGTGCTGACTGTGGACGAGAGCAGTTATTTACATTTTGTTGGTTAATGAAGTCACTTTTAAAAAATATTGTTGAACTTATGTTTTATGGTATATTATTGCTATATGTGGTATTTCCTGCAGAAAGGGTGGATTTGGGTCAAATAGTTGAGCCAGGAATTGTAGTATATGCATGCTACACGTTTAGCTTTGCAACGTGGTACGTCCCTAAGTTTAAACATTCTCTCTGGCTACTAGTGAAAAAACATTGCTGGGGCGTGGTTTGATACCTGGAGCTCAGTCCCTATATTATAGGGCTGTCAACATTGGCCAAAAATCACGTTCGAATATTCCTTCTGAAAAAACACATAAGTTTGAATATATTCGAATATCTATTACAATTTTTAAATGTTACAATTTGACCAACTTTCGGGCTGTGTTATTATTTATTTATTTATTTATTTTGGCACGCATATAGTCACACTTCATCACAATTTTTGTAATATGCCCTGAACAAACACATTACCTGCCGAAAAGGGATACGGGAAAAAGGAGCCTGCTTATCAAACGTCCCGCCCCAATTCCCAACTCAAATTTAAATGTTCACATTATACATTTGTTTAAAACAGATTTTTTCGTATCACAACAGCATAGTTATTGCGCGTTAGGTCCACAAGAGGGCAAACCAATACAACGAGACACATAACTAGTATAGGTAGCTACATTTTATTTGAACATAAACATGAACGCAGTCAAGTTTGAAAAAAAAAAAACGTTAACATTCGAGATGGCTTTAAAATCTACATACACACTTTTATAATGCTTTTTTTTTAATAAAATGAAGGCACACAATTTCGAGAAATGTTACTAAAAAGAATTTAGATCCTGAGGGATCATTTACAATAAAGTGCTATTAAAAACAGAAAAGTACCATCTTTGACCTTTTGGAGAGGGAACTTTGATCAGCATAGTTTTAACGTTTAACGTAGGCCTTCTGTAGCTTACATAGCTTGCATACAACTTTGTCTCAAGGTTCCACAATTTTGCCGTTCACTGTCCTTTTCAAAAGGAAGGTAGTATTCGTGCCCCACAATGCAATGCCACCAATGTTTTCATAAGCATCGGCGTTTTCCGGAACCTACCGAATTCGAACAAGGCGAACATCTGAGAAATGCCAGAAATCTAAATGTGAATAGCTAGTATTGTTGGTTAGTATTGGCTTATAATAGAAAGTAAACAAACAATGACAAAATCAGACAATACACCAAATTTATTAAGATGCTAAATTTCGCAGAGATAAAAACGAATGGTTCAAGTGAAATGCAGACGGCAATGATGCGCCTTTTCTCGTAATTTTTTGTGAAGTTGTAGTTCGCAATGTTGAACATTCACGTCAATATGACTGGACGTCGCACCATGACGCAAGGTAGAGAAGGAGGTTCGGATTCCACAGTTACGCTTGATTCCTTGTAAATCTCTCCTTCCAACTTTTCCTTGACCCCCATGACGTTTTCTGGCGAGGTCAAGGAAAGGAAAAAGTTTTTTTTGACTATTCGAAAGCAGCCAGACACTTTTATCTGTGATAAAGAGACGCTGCATTTATTATTTTTTTCGAATGTTAAAGGGATAGTTCGGAATTTTGGACATAATGTCTCAATTACGACTTACCCATGATGTAGTTGATTGATGGAAACCATTTTCAGATAATTCAGTGCACCCAAACAAATAAAATACGACGACAGTCTATCGGGGTTATTTTCAGTGATTATACCATAATTTTTCAAGTCAAACTATCATTGAATCCTTTACTTTGTGCTCACCTAAATTCTCAGTGGAATTACGTTGTTAGTTTAGTAGGTAACGTAAGTAGCCTATAGCTCTTCCGGCCAAAAACAATATCGCGCGTGTGAAAGAATTAGGCTCGTAGTATTGTTAGCTAACGTTCAGGGAAGATGGTATTTCGGTGTGTATTTCAAGGTTGTTCAAATCATGCAAAAAAAAATGGGCACCACAAAGTTTTCACCGATTTCCAGTGGAAGATCAACAAAGAAAACAGCTGTGGCTTCTTGCTGCTCGCATGGATGTCACCAATTGAGACTCTAAAAAAAAGTTTGTAGTGACCATTTCACGGAGGATGACTATGTGAAAATCAAAAAAGGACGGGCGGGACACCCTCTACTGAAGGAGACTGCTGTGCCATCACCTGTTTTTCTTGTGGTTACGGAAAACAACTGACGAGCAGGTAACTAATAAATGATTGCATGCCTGATCTATCTATTCAGCTAGCTAGCTAGCTAGTTGCCACGATTGAGAAGTCATGGAAGTGGTCAAACTTTTCCTGCAAATTGGTAGCCAGTGTGCTTGCTTGTATATGCTGTGTTATTCTGTAGCATGTTTGTGTTTAGCTGACTTGTTGTCTACCAAATATGTAACTTTACGGCAAAACGGATTGTGTCGGCAACTGTGGAGTACAGCAGATAGCCTACAGGCAGATACCCTGGCTAATCTACAGCTAGCTCCGCCGCCGTACTTCCACTGAGAATTTAGGTGAGCACAAAGTAAAGGATTCAACGATAGTTTGACTTGAAAAATGATGGTATAATCACTGAAAATAACCCTGATAGACTGTCGTCGTATTTTATTTGCTTTGGGTGCACTGTGGAGTGTTTAAGTGCGTTTGGTAGTGGATGCTACTAGTTTCCTTAGAGTTGCGCTAGCATTAGCAATGTGTGTATGTCCAAAAGAAGGGACAGCATGGAATTATCTGAAAATGGTTTCCATCAATCAACTACATCATGGGTAAGTCGTAATTGAGACATTATGTCCAAAATTCCGAACTATCCCTTTAATTTTCAGATTCGAACGTCATTTTTTTAAACAATTCGAATAGCATTCGAATATCGAACCATTGTATGACAGCCCTACTATATTATTACCTTATCACGCCCAGATTTTGGCATTTTTCGAATTTCAAAAGGGAGCGGGGTCTAGCGAAACCAGCGTGTTTTGTTACCCTTTAATAGGCTACTATTACAAATGGGCCTATTGAAAACAATCCCTAATATGGACTCACTCATAAATGTTTTATTTACCATGAATGTAAAGTATTTTATTCTTTTCAAATAATTGTTAGCTTTACAGTGGCGACATAGTGATATTTTGCCAAAAAATTCATAGAAACATCTAGTGATCTCATGACTGCTTTAATTCTGTAGTTTTTTATAATTAAAGTTTAGCAATGCAGTACAAGTTTAATTCCAGTAGCGGTATTTTTGTCCACCTATTCTTGGGAATGTGCTTTTTCCAGTGAGCACAAAGAACCCCATTACCCAATATTAAAGTTAAGCACATGGACAAGAGAAGTCTCAATACTTTTTCAGAAAACATGCATAACTTTGATTCAGCAAAAAAGCTTAAGCAGGTGTCTGAACTGGGCCCTAAGTGGACATACATCATTGTACATCATGGCCCAAAATGGCAAATTCACCACAAGGCCATCAGCATTTCTGGACAGATTGTATTTTCCCTGCAACCTTATAATGTTCTTTACTGCCCTTACAGTGGTGGGAGAGAAAAAGTGATTGACAGCAGGAAATCACTGACCAGAGGCTCTCAGCAGGACAGCAGATTGAAAAGCAATTGAAATGTGTTTTTGCAGCACCCTTGGGAGTCACGACTCTCCTGAACCGGTGGGGTAAGAGTAGACCCAAGCCCTGGGTAAAAATAATCACATGCAGACAATATATTTCACAAATATAGAAGAAAATGTATTTCACACAAAAGACAAATACAGAGGAAGGTAAATTAAAAGCAAAGAAAATTGAAGGGAAATGTCAGTCGCACAAAAAGACAGTTGCAGTGAAAAGTTGCACATTACACATATAACAAGATTGTAGGGTAAAGATAAGCAACGCCTTCTTCATCTTTGGCTAATTCCCAATAGAATTGGGAGAGGGTTACTGTAGTAGCAATGCTCACAAAAATACTGCATTTTACAACCAAGGTTGAGCCGCCCTTGGAAATGTACAGCCAGGGTTATTTTGTTCTGTTTTCTAACATGCCAGGGTTTAGTTTGGGGGAGTCCTCATATGCTCAGATTACTTCAGATAGCATTTCCGTAACCACAATTTATGAGAAGATGCGGACCGCAAGAATACGGTCTGGTCCCACTTCAAACACTGTGTATTACCCAACACTCTAAAACATATTTTGTTCTATACGTTTGAAAGACATTTTATCAAAAGATATAGAGATGGGGAAAAAGCTCATCCTTCACATTGCGTGAACACTCAGAATCTTTTCTTTTGTTGTTTTGCTTTCCCGATTGTTTTATTGCTGTGGTTCTCTCCACCATAACACAACAGTACACAACTTTTTCCCAACGGTAGCATTTGTTGTCAAAACATTTAAAAGTCACAAGATCCCTTGGCCCTGCCCACAGAGAAAGAGACACACACCCACTGCTTCCACAGACCACGTTGTGAACGTGCAAGTCTTCTAGATACGATTGCAGGATTACAGACTGGTATAGCTAACATTACAGTAAAAATCTAAAAGTCCAGGTAAAACAACAGAATCTTTTTTGTTGGTGCAGAGTTGTTGCATAACACTAAGTTTGTGTAGCGTTAGTCTGAACCAGGCATTATCTGGCTACAGCTGCATGGTAACTTATAGCCAAGTAGCCGGTTCTTGCTAACGCAATCTATACAACATATAACGTTAGAAAACATTTCCTTCTTCCAAGAACTAGCCGCTGAATAAAGTAACGTCATCAATAATAGCAACCTAGCTACTATTAATTATAGGTAATTACAGTTGGCTGGCAAGCATAAAGTCCAGGTAAATTTGTGTTGAAACTTTTGACCTACCTGTCCAGTAGAAACAATTCGCTCCCGAACATCTCGCCACCTTCTGAAATGAGCACCTATGTTTACTCCAGTTTTCAAGTGAGCTTTATCCAATTCCCTTTTATTTTTCTTTCCGTGAAATAAAACACAATACACTGTGTTTATAGAATATGAGGGTGTATATAAACACAGTGTATGCCATACTGTATGGTGCTGTATTTCTCTCAGAACAGTTCTTTCTATGATTGCTACCAACTAAGCATGACCGTTCCCCGATATTTAAGCAACAGTCACAACACACAACTGGCCTCAGTCAAATCCTGTTTAAAGGTCTGCAAATACAATAACATTAACAAGACTGACAACAAACTTATTCAGTTTATTTTAATCCACTCATCTGATGTTATTTACCTAGCAGAACCTTATTGCTCAAATTGCCAATGTGCTGCTGGAGTAGTCTTGACCTAGGATCCCTTATCTTATCCCAAATCTGTTTGGTTCTAGTAGCACGTTTTAGCCAGTGCCGTGTTGTAAGTCAATAGTTGAATTGGCTTGGTTCTAGTAGCACGTTTTAGCCAGTGCCGTGTTGTAAGTCAGTAGTTGAATTGGCTTGAATCAACACTTGACTTGGAGCTCCACCTACACAAGTTCATGATTCATCAGAAGAACTGACAGATAATAGTTTTTTTTTAGCAATGTACATCTCTAGAAGATGAGCAGACCTCTCTCACATCAGTGTCAACCTGGTCCGGCTCATAGTACAGTAAGTTTATGGGTGCATTCCTTAAAGAATTGCAGGCACTTCAACCATTAATTTCAATAATTCATTAAAAAAATTCTAAATTCTAAATAAAATAATTCTAGGATTATGACAACAATTAGTCCACTTTTCAAAATCTAACTCACCTTCCAAATACAGTATATACATTCCAATATACAATTACCCAAACTATTCCCCACAGTGCTCTTTATGTGGGTGTGGATGACAAAGTATTGACCCGAGAGGCACAATTAGCAAACAAACAATCAAAGAGAAAATAAAAAGGTGAACATTTTTAACAACAACCATCATGGTGTTAATTTTCACTGTTATGCTGATGACAATCAGCTCTACATACATTTCAAGCCACCCTCTGCAATTCCTCCTACTTCTCTTATTAACAGTCTACATGATATCAGAATTTGGATAACCTTTCGCTTACTCAGATGTGACAGTAGCAAAACTGAAGTCATATTTGTTTATTCCAAATCTCCTGATCTATTTCATGGTTCAAAGTTTCTCCACTAAAGTGAAAAGTGCCATGTCCATTGACTCCTCTCTCATTTACAATACATGTAAAAGATAACATGAGAACTGCCTTTCTTAATCTCCACAATACTTACAAAAACGGAACCTCGCTGAACTCTTCCACCACAATAAACAAAACATACCTTCGTTAGATCAATGCTGGATTACTGCAACTCCTTCCTGACTGACATCCCAATCAGAGTAATCAGCAACCCTAAATGAATACAAAACTCAGCGGTACAAATTTCCCAACCATAGATAACCCCTATTGTCACATCTCTTGGATTCTCTCTAGTCTCCATTGTCTGCCAGTAAAATACATATGATTAAATGCTGAGAAAGAAAAAACTGCATTTTATGAATATTTTGTGCATAACCAAGCCTCTGGTGGTTATGCACAAATGAATGTCATGGTTAAAGGGCATGTTGCAGGTTAAACACCATATTGCTAAATTATTTATCAAACAACCTTGGTAATTTGATGTTCACAATAATCTAAAAATACAATATAACTTTGTGACTTTTTTTGGGTTCATTCTGGCGTCTGATAAAATTATTTCCCGATGAGGTTTTCTCATCAACTTGGTTTCCTACATTGAATTCAATGGGCAGCAAGCTCTTTTTGCACTCAACATGCACAGTAGAGGCTGTTTCCTGTTACTTCCTTCACCGCCTGGCCCCTCCCACCCTCTCCAGTTCCTACTATGTGCACTTTATGGTATGTATCCCAGTCCGGAAGTGACGTGACGTGAGGTACAAAAACAGCTAATCGAGTGAGTTAAAGTAGGACACAGTTTAATCACTGATATGGTCTAAATGGAATGTTAATTAATTTACATTGTATATTATACACTTACTGTAGGTGATCCCGGTTTCCCAGTTAATTTGGGCTATGACGTAAGTGGCCACTAAAATGACGAGTGTCTTCTTATAGAACTTAAATTTGTTGAACACCAAGGAGGTTGTAAAGTGTAATGGACAGAGCCCACCTTGTAATTGGGGGGGTTGTGGTTTCAAATAGCAGGTGTACCTGCCCTTGTAACCTTGAGTATGGTGCTTAAACAGCTGCTTACTTCAATTACAAGGGGTATGTCTAAAGCAGTCTAAGAAGTAAGGTTTTGGTATTCATAGGGTAAAGTAAGGATTTCAGAATCCTGAACGCTGTTAATCATCACCCGAGTGCTCTTTATGTGGGCGTTCAGACACAGTACTGACTCAAGAGGCACAATTAGCAAACAAATAATAAAAAAATAAAAAGGTGAATCTTTTTTTTAAAAAGGATGAACCTCACCTTCTTACAGAGGGTTCATCTTGTTCTTTCTGTGTTGACTCAAACTGCAAATACAGGAAAGAACCGTCAGTCCTGTGCACCCTGACACACCATGTATTGTAAAAATGGTCTAATTAGTCTCCAAGAATCACTCCTGGCTAGTTGGGGGTCTGCAGAGTGGTATGTGAAGCGCTGGATGTGCCCATTTACTTTATACTCCTGCCTACAGTAAATGGATATCATTGTCCCTCAGTCTGTTCCAGCTCAATAAATAGCCCTGCAGTTTGGCTCACAGAGGCAGGTAGACAGGTGTGGGAATGTTATAGATAAATATCACACACTGAAATTGTTCCATGGGGATGATGCAGTTTATGACTGTCTGTTTCCTCTCGTCTTGGAGGGAAACATTAAGGATACTTAGTATGATCCTGTCACTGCTGACTTGCTGAAAAATCCAGTGTAAATAACAGGACATTATATAGCCTTTAGACAGCACATTTTAGACAGGGGGTCTTCCGTTTACCCAAAAGGGTTCCTGTAAGCTTGAGTTAACTATTTTCTATAGCCCTAAATGCTTGTAAAAAAACATCCAATACAGCTAACCTTATCCATCAGCCGAAACCAAACCATCCCCTTGACTGTATCAGTACGTGTGTCAGTCAATTAGGATGGGTCACTGGGCAGTGACACAACATGCATTGTGTCAGATGAGGTGTATGCCTTAAGTCGCAGTGCTCAACCCACTCAAAGCTAGGCTGAGATACGTTCATGAAGGTAACCAGCACTTTCATCTTCAGTGGTACACACCACCAACCACCACTTTAATGAGCCTTTCATTTCATCAGAAGATTCTCGGCTAAAATCTTCTGCCGGGCGGACAGCTGGCCATCTTCCCTTGAGCTGAGCAAGAATAGCTCCACATCTGGAGAAATAGCCCCTCCTCCAGTCACTCCACCAACCCTCAGTGATCCATTGTCCATAGGTCTTTCACCCTGATCCAGCAATCTGAGGAGACCAAGGCCTGGATCAAGCCTAGTTCAGCACAGTACTGATAAATGGTGAGAACAGTTAGCCTACTTCACTGAATTCAAATGGAAACATTATTTGTGTCCCTTTGTAGCAACATTTTTAACCACTGTCAGCACTGGTTTTGAAAATTACCCTTTGAGGTTTGTTTTAAAAAAAGTCTTATGCTTTCACAAATCCAATTACATAAATATCTTTCTCTCTTTGTTCAGAATAGATGCTAATTTCCCCATTGAAATAATCGTACTGCAACAACGATAAAAGTTGCGTTGCCACTGTGGACAACGATTTTGATGTAATTATCTAAGACTGACATTCAGACCAGTGTACCAATATGATATGTTTAAATGTTTTTGTGTTGTGGGGTGTGTGTGTGTGCGTGTCCGTGTGCGTCAGTGTGCATGTGTGTGTCTCTGAGTATACTCATCAACCATTTAACGTTTAAGCTCTATAGGGCTTCTTGGCTGGATCCCCAGCAGATTATAAGGAGCCCGCTTTAACATCACCCTCAGATGGCCCAATAAAGCAGGAAAGCAGAGATCTGTTTGACTCCACCGACATTTAAATCACCATTCAGCATATTTGTCTGGGCAGTTAGAATTAGAATTAGTCCTCACTGAGTCATAATGTAAGGGGGGGGGGGGGTGCTTTATTCTGTGAACATCACAAGAGACCATTTAGAGGATGTTGGCACATAGCTACGGTACTCTTCAGGAATTATGCTTTTTCATGGGAGTCACTTTTTCATGGGATTACTTTTTTACTGGGATTTTTTTATTGCTGAACACAAAGCAGACTGGAGATTGCAGCATGGATCATAGAGTACAGGCATTATTTTCCTTTGCCAACATCATATCATGGAGATGTTTTTGCACAATGCAGTGAAGGAGGTGTCACCACAGTGCCTATCCTGTGAAATGTGGCACCCTTCGTTCTGTGAATGTTACCAGGAAAGTGCATCTTTCTGTGCCATCTGTGATATTGCAGTGGGGAGGATCTCTGAGTCAGGGAGACCATGCCACCAGTACTGCATGCGCACCACAGCAAAAATGTCACATACAGTTGAAGTCAAACTTTACATACACCTTAGCCAAATCCATTTAAACTCAGTTTTTCACAATTCCTTACATTTAATCCTAGTAAACATTCCCTGTCTTAGGTCAGTTAGGATCACAGCTTTATTTTAAGAATGTGACATGTCAGAATAATAGTAGAGAGATTTCAGATTTCATGATTTATTACAGCTTTTATTTCTTTCATCACATTCCCATTGGGTCAGAAGTTTACATACACTCTGTTAGTATTTGGTAGCATTGCCTTTAAATTGTTTAACTTGGGTCAAACGTTTCCCATAGCCTTCCACATGCTTCTCACAATAAGTTGCTGGAATTTTGGCCCATTCCTCCTGACAGAACTGGTGTAATTGAGTCAGGTTTGTAGGCCTCCTTGCTCGCATACGCCTTTTCCGTTCTGCCCACAAATTTTCAATTGGATTGAGGTCAGAACTTTGTGATGGCCACTCCAATACCTTGACTTTGTTGTCCTTAAGCCATTTTGCCACAACTTTGGAAGTATGCTTTGGGTCATTGTCCATTTGGAAGAGCCATTTGCGACCAAGCTTTAACCTCCTGGCTGATGTCTTGAGATGTTGCTTCAATATATCCACGTAATGATGCCATCTATTTTATGAAGTGCACCAGTCCCTCCTGCAGCAAAGCACCCCCACAACATGATGCTGCCACCCCCGTGCTTCACGGTTGGGATGGTGTTCTTCGGCTTGAAGCCTCACCCTTTTTCCTCCAAACATAACGATGGTTATTATGGCCAAACTGTTCAATTTTTGTTTCATCAGACCAGAGGACAAAGATATTTGTGTCCATGTGCAGTTGAAAACTGTAGTCTGGCATTTTTATGGTGGTTTTGGAGTAGTGGCTTCTTCCTTCCTGAGCAGCATCTCAGGTTATGTCGATATAGGACTCGTTTTACTGTGAATATAGATACTTTTGTACCTGTTCCCTCCAGCATCACAAGGTCCTTTGCTGTTGTTCTGGGATTGATTTGCACTTTTTGCACCAAAGCACATTCATCTCTAGGAGACAGAATGTGTCTCCTTCCTGAGCGGTATGACGGCTGCGTGGTCCCATGGTGTTTATACTTGCGTACCATTGTTTGTACAGACAAATGTGGTACCTTCAGGCGTTTATACATTGCTCCCAAGGATGAACCTGACTTGTGGAGGTCCCACAATTTTCTTTCTGCGGTCTTGGCTGATTTCTTTAGATTTTTCCATAATGTCAAGCAAAGAGGCACTGAGTTTGAAGGTAGGCCTTAAAATACATCCACAGGTACACCTCCAATTGACTCAAATAATGTCAATTAGCCTATCTAAAGCCATGACATAATTTTCTGGAATTTTCAAAGCTGTTTAAAGGCACAGTGAACTTAGTGTATGTAAACTTCTGACCCACTGGAATTGTGATATAGTGAATTAAAAGTGAAATAATCTGTAATGTTGGAAAAATTACTTGTGTCATGCACAAAGTAGATGTCCAAACTGACTTGCCAACACTATAGTTTGTGGAGTGGTTAAAAATTAGTTTTAATGACTTCAACCTAAGGTTGAAGTCATTAAAACTCATTTTTAACCACTCCACAGATTTCATGTTAGCAAACTATAGTGTTGGCAAGTCAGTTTGGACATCTATTTTGTGCACGACACAAGTAATTTTTCCAACAATTGTTTACAGACAGATTATTTCACTTCCGACTTCAACTGTATATACTTGTAAAGGCAGCGTGACGTGTGAGGTAGGAGGAGCCAAACACAGCAAGGGGATTCATTAAGCCCTAAGGCCACTAAGACGGGAAACCCCGCAGTTAAGAGAGGGAGACAAGACAATGAACAAGCCTACCGACGCTACTAACCAGCTCACTGTCATACGCCAATAAGTAGAAGCGCAACGACAGGTTTCTCAGTAGCCAGAAATAATATGCGCCCTGTCTCGGTAACGAGACGCATAAGAACAGGCAAGTAGCGTAATGGCACAAGTAAAACACACAGCCAACAAACACTTCAAATTAATACAAATTACTATACGAGGAGGCGAAAGGAACGGAGATCTAACGTTCCAAGGCTACCCTCAGAGACTCGCAGTCAAACGCAAACATGTCAACAAAATCGCCCAAGCTCCATATGAGGAGAGACATACCTGGAGAAAGGACAGAACTACAGTTCTGAACAAAATCGTCCCGCAGGTAAAAAGGACGAAACAGGACAGTTGCACCGGACATTTACCAGCTAAAAGACTAACGTGAGTTTGATAGAAAATAAATGCCCTTCCTCTCCGTAAAGAGGAATGTAACGAGGCAACAGGAACAGAGATCCAACGTTCCACGGCTACTTCCATAAGCTCGTAGTCACACGCAGAAAACATAAAGGGCGTAAACGCCCAGGAGAGAGAAACATTTTACAGGCGAGCCGCCGGTAAACCGCCGTCCCATTCCTTTACTAGCAAAATGACTAACACAAGCTTAGTAGAAAATACACGCCCTGCCTCTCAGAATAAAGGGGAATGTAACAGAGAGCTAACGTTCCAAGGCTACTTTCAGAGACTCGCAGTCACACACAAACATATCCACAACATCGCCCAGTCTTCCCTATAGGAAGACATGTACCGAATGACGAAACAGAACTACAGTTCCGAACAAAATCGCCAAAAGCTCCATGTACGGAGACAGGTACCGAAAGGACAAACAGGACAGGTGCACCGGACATTTACCGGCTAAAAGACTTAACGCGAGCTTAATAGAAAATACACGCCCTGCCTCTCAGAATAAATAAAGCCCTGCTTGTCAGTACGATAAAAATGCCCGGTCTCTTAGTAAGAAATGACTATACAAATACACCCACAAACAAACAAAGACTCCTCTCGCTTACACGGAAGAAAGCAGACAGAGAGAGGAGGAAGAGACAGAGAAGGCAAAAGGGTCTAGGCAACGGAAGAAAGGAAAAACCAGAAAGCGGAGACAGAAAAGAGCCAGGGGGGAAGAGTCCTAATATATCCACAAAGGCAAGTCCCGCATTACTCCAATAAAACACTCTGGAGCAGAAATGGTCTCCTAAAAAACCTAGACCGAATCATACTGGCTAAGCAATTAAAGGGCAAAATAATACCACACACAAAACAGCACAAATAATGCCAGACAATACACCACAATACAAATCAACATATCAAAGCCCCGAACGAAGGAATACTGAGGCCTATGTAGCTCACCGGCAACCACGCACACCTGTGAACGCTGACGAGAACTCCGCTAAAGAAACACAGCGGAGCCAAAACTCCACTAACAGAGCAGCGCCCACGTGTGGCGACCAAGGAACACGACCGCAAGGGAAAAAGGGTCATAAACCATGACAATACTGTAGGTTTTGTGACTGAAAATATTAAATAAACGACAAATACAGAGAAATGTGATATCCTGCTATGCAGATTTCATGTTGTTTGCAGTCAAGAACTTTATTGCTAATAAGCACAAAGCCAGATCAGACCCATTTTTCTCATTTGAAATAGTAGTTGAAGAGGTGGGAAAGGTACGTAGTTTGTTGTAATAGGCCTACATAAAGTGAAGTTTATTGAGAAATTGAGTGTATTAAAATTACCTAAAATTACACAGAAGATAATTTCACTTATTATGGTGCATTAAAGTTAACTCCCAAAAGCTTTTTCGTGAATCGCAATCAAAAAATTGCGATAGCTTAGTATGAGGACACTGATGCAGTGTTAACCAAAGGAACTCTGTGTCGTGTTGCTGTAGACTCATAGTTAGGTCATAGTTAAAATTATTCCTGGCATGAGCTGGTGGCAAACCACTTCACCTACTGAGCCACTCAAGAGACTCCGCAAAGTGGGTTATGATCACAGATTAAATTCAATTCATACATTTCAGTCATGTAATGTTCTGTATTATAGCTGTTCACACATTTAAACATTTTTTCAAAAGGATTGTTCATTGTTTTTAACCATGAATCAGTTTTAAGTTTTTGAGGAGCATTTCTGGATTAATATAAATAAGTTACAGGTCATAATGGTCATAGACAATAAAAGCACCTTCAAATTGAAGGCCACGCAAAAAAGTTTATAAATCCTGTTATAACCCCTTAATATAGTAAACATGTATTACAGCTGCTAAGAAATATCTTTTGCCCTAGGGATTTACATTTTCCATTAATATTTGCATGAAATCTTACTTTATTAGTTTGTTAGATTAAGCCATCAGCAGTGTTTGTGATGCCACATCCTTTGTTGGGTATAGGGTTGTAAGGCCCACACATGCCCATAGAGATATCAGAAAGATGAGAAATTTCAGTCTCTAATAGTAGTTGTTCAGGAAGTAGGTGTTTTATAAATATTAAAATGAACCTCCACTCCAAAGTTTGAAATGTTCTCTCCCACATTTACACCCACAGTCTGAGGTATTATTGAACATGCTTACCTTTGCTTGCATGGTATCAGCCTAACAGGATTTTTTGAAAGCAGCACCTTTCCATCGGCTAAGGATGCAAACATTTTGGATATTTTGCCCTCATCCACTTTGTGATGAAAGTAGAACGTGGAAATTGACATTTTCGTTTTATTTGATTAAACATTTTATTCCATTTGAGCACATTCAATAATTCCACAAGGGTACTGTTTGATTAGATAAACTTGATCTTGATAATGCACACTCTGAAAACTGATAAAACTACTGAAAAATATTTGTCTTGTGTGCTTCTTTTGTAATTTCAATATTTTCAGTGATAAAATCTGTGTTTAGATGCAGCTGCACAGTTCAACCCTAAACTTGGAACTTAGACTCAAAATCTAGTTTTTGCCGCTGCACATCAAAGATCAGGGGTTCACGCCCCTGGTCATGCCAGATCCGAGTATGGCCGGTGCCTTGAGGGAGTGGCAATTGGTGGCCACTCCCAGGGTTCGGGGAGGGACTCGACGGGGGAGAAGCGTCGTGTACAAGCGGGCCCAGGCGAGTTGGAATTGCGGTCAGGAGCTTGAGGGGTCCCCCCCTGAAGAGGACGCGGCACCCTCCTTACTACTACCGGCTGACAGGGTTGTGTAGCGGCAATTCTCAAGCGGTTGCTACAGAGGGGAATTGAATAACAAATGGTACAATTGACACAAAATGGGGAAAAGAATGAGAAAATCTAGTTGATTTTGTCAGTTAGAATAGAACCTGTGTTTATGAAGATGTTGACCTTGTCCACAATGCGATGTCTAGCATCTTTCTCACAGTGTGGTGTCTGAAGTAATGCGCCTTGTTCTATTCAGTCCCGGCAGACTCCAGAAGGAGAGTTTCTACCCCTGGATCAGTTGGAGCTGGACGTGGGCTTTGGGACTGGGGCAGACCAGCTCTTCCTGGTGTCTCCCCTCACCATCTGCCATGAGATCAATCCCAAGAGTCCCTTCTTTGACCTGTCCCATCGCTCCCTCAAGAACGAGCAGTTTGAGATCGTCGTCATCCTGGAGGGCATAGTTGAAACCACAGGTAAGTGGAGCCTTTTCATGTTTTTCTTCTTTTTTTTTACATTCTCCCCCATTTCAATGATGTGTCTCAGAAATGCCTACAGGGATGCCGTTAGTCATCTGGAGGTCGGATGCAAAGGGTGGTGAGGCCTCTCACAGCGACTCTGCAAGTCATGTAAAAAGAAGGACAGACACAGGATCAAGTCACATTTGGGCTCAAACACTGAGCACAGTTTTGAATAAAAACTCATTAGACCCAAGCAATACAATGGAATAATGTTTCATTTCAAATAATTTTTTTCAGTTCTTTAGGTAGCAAGTACAATGACCATAATCATGGTTATTACAATAACCATAATCATGGTTATTTTAATAACCATAATCATGCTTATTGTGGTTATTAAGGTTATTACAATAACCATAATCATGGTTATTGTTTAAGCATGTTTGTTGGCCCGTCACATTGCCTCCTCTCTGTCCCCTGAAGGATGTATAGCCAGCTGCAGCTTCTTCTCACTCTACAGCCCACCAGCTAATGAACAGTGAGATGGAAAACTCTCCCTCCCTGGGTGATGCTATGGCTATTCTAGGATGCGTAGCCAAAGTCGGTATAATCGGAGTTAGATTTTAAACCAGTGACCAGAGCTTTAGCTATATGTGCCACCTGGGACAGCACAGAAACGCATCTGAATACACAGCCAGAAAAGAGGAATCAAATGTCATGAACACCATCTCAAGCTTTCAAAGCATAGTTTGAAAAGCTTTAGTAATTTAGCTTAATATCCAGCTGGTACATGAACTACATGAACTGCATAAATCAGCACAATTAGCTGATGATATGAAATCAGACCCCTAATACATTGTGACTGGAAAATACCAACATTATAAAAACTGAAGTAGAAAAACAAATGGCTATTCTAACACTGAAACATTCTCTCCAAAATAAAAAAGGTACCATGTGTAATAATGCCAAAGCCAAATGACTGTTGTATCAATCACATGGATTTAGTACCAACAAATCAGAAAATGTACTCACTCCTGAACCCTAAGTTTTCAAGCAGAAAGTTTCCTTCAAGGGACCTGGCAACGACTGCTTGAAGGGGCTGCATTCTGGGTTTGGAAAAATCGGGGTAGCTTCAACACAATGAATGTTGAGGTACGCACACCCATGAACCCAAACAGTGCCACTGTAGGGTGACAAGGGGCGTGCATCAATTTGGCATAAGTATATGTGTAACTTAACTACTTTTATTTGATTGTTCAATGCATTTTTGTATGCAAGTTGTATGTTGGATCACTGTGGCGAAGAGGTGTCAGGCACTGAACAAGCATTGACGAAAGGTCCCCAATTTCAAACGCAAATTGCACGTGAAAACATAATTTTAATTTGTATTTCAAATAATGCCCATCCCTGTTTGTGGTATAGTATTACTAGCAGCTGGCTAGTGAACTAGCAGATTACATTATCTTACACTCATCTTTCTCATTCTCCTCCTGTTCTTAAACAGACAGAGGATATGTCATGGAATTTAACTGGATTACCACACAGAAATGTCTCTTTATAGCTAAGAAAGCATTTGTTATTTAAGACATAATTGACAGCGCTGACTGTGTCAGAATCTCAGAAGCATAGGGGGTTCTTAAATATTGAGTTTAATTTCCTCTTCCTGAAAGCGGACACACAGTTGCTGATGTAAATGAGAGAAATCTGCATTGTAGGCAGGATGTTACCCATGGCCATGTGTTAATGTAGACGGATGCTTCTTCTCCCCCCTGCAATCTGTGCCCTACTCTCCCTCATTATTCTGCAAGGGGAACCCATGCAGCAATATAGGCTTAGACTGGGGGGCAGGCTGCCTGTGCAGCGGTGATAATGTTATTACGGGGAGACGGGTGGCTGTTAGCCATGGAGCAGGGGGAGAGGCGGAGGAGAGGAACCACGTCACCCTCCAAGGAGACAGGCTTCCAGGGAAGCACACTTACAGTATGTTTGTGCAGCATCTGCATATATAAAAATCAAATATAAAGATCAAGACTTTAAAACAAATTCCATTCATGTTGTTACTTTACTTTTATGGATTCAAACATGGGTCAGGACTGCAACTAGGGCCAGTATTTAACTGATTGAATGGATATAGCATCGCAAGCCCACGGTAATCATCTGTCTGGACTCTGGAGTGGCTGCACAAGAGGAGTATTTTTTCTCAGACTAATTTCCCCCACTAATCCCGTAACTCACAGAGCAACCAGATCAGGCCATCAGGTAGTAGCAGACCACTGAAATTTGGAATCTTGATTCAGGTAATTCACAGACCCCTCCTCCTCAACACCAATAGCATTCCACAGTGCCCCTCTCAGGCAGCGTTTTCACCTGAACAAGCCCTGTAGAAAATCATAATGACAAATGTACGCCTAAAGGCGGGACCCCGCATCATGCCGGGCTTGACTCCTAAAGGCAGGCCAAGCGACCCGGAGAGGTGTTTTTACACCTCCAAGATGACACCCGCCCACGACATCAACAAGCAGGCGGCCAAACTAAACAGCCATCCTGTAAAACCCTTCACTGTGGAGGAGCATGCAGGCGGATAACATCTGTTTTGCAGAGTCTTAAGTGCTTATTGATTTCCAAGCCCAGAGACACCAGTAGAAAGGTCAAGGAAATCATTTTGCAAGGAATGGGAGGGAGGCCGAGTCAAATGGAATCCATGATTGAGCCCAACCCACGGAGGAACCTTCATCTTGTTGACTTAGTATTATGTATTATGGCCAAGGGCACAACCCTTCTGTTGAAAAACTGATAAAAAGACATTTGTGGAGCGAAAGGAAAGACAGTGGATTGGTACTGTATCAGTGTTGCAATAACAGCTGTGCTTAAAAAGGAATTTAGTAGAACACTGAAGAACATTGTGGAATATTCTCTTCATGTAACTTGTGTCCTGGATTCAGTGAGGTGTGGTAAAATCTGACCAAATGCAAGCCAGTTCGCACGTAATCTGGCCTCCCACAGCAAAGGGGAACACTTTCTCTCAGCATTGCAGATAACACCAGGCCTTTGGCTTATGTGTATGAAATAATTTCTTTATTCATTTTCAAAATCTTTAAGTATACCTTTTTAACATTTGTTGCGGGCCACTTAAGTTTCATTGGAGCAATGCAAACTCAAACTGATTTTTTTCAAATGTACATCAGCAGCAAATTGGGATTTTCCTTTTTGCACTGGATGTTAAAGATTTGGACTTTTCCGGATAGACCAAAGCAAAGTGTCTCAGACAAAGAGCAGCCAAACAGCATCATGAACGTGATGCTGCGCTCCACAGGTGGCACCATACTCGCCATGAGCAGGGGGTCCCAAATTGACTGTAAAGATCTTTGAGAAGAGTTGTCAGTAGTTCTCACAATTAACAGCAGAGCAAAGCACTGGTGCCACAAAGAAAACCTGGCAAAAAGAATTATCCCACGCTGACGCATGGCTGGAGAAGCGCCAAGCACAGTCAATAGGATGCTTAATTGGCTGGAGAAGAGAAGTCAACGTACCGCCAGTCTGCTTGCTTGTTTTTGAGGTCGATGGGATAAATAAAAAAACGATCGCAGGCGAATCTCGATAGCTCTTTCGTTTCTCCTCACATCAATTTGAGAACAAGCGGAAGTCTAGCAAGGCAAAAAAAACAAAACATTACAGGAGACAGGAAAAATAGACCGGATAATCACACAAACAGACAACCAATGCTGAAGACATTAGACAAAGGATATCGATGCTTTGTGGTTTCCTGTTAGATTGGATGTTGTGTGGTGGGTTGCCATCTCAAATTTACCACCAAATAGGTAGGTACATCTTTCCCTGGATAGTTTTAAGGATAGTGTTGTATATGTACATTGCATCATGTCCAGGGCAGTGCATTATATACATAGGGCCCTATCTTACACCCGGTGCTAAGCGGCGCTAACCCAAACGCAAGTGGCTTCGCTATCTTACACCCGGCGCAGGGTTCATTATACGTAGCGCCTAGCGCTCACGTTGTTTAAATACCAAGTATTCTTGCAGCCATTGCAAGTGAACTGGGCGTGTTGGTCTTAAGGTGTGGCCAGGATCATTTTTGGCATATTGCTATCTTGAGCCAGCAGAAAGGGCTTGTGCTAAAACCACCACAAACCTGGTCTAAAGTCATGTCGCAGTTGTTATTTTAGCACAACGTGTGTACACCCTCCTGTGTGTTACACACAGGCAGTGGTTAAATTGAGCCGGGGCTGTCCGGGGCTCAGCTCCGGCACATAGGTTCCTATACGTCATCAGCCGGAGCTCAGCCCCGGTACATCTATTTTAATCACTTAATCTATTTTTCACATTTTTTTCTCGGCTTGTATTGTTAAAAGAATTCATCCATTTCATGTTCACAATTAAAATAAATCACAATTCATTTTAGCTGCTGTTTTCCCAATCTTATTATGCTTAAAATGAATGTGCACCATCACTTTTTTCTTCTTTTCTTCCCCGCGCAGTGCGCCATCACTTTGACAGAGTTCTGTAAAGGCGCCCATCAGTTCAGTCAGTTGTCACTTTAACGTTAACGCGCTCATGGCATGGGATAGGGAACCTTCAGATTGTTTTATGAGTGAGTATACCTTGGAGTTCGTCTGATATTCTGATTAAACAATGTTTTCTCTAACAACACTGAGATTTTAGGTACTTGTATTTACTAAATCAGTGAACAGATATCATGAGGTAACGTTAGGTAGCTAGCTAATTTTCAGAATTTCTAGCTAGCTAGCTAACGTTAGTTGCGATCGCTAGCTTGCTTTAATGCTTTGCTATCATTAGCTTGCTAACTACCTAGCTAGACCTAGCTACCTAGACAATTCCCATATGGAAATGTAATATACTGCAGTATATTTTAAATATATTGTGAAGATAATTTTGATATATTTACAATATACTGCAGCATATTCTTTTTCCATAGGGGTTGCCTAACCTGTGATTAACGTAACGTACTTTGTAGTAGTAATAGTGTTGGCCATTTCATTTAATTTTAGTTTGATAAGGTAGCTATCGTTAGCTACCTAGCTAATGTGTCCATATTGGTTCAACTAAAAGGCTAACGTTATTGAGACCTCGTCACTGACACTGACCGTTTTCAAACGTATCATGCCAGGCAAGCTATGCAGCTAACCGCCTAACAAACATGACCGAACAATGTGGCATAGTTTTTATTGTTTTGATTCCATGTCAGACAATAATGTAGAACTTAATTATTTCCAGAATGTCTGCTGACCACTTACCATGTAGACAAATGTCCTTCCACACCACGCTTGGTGCAGTGGTGCGGTGATGGCACGTACATTCACCGCACCCGCCTGGAATGCTGCACTGGTAGCTCAATCCTCTACATCGAGTGAGAGAAATGCTGGATCGACGTGCAGCTGGTGCATGCCGAACCAGCAGTCTGGGTTGTCGAGGTCGGCAAGAGGGCTGGAAACTTCGGCTTGCCGAAGCCAGTGCCAAAGCGCAGCTGTGGGGCTCGCATGGGGAGATCAGCTGGCTTGTGCTCCAAGATGGCATCCGCAAGTGCGCGCCGCTCGCCAACTGGCACCTTGGTGCTGAAGAGTGCCAGGGGCAGCATCTTGCCTGTCAGGTACCAGAGGTGCCACTCCAGCACCTTGATCTCTGATACTGCGATGCCCTCGTCAACATACTTGTACGCGTACAGGTGGTGGTAGAGTGTGAGGTCATTCCATGCGGCATCTATGGCTGTGTCGCAGGTCAGCCACCACGTTGCGTAGATGTGCGTAATAAAGTTGGCAAACGCCCAAATCTTCAGCACCTGCTGCCGCGTGGTGATGGTGCCCTGGGGAAGCAACGTGATGTGCTGCTCCATCAAGGCCAGCTTAAGAGTGTAGAGCAGCTTGGCCATCCATTGCGCCTTGTGCAGCGCTCCCGGCCGTTGGAAGGTCACTGGGGTCTGCGTTGCACCGGCTGCACCCAGATACACAAGACACAGCTGCACGAACTTGCGGTAGTCGCCTCGCTTGTAGTCGAGCACTCCTGCAGCGCACACGGTGAGTTCAGCATGCAACTTGCCCAGGAACGGTGGTTCGGCGTCGCCAGGAATGTAGCAGGACAATGGGCCACTGTACTCATGCGGCACCAGGTTTCAGTTGTCCCGCAGACGCGTGAACAAGGTAACCTCTGGCGAGCGTGACGTCTCCACCTTGAGGTCAGTGAAAATGTGGCTGAGGAGCACCTCGCCGATGTGGTGCGGGCACCTGGACCAGAGCAGTGGTCGACCCAGTGAGAGCTGGATGGCAATGCAGGTGTTTGATGCGGTGTTGTCAAATGCCATGTTGACAACCTGGTCGGCGCAGCACCACTCCTGCAGCAGCTTGCACGTCAGCCGGGCGATGATCGTTCCGCACGCCTCATCAGTCCCCTTCATATATGCCGGCACACCGAGCAGTTTGAGCCGCTCCGCATCTCCGACCACCACTGTCAGATGCTCTTCCAGCTGAGCATCGGCGTCAACTTGCTGTCCCAGTGCAGGGAGCACATGGGAGGTGGTGTCCTCTGCTTGTGGTGTTCCTCACTGATGGCCTCCAGCACTTGGTGGCGCGATCGGTCTGCTGTCGCGTATGATGTGGAGATATTTGCCCAATTGCCACCTGACTCCGCGATCAGGCCACGCGTGAAGGCAGCCTGCTGCATAGGCGTGATCTTCAACCGCGTAGCCAGTGAAACGAGAATCGGCCAGCTGAGGATGTCGGGTGGAATGAAGGCTGTGGTGCCAGTCTTCTTACGCTCGCGGGATGGTGTGTTCTCAGCCGGTGGAGCAGCTGTTTCATCTGCGTCGCTATCCTCATCACTTTCGCTCTCCAACACCGCCATGCTGGACGTTGCAGTCATCTCCTGCTGCTCCTTGGTAAAGCGTGCCTGCCGGGCTGCTGCCCCAGCTTCACGCTCCTGTCGCCGCTTCACCTTGGATTGCAGCTTGGCATCAAACGCGCCAAATGTGGCCACTCTGTCGCCCTTCATGTTGGCCAGGAAAGCAACGTCCTCCAGATCGCGGATCAGCTCCTCGGCGTTTGGAGACCACAGCGGGAATGTGACATCCAGCCTGCGCTCCATTGCATCCACCTGTCGAGCCGTAGCCTCACTGGAGCGCCTGGCCTGCGGAATGCGCCGCAGCTTGTTGTTGGTGTCGACAAGCACCACCATCTTGTCGCACGCGCGCCGATTGCTCACCATTGGGATATTGGCCCTGCCGTAAAATGGCCGCACCTGCTCCAGGTCGACCTTGGCCGCCTCGAACCGCGACAAGGCTCCGTTCAAACCAGGTCGCTTGGCATGCAGTTGCGCGTCGCAGTTGTACAGCATGCACCGCAAGATCTGGCGACCACTTGACAGCTTGGCGCCAGTGATGATGTCATCCACCTTGGTGATGCTGGCGCCCAGAGCAAAGACCAGGCTGCGGCTCCTCGGGCAGGAGCCTAAGGGCGAGGGCCGCATCTTGTGAGAGCTGGATCCTGTAGCGGGCGATGGCGTTGAGGGAATAGAGTGCCTGAAAGTGCAAAGTGGTGTAACCATGAAAAAACACAAAATAATTGATTAAAGAGTTGGTTTCTACAATCAAATGATAAACAAGGATAGTGTTACAAATATACCTTGTCATGCATTAACATTACTAAATTATAATAAGACATAAAACATGCATAGGCCTACAAATATTAACATGGCCTAACTTCGGCAAGAACGAGACGATGGAAACTTGAGTAGCTAGCTACCGTACTACCAGAGTAGCTAGCTGAGCTAATAAATAGACCTAACGTCGGTGAAAATGTTGATTTATAAATTCAACAAGTACAGCGCTACTCTCAATAAACATTAGCACAGTTTAGAGACATCAATATTCTGAATAGAGTACTTACATATTGCATTCACGCACAACGTGTTGGAACACAAGAGAGAGATCTTTAACGTTAGCTCCTCAATGAAGAGACTGAGACAAAACCGGTCAGAACTAGTCAGAGCAGAAAGTCTCCCCCTAGTGTCTAGAGGAGCACACTGTCACGGCTGCCTTCAGTGGGTGCTGTTACCCCCTTTAGCCGTAAAAGCTGATGCGCCGTTGCACCTCTAGATCACCACGTATTGCAAAAATATTTTGCATGTGTTGTAACAACATGAAATGGAAGACTTTTAGCACCCAGACAGATCAATATGCTAGAAATGTGTATTTTGATGCACCCTAACGCGCACCCATGCTAAAACAGGGCCCCCCCACATAACAAATCCCAATTTAACCCCTGCACACAGGGGCGTGCACAAGCATGACTAAAAAACTTTGCTGATAACACCTATATCCAATGGGCCTAATGCGCAAATTGTCATTTACACCTAATGCGTGAGTTGTCATTCAATGGAAAAGTCGCGCACTGCAATAGACGGACATTTGAGTTCTGAAAATGCGCTTCAGATGTCATTGCAATACAGCTGTCTTCATCTAGGCCTACAGCCTGTAAGTAAATAGAATGGTTTTGACTGAAAAAAGTTCAGTCCAGTGAATATTGCATTTATTGTTTTTCAAATAGCCTATGGCTACAGCGGATTCATATTTTTTAAATTACGGTGACAAGGTTTCCATACTCTCAGCTTATTAAAACCGCGCTGATTTCACCTGTTATTCCATAACTGAACAAAATGATTTTAAAGAGAACTAAGCGTCTAATAGGCTCTATGCACAATGTGACGTCAGAAAAGCGGAAAACAGGCTTGTTTACTTCCGGTTAGTGGGCATTTCATTTAAATATAATGTATAAATATAACAGAAACCTGACAGGAAAAAGATTAGCTAATTAAAAAGTAATTAATGACTAGTTATTACAGAATTTGCCTATTTATTTTTAATAAAACATCAAATTCATTAGGACAAATCTGAAAATTACTTTTTCAAAACCTTTTAAATATAAAAAAAAGAGTATAAATAATGAACATTACACAATGGACAATTTCAGGAAGGTTTAACTCCTCCGTAAGTCCTCTTTCCAAGAGATGAACAGCTAAAAAAAATTTGTGCAGCATCGCAAATTAGCGAACTGCCTATGGATGTGACAACACCAAATCGTCGAATGGTAAGCTATCTGTGCTTGGAAGTAACATGCTCAAGGTGTCATTTCCACGGGATAAGTTAAAATAAGTACATTTTCCTTACAGATTATATTTCTTTATATCAAAATATATATTCTGTTTTGTTTCAACATATGTAATGTCGACAAAAATATTTTAAAACGGATTTGTTTTCTTCATCAATGGGAAACACAATGGGGTCTATCTTGGCGATCTTGGCGCTTGGTCTAAGCGCATGGCGTAAAGTCCATTTAGGGCGTGTCCAAGTCCACTTTTGCTATTTTAACGGCGTGTTTTTTGGGCGCTAAGCACGGCGCAACGTCCAAATGGGCTGAACCTAGTCTCTTCATTAATTATAGGTGTGTCTTGGGCGTGACATGCAATAAACCAATCAAAATGTCATATCCCATTCCCTTTAAAAGCCTGCTTTTCCACCTTGGCGGATTGCTTATGATGGCGAAACAGACATGCTTGTGCGTGTTTAGTGCGATCAAGGAATAAGCTATATGGATCAATAGTAGCCCATGATCAATATTATTTGGGCTAACCATTATGAGTTTGCGGTAATTACTGACAGTGCTGTTTACAAAATATATGCGGTTAAATTTCGTTAAAAGCACCTGCAACAGCTGAGAATAAGCGACCAATGGCTTCCGTCTCACCTTAGAAAACGCCAAATTAGCCTGCTTGTTTAACGAATTTCGTTTGATTATGCAATGAACTCGTGTTCAAGCTTCATTCGAAGTTCATTACGCTACCTGCATTCTAATTTTGATTAATAACATAAATAACGTTATTTTGCCTTAATGATGACACTAAATACAATAAATCTGTCAGGTTGGCAACCCATAGGTTCAGCATATTTTCTCTTGTTTTATAATGTCCTGCTTATGGAAATGTGACCAATCTGTTTTACTGGTAGCGTAATGCTTTAAAACGATCCACTTTCCCAGGAAGACCGTGAAAAGTGTGATTTACAGCAGGGGAATCAGACCTGCTCCTGTAAACCGCACATGCAGATAATGGTATTAAAATTAATTGTAAATTAATTGTGTAATGTGCTGCAAATTTCGTTTATAATTAGACGCTTAGTTCTCTTTAAAATCTTTTGTTCATTTATGGAATAACAGGTGAAATCATTGGGGTTTTAATAAGCTGAGGGTATGGAAACCTTGTCACTGTAATTTAAAAAATATGAAGGAAAAAGAATAGCTAACGTTACAATTCAGTTAACATGATGACATTTATCTCCGTTTTTTAACCATAGGCTATCGAAAAAACTTTATGCACAGCGAATCCGCTGTAGCCTAGGCTACTTGAAAAACAATAAAAGCAATATTCACTGGACAAGGTTTTGAACTTTTTTCAGTCACAAATCATTCTATTTACTTACAGGCTGTATTCCTAGATAAACAGAGCTGTATTGTAATGACATCTGAAGCGCATTTTCAAAACTCAAATGTCCATCTATTGCAGTGCGCGACTTTTCCATTGAATGACAATTCACGCATTAGGGGCCCTATCTTACACCCGGCGCAAAGCGGCGCTAACCCAAACGCAAGTGTCTTTGCTATCTTACACCCGGCGCATGGTTCATAATAACGCCTTGCGTTCACGTCGTTTAACTAGCATGTATTCTTGCGCCCATTACAGGTGAACTGGGCGTGTTGGTCTTAAGATGAGGAGTGGCCAGGATTCTTTTTGGCGTATTGCTATCTTGAGCCAGCAGAAAGCGCTTGCGCTAGAACCACCACAAACCTGGTCTAAAGTCATGTCGCAGTTGTTCACATGTTATTTTAACGGCGCATATAAGTGCGTCTACATAGGCGTGTGCACAACGCGCGTACCCTCCTGTCTGTTACACACAGGGGCGCGCACAAGCATGACTAAAATATCTAGATCACAATGTGAAATATTATTATTGTGTAGGCTATATCAAAAATGCATAATAAAAGGTTCCATAGGTCCACATAGTACCTTTCCCTCAGCGAAGGGAAACGATGCCACATTACATTGCTCTCAGCCCACTCCATCAACATCCAGGCGATGTGCCATGGTACGGGACAATGGCTATCCATTAAAAAGGAGCTGATAACACCTATATCAAGCCTAATGCGCGAATTGTCATTTGCACCTAATGGGTGAATTGTCATTCAATGGAAAAGTCGCGCACTGCAATAGATGGACATTTGAGTTTTGAAAATGCGCTTCAGATGTCATTACAATACAGCTCTGTTTATCTAGGAATACAGCCTGTAAGTAAATAGAATGATTTGTGACTGAAAAAAGTTCAAAACCTTGTCCAGTGAATATTGCTTTTATTGTTTTTCAAATAGCCTAGGCTACAGCGGATTCGCTGTGCATAAGGTTTTTTTCGATAGCCTATGGTTAAAAAAACGGAGATAAATGTCACCATGTTAACTGAATTGTAACCTTAGCTATTCTTCCTCCTTCATATTTTTTAAATTATAGTGACAAGGTTTCCATACCCTCAGCTTATTAAAACCCCGCTGATTTCACCTGTTATTCCATAACTGAACAAAATATTTTAAAGAGAACTAAGCGTCTAATTATAAACGAAAACACATTTTTGCAGCACGTTACAATTAATTCACAATTAATTTTAATACCATTATCTGCATGTGCGCTTTACAGGAGCAGGTCTGTTTCCCCTGCTGTAAATCACACTTTTAACTGGGAAAGTGGATTGTTAAAGCATTACGCTACCAGTAAAACAGGTTTGTCACATTTCCATAAGCAGGACATTATAAAACAAGGGAAAATATGCGTGAACCTATGGGTTGCCAACCTGACAGCTTTATTGTATTTATTGTCATCATTAAGGCAAAATAACGTTATTTATTGTATTAATCAAAATTAGAATGCAGGTAATGAACTTCGGATGAAGCTTGAACATGAGTTAATTGCTTCATTGCATAATCAAACGAAATTCGTTAAACAAGCAGGCTAATTTGGCGTTTTCTAAGGTGAGACGGAAGCCATTGGTAGCTTATTCTCAGCTGTTGCAGGTGCCTTTAACGAAATTTAACCGCATATATTTTTTAAAATAACAGCACTGTCGGAAATGACAGGGAACTCATAATGGTTTGTCCGAATAATATTCATCATAGGCTACTAGTGATCCATATAGCCTATTCCTTGATCGCACTAAACACGCACGCGCCTGTCTGTTTTGCTATCATATAAGCAACCCGCCGAGGTGGAAAAGCAGGCTTTTAAAGGGAATGGGATATGACATTTTGATTGGTTTATTGCATGTCACGCCCAAGACACACCTATAATTAATGAAGAGACTAGGTTCAGCCCACTTGCACGCTGCGCCGTGCTTAGCGCCCAAAAAACACGCCGTTAACATAGCAAAAGTGGACTTGGACACGCCCTAAATGGACTTTACACCATGCGCTTAGACCAAGCGCCAAGATCGCCAAGATAGGGCCCTAGGTGTAAATGACAATTCACGCATGGGCTTGATATAGGTGTTATCAGCTCCTTTTTTTCATGAATAGCCATTGTCCCGTACCATGGCACATCGCCTGGATGTTGATGGAGTGGGCTGAGAGCAATGTAATGTGGCATCGTTTCCCTTCGCTGAGGGAAAGGTATGTGGACCTATGGAACCTTTCATTATTATGCATTTTTGATATAGCCTACACAATAATAATATTTCACATTGTGATCTAGATATTTTAGTCATGCTTGTGCGCGCCCCTGTGTGTAACAGACAGGAGGGTACGCACGTTGTGCACACGCCTATGTAGACGCACTTATATGCGCCGTTAAAATAACATGTAAACAATGTGGTGGTTCTAGCGCAAGTGCTTTCTGCTGGCTCAAGATAGCAATACGCCAAAAAGAATCCTGGCCACTCCTCATCTTAAGACCAACACGCCCAGTTCACTTGTAATGGGCACAAGAATACATGGTAGTTAAACAACGTAAGCGTTAGGCGTTATAATGAACCTAGCGCCGGGTGTAAGATAGCAAAGACACTTGCGTTTGGGTTAGCGCCGCTTTGCGCCGGGTGTAAGATAGGGCCCAATGTCAGACCGGCTGTTCATGATGACGATTCTTTTGAATAAAGTCCAGTTGTGATTTAGCCAGACATTTGTCAAGTTATAGGCTAGAAATCACTTTTATAGCCAATATCAGCTGAATATTGGCTGATTTAACTCGTTGAACCCATGATATAAATGTCTGAATGTTTGCATTGCAATGACCACAGAGATAACTGATGTACCGATTTAACTCAACCATTTCTAAATCATAACTCACCTTATGGACATGTTGCTTATAATTGGCCTGGTGCCGAAAAGCGGACGTTCCAGAAATTGGACCTATTGCTCCGCCTACCCTCTTTGGCTAAAGCATGATTTGGCGTAGGCTAAGCCATAGGCTATATGTGAATTGACCAACAATGGTTTTAGCTGCGTTTGATAGTGACAATAATGTATATAAATTTGAGTCTTACAAGAAATATTTTAGGGTCATTTTTTGCTCCGGCCCTTGTGCTTTCTGGGGCAAAATAGATTTACTTGGGGGCATTTTTGTCCGGCTTTGCCCCGTAGTAGGCTATATTTCTGATGCTGGGCTAATGACTAACGTTAATTGATAAATTGCCTATCATAATTGTTTACTTTGGCATTATTGTTATTCAAACCGATCTTGCCATTAAAGTATAGCTAACGATGATATTTCGTTTGCAGCATTTTTGCATATTCTCTCATTATGAAATTAACACGAAGCTTTTTAAATGAAAGGGTAGAGAGGTCCCTCATTGTCGCAACTCTAGAAGGTTCCGGGTCTCATGTCTGCCTACAACGTGAGCCTACATGATTTAAAAAAAAATAATATTAACATAAATTATTTTAAATGGTGTATGCTAAATGAACGACATGAAACGATTTGTTAAACTAATTTAGCATACACTTTTCCAAAACTTTTTGTATTTTATTTTTTTCCAACACTTTTCCAGGACTGCAATTTTCAAATTCCATGACTTTTCCAGGTTTTTAATGACCATACGAACCCTGACACATATGTAGGCCTATTACACGGCAGCTTTTTGAGCGCTAATTCACCCACTCTCGCACGTAACGGGTGTGCTTCACATCTATGACACAGATGTCCTTGTTCACTAATCACTCAGCTAGCCAACAACAACATAAATTATTAAATTATTATTAGGGCTGCCAACTTTCAGAGGCTATAGAGTGACGGTTGTCCCCAACGAAGCGGTGCGAGTTCGGGAAGAAAGTCGCTCATTTTAGGTGCACTTGCAACCACTTATCTCGCATCAAGCTGAGCTGTAGAGCGGGACAACATGTGTAAGAAAACGGAAACCGCAGATATACGGGATTCGGGGTTTTCTTCCCAATGAGGAGTTTTTTTTTTTAACCTAATTTGCTTTTTGGGGGTTCAGGCCTGATTTTTGCCCAATTTTCCTTCTGGTTCTCTGTAGGCTAAAGTGTCTTTGCAATAGTTATCTGTAAAAAGCGCTATGTAAATAAAATTGAATGATTCTTTCTTGTAGCTACAAAATTTAATTGCAATGCGTGAGAACCTGGTGTGGAGCCCTGAGCAGTCCTTGAAGTGGGCTGCTCACTTTTACATTTTTCTGCGTCCAGTTGGGAGTCTTGCGACTGTCCTTGCTGGGATTTTATTGTGCGTCTCTTTATTTATGATGAATGGTAGGCTATACTCATGCACTTACTCTAAAATTCCCAGACTTTATGGGATTCATGGAATTTCTGTGACTTCTCACAGTCAGAATTGCCAGACTGCATTGATAAATAGCACATGAAATAACTTTGAGGTGCAAGTGTTAGAATGAATGGCTTTTTAAAAAATAAAACGACGTTAAAATAATGCATACCATAGCGTGCGTTTGAATACATTTAACATAAGTATTAACATTATTTGTACATTTCGGTGAGAAAGTAGCCTACGTTGAATATTTTTACTTTAAATGTTGTAGCTTAGCCTACGGTTTTACAGAGTATAGCCTAGACCATAAAAATTTAAACATTTAAAAAAGTGAGAACACCCGTTATACCAATTCAAACACTGTTGCATGATAATGTGCGAAATGGCCGAACTGCATGAGACTCCCTCAAGGTGAGCGTTGGCAGCCCCAAATCAATGGCAACCTTCTCTTCATTATTTCAGAAATGTAGCCAGACAAACGGAGTTACATTTCTGTTATTACGGGAAAAAAACTGACAGCTAGGCTACGCATCTAGGCTACATTTTAAGCAGACTATTGTTAGCCTTATTTGTCAACTAAGGTTAATTCAAATGTTCATTTCAAACAAGCGATATTTCTAAAAAAAAAAACTTTAGTGGAGGATGCAAGAACTTCAGAACTTTGGAACATTTTAATAACGTTATTTGCAACGGCCAACATTAACGTTACACCCTCCTCTCAAATCGTGTGGCTTCTCATTCTTCTTCATTGACCGATAAGCAGTGGGCCCTAACGCAGATCTCAGACATAGACCTGTTTTTACTAGACTTTTGGAAAAAGCAAGACAAACAGCACAAAGAATCTAAGGTTTTAATTGACTTAGTATCAAGCTGGTAACGGCTTAGCTAACTAACGTTAATGTTATCGGTTAGCCTATAGCGGCTACTTAGGTAACGTTATAGACAGCTAATGTTAAAACGCATTTACCTTCGTAATCGCACAGGTATGACGACACATATAATTTAAAGCCTTTTTCTAATTTACTTTTCGTTGTAGATCGGGTTAATCGGTGAACATCGTTTATTGTTAATGTGGGGAGTTCAAGTAAACAGCGAGTGAAAACCGGTGCCTCTCCCATTTCTCTTCTGATTTGCTATCTTCCGCCTCGACCGGAAGTAAGCTGGCCTGTTTACAGACGTTTACTCAAATCTATGACCAGAAAAAGAAGGACTGGACAATGACGACATCACAATGCGGAAGTTCAGCGTTCTTTCTAACAATGGGACCAGCAGCCTAGTGAACTTTAGTCCCAAAAGTTATCATCGCCATTATCATTATCATCGATCGTGTAACAGATTTCCCGAATGTCTGTCCCAGAATGTAAACAGGTCGGGGATTATTCACGGTAAAAAAAAATTAATGACAACGTTAGCTAGGTAGCTATTTCCAAAAGTTAGCACAATTGTGATAGCTAAGGTTAGCTAGCCTATAAATATTCAATATAATATTGCAAATCAACTGTCAATTTCGAACAGTTTATACAAACAGCAAATTCATATGAATAGAACGCTATTGCAAGCTAACAGATGGCTACAATGACATCAACGTTCGCTTACAACAAAATAGCCATATGTAAAATTCATGTTTGAATTGCATAATCAAACAAAATTTGTTAAACAAGCAGGCTAATTTGGCGTGAGACAGAAGCCATAGGTAGCTTCCCAGCTAACAAAATTATGTCCCCAGGACGTCCCCTGAATGTCTCGAAATGTCATCAGGACGTCGCCTTGACGTTTTTTTATAGGGTTTTCTAAACATTACCTGGACGTCAGAGAACGTTCCCGGGACGTTCTAGCAACCTCCCCCAGACATTCATTACATTACGTTATATTGTAACCAGTTACAGACGTTGCAGGAACGTCCCTGAATGTGACATGAATGTTATGAGCACAAAGTCATATCATAACCGGATAGGGATGTTGCTTGAACGTCCCCGAAAAATTCTAATTAAATGTCATATTGTAAACTAACAGTCACCTTCCTAGGACTTTAGTAATGTTTTTAGGACATCCCTAGGGAACGCCACATCATTACTTTGAGGAGACTAAAATGGGACATCCCTGAGATGTCTACTGTTTGCTGGGTTATTCTCAGCTGTTGTAAAATCCAGGGGTCAGAAAGTAAAAGTCCTGCCATGTGTTTCTTCCACCCATGAACTCAGCCAGCTGATTTCACTAATTAGTTCTACCTCCTGACTGAAGACTGTGCTAATTAGGAAATGCAGGTGATTGGAACAAAATCCTGGGGAGGACTTTTACTTTCTGAACCTGGATTTTACACCCCTGCAAATAATATTGATCATACTATTGATCCATGTAGCCTATTACTTGATCGCACTAAACACACATGAGCATGTCTGTTTGGCCATCATATAAGCAATCCGCCAAGGTGGAAAAGCAGGCTTTTAAAGGGAATGGGATATGACATTTTGATTGGTTTATTGCATGTCATGCCGAAGACACACCTATAATTAATGAAGAGACTAGGTTCAGCTCATTTGCACGTTGGGCCGTGCTTAGCGCTCAAAAAACACGCCGTCAAACCAAGGGGCCAAGACTGGGCTTTCGTTCTGAAGCTCACTTCCTGGTTGGCCTGGGAGCGGCAATTGTGCCATTGCTCACTAGCGCCACTGCGATTGGCTCCAGTATAGGTCATTCACCATGTACAGTTGTGTTAAAAAAATAGCAGTACAACATCAGTAACCTGATGAACCACTGTTATTAGTAGTAGTAATATTTCTGCATGGCAAATAATTTACTTGTAGATGTAGTAGTGTAATAGAAAAACAACAGACCCAACTGTCATGACATGCACGCTGCTTGTTCTGAGTAATTGACTCATTCATTGAAAGTGTTCAAAATAATAGCAGTGTGGGGTTTAATTAGAGAATTCATTCATTCTGTGAAAAAACAGGTGTCATTAATTGTCCTTTATTAAGGTGTAAATCTCGCACAGCTAGACCAATGAGGGAATAGCTCGGAGCGAAGGTTTAAGCGTGATGTTTTCCCGCTGTTGCTGTGGGAAAAGTAATATCACCGTTCATTTATCTGACTCCAATTAGAATTGACGCTTGATTGCGAGTGGAATTCTGTTATTTTGAAACTATCTATACCGGGGACGCTGATAGCCCCGGATACGGGGTGCAGACTGACACACTGAAGCGGACTGACAAGCTCAGAGACCGTAGCCACATAGAAACTCAGCGGGTTTCGAATATGTCACCATCACAGGTGCTCAGAGGTTCGGACCATAGAATCTACTAGGTAAAAGAGAAACTCAGAGGGTTTGGAACATGTCACCATCACAGGTGCTCAGAGGTTTTTGACCATAGAATCCACCATATACTAGGAAAAGAGAAACTCAGAGGTTTGGAACATGTCACCATCACAGGTACTCAGAGGTATTGAACATAGAATCCACCATATACTAAGAAAGTGAAAACTCCGAGGTTTTTAACATGTCACCATCACAGGTGCTCAGATGTATTGAACATAGAATCTGCCTAGTACTGGCTAAGGCCTAGCAGAGCCATCACATTACCACAAACAAGATTAGTCAGTGTGAAACCCGGTAATAGAGACACAATTCACGGAGACCACGCAAATCAGGTCTATAAATAGAATAATTTATTAATGACAATAATCACTGGTTAAGACTGTGAGAGCAAATATGAACACATTCAATACCTATAGCTAAACACAGGATAACATGCTGCTAAGACAAAGAAACATGAACAGGTTCACCAACAAAGTATAACCAAATGATTCCGTACAGTGTGACTATGGTACCAGGAGACCTGTTAGGCAGATACTCCTATACGGGTATAACTATACTGCCACTACAGCACCAGGCGATCTGTTAAGCAGATACACCCATAGTGAAGGAACTATGGTGCCACTACAGCACCAGACGATCTGTTAAGCAGATACACACATAGTGAAGGAACTATGGTGCCACTACAGCACCAGGCGATCTGTTAAGCAGATACACCCATAGTGAAGGAACTATGGTGCCTGTTACGAACCCCCCTCTTTGATGGCTCGTCTAGGGGTAGAAAGGGGGAAAACGTAACAAGCCGTGACTGCTTGTTATGCTGGGCAATGGCGATATTGAGTATAAAACAGAACTACAAGGACAAGGAGGGTAAAAAGACCAAAAGTAACAAAAGGTTTATTTCCAAATAATAATAATAATCATCACCTCAACACGAGGGAAACACATAGGGAGACCAAAGGGTACCAAAACAATGAAATCAACAAAACACCCCAGCTAATTCTAAGACCCTGGCACTTCCTAGTCCCCTAACCTAAATACACAAATATCCTATTCCTGGCTGGCTGTCCCACCTAAACTAAACCAAAAATTACATGAGGCGGCACCCGCCTGGGGAAACTAGCCTGGTGGATCTATACAAAGTCCAAACTGCGTGTTGCGCGGTGTAAGCCCGTGGGCATCTTACCTACATACCTCGCCCTCCCCTGAGGCATTAACGATCGGGAGGATGACGAACGAACACAGTACTCTTGGACAACAAAGACAAAAGCTAGAACTGTGTGGACACAAAACAGTCGTCACACACAAGACAGTACAACAGAAACAAAACACCGGTGGTGAGCGCAATCTCTTCTCTATACAGAGGGAGCGAAAAGTTTAAATAAACGCGGACGACCCTCTGATTGGACGCTGGACAAACAGGCAGACGAACACCATTGGTCGACGGACAACACGGAGAAGCCGAAGCAATGCCTGGGAGAGAGACAGAAAGAGAGAGAGACAGAAAGAGAGACAGAGAAAAACCAACCTGCAACAATACAGACGCGATCTGACCGCGTCCGTAACACTTCCACCCCTAAAGAGCAAACCTGTAGGGTTTGTGAAACCCAAAAAGGAAAACATTATTCAAACAAAAAAAAAAATCACTATTTTTATATAGATATATCTTATTATATCTTTATTATTAATAATAATAAACTACGCGCGAGAAAGCGCGTCGGCCAACACGTTCTCAGAACCCTTCTTGTGCTTGATCACTAAATTATAACCTTGTACCACTAGAGCCCACCGCATGAGGCGATGGTTGTGGTTATACATTCGATGCAAAAAAACTAAAGGATTGTGATCTGTATACACTACAACAGGGAGAACGCTAGAACCAACATAAACTTCAAAAAACTGTAGGGCGAGCAACAAAGCAAGGGTCTCCTGTTCTATGGTGGAGTACCGTGACTGACAGTCATTAAACTTGGGAATAATAGCAGACCGGGTGGTCAATACCCTCTGCATCTTCTTGCAATAAGACAGCACCAGCACCAACCATACTTGCGTCTACCTCCAGTTTAAATGGTTTGCTGAAATCTGGGGCAGCGAGAACAGGAGAACTACAAAGCAGCGCTTTGACGACTTCAAACGCACTCTGACACTCAGCTGACCACTCAAAAAGGACAGACGGGCTGAGCAAACTAGTCAGAGGTGCAACCACCGTGGAAAAGTTTCTACAGAAACTGCGATAATACCCAGCCATACCTAAAAACCTACGCAGTTCACGTCGGGTAGTGGGCGGAGAATACGCTGCAATAGCTGAGACTTTGGCAGTAAGGGTACGGACCTCACCTCGCCCCACCTGCTTACCGAGATACGTAACCGTAGCTTTCCCAAACTCGCACTTGGCGAGGTTCAAGGTCAATGAAGCCTTGGCTAGACACTCAAACACGGTTCTTAAAGAATGTAGATGGTCAGACCAGGTTTCGGAATGAACAACCAAATCGTCCAAATAAGCAGAACAATTAGGAACTTCGGCCAATACAATGTTTACCAGACGCTGGAACGTTGCAGGGGCATTACGCATTCCGAACGCCATCACGGAGTACTGTAGGAAACTGTCAGGGGTGACAAACGCAGAAATGTCCGAAGCACGAGGAGTTAGTGGAACTTGCCAGTACCCTTTAAGCAAGTCTAGCTTACTGACAAATTTAGCTGAACCAATAGTGTCAATGCAGTCGTCTATTCGGGGCAAAGGAAAGCAGTCTGGTACCGTGACAGCATTCACTTTCCTATAATCAGTACAGAACCTAACTGTACCATCGGGCTTAGGGATCAAAATACAGGGAGAACTCCACGGACTGGAGCTGGGCATCGCCAGGTTATTCTCCAGTAGATAAGCCACCTCTTTTTTCATGACTGACCTTTTGGTCATGTTGACGCGGTACGCATGCTGCTTAATTGGGGCAGCAACGCCAACATCCACGTCATGCGCGAGGACAGTAGTGCGACTGGGGACATCACTAAACAAACAAGGAAAATCATTAATCAAAATAATAATATCGGCTGTTTGTTCATCATTCAAATGCTCTAGGTGAGACGGGAGAGACAACAGCATCTCGGCGTTGCACAACCGCGCGCACTGTTGGGGCGCATTACGCAGCACTAAGCCATCCTCATCAACATCATTAACTATGTTAAAATCAGGTACCAACGCAGCAACAATCACCGAAGACATAGCGGGCCCTGCCATCTTATCGGTGGAGTGCACAGGTGGAACATCCCTGATATGATAACGTTTCAACATGTTAATATGACAGACTCGAGACGCGCGTTTCCTATCGGGAGTCTGTACCACATAGTCAGTGTCACTTAACTTTTTCTCTATCAAGTAAGGACCTGAAAATCGGGCAGAGAGAGAGGATCCGGGAATGGGCAACAGAACCAAGACTTGATCACCCGGCTGTAAGGAGCGATGAACAGCCTTTTTATCAAAACGACGCTTCATTTTCCTTTGCATGGAAGAGAGCGCACCTTAGGCTAGCGCGCATGCCTCATGCAACCGTTCTCTGAACTGACTAACATATTCCAACACACTCTTGGGGCCAGAGTCAGTCGACATAATTTGATCTTTCAGAACCTTTAAGGGACCACGGACTGTGTGTCCGAACACTAATTCAGCAGGGCTGAAACCAAGCGACTCTTGTACCGTTTCACGGATAGCAAACAGAACTAACGGTACACCCTCGTCCCAGTCTTTCTCCGTGTCCATGCAGTATTTACGCAGCATGGACTTCAGGGTCTGGTGCCACCTTTCCAAAGCACCCTGGCTTTCGGGATGATAGGCACTGGAAATCTTGTGAGAGACAGCGAGAGACTGTAACACCCTCTCAAACAACTGCGAGAGAAAGTTAGTTCCTTGGTCCGTTTGGACTACTTTTGGAAAGCCAAAAGTGGAGAAATACTTAATTAACACTTTGATCACTGCCTTCACAGTAATTTTTCGCATGGGAATTGCCTCTGGGTATCTAGTAGCAGTACACATGATGGTTACTAAATACTGATTACCAGACTTGGTCTTAGGTAGCGGGCCAACACAATCAATGATCACTCGCTCGAACAGCTCTCTCATAACAGGGATGGGGTGGAGAGGCGCCGGCTGAATGACCTGGTTTGGTTTCCCGGTTATTTGGCAAGTATGACAAGTACGGCAGTACTGTGCTACATCGGATTTCATACCAGGTCAAAATAAATGATGGAGTACGCGATCATAGGTTTTAGTAACCCCTAAGTGCCCAGACCACGGGACATCATGGGCCAGGGACAACACTTGGTTACGAAATGCTCTAGGAACCACAATCTGAAATACAGTGCTCCACTCTGTACCAGCACGGGGATTCCACTTCCGCATTAAGAGTCCATTCTCGAGAAAGTAACCTACCTTTTTAGTTTTTGCGTCTTCTGGACTACTAGCGGTAGCAACACAGTTCGCTAAGGTAAAATCCTTAATTTGTGCAGCGATGAACTTTGCACGGGTAACTGGTAATATCATCTCACCAGTATCGGGTACTTCCTGGTGTACGGCACTCTCGGTGTCGGAACCCACAAGAGGCACAGGAGGGGAAACCTGAACACTCTCACTGGAGAATAACGGGGCGAGCACCGTGTCAGCTAAGCCAATAACGTCACGCCACCGACGCGACTGAGCACGCGTCACCACACACGGAGGGAAAACCTCATCATCAGTGCAAGAGTTTGCGTCAGGAGTATTCAATACTTCCAACACAGGCAACACTCGGCCTCCTGCTATATCATTTCCCAACAACATAGACACCCCCTGAACGGGGAGCTGCGGCTGCACGCCTACTCTGAAACATCCACTAACCAAATCAGAGACCAAGTGAACTTGGTGTAGGGGCACCGGCGCACAACCCATGTCAATGCCCTGCAGTAACACATTCAAACCACAATACGACTGCTCAGACCAGGGCGACACATCCCAGAGAATTAGTGACTGCGCAGCACCCGTGTCTCGTAATATCTGAATTGGTTTCTGATCCTTTGAGTCACTGGTGAACGAAACTAATCCCTGAAATATGAACGGCTGATAGGTGGAATCAGGAGGGACAGTAACACAGCTGGAATCAGAACCGTTCTTCACTGAACTCTTAGTAGGCCTAACTGTCTTAATTAAGCCAACGCTTTTTGTGGTCAGAGGCGCTGCTTTCTTATTTTTCAAAGTGAGACAGTCAGCAATAACATGTCCTACTCTGTGGCAATAATAACACTCCCGCACCTCCTTCTCCTTCGAGTTTCGAATCACCCCTGGACTCCGATTTGGTTGGGAATTAGGATGACTCTCTGCACTCCTATTCTCATTTCGAGGTGTGGAAAACACCGTTTTGTGAGTCAACACAAACTCATCCGCAAGCACCGCGGGCAGGGAGAGAGACAATACTTTCTGCTCATTGATATAAACTACCATACGTTCTGGAAGACTGTTCTTAAATTCCTCCACCAAGATTAGCTCACGAAGGGAATCATGGTCCGTCGCCTTAGTCGCTGAGCACCACCGGTCAAAGAGAGTCTCTTTTTCTCGAGCAAACTCAACATAGGTTTTATTAGTGGACTTCTTGTGATGCCTGAACTTCTGTCTATAGGCTTCAGGCACCAGCTCATATGCACGCAACACAGCATTCTTAACGCAGTCGTATTTCAGACTATCCTCAAGCGATAAGGCAGATACAACCTCCTGAGCTTTACCGAACAGTTTGCACTGGAACAGTAGCGGCCACATCTCCTTCGGCCACTTTAGGGTTATGGCAATACGCTCAAACACACTAAAGTACGAGTCAACTTCTGACTCTCTAAATGGGAGAACTAACGAAATGTTCTTGCGAACATCAAACCTGTCTGAGGAGCCAGTGACGTAGGCGATACAGGGGCAGAGGACACGCCATTCGATGGCCGCTGGACATGAGCCAAGGCTATCTTCTCCTCCTTCTCAAGTCGCCGAATCTGAACCTCAGCCTCAAGTTCCATTTTTCTTATTTCCAGCCGGAGATTACACTCCCTATCAGCCTCAGCCTGTTTGCTCTGTGCCTCTAGCTGCAGGCGGGCCAGGCGTACTTTAAGACGCACATTAGCACCCGTTACAGAGCGAGAGGGCGAGTGAGAGGGCGTAGACAAAGATGACATTGGCTCAAAACGTGGCAAGGTGGCTGGCGGCGTAGCCTTCACATCAGACACATCTGCGTCAGCATCAGGCTCCCCCACCACCTTGTCGTCCGTCCGTGAGGACGGAAAAGGTTGCGGACTAGAACTAGCTGGCTCAGCAACACCCTCACCAAGCACCCGCTGTCCCACCAAACCGGCCAACACTACCTGCTTAATCTCTGCCTTCACCCAGCTCCGCGATACAGAGATTTCGTAGTGATCCGCAATACTACACAGGTCCACCTTGCGACACTGGTCCAATACGTCGACCGACGGAGCCTCTAGAAACAACTGCACCAGAGAAGCAGCCATAATCAAAGCAAACTAAGCACACACAACTACGCAACACCGAACAAAGCACAACAACCCATGCAAACACGAACGTATGAGAATCATATCCCGGACGAGCGCCCACTCATGTTACGAACCCCCCTCTTTGATGGCTCGTCTAGGGGTAGAAAGGGGGAAAACGTAACATGCCGTGACTGCTTGTTATGCTGGGCAATGGCGATATTGAGTATAAAACAGAACTACAAGGACAAGGAGGGTAAAAAGACCAAAAGTAACAAAAAGGTTTATTTCCAAATAATAATAATAATCATCACCTCAACACGAGGGAAACACATAGGGAGACCAAAGGGGAGGACGCCATAACAAACGGGTACCAAAACAATGAAATCAACAAAACACCCCAGCTAATTCTAAGACCCTGGCACTTCCTAGTCCCCTAACCTAAATACGCAAATATCCTATTCCTGGCTGGCTGCCCCACCTAAACTAAACCAAAAATTACATGAGGCGGCACCCGCCTGGGGAAACTAGCCTGGTGGATCTATACAAAGTCCAAACTGCGTGTTGCGCGGTGTAAGCCCGTGGGCATCTTACCTATATACCTCGCCCTCCCCTGAGGCATTAACGATCGGGAGGATGACGAACGAACACAGTACTCTTGGACAACAAAGACAAAAGCTAGAACTGTGTGGACACAAAACAGTCGTCACACACAAGACAGTACAACAGAAACAAAACACCGGTGGTGAGCGCAATCTCTTCTCTATACAGAGGGAGCGAAAAGTTTAAATAAACGCGGACGACCCTCTGATTGGACGCTGGACAAACAGGCAGACGAACACCATTAGTCGACGGACAACACGGAGAAGCCGAAGCAATGCCTGGGAGAGAGACAGAAAGAGAGACAGAGAGAAAAACCAACCTGCAACAATACAGACGCGATCTGACTATCGCGTCCGTAACAGTGCCACTACAGCACCAGGTGATCTGTTAAGCAGATACACCCATAGTGAAGGAACTATGGTGCCACTACAGCACCAGGCGATCTGTTAAGCAGATACACCCATAGTGCAGGAACTATGGTGCCACTACAGCACCAGGCGATTTGTTAAGCAGATACACCCCGAATGTCCCTTTGGACTTCCCTTAAATGCAATCCCGGGCAGGCTGTCCACATTCCACAATTCCCTTTGTTTGTCCAAATAAGGTCTGGCCAGGAAGAGGGCTGTAAAATCTCACCACCGAGAGACCCCCTTCTCCTCCAGGAAGAGAAACTGCAGTCTACTCCCCCCCGATCTAGTGATAGCAATAAGATACTTTGTACGACGGCGCGTGATCTTATGATTTTACCTGTCATTTATCTAGATACCAGATGAGGTCCAGGTGATGGCCACTCTGTGATCCAGATACTTATGTGGACAAGCGCATCCCTGATAACCTACAATCGCCCTTCCAAACACATTCTTTATTCCTTCCCATGTATTTTGCCCCCTCTTATACTTTTACATACCCCACATTTCAATTGGTATTAATCCCAATCCACCACATTTATCATATTATCCAGTTATTCACATGTACATACATAAGATGCTTTATACATACAGCGTTGTTTCAGTCCAGAATATTTTACAAGAACCTAGGCCTTTTACAGCCTGTGAACAGCCCTGGGCTCCCGGCATCATTAGGAGTAAAAGGGTCACAAGGCTGTCCAATGTGCTGAAGAGTGCCTTTTTCAACCTCTAATGTCCATTCATTCCAGCTGTCGTTTACGACTTTGTGCTTTTTGTGGGCCATAGTTGTAGCGCAGTGGAGTTGGAAGTCCCATGTGAAGAGGCAAAGATAAACGTGGTGGGTAGAACAGTAGATTCTTAGGCCACCTGGAGAATTGTTTTATTGCACCCTCAAGGAAGTCGCCACTAGCTCAGTAACCCAGGGTTTATGACTGACAATCCAGAGGATCAATAATTTTCAGTCTTACAAAGGAAGAAGGGAAGCAAATGTTTCACATATTGTTATAAAATATATTTCCGTTTATTTGCTAAGTAAAATGGGCCGTTCCAAACATTGTTCGGAGGAACAACGTAATTTCATTAGAAAGTTGATTGGAGAGGGGAAAACGTATAAAGAAGTGCAGCAAATTATAGAATGCGCAGCTAAAATGATCTCAAATGCTTTAAAATGGCAACAAAAACCCAAAACACGCGGAAGAAAATGAGCAACTACTGTTAAAACAGATCGGAGAATAGTCAGAATGGCAAAGATTCAGCCAGTCATCACCTCCAGAAGATCAAAGATGATCTAAAATTACCTGGAAGTGCTGTTACAGTCAGAAGACGTTTGATCGAAGCTAAGCTATCAGCAAGAAGCCCCCGTAAAGCACCATTGTTGAAAAAACGGCATGTGCAGAATCGGTTAAAATTTGCCAAGGAACACATCGATTGGCCCAAAGAGAAATGGTGTAAGAGATTATGTTGCCGTATGCCGGAGAGGAAATGCCCCTGAAATGGGTGTTTCAACAAGACAATGACCCCAAACACACGAGTAAGCAAGCAACATCTTGGTTCCAGACAAAAAGGATTGAGGTAATGGAGTGGCCAGCTCAATCCCCCGACCTCAACCCCATTGAAAACTTGTGGGGTGACATTAAAAATGCAGTTTCTGAAGCAAAACCCAAAAATTCACAGGAACTGTGGAATGTAGTTCGTTCATCCTGGGCTGAAATACCTGTTTCTAGGTGCCAGAAGTTGGTTGACTCGATGCAACGCAGATGCGCAGCAGTTATCAAAAACAATGGTTATGCAACTAAATATTAGTTCAGTAATTTAAAGTGAAGTTAAATCTTGAAAGATTTCTTCAGTTTATACAGTAAGTGTTTGAGTTTGAAGAGAAAAATGTCGACTAATTTTTTGAACAGATTAATATTCCTTTTCTCTGCTTCCTATAAAAGAATAATGCAGACTTGCTACAATTTGTTAATGCTTTGATTTGGAATTGAATGTGTAATGTTTCCACTACATTTGAAATATGGAACTAAAAGCTATTTAAAAATATTTGCACTTTATTCACTTTTTTTAACACACTGCTATTTATTTGAACACAACTGTAAGTCAATGGCAGCAATGTGGTCAAAATACTCAGTAAATAAATTGTCGAACAAAAAAATGTAATTGCAATAGGTGCCTTTCCTTCAGCTAATGCCTCTCTGCATGTGCTGATTTTTTTAAATATTGTGTCGTTTGGACAGGGTATTAACATTTGTTCAGGACCAATCAGAGGGACAGGTTGAGTCCTCTTCGGCTCCACGGAGCAGACGCAGTTTATACAAACTGCCGGCGAAAAAAGTTTTTATACAGTCTATGCATCAAACTAGCAAAAGTGGACTTGGACATGCCCGAAATGCACTTTACGCCATATGTTTAGACAAAGCGCTAAGATCGGCAAGATAGAGCCCATAGTTTTCCACAAGCAGAAGACACGGAAAACATAACAGCTACTGTATTTGCAAAGAAAACACTAGCCATTGTTAACAAAAAAATCCATTCCTGTACAGGGGACAGTGATAGCTGGAGAATATAAAATACTTTTTCATTACAAGGAAAGTAAAGAAAGGTCTTGATTTATTTTTGCATTCAGTTGTTTTTGTAAGAAGAACAGCAGAGAAGCCAGAATCCTGCCTGTGCCAGTGCTGACTGTGGCCCAGCTTACCGCATTATGACACATAAATCACTCTTGGTTGAATGACTACAGCCCAATGCACCAGTTTCATTTAGGTGGCCAGTGCTGTAATCTGATTGAATGTCATTCAATTGCAAGTTTGGTTTCTTCCGAAAAATAATGACGGCCCATATGCACAGATATGGCCAACGTGTGTGTGTCAACAAATGGATGTCCATCAAATTCTGAAGTTTGTTTACAGTGCATTACATTTCAACTTTTTTGATCAACCAGAGAGCAGAGTTGAACTCTGAACCACAGTTTTTTGTCAATTGTATTGGTCTACACCAGTGGTTCTCAACTGGGGACCCACAGTGTATGCTGGTTTTTGTCAAAGCTAAACTCTTGATCAAATAAGGTTGGTGAAAATGTGTTTTAAGTTCTACCATAATTGTGTGATTAAAAACGTATTTAAACACAATGAAGGTTTGGCTTGTTGACATTTTCTGCCAGTAAATTTGTTAATTTTAAACAGATGGTTTCAGGTTTCCACACTCTCAGTAAATAGGACCAATATTGAATCAATTAAAAATGGAACCACTTTCAAATGGAATTATTTGCCATATTGGGATGGCAGGTATGCCATCCGCCAAGTTACGGCTTGGTGGGGCATGCCCCATACCTATACAACACCGAGGGTTTGGCACTTTTCAGGGTTTCCTACAGAAATAACCACAATGACCACAGACTCTCAGCCCTTAAAAACATTAACTTCTCTATGTTCTGACCTCATGTAACCACACAGCATTCAGATCTTCACAAATCCACACAATAAAGCCCCAAACATGGGTTATTTTGTGGGTTTTCTCCTTCTGCTTCTTCTTCTTCTTCTTCTTATTCTTCTTCCAATTTTTCCTGCCTACCCAGAGACCTTCACTATCTGCCTGCCTCCATACCCTCAAATAATAATTCTCCCCATTGGATAACAACATTGCATACCTGCTCTCCCAAGCTTATCGCCCAATAAAAATGCTTCAAACTAATCTACACACATCACAGAATCACAGACAAAACTGCTATATGGCTTTGTGTATTTCACGAAGCTACTGTGGCCTACTGGTTACAGATGCTGCCTCTCACACAGAGGATTGGGGGCCCAACAGGACACAAATTTATTTTCGACAAAAACAATGTGCAACTGTTAAATACTTTTTATTTATTACTTACTGTTATTATTTTCACATTAAAAATGACAAATTTAACTGTTCACTTGTAGCCTGTTATTTAAACAATTCAGTCACTGGACATGGCAGTAATGCAATAGGCTAACATTATGGGAACAGGTATCCCATGGCCATTTGTCAAGCAAAGAAAAAAGTTTCAATGCAGAATATCATCTGGTTAACATTGCGTTGTTGCACTAATGTAAAAAAAAAAATTCTATAAATAACGGTGCCATTAGCTACATATTTTAATCTCACACAAATGCCAACAAAAAAATGAGTCTGTGTAGAGCCTGCTGTGCTCTTGTGCTGCGGTCATGTCTAGACTCACTGTGGAAACCGAACCTTCAACGCTTGCCTCGGCCAACATTTCTTTATTATGTCTTCGTTCATTTCTTCACTTCAGCTCTGTTCAGTTTATCCTTTTCACACATAAAACAATGTCACCATGAACTAAAATGAACTACTAGGAAAATTAAGAATTTACGATAATACATTAAGAATTGATGATAGCCTACTATAAACTGCAATTTATAAACCTCCAATTACCCAAATATCTGTTTCATGGTTAGTCACTGTAAAAAATTTGAATAGCCTCCGAACATTGCTCTAGTCTACGCTACTCTGCAGACAATGTAGCTTACTGCAAACACTTTTAATTATAATAATAAGAAGAAGTATAATCTCTGGTAGGCTACTTTCTTAGTAGTATCTATTGTTTTCTTTCTGGCTAAGATTCCTGGGAAATATGCGTTGTCCAATTAAGCTTGTTAGCCAACGTTAGTTTTGCCGGAGAAACGTCAGTCAGCTGCTATTCAGGAAGCAGGTACAAGCTAGGCCACTACAAAGTGAATCAACATGCCTTATACATCCATTGCACTACAGAAAACTAAACTATTCATTGTATTTCATTAGACATTAAATACAGCTCATCTACAAACATTTTTAATGCAAGGAGAAATGTTCTCATTCTCGTCAGTACAGGGCGTTATGCTTACTCAATTTATTTTGAATGCATGTATTCTGTATGCATGTCTCTCTCGATGTCATTATCTTCATGCATTATTCATCATTAGTTAGCTATCAAAAATAAGTGATATCTGATCAAAAACGTAAAAAAAAAAAAAAAGTAAAGTAACTTGGCTTTTTTACGTTTTTGATCAGATCGTACATACAGCACAGAAAATGAAAGCTTTAGTAGGTCTGCCTGATTGAAATTCCGGGGGTGTTAATATGAGACATTTAGTTTTTAAGGTATACATAGCTATTTCTAGTATAATGTGGCTTTAAAGGGTAATCCCACCCAAAAATTATGTTTGATTTGTAGAAAAGTAGCTCTCCTCCTGATTAAAATGAGCTCTCAGCCAATTTTCTACCTGTAGTGAGAGCAGAGATATAGCCCCAAACTACTGCGCATGTACCAGGTACCTGCTTTGCTATGAACTACAACGACCAAGAGGGCTTACAGTTTATGGGTGGTGTCAGACAACGCCAGTCACAGCTACTCCCCACTGACTGACTGCTAGTACTACAGCGTCTCTTCGCTGGCAAGTTACTAATGTAACAGTTCTACTGAAAAAAATAGCAGAACCATTAACACAGTCTCCAGAAAAACGGGGGAAATACGGCCATTACTTTAGGAAAACCCAGCCCTTCATTTATCTATATTTAGTATCGTGGTTAGCTGTTTTAACTATATTTGCTAGTGTTTAACACCTCCGATATCTGACCTCCTGCCATAAACGAATGCAAGGTTAGCTACTATAGCCTACTGCATGGCAAACGTATTTAAAAACAAGTTTGTTTTATGCCAAGAAACCCGTAGCTAACAACAGCTAACGACACTAGCTTAGAAAATAACATTGTTAAAATTGCTTCTGTAATCGAACGCTCAAAGCAAAACCATTCAATTATGGTCAGTTTGCTAATGTTAAGTCTACTTTTCATGGTTATCATAGTCTAACGTTAGTTGACATGGTTCCTTACCGGGTGATTCAATGAGGCAGATGAAGATGTCAGGCAATACCGGAGGCCACTCCACTCTGTAACTGACAGCACTCAAGTCCTGTTTGGTTTAATTTGCCAAAACATCTTTAGGAAATAACGTAGCCCATCAATGTAATTTTCTGACATTATAATAAAATAACAATGATAGCTAGCTTGATCTACATTGTGTCCCTACTCAGAACAGTGACAGATGCAGCATTTCTTCCCTCGCCGGCTCTGCCTACATGCCTATATAATTTGCACGCCCACTTGACGCCACTGTAGTCTTTTAAAAACGATCTACCAAAATTTTTACTTTATATTCAAATATCTTAGTACAAAATTTTTTTTTGGCCAGCCACAAAGAGAGACTTAGTTGCGCCTTGATCTGTTAAAGTCGCTCCGTCCCCAGCCAGGGCGATATGTTAACATATGGATAACATATGTAAAAAAAATTAAAAAAAATGCTAAAAAGTTGTGTAAGTCGCTCTGGATAAGAGCGTCTGCTAAAATAAATATAAATAAATAAATAAAATAAATAAGGTCAATGTTTTTTTGGGTGGAATTACCCTTTACTGTCAAAAGCGTCTAATTAAGAACAGTTTGCAGCCGATTGCAATACAGTGTCTTATTATGGTTGGAACAAAAACCAGCACACAGTGAAACATTGAAACACTGGTCTGTCAACACATGACAACACATTGCCATCATTTGAAAAACATTGGTCTAGTTGGGTTTTTATGTATACAAAAATCCAGTGTGTACCAGCCCTAAAACTGTTTTATTGGTTACTCATTGGATATTTTCTCTTCTCCCTCCCTCTCTTCCTCTCCCCCTCTCCTCCTCTCTCCTCCCTCAGGAATGACGTGCCAGGCTCGGACGTCCTACACTGAGGACGAGGTGCTTTGGGGCCACCGCTTCCTGCCCGTCATGTCTCTGGAGGAGGGCTTCTTCCGGGTGGACTACTCCCAGTTCCACAACACCTTTGAGGTGCCGACGCCCCTGTACAGCGTCAAGGAGCACGAGGAGAAGATCTCCCTGCCCTCCCCCGCGGCCACGCCCACGTTGGGCGAGGCGCGCGGCCGGCGGGAGCGGGTGTTCTCGGTGGACTGTATCGACACCGTCAAGGAGCAGGCGGGGAGGCTGCCCAGCAAGCTGCAGCGAATGAGCTCTGGGAAAGAGGACCTGCAGCGCAAGGTGCTGAAGACGGGCCCGCAGTCGTCGGAGAGGGCCTCCAGCACGGGCGACCTGCCGCTCAAGCTGCAGCGGATGGGCTCCTTCCCCGGCCAGGGCGACACCGAGGAGCGGCTGCAGCTCAGACCTGTCAAGTTGAGCTCGGAGCCCCTGGCCCAGTCCACTGGGGACCTGCAGCAGCACAAACCACCCCCCGCCCCCGCCCCCGCCCCACAGGCGGGAGGGAGGCCTGAGGACAACCTGCCAGCCAAGCTGCGGAGAATGAACGCTGACCGCTGACCCCGCAGGGACGAGCGAGGCCTAACAGATGCTGACCGAACCATACGCCTGTACAGATATGTGAAAGACTGACCCGTTTGTCTAAAAGGAACGAACAAACTGAGGAAGTGGCTTTGTAACACAATTTTAACGGGGACAACCGTGATTTTTGCTGCTTCGCTGTTTTCTCTTTCGCTGTAGAGCAATAGCATATTCACACCGAATCCCTGCATCTTACACATGGAGGAAACTGCCAGAACCTCAGAGGTGACTGAGGCCCATCCCTGTGACTCCTCTGTCCTCTCATCACTGTGTGCATGTAGAAAACACAGGCTCCACCTGACCCTGACATCTCCAGCTCTCCTCCCCTACAGCGATGCTACATCTCAAGTCATGGTTTTCAATACATTCACCAATAATATTCATTTTGAGATAATAATAATAACGATAATGATAATTATAATAAATGATGCACTTGTAGCTCTTATCTTCAGTTGATTTATTTATTTGCACTGTTTCTTTTTCTATTGACTGGAGGATTTGTGATGTATTTGTTTTTTTTTGGGGGGGGGGGGGGCACTCTCAGAGTCTTTCTCCTGCAAGGTTATGTAGATATGTGAATCCATGCCTCCTTGAACAGACAATCAATTATCTCAATATTTCCTTGTTGATCTAATTTGCATATGAAATGAGATGCCTGTGTGGACTGGTTGATGACTGAATTGCAACATGAAGGACTAATATTTTAAAATGAAAGCAAACATTTTAATATTTGAATATTTAACTTGTGCTCCTGAAAATAATAAATCAGATTTGCAAACTACCCATGTCATCTGGTCAGATTAAACTAACAGTTCTGACAGTAGTATATTAGAAGTAATGTATTTATTCATGGAGCAGGTCTCCTTCAATACACTGGCCCTGTGTCACTCTAGATTTTCTTTATATAAGAAAGGGTGAAGATATATTGATAGCGTTCTTTGTAGAACTGAAAATCTCATCATTATACGTATCCATCTTAATGGAGCCCCAGAGGAAGGATTTTTAAATTGTGGAAATGTTGAGATGTTAAAGCATACTAGCACAGTACTTTTTATGTATTTTTCTATGTAGTGTCAGTCACTTCTTTGATCTTGCTATATCACAGGGTTTGTGTTATTCACTGGCTTCAGAACTCCTGTAAAACCGTAAATAAAATTCACCAAAACAGGAGAAAAAACTTAATTCATACTGCATTCTTTCACATCTTTCAAATCTCTCTCACTGTTGTGAAGCCTTCCTTGGTGAGCAGAAGCGCCTCTGGCAAAAATAACACTATCTGCCGCCCTGCAAGATTGTTTGGTAGCGAAATTGCGAAGACATCGACATCACTTCATGTGACGTGAGAGCAGGTGGAAAAGATTTCAAAGAGTGCAGTAGGAATTATTCTTTTAAAAAACCATGCCAATATTTTTACTAAAAAGAATTGTTACAGTGAGACTGCGGTCCATTAGAATAGCTATACCATTCTGAATGAAGAGTAAGGAGGATAAAGATAAAGCAACATGAATAATAAGATGGAAATCTGGTATCTGAGCAACACAAAAGTGGGTGAAGCCTACACAGCGGAGAGCTGTGTCAGAAGCCAGGAGCCAGGAGCTGCACTGTTGAAGCACTGTTGACCTCTTAATGGAACAGACATGAAGGGACATGATCGAATAAATGTAACACTTCTGGCGTACATTTAACGCCATAGGACTCCACGGACTCATATAAACACCATAGGGTGTTAAATGTACACCACCATTTTTGCTGTGTATATGTGGTTCTGGCTGAGGGTGGGATTTGTAACAAAGACTAAATAACTGCCATTAAATGTCATTTACAGATTTAAAAACGGTTCTGTGGCACTGCATAACCTAGTAGGCTATAAACTCAAAGAAGGAAATCTTTGAAAAATGACCAGGAGTACAGGCGTCCTGTCCTGACGTAGGTAGCGCAACTGCCATCGACGCAGCTCAACTGAGACAAATGAGAGGAAGGCCTGTAATTCTGCCATCAATATTTTAAAAGGAGTGTTATTATAAGCGCTAGAGAACTTTTTTGTGTGAACATGAGGCCCACTGTTTCCTGACTGAACTGTATCGCACAGCTCCAGTATGAGGGATAATTGGAACAACGATAGCATAATTAGATTTCTTGCATGCACACAGTTCTTGGACTGACTGCCAGTGAAGTCTAATGTCCACCTGGTGGAAAAGCAGGCTTTTAAAAGGGAACGGGATATGACACTTTGATTGTTTTATTGCATGTTACGCCCAAGAGACACCTATAATTAATGAAGAGACTAAGTTAAGCCCATTTGCATGTTGCGCCGTGTTTAGCGCTAAAAAACTTGCCGTCAAACTAGCAAAAGTGGACTTGAACATGCCCGAAATGCACTTTACGCCATGCGTTTGGACCAAGTGCTAATATCACCAAGATAGAGCCCATGATGTTTTAATGTCCGCCTGGCAAGCAATGGTCTCCTTTTATTCCCCATGAATTCAGGGCCCAGAGAAAACCTAACTGTCTCACAAACAGCAATTCATGGATTTTAATGACAGGAAGAAATGCCCACGGTAATGCCAGTCATTACCCTCTACATTACAAAGTCCTACTTTATGACAACAGTGCATGAAAATAATCACTACAATTTTGAATATAGCATCTCATGACCAAAGAAAGCAGACAGTTGCCCTCCGTAGACGTGCTCTGTTGAGCTGTATGGCATACCTCGGGGACAAACATGAAGGGAATTGCGCCTGTCCAGGCAATCACACTGGCAGCCTTTGCTTTCAGGAGGCATTCCACACAGCCAGAATAAAGAACACATTGAGCCTCATACAAGAACATCTTATTTTTCTCTTAACTTTCTCTTATATTTGTTCTTGAGAGATATTTGTACGAAGATTTCACGTTTGATTCACCAAACGCTCGTAGCCTCCAGAAATCTTCTTACAGGCCAGTGCAAATTCACCTGTTCTTAAATGAACTTGCATTCATGTGAATTCCCTATTAGCATAATTAACGCCCCCAAATTCCATAGGGCCAGCTGTCCTGCCCCCTGTATCTGGAAGATGCATTCACAAAACTGGCATCTTGCCTAAAAAGGAAAAAGACTTAATGAATCATTCGCACATAGTTCAAGAGAACAGATGATGAAAGATGAAAATCTTTTTCCTTTTTGCACTTTTTCACACAAGCACAAGCACATACATTTATATTTGCATCAGTATACCTTTGTTTGGATGTTCTCCTTATTACATCAGTGTGCATCCCACACATCCCACATGCACTGTCTTGCTGCACCAATAAGCAGTCATTAGCTTCCCTGGCCCCAGTGAATTGCATGGGGGTAAAAGAAAAGAAAAATATGTTATCGGCTATTTGCGGGCTGGAATGAAAAGAGATGTATTTCAGGTTGATAATATCAAGCAAGTCCGCTCCTCTCAACCAGGCAGTCAGGAAGAACGAGTTGTATTTTGCATCTAGGCTATTAACTTGGACGTTGATGGAATCGAGGCTACTGTTTTCGATGGAGGAAGGTAAATGCAGGAAGCTTGCTATGCATTTATGTGTAGGCTACAATAAATATTTAAATTAAATTATTTTCAAATATAATTTTAACATTAAAAACACAAAATAACAGGATAATTTAAACATGGTAATACAATTATGGTGAGCAATTTGTAAATTCAAATTCATATTTTATTTTAAAGAGTCAAAATGAAAACTGGGAATGAGTTGCTGGGAATATAATTTAGGTCTATTTTCTTTGGGCGTAACTCATACAACAGGTCGCGACCACTCTTAAATTTTGTTCTTATCTACAAGTAAATCCAAAATAAGCGGAACTAGAAGATGCTACACCAACGCATGTGCTAATCTCGACCCTGAACGTAATATGCATGGGGCTAAAACTTTGATTTTAACATTGACCGATTGGGAAAAAAATTCAAGATTCAGGTTATTGCCCAATTGTAAAAATCTCCACATAGTTTCATCACAATCAGAGTAGAATGGTTCGCGTTATGGATGATAGGGACACAAACACAGACAGACAGGAGCAAAAACAATACCTCCTACTCGCGCTACATGCACGTGCTGTTGTAAAAATGGTGAATGCCATAAAATTGCATAAACCGTTCTTACCTGCCACATAAGAATGAATTTGTGCATGCATATGAGCATTTCTTGCATGAGGCCCAATTACTCTTTTCTCAATATATTGTAGGACTTATTTTTGTATTACTCATTGCGAAGAAGAAGAAGAAGAAACACAATTCTGACTGAAAACATTCAGGGCCACATTCTTGCACATTTATCTCCTGACAGAAATCCAGTACAGGAAACCAGACCAATATTTTTGAGTGTTCCTAAAGAAAATCTGAAGTAATTCACCCAGAACGAATGTGAGCATGGTGTGCACTTAATATATCCAACCAAACATTTAATTGGATACAAATTCAAACTCTGTTTAAATTACAGTTTAAATTACAAATTACAGTTATCAGAAAACAAATTGTGATTACCTTAATTTGAACTGTTTTATTGCACAGGATCCAATTACCTTCCATTGACCATCTAAAACAAATGAAATCACTGAAAAAATGCATACTGTAAGAAACTATGTACTTTTCTTGGACAGACTTCAGAAAGGTACAGTTGAAGTCAGAAGTTTACATACACTTAGGTTGAAGTCATTAAAACTAATTTTTAACCACTCCACAGATTTCATGTTAGCAAACTATAGTGTTGGCAAGTCAGTTAGGACATCTACTTTGTGCATGAGTAATTTTTCCAACAATTGTTTACAGACAGATTATTTCACTTTTAATTCACTATATCACAATTCCAGTGGGTCAGAAGTTTACATACACTAAGTTGACTGTGCCTTTTCATTTATAATATTTGGTCACATATCCTTTGCATGCCATGACTTCCTGATGTCTGTGACCCAACAACATCAAAAGACTCTTGATATCTTATTTTCTGGTACTGTTACAAGCGATACTATAACATCTTTGCATTTGAATGGATCTCTATGGGAATTGGGGGGTGGGACTAGATTTAGCTGTAAATTACACTGGAACAGTATGGAACACATGGTTGGCTAAATGGCTCTAAGTCATCAAGGGTCTGACGTATCAAACAAGCCATAAATCATTACTCTGCTGCCAGAAATACAGTAGATATGGATGGATAACTTGAAGGGTTTCTTCTCTTGACTTATTTTTCCATAGAGTTCAATAGGAAAATTTGTCAGGAGAAACAACCCTTAAAGTGATCCATCCATATCTACTGTATATCAGGCAGCAGATTGATGGTTTGAGGCTTGTTTGATACCTCAGACCCCTGATGACTTACAGCCATTTTACCAATCATGTATTCCATACTGTTCCAGCATAATTTACAGCTAAATCTAGTCCCACCCCCAAATTCCCATAGAGATCACTGAACAAAAGGGTATGAACTGCATGTTGATCTGTCAAATGGCCTCGGAGGAGTTCGATTTTATAGGTTTTTCACAAAATGCAAATTTGCAAAAGATACAATATGGCAGACCTCATTTGTCCTAATGGCAAAGTTATTTGCCACGAACCAAGGAATTAGAGGCAAAAAGAATTTTGAAGATAGGCTAAACGGTTCAAATGTTATAGCCCAAAAGATTATAGAATTTCACTTTGTCTCTATAGCGCCACCATCAGGTGAACTGGGTTGGAATTCACTGTACATGTGTTGTGTCGCAGTGTCTACATGTGTGCAAAGTTTCAGCAAAAGTTATCATGTGGTTTTGCTGCAATTGTAACAAATGTGGGAATAATATTAATAATAATAATAATAATAATAATAATAATAATAATAATAAAACCAGCGAAAACAATAGGTAACTATTGTCTTTTAAATATTTTAAGGCAAAATTATATTAATGCATAATTTCATAATGACTGCTGTTAAAAAAAGGCAAGGATGTTGGTGACCTGTGCAAACGATTTCAAGATTTCAAAATTCAGTGCACAACAGCACATTAACATAATAACGTGTGTATTTATGATTGACCCCCTTGATTGTGAGTACTTTGCCACTCCCTACACGAGCGGCTGGAGACGGATGTGTGAACATTCAGATAGTCTTCACGTGGCCAACCTCACAGGCGGACAACGTTGCACTTTTCATGTCACAGTCTCCATGGTAACCCCCCCCAGATTTCCTCCGAGGCTGTTAGGGTTACTTCTTAATTATGTTGTCCAACTGCCAAAGTGAATCATGATCACGTTCATGGGTCATCACTTACTGGGAGCCCAAGTTAATTTCTCATAATTGTGGCCACACAAAGGATAGTGTTCAAGTGTTTTCAGGAGAGCTCTTTGAATTTCCAAGGATTCCACTCATGACCCCTCTCATGAACAGCCAGTTATATGGCTCCTTAATACAGAGGCAACTCTATCCAGAATTCATTAGTGCAGTAACCATAGCAGTGGCTATGTCTCACTTCAGCTAAGATTATGATGAAGCTGTGCATAGTTATCACACACAAAAACACAGCTTGTTGTGGACAGTTTCCCTGAATGAAGATGACATGTTACTTTGAAGACATTGTTCAGTATTGTCAGGTTAACCCCTCAACATTCGACCAAATAAAAAACCCATTTAGAAATGGGAGTAACCAGGTAAATTATTCCCAGTGTACCACCACTAAAGGCATGACACCTGACAGCTGCAATTGCAGTCAATTCTTATACATTCAAATGTATAGTAAAGAAGAGACAATGGAAGCTGAGTGGAGCACTCTTCACATACTGTCTGTCTGTCGTTTCATATTCTGTGTGAACATCACTCGCCATGCAGAGCAGGAAGCAGCCTTACCTCACCGCTCATTGATTGCACTACTCCCTCTAAGGCAATACTAGATAAATGTTACATATGAATAATCTCTGCTTTGCTCAAGAGATACCACATACCCACGTCATAGCTTTAAAATGCTTCTGATGAGTCACAAAGACTGCAGTTAGTGGAATGCTGATCAGATTGTTTCACCGGCTATGATCATGCTTCTCTGAGGGAATAAATGTTTCTTCACTCTGGGAAAACAAATGTTTTCAGCTCATAGGCAAGAGTTATTCTTATTGGCTTCATTAAATGAGAACGCAAGACTAATAACTATGTGTCACAGAATGGGGTATTGCATCTACCCACCAAACGTTGTTTTGACGTCGGTCAGATGTCAAATCAACATTGGTTATGGAGGGCGATATGTCATCGATTAGTGGGGCAGAAATGAAAGTTTTTTGGACGTTGGTATATTGCAACATAGTACAAGAAGTACAACATAGTACAAGAATGAGTACAAGAAGTGGTCGCGTCATGACTCAATGTCGATTAGCCTTATAGCCACGACGCAGGATGGCAAATTCTTTGGGGGGTATTTTCAAGTCCAAGATAGGAAAAAGATGTTGAAATCTAAGCCAAACAATACATTTGTAAAGTCATAATAGTAACAGACTGAATGAATGCATGACTGTGATTTCAGCATGCATGTTTGGTTGCTTTCTCAGCAGGTAGTGGCTTCCTTGCTGAAGACATAACAAGCCATATCTATGGGGTCACAATACGCTGCCTGTGCAACCAGAAAGTCACTGAGCCCCTTCAGTCACCTGTGTCTACCACATGCATTGTGGCTTTGTGAAGTTGCAAATATAAATTATATTTTCTGAATAAATAATCATGGTGAAATTTAGTCCAATAAAAAATAAGAAAAGGGACTAATAGAACATTTCAGACAAGAAAGAAGTGGACCACATGAGTGAAAATCGATTCTCCAGAGAATAATGTTTCTTCCAGAGAAGTGGGGAAATATTTTTTTTAAATGCAAAGGACAAAACAAGGACAAACCATGCAACAAAATACCGCGAACATCTTTTAGACTCTTCTTTATCCACATCTTGATTGATTCTGTACTGGAGTATGGCCGACAACTCCTTTCCATGCTAGCCTGTAAACAAAAATTTGTAAAAAAAATTGCAACGGATAGAGCTATTGATTGTGTCCTTGAATTTGGTGGCTCCTTTAAAACTGCTGCAAAACAATTTAACTGAACAAAATCAATGGCTCTGTCTGATACAATTATATGTCTACAGCTTGCTGGGTAATTTTGAGTTTCAATAAAAAATGTTTTTAATTTTCTTAATACATTTTCCCATTAATCCCAATTCCCACACTAAGTTGGAATGTCCATTTATCTGCAACCGCAGCCGTGTTCATGCGTGAATGCCACTGCAGACATCCACGGTTCTCCTCCGAAACATGTGATGTCGCCAGCTGCTTCCTTTCACACCGCAGCCTACAGCCAAGCTCGCACAGAGTGCAGTTGGAGATGGCTTTATAATTTATAATATATGCAGCTTTATAATGCAGTCCACAGGCGCCCGAGCGAACAGCAGAGGTCGCTCAAGAGCGATGAAATGTGGACCCCTAACTGACTGAAGCCTCCCATAACCTGGGTGATGCAATCGTCAATTGAGCCTCGCCCTATGGAGGTACAGGCCACAGTCAGCACTGGCACAGTCTGGATTCTATCCGAGACCGTGGGGCTCAGCCCTGCACCGCAATGTGGTGCCTTAACTGAACGAGCCACCAAGCAGCCCAGAATTTGAGTTATTTTGAAAGAAATTAGTCAAATCATTTTTGGAGAGTGCATGGTGGTTTTAGGGCAGTTTATTTGTAAGGCGCTTCTGCATTGCCTGAGGCAGGGTGAAATAAGTGGAACAGCGCATTGGAAGATGGGTTGTGCACATCGCCTCAGGCTCTACTGCTTGTCTTCCCTAAGAGATAAAGCTGTTTATATGTCTGCTCAAATTCTCACTTCTTCAGCTGCACTTCTCAGAGGTCTGACTGAAGAACCTGTGGAGTCTGAAATCCACTGTCTTCAATATTCCAAGATAGCGCTGCTGACTTCTAGTTTCAGATGAGAACTATCACAGAGATTGAATAATATTGTCAAAAACATTTTGTGTAGATGGGTATTCTCTGGGTAGAGATTTGACTGCAATCCAAGTTAATAATTAAGTCAATTTATTAATTTACACGTTCATTAGAATGATTTACAGAATGATGGACTGCACCAAAGGCTCATGTATATTATCTATATTCACTGCATTTGCTTTCTTTTATGAAAACACAGGCTCAGGAAACAACAAAAAAAACAAACAAGGAAAACCACCAGCCAGTGAGCAGATATTTTTGGAAGGCCACATAACACTGCCTTTTTTTCGACAATTGCTCCCAAATTATCTTTTTACCGCCAATGTGTTTCCAATGTAAATAAATATGTTATACGTTATTCTGCATTACTAAGTCACATGGCATAATTTGGTTGTGAAAAAATACAAAAAAGAAAATGGGTGCTTAAGTTATTCAAAAAGTGTCCCAGTCAGTCATTTCATATTACAAAATAAATTTATGAACATATACTACTAAATATGTAACAAGTTCCAGAGGCACAACAGGAAACACACTCTTCTGATAATGTGATAATTACCAGCTACATCAGTAATGCATCCACTAACTAGACAATAGTTTCCAGTCTGATAAGTTGGATAGAAGACACCCTTATGGTATCTCAACAGACAATGATGTCTGCCGACTCGCCAAGTCACAAGAAGGTATACAGGCATTTCACATCATTGTGGGTGTTACGGCCACTCCCTGAATGACTGCAACAAAAATACACAGAGACATAACAAGTTGCAAATAAAGAAAATCAATTCATTTAAACACAATGGGTTGAGTGTATGGAATGCATGCGTTTATGTGTATAGAAAAGGAAAAAGGTCAGCAAAAATGGGGAAAACCACGGTCCTGCAAACACGTAGGGTTCATAGGCCGTGAAGGGAGAAAATGCGGCAGAAAGCACTGGCACAAAAAGAAACGCAACTATCGAGTCCTGGGAAACCCGGGCTGCATTCGAATCCAATTTAACACGTTCCCTTCCCTCGCTGTCTTCCCTCGCTGTCTTCCCTCGAGGGAGCTATCTTGTGATGCAATTTGCTACGTGCAGCAAGCAAACTTAAAAGGTGCTCTGCAAGGGAGGATTGACGAGAAACAAACAAAAACGGAACCGAACCGCCCTCGCACCATTTCGGAAGGGCAACACCATAGAGTTGATATGTGACCGCCACATCAGAGACCTTCCCCCCTCTGGCCACATAGTTCTGTGGTGACCGCCCACTTTTTCCATGTGGAGCATTGCATTGTGGGATTCCCTTCTTGCTGGAAGCTTGCATTTTATACCCTTGGTGGAAGGGAGGATAAACGAGGGAGCGAGGGAATATAATTACTCCCTCCCCTTTCTTAAATTGGATCCGAATCACAATTGGTGTGGCTGCCATATTTCATCCTGGCATTTTGGAGATTCCCCCCTTGAAGCAAGGGAAGGGAACGACAGGAAGAAAGGATAAATTTCGGATCTGAATGCAGCCCCAGTCTTTTAAAGATGTGGGCCCACGGCCCAGGTGAATCCATTCAAATCGGGATCCAATTAAGCAATCAGGTCTAGAGGAGAAGGAAACACAAGACAGAACAAAAAAAATCACAGCAAGAGTGCAGCTGTATTCCAATAGTCAAATTTGAGCAAGGAAGGATCCACAGATATAGCAGAGACCCTCTCCCAGGGGGAGACAACAATCATTGGTCTAAAACGCGTAATGCCTCAGTGAGACTGACAGTGAGACCAAAGGCTGTTTCGGGCTGTATTTTTTGAATGGAAGTCAATGGAGAAGATCCCTTAGCACCCTGAACAAGCTTCTGTTTTGTGTACACTGTTCGTTACATAATAAATTGACTGCCTTGTTGCTCATCTTCAACATGTTTGTCATCACATCCTACTCATTTTGGAGCGAGCTGTGATGTGTCTACTCAGGGCCGTGTTAAACTCAGACTGTGACATAGGCAAGGACGATTTCTGGGCCCCCCTCCCCAAAAAAACATGCACGCGCAGACAGTAAACATTGCATGGGTAAAATGACTGGGGATGGCATGTCAGGATCTTTTTATTAGAACCTATACTATATGTTTTGATAATGCGTTGTTAGATGACCCATTGGACCGTTATAGCGGCATCGTTTCACTAACATAGCTCAAAGTGTTACAGAGTGGCGGAATAAATTCAACCGTTTGACTGAGCTTCATTAGACTCCACAAATCATAATTTTTTTCAGGTGCATTTTCAGCCCCCCCTCCACGAGATCACATAGGCACATGCCTATAATGCCTATGCATTAACACGGCCCTGTGTCTACTACAAAAAAAATATTGTTTTGTGAGATGATACAGTAGGGAATGTTGCAGCAGTTAGTATTCATTTACGACACTACAGGCCCAGCGTCTCCGAGCTAGCACCCAAACTGTGGGATAAGTATCTCAAATCGATTGCTCCATGCCTGTATACCATTGTTTAATAATAAAATATAAATTGGTGTAAGGTTGTGTGTCTGTTTGTTAGCGAGTCCGTTTTTGAAAGGATGTTTAACGGTAACTTATACCATCGCTAGCTGGCTAATTAGCTACATAGCTAAACATCCAAATTTGCGCTTTTTTCTACACTTGGAATTGTATTCCAAACATTCCACCAAAATATCAGCGTATAGATCACATCGCCATGCCACGTCTACGTGCAGCAGTAATGTTAGCTAAATTTCAATAATAGGTGAGACAAGCACTTTTTTAAATTATTTTTTTATTTCCTTCCGATGATTTGCAGTAGGCCCACGTTACATAGGCTAGCTAGGTAGCACCTGTAAAAACGGTTTCCCTTCCTAATGCAATTAAAGTGTGGCCATGTGTCTTTGGTAAACACTGATATTTCAGTGTAACAGTGGTGATAAGTAAGCAAATCACTCTTTATAGGTGCATGGAGTGGGAATATCATAAATGGTCATTTTTCTGTCTTTCAAAATATTAACGGGTGCGTGCAATACTATATTGCCAAATGCCATAGATAACTGTCAAAAAACTGAAGAGTCTCACTGACGTCAATACTTTGAAACGATTGGCTAGCAACGGTGCACGTGATCCAAGCTAAGCTACTACTAGCCGTTACGCTTTTCACAATGCAAAAGACGTGGAGTCTCCCATCTCACCCTTTATAAGAAAATCTCTGGATATAGTTCTGTGGAAGGATCCTTCAGATCGCATGAACCGGAAATATTTCCGGGCAGCCATGCTAAGGACCGTTCAAATTTCTTAAATTAGGAAGGAAAGGAGCTTCACAATTCCTTTTATCTTGGACTATCGTTTTCAGAAGGAAGGTAGTATTCGCATCCCAGAATGCAATGCCGCCAATGTTTTCATAAGCAACGGAGTTTTCCGGGACATACCGAATTACCGAATTCAAACAACAAGGCGAACATCTGAGAAATGCCAGAAATCTAAATGTGAATAGCTAGTATTGTTGGTTAGTATTGGCTTATAATAGAAAGTAAACAAACAATGACACATCAGACAATACACCACATTTATTAACAGGCTACATTTCGCCGAAATAAAACGAACGGTTCAAGTGAAATACAGACGGCAATGATGCGCCTTTTGTCGTATTTTCAGAGATTTTCTTATAAAGGGGGAGATGGGAGACTCCGCGTCTTTTGCATTGTGAAAAGCGTAACGGCTAGTAGTAGCGTAGCTTGGATCACATGTACCATTGCTAGCCAATTGTTTCAAAGTATTGACGTCAGTGAGACTCTTCCCTCATTAGGAAGGGAAACCGTTTTTACAGGTGCTACCTAGCTAGCCTATGTAACGTGGGCCTACTGCAAAAGTCATTGGCTGTGTCTCAATTGCGAGGCTGCGACCTATAGTGGCCGTATCCTCCATAGGACAGTCCTTTGTAGAGAGGAAGGCTGGGCTGGCTTTTGAACAGCAGCTGAAATGGGACAGTCTACAAAGAATTCACGTTTACGTCACGGAGTTCCCGCCCACAACGTCCTCAGACCTAAACAACCAGCGCGTGAGACTCACAAGAAAATAAATCCGCGAGTAAAATAAAAAAAAATACTGAAATAGGCTATAAAAATTGAAAATTTATTCGAGGTAATATACATTTTAGCCAACAGGTAACAACATGATTACCGATAGCTAAACTTTAAAAAAGTTTACACAAACTTACATTTAAACACCAGATCGCTGTTCTCGTCCGCCATTTTCCGTATCGACTGTCTTTCGGGCTGCGCAAAGAATTGTGGGATATCTAAGGCTGCGAAGGATACACCGATGTATCCTTCAAAATTGGCCAAAAGTAGGCTGCATTTCGAGGTCGCATTTCAAGGAGTCTTCGTAATGGGACAGTACTTCTGACGTATGTGGTCCTGAAATGCAGCCTTCGTAGGTCACAGCCTCGCAATTGAGACACAGTCCTTGTCTCAACCTATTATTACAATTTAACGTTACCGCTGCACATAGACGTGGCATGGCGATGTGATCTATACACTGATATTTTGGTAGAATGTTTGTGGAATACAATTCCAAGAGTAGCCTAGAAAAAGGAGCGCAAATTTGGATGTTTAGCTATGTAGCTAATTAGCCAGCTAGCGATGGTATAAGTTACCGTTAAACATCCTTTCAAAAACGGACTCGCTAACAGACACACAACCTAACACCGATTTATATTTTATTATTAAACAATCATATACAGGCATGGAGCAATCGATTTGAGATACTTATCCTAACTGAATTATAACTGCTGCAACATTCCCTACTGTCTATCATCTCACAAAACAGTATTTTTTTTGTAGTAGACACATCATAGCTCGCTCCAAAATGAGTATGTGATGACAAACATGTTGAAGATGAGCGACAAGGCAGTCAATTTATTATGTCATGAACAGTGTCCACAAAACAGAAGCTTGTTCAGGGTGCTAAGGGATCTTCTCCATTGACTTCCATTCAAAAGATACTGTAACGTTCCGTTCCCGTCCTGTCCGTTTTCCATGTTTTCCTTGTTTCCTTCCGTGTCATGTTGGATCCCTTGTCCGTGTTTCCCTCCTGGCTGTGGACTGGGCGTCTCCCTCGGGTACTTTTGGTTTCATTTTCCACTTTAGCTTCCGCCTATCACTCGCCCCTCTCGTTACTCACATTCCTCACTGCTGTGCTTCGGCAATCACTCCTGATTTAACATCACACCTGTTTCTCGTTTTCTCCTTCACTTCCTGCACCATTTAAACCCCTGGCTGGCTGCTATTCAGCGCCAGTTCGTTGACTAACCTACCGTGTTTGTTTCGTATCCCGCTTCTGGTCCAGTGTTTGTGAACCTGCTGGTTCATACCTGTTCGCCTGGTTTCCTGACTGGTAGCTATCTCTGCTAATCTTTCGCTGCTGCATGCATTTACCTGTTTCCCTTCAAAACCTCCAGACGCCGCAGTTCCAGTCTTCCCGCAGCTGTGTTTGTCCTCCCCGTGTTACGTACCTCCCGTACTCGTGTTGCAGTACCAGGACCTCTGCATGCCAGCCGGCTTACGCCAGTATTGCCCGAGCTACGCCGCACCTTCCAACTCGGCGGTGCATTCACCAGCTACAGTCCTGTCACAACACCCTGCCTTTAACCTCTGCTTTCTGCCCGGTTACTCAAGCTACCCGGTCCAGTTTCCAGTCCTGTTCCAGCCCAGTTCCGATCCAGTTTCCAGTCCAGCTCCAGTCCAGTTTCCAGTCCAGTTCCAGTCCAGTTCCGGTGTTTTAGACACCTCCGTTCTAGTCCAGTTCCGGCTTGGAACAAGTTCCGTGCCGTCCCCTGTGTTCCTGAGTGGACCTTCCGGTCCAGCTTCCAGTCCAGTTCCAGTCCAGTTCCGGTGTTTCATACACCTCCGTTCAAGTCCAGTTCCGGCTTGGAACAAGTTCCGTGCCGTTCCCGTTTCCGGAGTGGATCTCCCGGTCCAGTTTCCAGTCCAGTTCCCAGTCCAGTTCCAGTCCAGTTCCGGTGTTTTATACACCTCCGTTCAAGTCCAGTTCCGGCTTGGAACAAGTTCCGTGCCGTTCCCGTTTCCTGAGTGGACCTTCCGGTCCAGTTTCCAGTCCAGTTCCGATCCAGTTTCCAGTCCAGTTCCAGTCCAGTTCCAGTCCAGTTCCGGTGTTTTAGACACCTCCGTTCAAGTCCAGTTCCGGCTTGGAACAGTTCCGTGTTTCCTCAAGTCCAGCTCCGGCTTGGAGCAGCCCTCAGTTGGACGCTATCCTGTGTTAACTAACTAACCTGTTTTGCTCCCGTGTACAGCTTTGGGACCACCCCAACGCTTAATAAAGTTCCACTTTCTGTAATCTGTCTCCTGGTCGTTGCACTTGGGTTCGTCCCGTATCAGGATCGTAACAGAACGAACTGGCCAACAATATGGACCCAGCCGATCTGGAACAGATTCGCCACGCCTTCTCCTGCCAAACTGCGATCAGCGACCAACAGGGTCGCCGTTTGGATGATGTGCTGGAAGTAGTTAGGGGCATCACGGAGCAAGTATCCCAACTTTCGCTCCACCAACCGCTACTACGGATTCCAGCCAACCCTACTCCTTCCTCTCCCGAACCCCATCCGGAGGCACCGGCTCCCACTTCCAGCCGTGAGCCCCGTGTACAACACCCCGAGTTATATCGCGGGGGGTTGGGGAGATGTCGTGAATTTCTACTTAAATGTGACATAGTGTTTCGGATGCAGCCCTCCTCCTTCGCCTCTGACTCCAGCAAGATCGCGTTCATTATGAGCAGCCTGGGAGGGAGCGCCCTGGAGTGGGCTACATCCATCTGGGACAGCCAGGCTCCGTTATGCAGCAACTTCGCAGCCTTTACGGCAGAGATGCGACGTGTGTTTGAACACCCGACCTGTGGACGTGACGCTACCCAGCGTCTGCTTCAAGTTCGCCAAGGCAACCGCAGTGTCGCAGAAATGGCCATTCAGTTTCGTACCCTCGCCGCGGAGTCAGGATGGAATGACGCCTCCCTCCAGGGGGCTTTCCGCCAAGCTCTCAGCGAGGAACTCAAGGACCAGCTTGCCACTCGGGAGGAATCCAACTCCCTTAATAGCCTCATCAGCCTCGCTATAGCCATCGATAATCGTCTCCGCATCCGGGCCCGGGAGCGGGGAGGAAGTTCCGGGCGTCATTCGCCCTCCGTCGTCTCTAATGTTCATTCACACTCCATCACTGGATCTCGGGCGCCTACGGCCGGGTCCGAGGAAGAGCCCATGCAACTGGGCAGAGTTGCGGTCAATCCCGAGGAGCGTCAGCGCCGTCAGCGCACCAGATCCTGTTTCTATTGCGGCAAGCCTGGCCATCAGATCGCCTCCTGTCCCATTCGCCCAAAAGAAGGGGCTCGCCAGTAAGACTGGGCGTACTGACGAGCCCCATCGTTCCCAACCATGCTGCCCAGGACCGCCTCATGTTCAAGGCTACTCTCCTTTGGAGGGACAAGACCCTATCTTCTTCGGCCCTAATTGACTCCGGAGCTGACGCCAGCTTCATGGATATCACCTTCGCCAGGAGGGCCGGCATTCCCACGGAACGTCTCCCTTCACCCATTTCAGCTCTAGCTCTGGACGGCAGGAGTTTGGGGTTAGTTACCCACTCCACCGTTCCTATCCAATTAGTTCTATCTGGCAATCATCGGGAGTCCATTCAGCTATTACTGATTAACTCCCAACAATCTGCTCTGGTTTTAGGTCAGACCTGGCTTCGCCTCCACAATCCCCATATTGACTGGAAAGCCGGTCGCATCCTGGCGTGGAGTGCCCACTGTCTAGCCAGCTGTCTCCGTTCTGCACTACCCCCTCCGGGGCCCAGTAAACCCTGTTCCATGCAACCTATACCGGATTTAACGAATGTTCCCAGCGAGTATCACGACCTCGCGCAAGTATTTTCTAAATCACGTGCTCTGTCCTTACCTCCTCACAGGCCGTATGACTGCGCCATTGACCTACTGGCTGGAGCTAAACTGCCATCGGGACGCCTCTACAGTCTGTCTGGACCGGAGAAACTAGCCATGGAGGAATACATCCACGACTCCCTCGCGTCGGGTATTATCCGTCCCTCTTCATCCCCAGTCGGTGCAGGGTTCTTCTTCGTTGGGAAGAAGGATGGCTCCCTGCGACCCTGCATCGACTACCGGGGCCTCAACCAGGTCACCATCCGTAACAAATACCCTCTTCCCCTCATTAACACCGCCTTTGAAGCCCTCTCTCCAGCTGTGACGTTCACCAAGCTCGACCTCCGGAATGCGTATCACTTGGTGCGTATCCGTGAGGGGGACGAGTGGAAGACTGCTTTTAATACCCCGTTGGGCCACTACGAATACCTGGTGGTCCCTTTCGGCCTTACTAACGCCCCAGCAGTCTTCCAGAGCATGGTGAACGACGTCCTGCGGGACCTCCTAGGGAGGAGCGTTTTTGTTTATATCGATGATATTTTAATTTTTTCTCAATCCCCGCAGGAGCATGTCCGTCACGTCCGAGAGGTTCTCCAGCGGCTGTTGGAGAATCAGCTATTTGTTAAGGCTGAGAAATGTTCCTTCCACGCTTCCACGGTCCCGTTCCTCGGCTTCATTATCGAGGAGGGCAGTATCCGGGCGGACCCTGTGAAAATCAAGGCGGTGACAGAATGGCCCCAACCCACCTCCCGCAAGCACCTTCAACAGTTCCTGGGGTTTGCAAATTTCTACCGCCGCTTTATTCGCAATTACAGTTCCATTGCTGCTCCCCTGACTAAACTCACTTCCGTTGCCCTGCCTTACTGTTGGAATTCCGATGCCCAGCGAGCTTTCGAGCTACTCAAGGCTCGGTTTTCCTCAGCACCTATCCTCCTTCACCCTGACACTTCTCGGCAGTTTGTCGTTGAGGTGGATGCCTCCGACACCGGCGTGGGGGCCATTCTGTCTCAACGGTCCGCCTCTGATAGCAAGCTCCATCCCTGCGCATTCTTCTCCCGGAGGCTGTCCTCCGCCGAGAGGAACTACGATGTCGGGGATCGGGAACTGCTGGCGATAAAACTGGCTCTTGAGGAGTGGCGCCACTGGCTGGAGGGGGCAGGTACCCCTTTTCTTGTTTTTACCGACCATCAAAACCTCATTTATTTAAGATCTGCCAAGAGGCTCAATTCTCGTCAGGCTAGATGGTCGTTATTTTTTGCACGCTTTAATTTCTCTGTTTCTTTCCGCCCTGGTTCCCGTAATATTAAAGCAGATGCCCTGTCCCGCATTTTTTCCCCTCCCTCCAGTCCTGCTGATCCGGAGCCCATTTTGCCGGCCTCCTGTGTGGTGGCTGCGGTCTCCTGGGAGATTGAGGGCATTGTGAAGGCCGCCCAGACTTCCCAACCGGACCCCCGCAATAACCCTAACTCCTGTCTTTTTGTCCCCGATTCCGTCCGCTCCCAGGTCCTCGAATGGGTTCACGCCTCGTGCCTGGCATGTCACCCAGGTGTCGCCAGAACTATCGCCCTCGTCAGGAGGAGTTTCTGGTGGCCTACCCTTAAAGGGGATACCCGTGCCTTCGTCCTGGCCTGCTCGGTGTGCGCCAGGAGCAAGGCTTCCCACCAGCCTCCCTCCGGTCTTCTCCTTTCCCTCCCCGTCCCTGGCCGTCCTTGGAGTCACATTGGTGTGGACTTCGTAACCGGTCTGCCGTTGTCAGAAGGTAACACCGTCATTCTGACAATAGTGGACCGGTTCTCCAAGGCGGTTCACTTTGTTCCCCTCCCCAAGCTCCCGTCCGCCCTTGAAACCGCTGAGCTCTTGGTGCTACACGTGGTCAGGCTGCACGGGATCCCCTCTGACATCGTGTCAGACCGTGGGCCCCAGTTCTCCTCCCGAGTTTGGAGGGCGTTCTGTGCAGCCCTGGGTGCCTCTCCTAGTCTTTCCTCGGGTTTCCATCCCCAGTCTAATGGTCAGGCAGAGAGGGCGAACCAGGACCTGGGGGCCGCCCTGCGGTGCGTTACAGTGCGCAATCCTGCCTCTTGGAGCCGGTTTCTCCCCTGGGTCGAGTACGCACATAACTCCCTTAAAAGTGCCTCTACTGGCCTATCCCCGTTTGAGTGTGCTTTAGGCTATCAACCCCCTCTTCTGTCGACCCAGGAGGCCGAGATAGCTGTCCCCTCTGTTAGGGCCCATGTCCTTCGTTGTAAAAACATTTGGAGACTCACACGCACCGCACTCCTTCACGCCAATTCCCGCTCCCAACGTCTGGCGGACCTTCACAGGACCGCAGCCCCACAGTATAGGGCCGGTCAGCAGGTCTGGCTCTCCACTGCAAACATCTCCCTTCCCTCTTCATCCAGAAAGCTTCAGCCCCGTTTTATTGGTCCCTTCCCCATCATTTGTCTAGTTAACCCGGTGTCTGTTAAACTTTCCCTCCCCGCCTCCCTCAAAGTTTACCCTGTGTTTCATGTGTCCCAGGTTAAGCCTGTCTCCTCCAGCCCCCTCAGTACCCCTACCATCCCGCCTCCTCCCGTCCGAGTTGTTGACAACGCCCCGGCCTACACGGTGAACCGTGTTATTGATATCCGCCGCAGGGGCCGGGGTTTCCAATACCTCGTCGACTGGGAGGGGTACGGTCCTGAGGAGAGGTCGTGGCTCCACAAGAGCCTGATCTTGGACCATTCAGTAATCCAAGACTTCCACGAACAGTTCCCTGACAAGACCAGGCCTCCGGGTACGCCAGGTGGCGTACATTGAGGGGGGGGTACTGTAACGTTCCGTTCCCGTCCTGTCCGTTTTCCATGTTTTCCTTGTTTCCTTCCGTGTCATGTTGGATCCCTTGTCCGTGTTTCCCTCCTGGCTGTGGACTGGGCGTCTCCCTCGGGTACTTTTGGTTTCATTTTCCACTTTAGCTTCCGCCTATCACTCGCCCCTCTCGTTACTCACATTCCTCACTGCTGTGCTTCGGCAATCACTCCTGATTTAACATCACACCTGTTTCTCGTTTTCTCCTTCACTTCCTGCACCATTTAAACCCCTGGCTGGCTGCTATTCAGCGCCAGTTCGTTGACTAACCTACCGTGTTTGTTTCGTATCCCGCTTCTGGTCCAGTGTTTGTGAACCTGCTGGTTCATACCTGTTCGCCTGGTTTCCTGACTGGTAGCTATCTCTGCTAATCTTTCGCTGCTGCATGCATTTACCTGTTTCCCTTCAAAACCTCCAGACGCCGCAGTTCCAGTCTTCCCGCAGCTGTGTTTGTCCTCCCCGTGTTACGTACCTCCCGTACTCGTGTTGCAGTACCAGGACCTCTGCATGCCAGCCGGCTTACGCCAGTATTGCCCGAGCTACGCCGCACCTTCCAACTCGGCGGTGCATTCACCAGCTACAGTCCTGTCACAACACCCTGCCTTTAACCTCTGCTTTCTGCCCGGTTACTCAAGCTACCCGGTCCAGTTTCCAGTCCTGTTCCAGCCCAGTTCCGATCCAGTTTCCAGTCCAGCTCCAGTCCAGTTTCCAGTCCAGTTCCAGTCCAGTTCCGGTGTTTTAGACACCTCCGTTCTAGTCCAGTTCCGGCTTGGAACAAGTTCCGTGCCGTCCCCTGTGTTCCTGAGTGGACCTTCCGGTCCAGCTTCCAGTCCAGTTCCAGTCCAGTTCCGGTGTTTCATACACCTCCGTTCAAGTCCAGTTCCGGCTTGGAACAAGTTCCGTGCCGTTCCCGTTTCCGGAGTGGATCTCCCGGTCCAGTTTCCAGTCCAGTTCCCAGTCCAGTTCCAGTCCAGTTCCGGTGTTTTATACACCTCCGTTCAAGTCCAGTTCCGGCTTGGAACAAGTTCCGTGCCGTTCCCGTTTCCTGAGTGGACCTTCCGGTCCAGTTTCCAGTCCAGTTCCGATCCAGTTTCCAGTCCAGTTCCAGTCCAGTTCCAGTCCAGTTCCGGTGTTTTAGACACCTCCGTTCAAGTCCAGTTCCGGCTTGGAACAGTTCCGTGTTTCCTCAAGTCCAGCTCCGGCTTGGAGCAGCCCTCAGTTGGACGCTATCCTGTGTTAACTAACTAACCTGTTTTGCTCCCGTGTACAGCTTTGGGACCACCCCAACGCTTAATAAAGTTCCACTTTCTGTAATCTGTCTCCTGGTCGTTGCACTTGGGTTCGTCCCGTATCAGGATCGTAACAGATACAGCCCGAAACAGCCTATGTTCTCACTGTCAGTCTCACTGAGGCGTTACGCGTTTTAGACCAATGATTGTTGTCTCCCCCTGGGGGAGGGTTTCTGGTATTTTTACGTGAAGTTGTAGTTCACTATGTTGAACAGTGATGTCAATACGACTGGACGTCGCACCATGACACAAGGTAAAGAAGGAGGTTTGAATTCCACAGTAGATGCTAGATTCCTTGTAAATCTTTTCCTTGACCACCGTAACGTTTTCTGGTGAGGTCAATGAAAAGTTGCAAGGAAAGGAAAAATCAGGACCCAATATCCTTTGCATGACATGATTTCCTGATGTCTGTGACCCAACAATATCAAAAGATACCAATATCTGGTACTCCTACAAGCGATGCCATAACCTCTCTGCATGTATTTCTACCAAATATTAAAAATGATTACTTTATTCTACATTATATTAAACTGTCCAATTTGATGCCTGAAAATGGGGGGGGGGGGGGGGACTATGTAAAAAGGTTCTATCATTTCTAAACGGTTCATCCGATATGGATGAAAATACCGTCAAATTAAAGCTGACAGTCTGCACTTCAACCTCATTGTCATTGTATCCTTTCAAACTCAAAGTGCTAGAGTACAGAACCAAAATAACAAAAAATGTGTCACTGTTCAATGAATTCTGGTGCTCACTGTAGCCGTTAACCACCTTCGTAGTGGTTAGGTTGTCAAGCCAGCTAACGTGAAGAAACCCTGGCTTTGTTAAGCTTCCTTTGTAGTATATACTCCCCAGGAGTTTTGAAAACAATCTTATGTTTATTACATGGTTAGTATTTAATCCCAACCAATTAGGAAAAGTGATATCGTTTTAAGATGAAAAAAATAAGGTTAACTGGTTTTTAAGAGGCTTCAAACACTGAATCAGGTCAAATTGACCCCAAAGATAATATGAGGGTTAAGTTGTTACATACATCATTGATGTACAATTATCCATAACAGGACATTGTCAGGGGAGTGGCTGAGTCGGAGGACCAAGCGCGACCGTCAGGGATTCTAAAAGTGTAGGTACTAACACCTACACCACTAAAGTAGACAAATCTGCACTGGAAAAGAGTAAAATAAACAGTGGGAAAAAACCTCCCGGCGTAAGCCAAAAATAAAGCAACCCCAAACGAGGGCGAACTCGAGAATAGCGAGTAATCAATAACAAAAGAATCTCACGCTCTTTAACGAGTAGCGAATACAGGAGGTCAGAGAAAACAAACAAAAGAAACACCCTGTATAAAAGGGCGAGAGAAGGAACAGAGAAACTAGAACCTGTTACCTACAGCTCTAGGTGAGAACGAGCTGAACAAAAAGGTAACAGGTAGGAGAGTATAACGGATGAAGAGAGAAAGGAAAGAAAAAATGAAAATAAATCTTTCTTCTAACTCTAACCGGACTTGCTGCGTTGCCTATTCGTACGAGCCAGAAATGCAGCGACCGAATCCTATACCTTTACCGACGTCCTTGTCAATATAGCAAAGACAATATGGAAGCGTCGGAAATGCGGAAGTCCTGGGCTATTTATAACCAGCAGGAAATCCAAAACAGGTGAAAGGGATAATTGCCGGGCGAGATTCAAACAGCAAAACTGAGGTGGAAAAAAATCCGATAGAGCGTCCCAACGATGCCAAAAGAAAAACCTAACGCAGAAACAGCAGAGGCTGCTAGAAACCATGACAGACATAGATAGGTTTTTGTCCTAATGCAATGGTGGGATCAATGCTGTTGGTCCTACTAAAGTTGACCACATAAATTGATATCACACACTAGTAGTGACAGGATATAGAATGTAATGCTGACACAAGATATAAAAATACATGCTACATAAAAACACTTTGTGTAGCCTACAATATAAGGTGTTGTAGCCTACAATACAGGGTGAAAATACATGACGTTGCAGACAATGACAACATTACTCAAATGTCAAAATGTCTTATTCTACATTTTAAGCCCCTGTCTACATTTTAAACCCCCTTGTAGCTGTCCAAAATATTATGAATCATAATCAGTTCTCTCTGCAATAAGATTTTTCCAGTGTCACCTCCTCTGACAGGACATTAACACTTTCAGAGATGCTACTTTGTAAATACATTCATTTAAAAATTGGTAGCACAACAATCTGGGTCATTGTGTCTGATATTGCTTTTATGTTCATTAGGCTAATTCTTTGTTTTAAACATCTTGATGTCTCTCCTATGTAACTTAGATCATAAGCAAATTAAAAATTTGAAATAATTAAAAAAACATTTTTGCTATTGCATGCGATGACACCTTTTATTGTAAAATGGTTCATAGACCTCAGATGACAAAAAACATTAATTTTTAAAGTATTATGACATTGGGTGCAATTTCCAGAAGGGTAACTTCCATCTGTAAGAGGGGCCAAAAGAGATTATGAAAGGCCAGCTCTGCAAAAAGGGATGACACATTTGGTTAAGGGCAGGGTCTGAGGTGAGTAAATGCCAATGTTACATTACAATAGTTTTGAATCCAAAATATTTTAGGGAAAATATTGTCGTAAAAATAAGTCAGAAATCCAGACATTTTCTTTTATTTCTCATTTGAGATTGGCAAATTAGCTTTGAAAACATTTTCCATTAAATATCATCAAGCATTGCTTCATAGCAGAAGCCTTATTAATGAAATCACAACAGGAATGACAAATACATCAGATTCTGTAAAACTGGTTCTTAGGCAAGCATAATTAGGTAGCATATTCTAGCATGAATTCTCAACCCTGAATTTGGTGGTGATTTTTCACACTAGCCAACTTATTAGCTATGTTAAGTTAGCTATATTAACACCACAATTTTAAGGCAGTGAGTGAACTATTTCTTCCTCTTTAGCCATTTTTATGCACAGCAGTGATACACCTTTAGTACAGATGATGTCCATCAACTAGCAAAGTCTACAAAGGAATGTAAAAATGGAAGCACAAATAAGTCTGGCACTATGCATCTTGTTTTGAGTTGTTTTAGACATAATATTCCGCTTTAACTGTGACCTTTGAAAATGTGCATACTTGTTATTTGCAATGAAATGCCACTGAACATTTGGAATTTGGGGACATTTCTGGGGATTACAAAAAGGTTTCCTAACATCTGTCTAATCAAACGATGAAGAATGCATAATTTTGCTGTCTGGCCATGTATTTACATTGTAGCAAGAGAGTATTTCATCGCTAACAGTGAACATATGTTACATGCTGTGCTTTGTCACACATGATATTTTTACCAATTTTATTTTGGCTATGTATTTGTATTCAACAACTACATGGCCACTGTTGACCATGAGCTTTCTGATTCGTCTCCATGAAGCAAATATGCAAGACAATGAACCTGTACTTCAACAAGATTTTGCCCTTATTTTATAACAGTACGACTGGAGATATTTTAACAAAGACTGATGCATGGTGTGAATGTAGACTTGCAGGATTTCCAGGACGAGTGAAATATATGAGGACTGCATCTTTGAGACATGAGGAGTAGCATGCAAATCAGTGTGTCCAAACTTGCATGCTTAATTAAGGAGGGCAAAGGTTCAGCACTAACCCTTTGTCCTGCAGACACAACAATAATACAGCTAGGGGCCATCAGACATGTGGAAGTTCCACAGGCCAACAGACATAAAGGGATCAATACACCACTCTCTGAAGTCTTAGTCTTCCCATGGGTCCAGAGCAGACTGCTACATTTTGCAAGAATTCAGATGTGACAATATTGTATGCGCAGTTTCGTCAGCAAGGCACTGGCATTCTGTCCTAAAATCTGTTTCTTGCGTTGCCTGTTAGAAGAAAAGGCAACAAAATGGAAAATATTCAAAAGGCCTATTTTTCTGGCTATCTTGGTCATTTCAAGAGGTACAATAGATTACTATATAACACGATTATAATCAATGAGTGTTTCAGTATCATCAATATCACAGTGTGTGACCAGTTCTTTGTGCAATTCTATAAACTGTTCCATATTTTTTCACTGGTTTGAGATGGATGTGCTGGAGCCATATTGTATTTAAGCAGAATAAGATTCTGACTTTATTGCTTCAGCCTCCAGACAAGAAACAAAATAATCCATTCTTCTTGGAGCTAATCATACAGCTACCATTTAAATGAATAAATTGAATAAATCATTGCATTTCAGAAATAAAGACTTCTTAAAGGGCTCAGTCTGGGGAATTGGGGCAATGTGGGGCCATATTTGGGGGGGGGGGGGGGGGGGGGGGGGGGGGGGGCATTTGTTTGGTTTAGTTTTTTAGTTTTCTGTGCCTCCCAATGGTGTGTCAGTGCATGTGACAAACACTGAAATAAATTAATGAAGACTAAAGATTATTGCCTGATAAATAACTTTTTTTCATTCAGCTTTTTTCCAGATTTTAGTAGATGTATCTATTTTGTGCAATTGTTACACCTGACAAAGGATTTCACCCTGTAAAGACAACACACATTTATTCAAACAAAAAGGCTAATTAGTGGTGGGTGTAATCTTACAAGTATACCATATAGAATACTGTATGTTAGGTCTGTTGGTCTGCACCTTGAAATCACAAAGGAAAAATATTGCTGACTTATCAACTACATATTTACATATAATTAACAGCCCTGCATGCTTTTTTTTGCAAGTGATTAAATATTATGAGCAGATATGTGGGGGATTCTTTAAAACTAATGAGGGCAAAAAAATCTTGATACTGACCTTGCAAGAAAATGAAAAAATACAATTAAATGTAAATCAATGACAGAAACCACAAGGCATTTACTGAAATATGTGCCAAGGCCACATGAAGGACACATTCCAAGACTGAGCCTCCTCAGTGGCCATTTAGGAAAACCGATTTTGTGAATATACAAACAAAACAGTGGATAATTAGCGTGAGACATGTTCCAAAGAGCCACACTGTATTTCCATATGGAACTTCCCAAAGCATTTTGTCACAAAAGTACAATGTCTTGAAAGAACCTCTGCTCTGCCTTATCTCTGAGCGGTATGCAGATTTAAAAAGTCACGTTGTCAAGAAATGTACAGCAAACGTGAATGACTTCCCTCCACGGTTCATTTATTTGTTTACTGTAATCCACTCCTTACTTTACAGAGCCTGTCCTGTGTTACATCATGGCTTAAAAGCACTTTCCACTTCGCATATCGTGTCTGATGGGCCATCTCATGTAAAATTGTACCTTGCATGCAGGCAATGGTACAGAAACGATTTAAACTCCAGCACAGTTTGGTATCACTTCTGGTCTCCTGTGTTGCCGTTTAGATTTAAATGGCAACAATCAAAAATCTCCTCAGATAATATAGTGCTAAACATATTGTCACTAGAGCACAACTGTTCTCCATATCATTTACTCAGCAGGTACTGTCATTTGGGACAAATTGCAATCCTCACAATTTGACCTCACATATAATTTACCGGAACAATGTTAAAACTATTTTGCTGTGGGAGATAGCATTAGCCCACCTGGAACTCAAATCAATGTCCTTAAATTGTGCGTGGTGCGGTCTGACTGCTGCGCAAAAAACAGCACCTTTCTACTCCACAGCAATCATTAACCCCCAAACCATAATGCGTGCTGCGCATGAGACCATGAGTAAGAAGGTGTCAACTGCATTAACTTGCAGAAACAGAGAGCTCTGTAATGGTGATTACTGTGCCTGGTGACAGGGGCAGTCCTCTGCAGGGCCTCCTGAGGAGAAGAAGTACAGTGAAGTTGGAACACGTGGCCAACCTCGTTAAAGACAGCCGCTCCATTAAGAAAGAGCACTGGCTTATTACCTTTTCAGTCTTCTGGCAGCTTAATTGGGTTCTCTGTGGAAGTTTCAAAACGAAAATTACAGTGCTGCCACTTTGAATACAGATTTAACCGCTATGGTTAAATGGGTAATGCATCTCAGAAATTAATACCCTGTCTTTACTTAATAACTTCCCATTGGGATGGCTTTGTTTCGTGCAATACCAAAATGATCTTACTTGTAATTCCCTGGATAAACACATTACACATGTCCTGTGGTATGGGACCTTTTTAAATTTGTTTAATGCAAGAGATTTTGGATTCCAGTAGAGGTCCTACATCAAATTAGTCCCATTAAAAAAAGAAGAAGAAAGGGGCAGGTGAATTGAAGTCCCTTTCTCCATTCCATGCATGATCAAGAAATGGCAGGGGTCATTTCATTGTAATTTAATAATACATTTATCAAACCAGCCAGTGTTCAGAATTATTCATGAATTCAAATTTCTTATTCTCCAAGACTCTTCCCCATCCTGATATTAAGATAAATCACTTGACATTTATCCTCATTGTTAACACAATCAAAGATATGGCACAGAAAAAAACAGATTATTCCCATGTCACAATTAAAAATACTTCAGTTTTTCTGTTTGAGTGAGGTTGATGGATGGAGACAGTTACATTAATGTGTGGATGATCACAGAAAAAGGTGAAAATATCTGGTTGATTCTGACTTTGGACTGTCATTTCCCAAAGTTCCCTGCACAGGTAAAGATAACTTTCTCATGAAGCTTTGTGAATGAGGATAACCATAAGAGTAGCAAATGTAAAATCTGCCATGTTATAAGACGAGGGGACCTGTGTATTGAATACTCATGGGTATGTCAACCCCATGTATGCAATGGTTTTCAAAAAGAATAAGCCAGAATTAAAAATATTTCCCCACACTGTTAAAGCTGGAGTAGGCAAGTTCTTTTTAGAAACATATTGGGGAACGGTCATGCATAGCTGGTAGCAGTCATAGAAAGAACTGCTGTGAGAGAAATCCAGCACCATACACTGTGTTTATACCCTCAAATTCTGCATTCTAAAACCAGCGATTCGGCCTAAATGTTTGTTTTCAAAACAAAGTAGCGCATGACATAAACCAATCGAAGAGACAGACCGGTTCACATCACAAATCAATCAACAATGAGATTGACCTTTCGCATTCACCAGCTAGACATTTCACCAACAATGGTGGAGAAGCGACCCGTTACACCGGCACTATTTCACGCAAAGAATTCCAAAAAAATTGGATAAAGCTCGCTCGAAAACTAGAATAAACGTAGGTGCTCATTTTAGAAGGTGCCAATATGTTTGGGAGCGGATTGGTTTAAAGACAGACGTGGAGCTCACATTGTTTCTCTGGACAGGTAGGTCAAAAGTTTCAACACAAACTACTTTACCAGTGGACTTTCTGCATGCCAGACAATTGTAATTACATATAATGAATAGTAGCTAGGTTACTATTATACTTAACGTTACTTCATTCTGCGGCTAGTTTTTAGAAGAAATTCTAAGCTTATCTGTCGGATAGATCGTGTTAGCTAGAACTGGCTACTTGGCTATAGCCAGCTAGCACTACACTAGCCTGGTTCAGACTAGCACAACACAAACTCAGTGTGATACAACAACTCTGCAACAACAGAAAAGTTCCCGTTATTTTACCTTGTAGCTGACTTTTTTATTGTAACATTTGCTATACCAGTCTATAATCCTGCAATTTTTGACTCATGACTTTGAAATGTTTTGACAACAAATGCAACCATTTTACAAAGTTGCGTACTCCAGCTTTTATTTAAAATTTTCTTATTTTCTTATAATATGTTTCCAATTTTTCTCCATTTTCTCCCAATTTGGTAGCCAATTGTATAGTATGTAATTCAATTCCCCATGTATCAACCACTTGGGAATTTGCCGCTACAACCTTCAGCCGGGAGTAGGAAAGAGGCCACCACGCCCTCTTCAAGCTCGCTTGTATGCTACAATTCTCCCCACGAGTCCTCCCCCCACCCTGGGAGTGACCGCCAATTGCCGCTCCCTCATGGCACCGGCCATACTCGGATCTGGCATGACCGGGGATCGAACTGACTGAAAGTCTGCCCTTTTACTGCTGCGCCACCGCGTCGCGCCCTTCGCCACTGTTTTCACGGGTTCCCTGGGAAGGAATTTTGAGACGGTCCCTGGAGTGCTGAGCGCTGAGCAAGGCTGTTTCGAGGTTGCTCATTGAATAATAGGATACTAATGCGGAGCACCTGCCTCAGGTTAGAATTGGGGCTGGGCCATTGATGATAAAAGCAGTGCACCTGACCAGGAAGGGGAGAGATCTGGGAAAAGGAACTAGGCGAGAGTGTCAGTGTGGTTTGTGTCATCGGTAGAGCACTTACCTGATGACCCCCCCGTGTTGTACAGATGCAGTCCAGGATACAGTGTATAGCTTTGGTCAGATAGATTGTAAGTTTGAAAGAAAATACTAATGGATCTTTTCTTGGACTTTTTCTGGTAGCTCCTCCTTCATGGATTATGTTTCTGGCCCTCTTAATATGTCCCATAGAGCTGATAGCTCTCCCATGGCGATAATTCTATGTTTTGTGTTTTCTTTTTGGAGCCTGTTTCTTCCATGCGTTCACAACAGAGTTACTACAAGGTTTTGACAGAATGGGCCAATGGCATTAAGGGTTCATCTCCCAAGTGTGGAACTTTCAGGGAATGCAGTCATAAGACAAAGTGGAATCAGCAGCTGCAAATAAATGGGTGTGTTGGGAAGTCATTCCAGACAAAGGCATCTGCAAACACATTTAGTCAGAAAAAGGACCTTTGAAAATTTAGATAAATTTACTGATTCTGTCCTTTGTAGTGAAGGTGCTATAAATCTCTTCAAGCACTTACAATAGTGAGGCTCTCCCAGCTCCTTTATCATTGTTGCTTCGTAAACACCGTTCTCCAATGAAATCTTGATTCACAAAAGCCCCTGGTGCATTGTATGCTCTTACTCGCCTTTTGATATGCAAAACCTGCTCTGAAAAAATGACCTGCTACACAGTGGCTTTAATCTGCAGTATGCATGGTGTTAAAACCTTCCAAACACTCTGGGATCCATAAAGCCTCTGTTTGAACACCTGCCCCAACACAGAAAACCCATTGTGAGCTTCCATTTTCACAAGTGGCTCCAATAATGGAGCAGTGTACAAAGACTTGGTACACAGCTCCTCTTCATGCTTGCTGATGTTGTATAGCTCATACAGGACTGTGCCCTGCTTTCGCCGTGCATCATGCAGCATTTTGGGCTGTCACAGCAATGCCTCAGGGTAGGCAGACTTTCCAGGTATAAAATGTTCATTTTAGTGGAAGTTCTAAGGGATAATTGGTTTAGCATTGGTCATCTGGAGCGTTTTGATATATTTTTAGGTGAGGACGTTACCATGTATGATGATGGTCCAGCTTTGCAGCGAACAAGCCAATACGCTCCAGAACTGCCAGAAAGCTGCTTTCTAAGACAAGTGCTTTACAAATAAAGTTATTAAAGCTATATAATTTTTTAAACCCTCTTCTTTAATCCTCTTATTATGTTGAGATTTGATGAGGCCTCTTATGTTTGGGATCAGACTGAACCCAACAGTTTAAACGGACAGAAAATTATTATAACAGAAAACTTTGACACTTTGTGTGTCACTTTCTTAATGTCTCCCAATTGGCCTATCGCTAAGTCCCGCCCCTCTTGGTTACTGTTCCAACCTCGGACAAACAATTGATTTACAGTTTTTCTCAATTGTTTACACACAAAAACTGGAACTTATGACACAATGACCACAACCTGTAACTCATGTGCCAACTCCCTAAACCAATTCTGTTGAACTATAAACACATTTCCTGCTGTAGACCCAGATTTCAATTCTAAACCACTTTCTTCAAAACACTACACACAATTATCTGCTTTAGACCCAGATTTCAATTCTAAACCACACTTTCTTCAAAACACTACACACAATACTCTCTATTTTGCACACTCTTCATCAATGCCAAATCTCCTTGTGTTCAGACAGAACACACTGCCATTCAAATGGCAAAACTTCCATTTCCAAGGCCGTTGTGCAATTTCCAATCAAAGCTTGAGCAATATAAGGGCCACAGGTGAGCTCCTGGTTTGGAGAACAATGGATGGCAACATTGAAGTGAGAGGTGATCAGAGAGGCAGAGCAGTGAGAGTAAGAGGAGGACGAGGAGGAGGAAGAGGAGGACGAGGAGGAGGCATGTGGCGATATAGCTCCTGAGGCATTTCAGGGCTGGATTCGCCATACTAGGCGATACTTCCCCCGCTGCTTGGCCAGAGAGAACATAGCCTGTGATGTCGATGAGGTCCTGTGGCCAGACAGGAACCGAAGACAGGATGCAGCCTAGTTTTTTTGTCCTTTTTTAATTTACATTTTTCTTTCTTTTTTTGTTGACTGTACTGGCCTATTTTCTATTGTTTGTTCTGTGCAAATCATTTACACATCCAGTTGTGTTTGCTGTGATGTATAGGCTACAGCACTTTTGGAAAAAATAAAGAAATATTTTTGTTGTTACTGTATATTTGTGTATTGTTTTATATTTGAGTAAAAACATTATACAGTAATATTTTACAACAGGAGTAAGCGTACAGTAACACTGAACATGAAAAGGCATAATGCTCCTGATAAGGCCTTCATACTGGTGTTTTCCCATTCATAGAAGTGTTTTCCATTCAGCACATCAGTGTTCAATGGTTCTTAGAAATGTCTACTCATATGATGGTCTGTGTGTGTCATTTGAACACAAACTACCATTTTGAGGAGACATAACATTGTTTTGAAGGCAAAGTAGCATTTTGCAGGAGATATGTAGGGTTTTGCATTTTGTGTGTGTGGTTTTTGGATTTGTGTTTAGAGTTTTGAGAAAATGAGGTATGCTTTCAAAAAATGTGTGTAAGCAATTGAGAAAAACTGTAATGTCAGAACTTTACAGTGTAAACAATGGCCGCATTGGCTCTTTCCAAAATACTTGGGTAACGTTATTTGACATGTTTTTGGAGAGAGCGATTTCTTCAAGAAGCAGGCAGAAAGGTTTGAAATATGGATTGGAGCGGTATGTGCAAGAAGTAAAAGTGTGTAGAATTCAAAATGTGATTAGAATCAAGGTCAATTAAAGTCTACCGCTGGAGAAACTGCACCAGCTGATAAACAACACCATCAAGGAGCAATGTTGTTCCTGCACTGCAGGTAAGATTACAGTTTTTCTCAATTGCTAAAACACATTTCACAAAACTTTCCTCCATTTTCCCAAAACTCTAAACACAACACACTTTTCTAAAGCTACATAAACAAAACCACACCTTCTCTCTTCAAAACTCAAACTTTCACACCAAAACAGCTGCTCAAAGCCTGCAAAAATTTAAACACTATACGCATCATTACAGACTACAACAAAACAACTGAAAACACAATGTTCAGTGTGTGAGAATGTTATTTTTTTCCACAACTGCCAAAGCACATTTTTAGAAACCTTACAGTATCTGTTCTCAGAATATATCACTGTAGAGTATTGGGCATTCATAGATTTGTGTGTTTCATATGAACAGTATGTAAATCTACAGAAAATACAGTATGTACACTACTGTACTGTATCACAACTCAATGCAAACACTACAGAGGATCCATTACACACAACAATACTCATTGAAAACAATGTTCAGGGTGTGATGTTTTTTATTTATTTATGGAACTATACCACACACACACACACACACACACACACACACACACACACCACAATCATTGTGCGGCATCACGTCGTCGAGCTGGGTCGGCCCACAGGACCTCATCTACATCGCAGGCAATATTGTCCCTTGCCAGGCAACGTGGGAAGAACGCCCTGGCATGGCGGATCCAGCCTTGGAAGGCCTCCACAGGCACGTCGTCACAGGCCAGGTCCATAGCCCTGAGAAGGTTCTCTCTTGTGTAAGGTTGGCGGTCATACACCTTCCACCTCCATGACGAGAAAAACTCCTCTATGGGGTTGAGGAAAGGTGAGTAGGGTGGCAGACAGACATTGAGGAATTGTTGGTTGATGTTAAACCACTCTCTAATCTGGTTCGTTCGATGGAAACGAACATTGTCCCAAATGATAACATAAATGGGATGATGTGCAGGCCCAGGATTCTGTTGCTGGCGGTCCAGGAGGATGTCTCGTAGCTCTGCCAGGAAGGTGAGGAGACATTGGGTGTTGTATGAGCCAAGGACAGCATGCCGGTGGACAAGCCCCTCTGAACTCATGGCAGCACAAAGAGTGATGTTACCCCCGCGTTGGCCAGGAACCTCAACGATAGCTCTTTGGCCAATGATGTTACGGCCTCTTCGCCTTCGTTTCATGAGGTTGAACCCAGCCTCATCCAGGAAGATGTACTCATGAGGTCTGGCCATCGAGTCCAACCGGAATATCCTCTGTGAAAATGTGAAAGTGTTCAGGTGTTCAGAACAACAGTCAATACAGTAGCACAGTATTGTACAGTAGTACTGTAGGCCACTGAGCAACACAGTATGTGCACCCACTGTACTGTGAACATGGATGTATACTTACTTGCACATACTCGTAACGCAGGTCTTTGATTCGATCAGAGTTGCGCTCAAAGGGTACCCTATAGGCCTGCTTCATGCGCACCCTTTGGCGCTGGAGAACTCTGTCTATTGTGGCCAAGCTGACATTGTCAATGTTCTCAAAGTTTACATTGTCAGCAATGACTCTGTCCCTGATTTCTCGGAGTCTGATGGTGTTGTTCTCCCATACCATATCCACAATGAGGGTTTCTTGTGCTGGTGTAAATATGGCAACCCTCCCACCTCCATGTGGCATTCTTTCAACTCTAGAGAAACAAACATGCATTACAGTACTGACTTGTATGTACTCTACTGTAAAAAACATGCATTCAGTAGAAGCATCAATGGACATGTTTTGCAATATAGCAACTGAGATGAAACCAATTGTACTCCACTATACTGTAAAAATCTACTGTAGTGACCAACACAGCAATACAGTACAATACCTGTTGTGTTCTCTGAATGCCCGGATAATGGTGGCCACTGAGAACCTACTCAAGTTTGGACGGACTCTTAGTCCTGCTTCAGCCATTTTCATGCCATGGACAATGACATGGTCAATGACTGTTGCTCGCATCTCGTCTGTAATGATGGTGCGAGTTTGTCTTGCTCTCCCTCCTGGCCTTGCTCCTCTCCCTCCTGGGCCTGCTCCTCTCCCTCCTGGGCCTGCTCCTCTTCCTCCTTGGCCTGCTCCTCTTCCTCCTTGGCGTGCTCCTCTCCCTCCATGGCCTGCTCCTCTTCCTCCTTGGCGTGCTCCTCTCCCTCCATGGCCTGCTCCTCTCCCTCCATGGCCTGCTCCTCTCCCTCCTCTGACTCAAACTCCTCTTCCTCTGACTCTGCCTCCGTCCATTGTGTTCGTTTGGAACCTTCAGCAAACTGTGCACTCTGAACTGGCTTGTATAGGTGTGGTCACATCATTTGCAACAAGTGTCTTCAATTTTGAGTCGTTATGTTTACAGTTTTTCACAATTGTTTAAACACATTAATTGGAACATCAGACACAATGTGCACAACCTGAAACTCATGTACCAACTGCCAAACCAATTCTGCTGAACTCCAAGCACATTTTCTGCTTTAGACTCAGATTCCCATTCCAAACCACACATTTTTCACAACACTACACACAATTCTCTATATCTTGCACACTCTTCCTGAATTCCCTCTCTTGGTGTTCACACAGAACACACTGCCAATCACATTTCTAAACTCCAAAGGCTGTTGTGCAATTAGAAATCAGCAATTTGCTATAGAAGGGTCACAGATGAGCTCCTGGTTTGTTTGGAGAACAATGGATGGTGGCAACATTGAAGAGAGAGGTGAGCAACAAGGCAGAGGAGTGAGAGTAAGAGGAGGAAGAGGACAAGGAGGAGGAAGAGGAGGAGTAGGAAGAGGACAAGGAGGAGGAGGAGGAGGAAGAAGAGGAGGAGGAGGTGGAGGAGGAGGACGACAAGGAGGAGGAGGTGGAGGAGGACAAGGAGGAGAAAGGAGAAGAACCATAATCTCTGATGAGATTGGTTTGCCCATGAGGGAGGCTGGCCAGAGGGTCCAACCCAACTTGAGTCGCTTCTCGGTTGCCTCAATAATTCGGACTTTTAGAAATGAGCATAGGTAAGAAACCTACTCGCCTTACTGTAGTACTGCATATCAATACAGTATTCAATTAGTGTTGCAAGGACCTTGCTGTATTTGTATCTATTTGTATCTTTTGCAGAACTGCAAGATTACCACAACGTGGTGGGAGAGGAAGACTCCTCACAGATGAGCAGGAGACTGCAGTAGTCAACATGGTGCTGGCGAACAATGTCATAACCCTCCGACAAATCCAAGATGCAATCATTGCAGACTAACACTTATTCCAAAATATAGCAACAGTGAGTTTATCCACACTGGACCGTGTTCTCCAACGCAATTCCATGAGGATGAAGCAGGTGTACAGGGTTCCTTTTGACAGGAACACTGACAGAATCAAGGAGATTCGCCATGACTATGTGCAAGTAAGTCCTATACATTCCACAACTGTGTCCTATCAGCACTGACACATTACTGTATTGTACTACAGTAATCCAATGTTGTCCTTTTTTACAATGTTTAACAATAGCCTATACTCTATTGACCACTCTTGGTGTATAATATTGTCATGTTGTCTGTTTCAGAGATTTCTTGACCTAGATGCAGAAGCAGACCTGCATGAATTTATATTCATTGATGAAGCGGGGTTCAACCTTGTAAAAAGAAGGCGCCGGGGCAGAAATGTAATCGGCCAGCGTGCTATCACTGAAGTCCCTGGCCAGCGCGGAGGGAACATAACAATGTGTGCTGCCATCAACCACCACGGCGTCCTCCATCACCATGCCACCCTGGGCCCCTACAACACTGCCCGTCTCATAGCATTCCTGGACACACTCTACAACATCGTTGTTCAACCAGACCAGATGGATGACACAGAGGTGATCAGGTTTGTTGTTGTCTGGGACAACGTCAGTTTCCACCGGGCTGCTCTGGTCCGTGACTGGTTCAGGGGCCATCCTGAAATTTCCGTCCTGTATCTCCCTCCATACTCTCCCTTCCTCAATCCAATTGAGGAGTTTTTCTCTGCCTGGAGATGGAAGGTGTACGAGAGGAATCCGCAGACACGGATCCCACTGCTGCAAGCCATGGAGGACGCATGTGGCGATGTGACTGCTGAGGCCTGTCAAGGCTTCATGCGCCATTGTAGGCGATTCTTCCCCCGCTGCTTGGCCAGGGAGAACATCGTCTGCGATGTGGATGAGGTCCTGTGGCCAGGCAGGGACCGAAGGCAGGATGCAGCCTAGTTGTTTTGTTTTGTTTATTGCCTATTTTCTGTTATCTCTTTCATTTCATCCCGTTTTCATCCTGTTTGCTGTGATTTACAGTAGACTGCACATTTTGGGTACAAATAAAATATTATTTGTTGTTAAAGTATTGTGTGTTGTTTTCTTTTTGAGTTTACGTAAAAACAACAATATATGGTAATATTTTACATCCAACAGGTGAAAGTGTAACACTGAACATGCAAAGGCATAATTCTACTGATAAAGCATTCATATAGTGTTTTCCATTCATACTATAGTGTTTTCCATTCTGCACACCAGTGTTCAATGGGTGCTTAGAAATGTCTACTCATATGATGTATGTGTTTGTCATTTGAAAAGAAAATACCATTTAGTGAAGAGTTAACACTGTTTTGAGGGCAAAGTGTGCTTTTGCAAGAGAAGTGTAGGATTTAGCATTTTGTGTGTGAGTTTTGAGATTTGTGTTTAGGGTTTTGAGAAAGTGAGGTAGTCTATCAGGAAATGTGTTTAAGCAATTGTGAAAAACTGTAATGAATGAAGCCAGGTGTGTTCATTGTGTTCAAATGTTGCTGACTGTGGCAAGCATTTTGCATCACATGAGCTTTAATTTGAGAATTTGAGCAGAGTTTTTTGTAACTTGTGTTTTAGCAAGACAAAATGTGTTTAGATTTATGAGAAAAGGAGGATTGTGTTTTGTGTCTTCATGTGAAATGTGTTTATGGTTTTGGCAAATGGGGGCTAGTTTTATTAAATGTGTTTAGAGAACTGGTCATTTGGTTTAGAGAATTGGATTTTGTGTTTTAGCAATTGGGAAAAACTGTAATGTGTTTAAACAATTGGGAAAAACTGTAATAACACCCCAAATTTCTGAGATGCCGATTTACACGGGATTAATATTATCAGATGACCTGTTTTTTGAAAAATATGGTAGGTAATTTGCGGTCGAATCTTTACTTTACAAATTACGGACATGGCAGATTTGCATGCGATTAAGATCACAGACGACCTCTGCAATTACAGTTTTTACCCATTGCTTACACACTAAAAGTGAATGCTTAGACAAAAGCATCAAAACCTTAACTTTTTGTAACCATTCCTTAAACAAAGGCACCAAAAGTACAAACACATTTTCTGCTTTGCCCTTTGTTTGCAATTCTGCAACAAACTTCTTGCAAAACACTACACACTGTTTCTTATATTAGACACTTCATTCAAAAATTTAAATCTCTTGCAATCATTGGGAAAACACTTCTATTCAAAATGAAAAACACTACCTGAAATTTGCGACACCCACACACATACATAAAAACACTTTATACACTAATTGAACACCAATCAGTCTGAGCCTTAGCACTACAAATAGGCTTCAGGTAAGCTCACCTCTTTTGTGAGAACTTTGCAAACATGGAGGCAGTGGGAGGAAGAGGAAGAGAGAGGACGAGGACAAGAACCAGGCAAGAGATGGAGACAAATTTCTGATGACATTAGAGCCACTTTGGTGGATCATGTTGTAAATCATGGCCTGTCGATGAGGGAGGCTGGGGTCCAGCTGAACCTGAGTCGCTACACAGTAGCGTCCATAATACGTAAATTCAGACTGGAGAACAGGTATGTCTTCAACTTTCTACACTAGACTGTAGTTGCACATCATTCTGCATCACACTACAATGTAGTCCTACAGTATTAGGTGTATGTTCCTTATTGTACAAAAATATAGGTATAGTGCTGCGAAGTATATGTAATACAGTATGACAGAGTAAAAAAGAACCTAACCAATTTCCTCATGTTCTTGCATTTTCTATTGAACTGCCAGACGACCTTCTTGGGGTGGAAGGCGACGTCTGTTCACCCATGAACAGGAACTGGCCGTTGTCAATGTAGTGCTGGCAAACAACATCATCCGCCTACATCAAATACAGGAGCAAATCATCGCAGATAATGCAACATTCCATAACATCAACCGTGTCAGCATATCAACACTCTGCCGCATCTTGCGTAAGCATGAAGTTACAATGAAGCAGCTGTAGAGGGTTCCATTCGAGAGGAACGGCGTCTGAGTAAAAAATCTTCGCTATGAATATGTGCAAGTAAGTGTTACTGTGCTATACTGTAATACAATTTACAGGTGGGGGGGAGGGGGGGGGGGGGTGTCTGTGGGGGCACCTACCTTGTCTGTAGCGTGTAGTTTTGACCAAATGCGTCTGAGCCAAACCAACCCCCACCCCCATCCTTGTGTGAAAATGTAGACATTGTAGTCCTGTGTTTTGAGTTGGACCATATTCACAGTACAATGTACGCATTTTCTGTTACAGAGAGTCCTGGACTATGATGCAGCTGCACAGCCTGCTTTGTTCATTTACATTGACGAAGCTGGCTTCAATCTGGCCAAGACCAGGCGTCGGGGGAGAAATGTGATTGGACAGAGAGCCATGGTGAATGTCCCTGGCCAGCAACGGGGAAATATCACCTTGTGTGCCGCCATAAGTCCGCAAGGACTTCTCCATCACCATGCCACCCTAGGTCCCTACAATACAGCGCACATGATCACCTTTCTTGACACACTACATAATGCAGTTGCACAGACGGACCAGAGCAGCCCAGGTTTGTTGTCATCTGGGATAATATTAGTTTCCACCAGGCTGCTCTGGTCCGGGACTGGTTCACAAACCACAATAACTTCGAAGTTTTATACTTGGCCCCTTACTCCCCATTTCTCAATCCAATAGAGTAATTATTTTCGGCTTGGTGCTGGAAGGTGTATGACCGCCAACCACATGCCCGCATGCCTCTTCTGCAAGCAATGGAAGAGGCATGCGGAGACATTGAGGTGGGGTCAGTCCAGGGTTGGATACGGCACGCAAGGCGAAATTTCTCCCGTTGCCTGGCCAGGGAAGATATTGCTTGTGACGTGGATGATGTGGCCAGATGCAAACAGACGGCGGGATCCCTAAACCACCACCCCATCTCTACAATGTACTGTTAAAAAAAAAATCCTAAACATTCGTCTGTTATCTCACTTTTTTTTGCCCTAAATGGTAATTGAACACCAGTCTGAGCCATGTTTTTGTGTGTATTGTAGTCCTATTTTTCTGTGTTTTTGTTGTTGTAAAAACTGTAATGGCAAAAATAAAGCTGTATATGGGCCATTCTACAGAAGTCGTGCAAATTGAGGGTTGGAGAAAAGTGTAAATTTGTATTCTTTTTGCAAAATTCTTTTATAATATATGTGTTACACTTTATCTGAGATACATAAATATACTAGATGTACAGTGCAATCACATGTATTTTTTTCAGAATAAGTAATGTAGAATAAAGTTGATTAGTTAAAACATGAAATATCTTGTCTTTGTAGTTTTCAATTGAATACAAAAAGGACTCGCAAGTCATTGCTTTCTGTTTTTATTTGCATTTTATACACTGTCCCAACTTTTTTGGAATTGAGGTTTGTACATGTGCATTGATTGTCACACTATTTATTGTCTTTAATAAGAATTTACGGACAAGTGTCACCAACCGAAACAGGCCTGTCAAAACAATACCATTTGTTTCGGTAGTGACTGTTTTGGTTGTGACAATTTTGGATCATTTCGGCCACAAAACAAAAGATTTAGCAAGCACATGGTTAGCAACCACTTCTCTGTGCAGATGCACCTTCCTTTTAATCAAATCTACAGTTATGAAATCAACTTTTTTTCTCTAATATGAAAACTTGGGTGTTTGGGTGTGACGTCTCTTAAAACCACAGACTAATTTTCATACTTTGAAGGACAATTATATCAAAACGCTAAAACCTAGCTACTCACCATGTGGCCTTGATTCATATGAAGGCTGTCTAATTTCCTGGTTAAAAAAGGGGTGTGTGGCTACAAGCAGGTTCACTGCACAGACTCAAACAGTGTACGTTTCGGTTGTGACGTAAAAATAGGGGACAGCATTTTTTCGATAGGTTTTTTTAATTATAAAATTTATTACAAAATAGATTTTTTAAGATGTTTTTCCCCCGACATGACCATGAACTGAATGAAATGTAATACACTGTAACGTAGCCTACTGAGACTCACTTGATTAGCAAGGGAGTAATCTGTCTTTTTTATAAAGTAGGCTACATACAAATGCAGGTTAATTGCTATAACTGATGGGTCCTCCCAATGGCCCGGGTTTTCGAGGGAACTTGCTTTCCGAAGCGAAAGCTTGACGAAATTTGCAAACGTAACTAAGGATAGCTGGACTTGGGTGGGGCTTGACAAAGAGGCAATACAGTATTTTATTACCAATCAGCTTTGTTCACTCTCCACGTGGGTCAATATGTTGTAGTGCCCTGCACTGCAGATTTAGGCTATGGACCTATATCATCCTGCTTGATAGTTACAATGTTATTTCTATATTTTACACAGTAGCTAACAGATGGATTCACCAGTTATTGCTATAATTTATTGGATTGAGGATTGGCTACAATATTAATTGTTGTAATTATTTTTCTATTGATTTCTCTTTCTTATTAGGCACTGTGTTCAAATTTTGTACAGAAAATGTATTGTCCCTAGGCCTTAGTTTGTTTATTTTTCCAGTAATAACATTTACATTTTTTTGTGTAGGCTAGGTTGAAATCAACAGTAAGATTGTGATTCAAAAGTCATAAGTAATATGATTGGCTAAACAGTTTCTAGTAGCTATGAGGCCTACACACTCTTTTTTTATCTGATAGTATGTTCACATTTAGTTCATGTTCACATTTAGTTCACATTTCGTATTTAATACTGGCTTGTCTAAGTGTATGGTATACCTTAGTACATTGTGTTAGATTCAGTTTACCCTACCACAGTTTGCCAATTCTGTTGGGCACACATGTATGTTGATGTGGGGAGGCATTTTGGGGTGCTGATGCCCAGGGGCACGATAGGGTCTTAATCCGGCCCGGCCCATACAAGATGATAAATAAGGTTAACTGGTTTTTAAGTGATGTAAAAAACTGAATGGGGTCAAATTGACACCAAACATAATAGGAGGACGGTTAAAAGAGATTTAAAATTGGCAACTGTTTGTGTATTACTAATAAACCCAAGTAAGGCATTTCAGTCAGGACAACTCACATATTCAAATTATGCATTTTAATGAATACATCAATTTATGTATAATGAATATACAATTATTTTGGTTTGGTGCTGAATGGATCTGCTCTATGTACTTCTAGTGCATGCACCAGCATACATTACCTATCAAACAGGGAGCATGACACATCTCCCCTACTAAACAGGAGATATACCAAAACCCCCAGTACATAGAAGCAGAAGCTGGGGCAGCAGAGGAGAGGTCAGATTCTCCCTTTTAAAAATGAATGCTCCTTTAATGAATTTTTGAATAACTCAGAATCAATATAAAGCCTGATGATTTTGAACTGAATGCTGAGTTTTGCAGACCAGTCAGAGATAAACACATGGGTGCATTTTTAGTATCACTGAAAGACAAAAACTATTTTTTAAAAACTGATTTTAGTTGTTTCTAAGTTGCAAGCCAGGGTAACTTTAGAAATACTGCATGTTTCTCGAATCCCAAATCATGATTTGAAAAAAAGAACTGTTTTTGTTCCACATTTAATTTGGAAATAAATCACGCAGTTTTAGAGAGCAGCAATACAAAGTCAGGATTAGATTAGTTTTATCAGATTGCATCTATCAGATTATCTAGACATCTATCTATTGATATGGTTAAGATAATCAGAAGGGTTGCCGCTGTACTCAAGTCACCAGGTTTTACTTAGAACTTGTTGTGTATACCTTCGATGTAAAAGGGTTAAATTTCCAGAATGAATCAGTTGAGTCTGAAGATGAATATGAAGTGGTAGAAACATTGCATCAACATTAACCATTATGATAGTAAATGTATTCAATGTGGCAAGCATATCCTACTTATATTAAATTTTATTAGATTTGGTCATGGGCAATTTAGAAGTGTTCTGCTCTCTAGATGAGCACATTAACACGTGAAGGTTACTTGTCAAAGACAATTTGGCATGCATATATGACATGCAAATTCCTGTTATGGTAATCATGATAGTAAAAGGTCTGACCATTGAGTGGTGTAGTTGTTTGGGAATTAGGTTAGAATGTCCCAGGGTTCAATATATCATATTCAAACCAAAGGCTATTCAATTTTAATTTCAAAACACCTGCACCATTCTATAGTGACTCTATGATATAAACAATTGAAATGATTTTGATTAATAGCATTAATATAACAGGAATGAAAACCCATCTGAGGGATAATTACTCTTAATATTATGACCACGTTACCATTAAATTGCAAGCATTTAAGTTTCATATTTCCTCATATTTCCATATTTATATTATCCCTACCATATCTTACTCAGGCGTTGGAAGGAAAGGTCTCTCTTTAGACTTGTGCATCCCAAGGGTGGCATTTTAGTCTGCTGCAATACAGTGCTATAGCTTTGCTTGAATCCACATCATAGGTTTGAATCATAGGCCCAGCACCTTTCATAGACAGACCAAAGTTCCTTCAATTCTACTTGATCTCCACAAAAAATTAATCATTACTTTAACAGAGGAAGGAAAAATGGCTTAGATGGTGAAAGGAAAGGGAGAAAAACTCCCTTTTTGCAATTTGCATTTTCCTCTCAATAACATCACACAGTACAAATTCACCTTCTTTGATGTGGCTATCCACCATTTGAAAGGAATGTTCTTTGTTTTGTGGCTCGTAAATAACGCCTTTCCTATTTTTTATTAATTTAACCATTATTTATCCAGGAAGTTACATTGAGATTTTGGGCCCTATCTTACACCCGGCGCTAAGCGGCGCTAACCCAAACGCAAGCGTCTTTGCTATCTAACACCCGGCGCATGGTTCATAATAACGCCTTGCGTTCACGTCCTTTAACTACCATGTATTCTTGCGCCCATTACAAGTGAACTGGGCGTGTTGGTCTTAAGATGAGGAGTGGCCAGGATTCTTTCCGGCGTATTGCTATCTTGAGCCAGCAGAAAGCGCTCAAACCTGGTCTAGAACCACCACAAACCTGGTCTAAAGTCATGTCGCAGTTGTTCACATGCTATTTTAACGGCGCATGTAAGTGCGTCTACATAGGCGTGTGCACAACGCGCGTACCCTCCTGTCTGTTACACACAGGGGCGCGCACAAGCATGTCTAAAATATCTAGATCACAGTGTGAAATATTATTATTGTGTAGGCTATATCAAAAATGCATAATAATAAAAGGTTCCATAGGTCCACATACCTTTCCCTCAGCGAAGGGAAACGATGCCACATTACATTGCTCTCAGCCCACTCCATCAACATCCAAGCGATGTGCGATGGTACGGGACAATGGCTATCCATTAAAAAGGAGCTGATAACACCTATATCAAGCCTAATGCGCAAATTGTCATTTGCACCTAATGCGTGAATTGTCATTCAATGGAAAACTCGCGCACTGCAATAGACGGACATTTGAGTTTTGAAAATGCACCTAGGCTACAGCGGATTCGCTGTGCAAAAGGTTTTTTCAATAGCCTATGGTTAAAAAACGGAGATAAATGTCACCATGTTAACTAAATTGTAACCGTAGCTATTCTTCGTCCTTCATATTTTTTTAATTACAGTGACAAGGTTTCCATACCCTCAGCTTATTAAAACCCTGCTGATTTCACCTGTTATTCCATAACTGAACAAAAGATTTTAAGGAGAACTAAACGTCTAATTAGAAACGAAAACAAATTTGCAGCACGTTACAATTAATTCACAATTAATTTTAATACCATTATCTGCATGTGCGCTTTACAGGAGCAGGTCTGTTTCCCCTGCTGTAAATCGCTCTTTTAACGGTCTTCCTGGGAAAGTGGATTGTTTTAAAGAATTACGCTACCAGTAAAACAGGTTGGTCACATTTCCATAAGCAGGACATTATAAAACAAAGGGAAATATGCGTGAACCTATGGGTTGCAAATCTGACAGCTTTACTGTATTTGTTGTCATCATTAAGGCAAAATAACATTATTTATTTTATTAATCAAAATTAGAATGCAGGTAATGAACTTCGGATGAAGCTTGAACATGAGTTCATTGCTTCACTGCATAATCAAACGAAATTCGTTAAACAAGCAGGCTAATTTGGCGTTTTCTAAGGTGAGACGGAAGCCATTGGTAGCTTATTCTCAGCTGTTGCAGGTACCTTTAACTAAATTTAACCGCATATATTCTGTAAAATAACAACACTGTCGGGAATTACCAGGAACTCATAATGGTTTTTCCAAATAATATTTATCATAGGCTACTATTGATCCATATAGCCTATTCCTTGATCGCACTAAACACGCACGAGCATGTCTGTTTCGCCATCATATAAGCAATCCGCCAAGGTGGAAAAGCAGGCTTTTAAAGGGAATGGGATATGACATTTTGATTGGTTTATTGCATGTCACGCCCAAGACACACCTATAATTAATGAAGAGACTAGGTTCAGCCCACTTGTACACTGCGCCGTGCTTAGCGCCCAAAAAACACGCCGTTAAAATAGCTAAAGTGGACTTGGACACGCCCTAAATGGACTTTACGCCATGCGCTTATACCAAGCGCCAAGATCGCCAAGATAGAGCCCATAGAATCTCTTTGACAAAGTAGACCTGCGCAGACAGCAGCACAGAAAATAAATATATACAGACATCAGTGATACACAATAAATGCTAAGAATGCTAATAAACGAAGAATGCTAATATTAACCATCAGATATGCCCTTTGAGAAAAATAATTTATCTTGTGATTCATATATAATTTCACGTGGTAGCTATACTTGACAAAGACCTTTGCAGGTTGAAATGTTGTTGCAGTTGTTTCTGAACATTTAATACAATGTGCAGGTATCCCTTTTCCCCCCCCCAAAAAAACGGGCTCTATCTTCACAGTCTTAGCGCATGGTCTAAAACGGATGGTGCAGGTGTATTTAGGGCGTGTCCAACTCCACTTTTCTAGTTAGACAGCAGATAATTTGAGTGTAAAGTAAGGCAAGGCTGAACTTTGTCTCTTCATTAATGTGTCTTGGGCGTAACATACAATAAACCAATCAGAGTGTCATCTCCCATCCCCTTTAAAAGCCACCTGTTTGCACCTTGGTGGATTGCTAATATGAGTGTGATTTACAGCTGGCGAAACAGACCTGCTTGTGCATGAAGTTAAATCGCGGATGAATAGAATATGGCATTAAAATTATCAGAATTAATTGTGTAATGTGCTATAAATGTTTTAGTTTCTAATTGTTGAAAATGTCCTTAGTTCTCTTTTAAATTGGTGGGGTTTTAAATCTGGTCACTGTAATTAAAAAGCAATGAAGAATAGGGTTTAAAATGGTGAAATTGAAATTAATCTCCATTTATTTTTCAACTGTATCGAAAGAACCGTATGCACAGTGAATCCTCGGGACCGTAGGCTATTAATTATTAAACAATAAATGCAATATTCGCTGGAGTTTTAAACCTATTTCAATCAAAACCATTCAATTTAGCCGTCACAGTCAATGGCGCAGCGCATGGCAAACTGGGCGTGGCTACTGAATTTAGCTATTTTCACGACCAGAGGCGAGGAGCGCCCAGCTCACAACAGACTGCAGTGCAAGACGAACGTTATCTATTTTGCATTGATATCACAAAAAATGTATACTATCAATGTAATAATGCATTTGTTTCACAGGGGAATGTCAAAAACCACAAACTAAGTAGGCCTATACTTAATCATTCATGTTTTATTCGTATTGTTTTTTATAGGATATTTAAGTGCAGTGATTGAATCAGATTTAGTAAGTGAATAAATTCTACAAGTTGTCACTAAACTGTTAGGCTATATAGAAAAAACTGTGCCTGTGTGTGGTAGCCTAGGATATGATAATGTAACGACGTCCACCATATAGCCCATGCAGAAACTAGCCTATTTGTATTTTTAAATGACCAGCTAAACAACCGCTAATGAATTATCCCACCTTGCAACGTTATGCATTGATATTATGCTGAAACATTTCCACTAAACACGTTATTGATTACGTCATTTCGCGAAATAGTGAGACGTGGTCATGCACATAGATTACTTTAGCACCTGTAAAGTGATTTACTAAGCCCGAAAGGAAGTTTGGGAAAGGTATTTGCGGGTGCATTTTAGTACAAATGGAAAGCAGGTATTAAAAGATATGGAATCGATAAGATCACGGCTGTCATTGTCGCAAGACACGTACGGGTGTGTTTGGAATATTCATATCTGAACATTCTGAATGATTGCGTAACAATGGGGGCTAATTACCTGGCCCATTTGCTCAAAATACAGAAGAGGATTTGTGGATAGGCTACATCATGAACAGTAAGAATAATTTTTTTTTTTAATCATGAAGAAAATCGTGTTACAGAATAGAAGTGTAACTATTATTTGAATCAAGCAAGAAATACAACGTCTATTATGACAAACAATGAATAACAAGAAAATCAAAACTTTATAAAAATAAAACCCATGATAAAATGGAAATGTGATTTTATGTGACACTTTAAAGCGAGTAGGCTTGTTATGATCATTTCAGTACTGACAAACATATGTAACTCCCGGCAGAAACTAAGAGACATCCAGTGAAACAGTTTGTAATAAACCGTCAGCTCGTTCAGTGTAACAGTAGCCTATACCTACACTGTAAAATAAATACCATAAAAACGGGAACATTGCTGCCAGTCCTTTCACCGTTTTCTTACAGTATAACCTTTACAAACACGCAAAATCTCTCATTTAAATGTTTGCGGCTGTTTGTGGCTGGAGTAATTTACATAATGACTCTTAGTTGATCACCCGCCAAGTGTGAAATTATAGCGCGTGCAAATACTTTGGCTGCGCCAGCAAAATAACACCCCTTATTTGGGATCTTAGTAAATCTCAACGTCTAAATGGTCTTTCACTGGCAGCATTGCTGCCAGTATTTTCACCGTTTTCTTATGAGATATTTTTTACAATGCAGAATGTTGATAATCATAATTAGGACTGAGGCTAGCCTACACTTTACAGTTTTGTATCCTACAGTGAGTAGTCCACTTCTTTTCAAATGAGCTTCACTTTCCGTTCATAATAATCTACAAATACTACAAATATCAGTGTCTGCAGCTGCGTTTATATTGTCTCATTACAGACGGGTGTAAGAAAAAGAATGGAATACAGTAGCCTACCCCTGGGACCACATAGCAGTATAATAGCAGCCATAAACAATTAAAAACAGAAATACAGGAATCAGCCAAACATAAACATACAAAAAATAAAAAATAATGCACAATAAATTCAAAGTATGCATTTTTCCTGCTTGGGGGATTTATATTAAAGTCAAATCGGATGGCATATGATCCACAAAAAAAACGGTTTACTGGCTTTTGAGTAGGTTATGAATAATCATGCATGCATTGCATGGGAAAGCCCTAAAATTAGAAACTCGTCATGTACTGACACTCCCCACACAGCGGCTCTCCTCCAACTTTGGCACACGACGAGTCAAACAGGGTCAGGAGCGTTAAAATCCATGACAGATTTACCACTTCGCCAGTGCCAGGGCTCGCCACATGCCATGAACCGGCCGGAAAATAGAGGCCTCAATCTTTCAATTTATCACAGGCCAGAAATGTTGTTTTTACCAGCTTGGCAGAGCTGCATTTCACTGTGGTTGAAAAGGCAACAATAAAAAATAAATTGCATTGTAAGTGCACACGCCTTCCTTCACTTGCTGCAGCTCTTTTCAGCTGAATCTATAGCAGCGCATAGAGAGCATGTAGCCCCTGTTGTGCTAGACAGAGATGTGTGCTTCTCAGATTCATAGGCTGTACATTCATCCCCAGTTGCCCCACCTCGCTCCCTCCCTCCACACCCTCTGGAATGTCACATTTGTTTATTGGAAACAGTGCTGCACAAATTCACCGATCTGTAAATCATATGGATGACCCTATTGCCTAGGCTAACTGTATTGCCAATCTGTGTTTGTGCAATATTTTTTTTACAACATATTGACATATGCTAGTATTCAGTTTAAAAATAACAGGCTTGTATAAAAAGAGCGTGCTTTATTCCAGCTGAATCTCAGCCAAAATATGCTGTTCATTGGTGTATTGTCGTACATGTAGTGTGCTTTTTATGGATGTCTCTGACCTTGCAATAAATTAGGCTTTTAAGATATGCTTTAAAAGTCCTGGAACTCTCAGAAAATAATAGCAATCTGTTCCTATTCCAGCCCATAGAAGTCACAACCATTTGCTTTCATTAGAGAATTGCATTTATTTTATGCATGGTCTAATTGAAATACAGTAACTAATGTCTTTCATTGGAACAAAGACATAAGCAAAACACATTCGTTGTTATAAATAAATGGAACAGTTAGATTAATCAAGTCCATTAAGAAGAGTCTAGAAGAAGGTCTAATGGTGATTACTTATCATTATGTTTACTGTTGTGCAAAGCTCAGCCTCCTGTCTGGAAATATGTTTTGCATTAAAATTAAGATAATGTTCTAACAAATACTACCATCTTTTTCACAAGAGCTGTTTAACAGTCACACTGCCACCACTGCTCTCAACATTAATATGAACAAGGCCTAATTATCTTACTGCTTGGTGAGTAAATCCATTTCACGATCCTTGACACATTTCCTGGAAGGACTTACTTACATGCTTTTCCAAACATATTTTGCACAAGAAAGAATTAAGCCTGCCCATTAAAGTAGCCTGGGATGTGAGGCTAAGAAAGCAGTTTATGGAAGTAGGGTTACACAAACTACCTGTCAGTACTACATCATCTCTGATGAAATACATTCTATCACTAGATTTTTTATCTCTTGTGTGGCCTGCCAGAGTTGAACTATCTCTGTTAGCTCAGTGATTTAACACCAAACATTCTGCTGTTTAGCACAGTGGATTAGGTGAACACTTGTGTTTAAAGACCATTTGAGAAGTAATGTATCCAGTTGGGTATAAAGACTGCTAATAAAACACATCAGTCCACAGTGACTGGGTCAGATAAGTCAATATCACAGTGAATGGGCTCATGGCTAAGTAGAAAAAAAACACAGGTCTTATGTTGACATTTTATGACACTTGACACTGGGCTGGATTTACTAAAGGATTGCGACTGCTTTTACGACGCTAAAGCAGTCGCTACAAAACAAATAAATCCTCTAATGTATAGCAGTCGAAAGGATACATTTAAAATGTTTCACATGCTTCTACTAATCATTTTTCATTTATTTTTCAGAATATGAAATTATAGCCTATTTGTTTTATTGAAAGGATGCAAGACTTTTATTGCAGTCATCAGCTAGCAGTATAAAAACGCAAGGATCTGAATTTAAACAATGTATACACAATTGTTTTGCCTGTGCGGTCAGTAGGTATAATAAATTGTGAATAGTTATTCTTGCAGACTCTCTGTGGCTTTCTCCTGTCAAGTTCATGAGTTGCTCATTTTGCAGGGATCTTTCCACCTGTTATTCTATCTGTGTTAGTATTCTTTCCTTAGTTGGACCACCACCAGTGTTATTTGCCCGCATCATGTTGTATTATGTTTTGCTAAAATCACACCATCTTTTCTTTACATCCTCTACTGTTCATACATTTATTTTGTATGTGATGTCATTCCAAAAAGTTCTCCCCTACATTGGTGTTGTATATGCTGTAATACAGCGCTGTGTAGGTCTACGTCGTAAATTAGTTTTATTTTTTTTGTGGTTTTCCCGTGACTTGTGCATGGTTGCTCCGTATCCAGTTATTAGCGCCTTGTAATCTGGACGGTTCATTGTTATAGGTGTCTCCTACCGAAAAAATTGCAAACGGGGCATTTCATTTATTTTCGTAATTACGACCAGTGATAATAAATCGGTCGTTAATGTGATGGTATCTGCGACAGCAAAAGAGTCACAATGTAGGTTATAGTTTTGCGCTGCGACTGTGTTCTTAGTAAATTTATGTTTGGGGTCTAATTAACCCGAACAGTTTAAAGCGACAAAATCATTGTAATAGAAAGATTGTTACACTTTGTGTGTCACTTTCTCCCAGTTGACTAGCCTTTTATCCTTAAAAAAATATATATATTTTTAAAACTCTGTGATAAACTGGAGGTCAGTGAAAGTTTGTGAAGTTTAAAACCTGTCTGGGACAGGTTACAACCCCTGGCAAAAATTATGGAATCACCACACTTAGAGGATGTTCTCTCAGCTTTTTTACTTCGTAGCAAATAAACAAATCACAAATGACACAAAACAATTTTTGTTTAATAGCTGAACATTCTGCCCTCGTGAAACATACCTCAAACAAATTAAATTAAATTATTTTAATTAATGGCATTTTTTTAGATCAAGTAAAGGAAAAAATTATGGAATCATCAACAAAAATTCACAATTAGTACTTTGTTGCTCCTCCTCTGGCTTTTATGACAGCGTGAATTCTTTGAGGCATGGACTTCACTAATGAAAAACAATATTCTCCATCAAGCTGGTTCCAACTTTCTCGAATAGCGGTTGACAGATCAGTTTTGCAGGATGGAGCCTTGTCATGGACCAATTTAATCGGATTGAGATCCGGACTGTTTGCTGGGCATGTCATTGAGTTGATATGCCTTTCCTGAAGAAAAGCTTCAACACTCTTTGCTCTGTGGCAAGATCCATTATCATCCTGAAAAATGACTTCATCACCAAACCTATTTTCTATCGATGGAATGAGAAAAGTGTCCAAAAATTCTATGTACACCTGTGCATTGACTGTTGAGGTAATGATTGCCATCTCCCCTGGTCCTTTACCTGACATGCAACCCCATATCATAAATGACTGGATTTGATTGCTTTCTTCAGGCAGTCATCTTTATATGTTTCATTAGAACGGCACCAGACAAAATTTCAAGCATCATCTCCTTGGCCAATGCAGATTTGTGATTCATCACTGAATATCACTTTCATCCAATCCTCCATACTCCATGATTGCTTCTCTTTAGCCCACTGTAACCTTGTTTCTTTCTGTTTAGATGTTAGTGCTGGTTTTCGTTTGGCTTTACTATATGTAAATCCCATTTAATTCAGCCAATTTCTTACAGTTCTGTAAAAAACATTGACTCCTGTTTCCACCCATTTGTTTTTCATTTGTTTTGTTGTGCATTTTCTATTTTCAAGGCATATTGCAGTTTTCTATCCTGACGCTTTGACGTCTTCCTTGGTCTACCCGTATGTTTTCCTTTTATAACCTTCATATTTTGTTTATACTTGCACCAAATTTTAGACACAGCTCACTGGGAACAACCAACATCTTTTGCCACAGTCCGTGTTGGATTTCCTTCTTGAAAGAGTTTTATAATCCTTTCCATTGTTTCAATTGACAACTCTCTTGTTGGGGTCATGTTTCCTTTCAATTAGCGATGTTTCCTTTCAACAAGTCCAACAGCTTGTTAAGGTCTGTAAGCACTCTCTTTTAACTGCAGACTAATTAGCATTTTTAGACTTGTGCCGGTATTTGTTTTAGAAATTGGGATGGCAGGTATGCCATCCGCTAAATTACGGCTTGGTAGGGCATGCCCCATACCTATACAGCACAGAGAGGTTGGCACTTTTCAGGGTTTCCTACAGAAGTAACCACAATGACCATAGACTCTCAGCCCTTAAAAACATGAACTCCTGTATGTTCTGACCTCATGTAACCACACAGCATTCAGATAGAACTTCACACATCCACACAATAAAGCCCCAAACTTGGGTTATTTTGCCGTTTTTCTCCTTCCTCTTCCGCTTCTTCTTCTTCTTATTCTTCCCATTTTTCCTGCCAAACTGCCTGCCTCCGTCGTGATGTTATCCAATGGGGAGAATTATTCTTTGAGGGTATGGTCTGTATACCTGCTCATCAAGCTTATCGCCCAATAAAAACGCTTCTTACTAATGTTTTTTAATGTTAATGCAGCTAATGGCTTCACGCTTTCCAAGAAGTTACTGTGGCCTAATGGCTAGAGTTGCTCTCTCTCGCATAAAAGATTGTGGGTTCGAGCCCAGCAGGGGACATGCTTATTTTCCACAAAAACAATGTGCAACTGTTAAGTACTTTTCATTTCTTAGACTGTTATTATTTTCACATTAACGTATTATTATTGCAAAGGCAAAAGAGGTTTCCAATATTAACTGTTCAATGTTTCACTTTTATTTCACTTGTACTATATCACACCCTCCCCAAACCGGACGCTCGCTCTTGTCTGGTTTGGGGAGGGTGTTACGCTCTGCTCTTGCGATCATGACTTAGTGACTGTGGAAACTGAACCTCAACGTACCCTTGCCTCGGACAACATTTCTTTATTCATTAATTTCTTCACTTCAGCTCTGTTCACTTTATCCTTTTTCACACATAACACAATGTCACCATAAAATTAACTACGAGGAAAATTAAGAATTTACGATAATAGCCAACATTAAGAATTGATGATAGCCTCCTTTAAGCTGCAAGCCTTTAAGAGATCGGATTTATAAACCGCCAATTCCCCAAACATATCTGATTCATGGTTAGTCACTTTAAAAAAAAAAAAACAATAGCCTCAGAATGTGGCTCTAGTCTACGCTACTCTGAAGATAATGTAGCTTACTGCAAACACTTTTACTTATAATAATAACAATAAGAAGAAGAATAATCTCTGGTATGTACTTTCTTAGTAGTATCTATTGTTTTCTTTCTGGCTAAGATTCCTGGGAAATATGCGTTGTCCAATTAAGCTTGTTAGCCAACGTTACTGTTGCCAGAGAAACGTCAGGAAGCAGATACAAGCTAGGCTACTACGAAGCGAATCAACATGCCTTATAGCCTACATTCATTGCACTACAGAAAATGAAACTAAACCTAGCTGTCCTAGCTGTACCAAAACATTTCCCGCAGGTAACGTTCTACACTACCGGAAAAAAAACTGCTGTGCTTTTGAACTCACTAGCTCGCTCGGTAGCTCGTAGCCCACACATGGAAGGTTGGAGTTACGCATCCGGCAATCCAGTGTTGAATAGCCTAACGTTAAATGTATTTCATAGAATACTAATAGCCCTATTTTAAAACTTTATTTCCATATTTTACTGATGCAAACGATTTATGCTGTACTATCTATTTAGGCTGTATGTCTTTCAGCTAGAATGTGTTTGCGTCTAGCCCATGGTGTATGCATGTCTCCATATAGACTTGGTTTATTAATTTACATGCTTCTTCATGATCCATAGCTCAGGTGGTGCTGTTCATTGTATTTCATTGCACATTAAATACTGCTCATCTACAAACTCTTTTAATGTAATTGTGTGCTGTCTGTAATAGGATAACTGTTCTCATTCTTGTCAATAGAGGGCCTTATGGTTACGTGAATGTCTGCATACATTTCTTTGGAATGCATGTCTCTCTCCATGTTTATCTTCATGCATTATTCATCATTAGTTAGCTATAAAAAATAAGTGATATCAGATTTAAAAAACGTCTACGACGTAAAAAAAAAGCCAAGTTACTCACGCATAGCCTACATAGCGCTGTCTATAAGTTCTTAATTCCAACTTGCAAAAACTAGGCCTGCCTTTAAAAGTCTTGATATCAAAATGTGGCCAAGTTACAACTAACAATATTGCCTATCATAGCTCACACTAAATAAACTAGCTCTATTCCAAAGCAATGCTATCCAAACTTTCCTAAATTATTTAATGCAACTTGGCCCTGTGTTTCTTCATCTTACCATCTCAAGAGAATGTGGTCAATGAAACTGTATGTGCCACATCAAACTGCAAAATGAAAATAATTTATAGTGGAAATACTCTGATTCAGATGTGTTGCACTTAGAAATTAAACTGAAAAATTACTACACTATAGGGCATGTTTGAACAATTGTCTGCATCCACTGCTTTGGGTCTATGAAAAGCACAGAATTAATAAAATGTATTATTATTATTATAATTATTATATTATGTATTTATTGATGTATTTATTTGGATTTCTATCAAAACCTGTGTGGTCCTACAGAGCATAGATATCCTTGTGTTCACAAAATTCTGTTTGCAAATATCATAAATACTATTATGTTAAGAAAATTGGTACTATTACTTATTTGCCACCATCTGACCCACAAACATGTGTGGATACGTTTGTAAAAATGCTATATGTACGCTATTTTCTAGGTAAAAATATTACTCATTTTTATCTGAATTTATTTATTCATCACCCCTTTCTCTATTGTACATGATGTTTCTTGATATAAATGTCTGTTTGTGAATTGTAAAGAATTCTGTAGCAGCAGTTAACATTTTAAAACCTGTACATTTTCTAAAGTAAACTTGCCAACAAAGTACAACCATATCCTTTCTGGAGTGTAATTATTCATCAACTGTTAAAAACCGTTTGTACAAACTGCGTCTGCTCCGTGGAGCTGAAGAGGACTCAACCTGTCCCTCTGATTGGTCCTGAATAAATGTTAATACCCTGTCCAAACCACACAATATTTTAAAAAATCAGCACATGACATTTTTTTGTGGGAAAAATGTATTGACTGAGTATTTTGACCATATTGCTGCCATTGACTTACATGGTGAAAGACCTATACTGGAGCCAATCGCAGTGGCGCTAGTGAGCAACGGCACAATTGCCGCTCCCAGCCCAACCAGGAGGTGAGCTTCAAAACGAAAGCCCAGTCTAGGCCCTTTGGGTTAAGCAAACAAAAAGACCTGGAGCCACTGCTCTAATTCTCTTCAGGTGAATGTCATGCCGGGAGTGCCACACTTGTCACAAAGACTTCATTTTGACAATGCAGACACACGCCGTACAAGACCAGGGTACAGAGGGGATTCTTTTAAGTCTACACAAATTGCCATTGAGCAGGCCCCAGGAGAGGATCAGAGGCGAATAGCTGTTGGCATATTCAAGATGGTCGACTCACATTTAGAATTTCACGAGGAGGGAGAGAATAATCAGAGGGCCAGATCCCAGGGCGACATGAAATGAAAGCAAGCCCATGACTCGGGGAAGAAATCAGGGCTGCAGAAAGCCAGCTGTTTTTCAAGCAGGAGCGCCTGCAAAGCTTCACACAGTCTCACGCTCCCATATTCACGCTCGAGCCACCCGCTGCCCCCGACATTGCATCTCATCGCCGGATCCTGACGTCAACACGCTGGGCTTCTAAAGATTACATTCGCAGTAATTATTGTCCTGCCGAGAGCCCCGCTTGAGATGCCCAGAGTTAGGGGTGAACACCCGACCGTCAAAAAAAGCGGGGCGATGAGGAGAAGGTGAGGCGTAAGCGGACAATCGGAAAGCGTCCCCACAGATCATATCGGCCAAAGAATGATTAGGAATGACATTTAAGGTCAGTGCGCTGCAAGACTGTGTATGAAAGCCAGCCCCGTGGGAGCTGAAGTGAAGAGGAGCGATTTCCTCACACTAATACAGGGGTTTGGAGGGCAGAAGTCAGAAATGCCGATTCTCAGTCTGATGAATCAGTTTAAATATTTAGTTCAAGGAGCCGTGGGGAAGCCTCTGAATGCTAAGTAAATATGAACACGAGGCTTTGCCCTTCATTCGGTGTCATTGATCCGATGGTCTGTACACACGCCCTCACTTTATCCACTTAAATACATAAAAAGAAAAAGATGTCCTCTGAAGTGGATGCCACAGCATGTGTGCTTAAGAAAACAGTGACGCAGATTAATGGCTGTTTGTGATTTTCAAAAGGGTAGAATAATACAGATGCTGTATTTCGAGTGGGTACAGACCCCCTGTCACACAGACACTGTAGTGGTGACAGTCAGGCAAAGATGTCACCCTTTATCTCCATCTGTCTGTCAGAGCACATAATATTAAGCTCTGTCACAGGGTGCCTCCATGTCATAAGAGGTGAGGGGCTCAAAGAACTGGATGGTGTGGCTGTGTCAATGGAAATGTAGAGATGTTAGAAAGGGTATGGCACACAATTTCACATAAAATATGTATGCAAAATCAGTCTCTGTGCATCTTCATTAGGTGTTCATTACGGTTCCTTTGAGGGACCCGGATCCTTTGTCTCCATTCACTAAAACGATGAATTCACTGATTTGTTCAATTTGTTCACTGCTCTAGTTCTGACCCTCGGTTCTTGTTCTTAGCAAATGAAAACGAGAGTCATGCAGTGACTGAAAAATGTAGGTGACTTGAAGTTGAAAAACCGCTCACAAATGAGTCACCTACTATGCTTTGTAAGTCTCCACTGTTATTATGCAATTCACAGATCTTTTCAAAACATTTAGCATACAGTTAAAAATAAATATCTGGACATGTTTTCTTGCAATTAACTCATGTAGGATATATGATTTACTTATAGTTAGAAAATAGGTGGCTCGAGTTCCTGATTCGCTTGCAAACAACAAAAGGCTTTATTATAGGCTATAGCCTAATGTATAGTCTATTTTACTTAATGTCGTTATAGGACAGCCATTCTGAAACGTCAGGTTTGTGTTCCAGGATGAATTTTTTTTAAAGGTTCCAGTCACAACAATGTTTCTTCTTAGGAAATAAAATACCGGAGAGATGTTGTAATATGATGGACAAACACTGACGTTGAATTTGCATTTCATGATGGTTGAAAATGAAAGTTTTTAACCCCTTCTCTAGCACCACCTTTTTTTGAACATAAGCCCAAAAATTAAATTGTTACTTTTCTTCTTACTTTCCTTTGACTACAGGCATAATCCTGGTCTCTTTTGTGAAGTAACCCTTGGAGGTTTGTTTTCCAAGAATCATAATTACTCTAAGTATTACTGAAACAAAGTATCAGAAGCTCAAACACAGTGGAAGTGCAAGTTTTTGTTTTTTTTCTTGCCTAAAAGATTTAGTTTTATTTATTTATTTGCCGGGATAAGGATACCGACTGTACCCTTATGCGTGCCATCTATGAATTTCCGTGGAACATATAGAATGTACGGAGCCGTCATTTTGAATGAGCCTGTGTTGTGTTATGTTACTTTCAAACAGTATATTGTGGGACCAGATTTTTTTTTTTAATTTCAACATTAAAAACTTAATGAATTCAAAAGATTCTCAACTTTTATTAAAGGGTATTTTTTCACCATATAGAAATGACAAAATCTCAGGGCACCAAAATGGATTCACAGGCGATTCTGATTAGTCAGGTGTATTCAATTGCTTCCTTAGTGCAGGTATGCCATGACATGTCTGTGACCCAACAACATCAAAAGATTCTTGGGGCTCTATCTTGGCGATCTTGGCACTTGGTCTAAGCGCATGAAGTAAAGTCCATTTAGGGCGTGTCCAAGTCCACTTTTGCCATTTTAACGGCGTGTTTTTTGGGCGCTAAGCATGGTGCAACGTGCAAATGGGCTAAACCTAGTCTCTTCATTAATTATAGGTGTGTTTTGGGCGTGATATGCAATAAACCAATCAAAAGGTCATATCCCATTCCCTTTAAAAGCCTGCTTTTCCACCTTGGCGGATTGCTTATATGATGGCGAAACAGACATGCTCGTGCGTGTTTAGTGCGATCAAGGAATAGGCTATATGGATCAATAGTAGCCTATGATCAATATTATTCGGAATAACCATTATGAGTTCCCGGTAATTTCTGACAGTGCTGTTATTTTACAAAATATATGCAGTTAAATTTCGTTAAGAGGACCTGCAACAGCTGAGAATAAGCTATCAATGGCTTCAGTCTCACCTTAGAAAACGCCAAATTAGCTTGCTTGTTCAACGAATTTCGTTTGATTATGCAATGAAAGTGTCTAACATCAATTCCATTAGGCTGTTCTCATGGAGTTCTCGAAGTTCAAGCTTCATCTGAAGTTCATTAGGCTACCTGCATAGTAATATTGATTAATAACATAAATACCGTTATTTTGCCTTAATGATGACACTAAATACAATAAAGCTGTCAGGTTGGCAACCCATATGTTCACGCATATTTCCCCTTGTTTTTTAATGTCCTGTTTATGGAAATGTGACCAACCTGTTTTACTCGTAGCGTAATGCTTTAAAACAATCCACTTTCCCAGGAAAACCGTGAAACGTGCGACTTACAGCAGGGGAAACAGAGAACATGCAGCGCACATGCAGAGAATGGCAATTGTGAATTAATTGTGTAACGTGCTGCAAATTTGTTTTCGTTTCTAATTATAAGCTTAGTTCTCTTTAAAATCGTTTTGTTCAGTTATGGAATAACAGGTGAAATCAGCTGGGTTTTAATAAGCTAAGAGTATGGAAACCTGGTCACCTTAAAAACCTTATGCACAGCGAATCCGCTGTAGCTTAGGCTATTTGAAAAACAATAAATGCAATATTCACTGGACAAGGTTTTTTCAGTCAAAACCATTCTATTTACTTACAGGCTGTAGGCCTAGAGAGCTGTATTGTAATGACATCTGAAGCGCATGCTCAGAACTCAAATGTCCGTCTATTGCAATGCGCGAGTTTTCCATTGAATGACAATTCACTCATTAGGTGTAAATGACAATTCGCGCATTAGGCTTGATATAGGTGTTTTCAGCAAATGGAAAGCCATTTTTATGCATTTTTTTATATAGCCTACACAATAATAATATGTCACATTGTAATCTTCATATTTTTAGTCATGCTTGTGCGTGCCCCTGTGTGTAACAGACAGGAGGGTGTACGCGCATTGTGCACATGCCTATGTAGATGCACTTATATGCGCCGTTAAAATAACATGTAAACAACTACGACATGACTTTAGACCAGGTTTGTGGTGGTCTTAGCACAAGCGCTTTCTGCTGGCTCAAGATAGCAATACGCAAAAAATAATCCTGGCCACTCCTCATCTTAAGACCAACACGCCCAGTTCACTTGTAATGGGCGCAAGAATACATGGTATTTAAACGACGTGAAACGCAAGGTGTTATAATGAACCATGCGCCGGGTGTAAGCTAGCAAAGACACTTGCGTTTGGGTTAGCGCCGCTTAGCACCAGGTGTAAGATAGGGCCCTTGATATCTTATTTTTAGGTACTCTTACAAGCGAATGCCTGTGAATGGAACTCTATGGGAATTGGCGAGGGGGACTAGATTCAGCTGTAAATTATGCTGGTACAGTATGGAACACATGGTTGGTTAAATGGGTATAAGTCATCAAAGGGTCTGAAGTATCAAACGAGCATCAAACCATCACTGCCAGACATGCAGTAGATGTGGATGGGTCACTTTAAGGGTTCTTTCTTCTCAAGTTATTGTATGTAAAAAGTGTTCTATATCGTACAATTTCTTTCCCTTCAACATGTTTGTTGTAGCTCCCAAGATTTTCTAATAACATTAAGCGTAATCACGTGACCATGTGTGACGCATATCCGGGTTTATGCAACGGAGAAACACACCCCTACTCTGTGAATTTACGGCCGTTCGATGACTGAAATTACAGAGGAGCGCGCACACCTGCACACCTACCCTGGAGAAACTAATGCTGTCAGAATTGGGCTATAGTTATGCATTTTTTAAGTAGACTGAGGAGTGTTGCATTCTGTTGCCTCCAACATTCAAAACACATTCTTGCAATCTCTTTCAACCTTTTCCTTCCAGTTATTAAATGTAGACATCCCTCTCCCTGTAGACTCAGCTGCCAGTCATGGCACTACCCAGATAATGCAGCTGCAATTTTACCGCGGCTCCACAGGCCTACGGGGAGTGTTAGAACGTCCATGCTTTTGCCATATGATTTCTCAATATGTATACATGTAGGGATAGAAGCTTTTACATTTGCATAGCTTGAGACACAACTGTCAGTACAAAGTTGAAGATATTTTATTCTGACCTTTCTTGGGCTTTTGAGCAAACAGATGGCAATGTCAGATGACCAGCCAATTGAAAGGACAAGAAACTACATGACAAATGTTCAGAACCTTCACTCACCTATGATTGCATTGTAGAGAGGATTTATGAAGATGCATAGATACACACCAGGGTCATATGGAATCCTGTCTGTGGTAAATGTAATAAATCTAAGGCCTAGTTTATACTGTGTAAGACACAGCTATGAGACTGGCTCATAGCTCATGTGTCATAGCTCTGGGCATTTATATTCAATACATTGGCTCACTGACGAGCGTCTTGTGTATATGGCAATGTAACGTTCAAATTTAAATGCTGCACTGGGGTGTGCGCGACTAGTCTCTCAAATTAAATTAGCCAGGCTGGAACGAATACAAAATATGAAGCCATTGTTCGTTTATACATACAAATATATACTCCTGACCAACGCAGAACGCTCCGTATCCCCAGGCCAGTCAACCAATCAATGATGTGCCGCTAGAAAATTCGGGAGGCACGAGACAAGTGGCTCACAGCTATTACGTCAATGGGACAGAAAATCTGGCTCCCAGGGGTTGTCTTACAAAGTATAAATCAGCCTTAACACTTGTTTAATCTCACACCTTAAAATGCTCAGGGACATCTCCCTGGTGCTGAGCAAATGACGAAGGTGTTGGATTTCTGTAAGCATGTAAGTTTACACGTGCTCCTGTTAGTATGTGTCTGCTTGTATGTGTGTGAATCAATACGCATCGGCAGCGTTGCCAAATCAAACACATTTGGCCTGAGACACACACTTTCAGGCTCTATCTCGCGCTCACACCACCGAAACCTATCTCACTCCAAGTAAAAAGGCCGCAACGAAGCTTTTAAATAAATGTGAAATTGGTTCCTACATTTTTTTTTGGGTGAGGGGGATTGAATGTGGGTTGGTGTGAATGTGAGCATGCTCTGTGGGCAGCATTGACTGACTCCCTCCTTGATTAGCGTCAAACTTCGGACTCCGCTGACCTTCACACCATTGGAGATTTAAACACCTTATCCCATGACGAGAGTTTGAAACATATGACAAGGTACTCAGCGACAGCCGCAGCCTTCTTCCCCTTGATTCTCCTGTTTTTTAGCTATCTGAGATATGTAGCTAAGCTGTGTCAGGGTTCATTATGGTGTGAGACTGGTTCCTGAGCACAAGTGCATTATCGTGTATGCTGGCCTGCGTTGTTTTGTCAACACCTCCACTGTCTCTAACATAGATAACTGGAGTCCTTGCTGTGTGACACTGCCAAACAGACAACATTTCTGAAGGGGAAAAAACATTTATGAAAGGAGAAATGGGATTTTAGAGTGTGAAGGTGGGTACAATATTTTTCTTCATAGAATATCTATATATATATATATATATATATAGTCTTTATAAAGGACAAGGTTTGATTTTTGTCATTCTTAAAATAGAACAAAAACTGACACCTTGCATTCACAGAAATAATGTATCTCTGCTTTCCACTGTTGTTTCTCAGTGAGGAGAAAAACTAAAAAGCTTATTTATATAAAGTAAAAGAAACAGGAAACAATTAATTAAAGTAATGTTGTTATTAATAAGATCCTCAGACCAGTGTTTCCCCTACCATTATCTTGGCCGGGCGGCCCGCCCGGCCAAACTCACGTGCCGCCCGGCTTGGACAAGAGGGAAAATAAATAATTTTAATGAAAAAAAAAAAAAAAAGTATATTATTCTTTTTTTTAAAATATAATCTTTTTTAATTTTTTTTAATGTAGCTGCAATATTTCCCTTACCGCAGAATGCGGGAATGATCAAAATAGCATCTGGAAAAACCCTTGCCAAAACAGCTTCGGTTTCCCGTTAATTAAAATGTTCAATGGCAGCGCTGATATTATGAGGGTGTAATTATAGTTTCCGCCTCTACGCAAAATGGCGGACTTTCACCGCCCGGCCTGAAAAAAAATCTAGGGGAAACACTGCTCAGACCATACCCAGCCCCGCCGCTAGCGGGGGAGAGGGGGTTGTCAAATAGGGTGGTGACACAGGGCCTCGCGCCTGTGACAGCGTTGGACAAGGCACGGTTTTTTTTGCCTTTAAAGATAAACCCTGGGATATGACGTAAGACACGTGCAAACGGAGCAAAGACTGTGTAGTGAGCAACTGCGACTGAGTCACACCTGTTTCCCAGCGCTCCTTTGTTTGTCTGACAGAGTGTCATCATTCGTGTGAATCTTTACTCCCCTCCTTGGCTACAATGTCTTGAGCATCCATGCACATTACCAGAAGTAAACAAACCTGGCTGCGAGGGAGGTGATAGCATCCATCCGTCCATCCATTATCTAATCCATTTATTCCTGGTCAGGGTCACAGGAGGACCGGAGCCTATCCCAGCATGCATTGAGCGAGAGGCAGGACAGGTCGCCAATTCATCTATATGAAGCATGTAGTCCAGAAACTGAGCATTAGTCTATGGCCAGCTGTGTTGCTCTGCCCTGGTGTTGCCCAGTACACCCCCCCTGCACTCCTGAGGAGACTGAAGATGAATGAAAGGAAAGCAAGGGGTTGTTTGTCCCTCTGTGGGCAGGATTTCTATGCCACATTTCGCGAGTGGGTTACAGTTCCTGTGCCTGCGCGTTTGTGCCGAGCGTGAGTCAACGAGCATCTGGGGACCCTTCGGCTCCAGATCGGAGGCCTATTATGCGGCAGGCACAAAGAAATGGCAACTCACAAATGCCAGGGCAAAATATGGGCCTGCATATTTACAGTTTGGACTTCTGCAAAAGCACAGCCAGACAAAGCCTGGAGGAAAGCATATGGCTCTTTAAATAGGGTGTGTCAGCACATTTTTGTTTTATTCCTGGAGGAAAGTGCTTAAAGAAATCTATGACTCTGCTTCCCACCTACCAGCTGGACCACGGTTTTGATTTGCTATTGCCCTTGTAATGTTCTCCAATAAAGCATTTTTTTCAATCTGCAAAGTGCACTACATGCATTCAGTCTGACAAATAACATATAATAAATTCGATTTTTTTTGCATTTCTTTAAGACACACAAGTCATTAAATATTTTATATTTATTTTAAAACAAGTAATGAGGGATATTTGTAAAAGAAAATATATAATCTCATCTGCCCAGTTCACAGAGTGAAAGACAGGCCACCCCTGCTATCCCCAGAGGGCACATGCAATCAACACAGCAGAGAGTCCACAGCTGCTCTCTGCCAGATCAGAGCACAGTCTTTGGCACTGAGCTGAACACCGACACAACTGTCAAGGAGGTGACATTTCGGAAGGCATTTCGCTAATCTCTGGCCACAGGGCCAGCTGTCCGCAGAGGGAGGGCCAATGGTCTTAGCATGCTGTCACTGGATTTTTCTATCACTTCTCATATGTTGCATTTTCATGTCAGTATTAAATTTAAAGTTTAACTACTTGTAAGTTTGTAATGTAAAGTACAAATAAACATCACAGGAAGGATTGGAACATGCTTTACAGAGTCTGCTATTTTCATGCACACTTAAGACTATTTCGCAAAACATATTAAAGGGTAATTCCACCGAAAAATGATGTTTGATTTGTAGAAAAGTAGCTCTCCTGATTAAAATGAGCTCTCAGCCAACTTTCTACCTGTAGTGAGAGCAGAGATATAGCCCCAAACTACTGCGCATGTACCAGGTACCTGCTTTAGGCCTACTGTGAACTACAGCAAAAGAGTGCTTACACTTTATGGGCGACGTCAGACAACGGCAGTCACAGGTTGCCACGCCCACTGAATAACGTTACCGGAGCGGAGACCGAGGGGCTGGGCTGGACATTTTACTGCTAGTCCTGCAGCCAGGGCTGTAACCAGGGTTTAGAAATTTGTGAGGTCCAGATATTTTTCTAGGGGGGTCCGGGATGCTCCCCCGGAAGAAAATTTTGTACATTTTAAAATTAAATGCATCAATCTGGTGCACTCTGAGAGCAAAATTAAGAGGCTAGATCTATGAAGAACCTTGTGCTCTTGTAAACAATTTAGTGCTCTAGTAAACAATTTAATCATAAACAACATAATTGATTGTATAGATATGAATGGTGATGACACTGCAAAAAAGTCACACCCACAAAGCATGGTAAACGAGTTTAACAGTTCACAAATGGTCAAAACACAAAATCGACTAAGTTACCTTGTTCATATACGTATGATGTGATTTACTTAGCTAGAATGTCAAAAACGTCAAATGTCAATAACGTTTGTATATAATTAGATGGCTAGCTTATGGACATTTTACATTTTTGGCGATTTGTGTGTTTATTGTTGAAAACTTAAAATGCCCACTTAATAGCTAACGTTTTTATATAACGTTAGATTGATAGCTAGCTCGCATTGAATAGCTGACATTAATAGTTTGCTTGGTCAACTATAGACTGTATAAAAATAGTATCAACCCACCATTTGGTTCATACTACTAGCTAGTTAGCTAATGTTAGCTAGCTGACATTTTCAAAATGAGCTCACTGACTGAAATTTTCAACAATAAACACATGAATTGTCAAAATAATATTGATTACATTAACTAGACTAGATATGCCAGTGATGCCACTGAGGCTTGAGGAAATTAGAAAGCGAAAACGCTTTTATTATCGATTGTTGAGTTTCTTGACAGCGTCCAGCATACCTGTCGTGTATCGCGATGAACGTCATTTGACAAGGATCTTTGACTAACGCAACAGAGTACTCAAGTGACTACGTCACGCTGGTTTCGGAAGTAAATTCCCCATTCATTTAGAGCGTAGACATTAACTAAAGCTTACTTTTAAACCATTTCTACTGATTATGTCTTACTGTCAATTTCCTGGATTGTTCGATATAACACCCGTTCGCAAACTATGTAGTTTTTCTGGACCAGCTTCAAGTATATTTAACGTTTTAGTATTTTTTTTGTGAACATACCAACGCTGGCACTGTTTAAAAACTCCCCATCCCATAATTCCCTCCGAACGTGCAGCCTTGTCTCCAGACGTTGTCATATAACGTTAGCCAGCAGTAGCACACAGCTCCGTTTTTAAACACTTTTTTCTCACGTTAGCTAGCTAGCTTGAAGGACTAGAAGCTAGAATTGCTTTATGTGGTTAACCCAAGGGGCCAAGACTGGGCTTTCCTTTTGAAGCTCACTTCCTGGTGCCGTTGCTCACTAGCGCCACTGCGGTTGGCTCCAGTATAGGTCTTTCACCATGTAAGTCAATGGCAGCAATGTGGTCAAAATACTCAGTCAATAAATTTTTCCCACAAAAAAATTTAATTGCAATAGGTGCCTTTCCTTCATCTAATGCAGGGATCTCAAACTCCAGTCCTGGAGGGCCACAGTCTCTGCCGGTTTTTGTGATTTCCTTTCAATCAGCAGCCAATTTCGGCCTTGGAAACAAGGTGTGCAGACTCTTTAGCCAATCAATGACTTAAATTAAACACTTAAATGCAGGAACACATCGAAAACCAGCAGACACAGCGGCCCTCCAGGATTTGAGTTTGAGATCCCTGATCTAATGCCTCTGCATGTGCTGATTTTTTAAAATATTGTGTCGTTTGGACAGAGTATTAACATTTGTTCAGGACCAATCAGAGGGACAGGTTGAGTCCAGGGATCACTGGCATAGATAGTTTCTAGAGGTTCTCACTGCCTCTCACTCGGAGGGGTGGGACCAGAAGGGGGAAACAACAATCATTGGTCTAAAACGGACCTATTTTTATACAGTCTATGCTTGGGACAGGGAGACACGCCGTATTTTTGAGTGGAAGTCGATGGAGAACATCCCTTAGTAGTCTACCGTGAACAAGCTGTTGTTTTGTGGACGCAGTTCGTAGCATAATAAATTGAGTGCCTTACCCTCTCATCTTCAACATGTTTGTCATCACATTTTGGTTATGATGTGTCTACTACGAGAAAAAAAACTGTTTCGTAAGATGAGACAGAAGGGGATGTTGCAGCTACACTACAGGCCCAGTGTCTCGGAGCAAGCAGCCAAACTGTGGGTTAAGTATCTCAAATCAATTGCTCCATACCTGTATAACCTTATCAATTTAGATATTAATTTAGCTATTCCACCCCCTCCCGTACGCAATCGCTGTACTCCCCCTGTCATGAATGCTACCATTGCTTAGCAATGCTGGGTTAGCTAGCTAGCAAGCTAACGATATCTCACGGCAAGACGTTTTACCATTTAGCTAGCAAGCTAACGATAGCTTATGGCAATCCATTTTAATTTAACAGTTATTCGACTTCCTTAAAGTCATCCTTGCTGGCTGGCCATATAAGTTGGCTAGCTACCGTGATTGCCTAGCTAACGTTACTAACGTTAGCCAGCTGCTCTAGCTAGAACTCTAACCGGACATTTCTACACCTAGATAATTTTTTTATGTCCCAAAAATAGAATAGAGCCAAAGTGTTAGCGGTATGTTTGTACTGACTCAATACGGGGATATTTAAAATAAAACCAATAATTTATCGGAAAAGAATACGGAGTCTGCGTTTGTAAATGTTTGTGATTAGGTTACAGGATGCAGATGCAAGTTAATGCCAGCTACGATGTAGCTAATGTAGCTACTGTGCTTTAGCTAGCGTGTGAACCCACTAACATACAATCCCCACTTTATCTGGAACAGTTTTCAGAACGGGGTTTCATGCAGCGGCAAACCGTGACAGACTGCTCTGCCACAGTCAAGTTAATTAGCGGTTAGCCAAAAAGACGGTGGTGGTTTGCTCATTTAAGACTATGGGGTCAGCTTGCTACCTTTCTTGCGGCGCTAGGGACATTTATAATAAAAGTAGCCTAACAAAATAACATATGTGATTAATTGACCGTCAATATAGTTGATGGCAATAGCGTTACCCTGTTCGTCCATGTGTGGTGGTGATGCATTGCGTCTAGCTTGGCTACCGGGCTGAGCTGGTATGCTATCTAGCTAATCAAATTAGCTGATGTTAGCTGAATATAAATTGAAGATAACTGAATGAACGTTAATTATGTGACGAATACCACACATTCAATTCAAAATCGAGGATGAAAATTATAAAACATTAGCAACTTAAGGAAGTTTACCGCAAGTTTGTTTTGCAAAATGGTGGGTTTGGTCAGGTCATGGGCTTTATAGTTCTGTGGCTTCTCCATCCCGAACTGTCAATCATACTGTGCCCGGGCCATATCCGGTTGACCCTGCTCCAAGCCAAGGTCACTTCGGCTCCACGGAGCAGGCGCAGTTTGTTCCAACGGGCGGCAAAAAAGACTTCCGAGCTTCAATCAGAGACCCTCCCCCAGGGGGAGACAACAATCATTGGTCTAAAACGTGTAACGCCTCAGTGAGACCGACAGTGAGACCAAAGGCTGTTTTCGGCTGTATTTTTTGAATGGAAGTCAATGGAGAAGATCCCTTAGCACCCTGAACAAGCTTCTGTTTTGTGGACACTGTTCGTGACATAATAAATTGACTGCCTTGTCGCTCATCTTCAACATGTTTGTCATCACATACTCATTTTGGAGTGAGCTATGATGTGTCTACTACGAAAAAAATACTGTTTGATAGACAGTAGGGAATGTTGCAGCAGTTAGAATTAATTTACGACACTACAGGCCCAGCGTCTCCGAGCTAGCACCCAAACTGTGGGATAAGTATCTCAAATCGATTGCTCCATGCCTGTATACCATTGTTTAATAATAAAATATAAATCGGTGTTAGGTTGTGCGTCTGTTTGTTAGCAAGTCCGTTTTTGAAAGGATGTTTAACGGTAACTTATACCATCGCTAGCTGGCTAATTAGCTAAATTGCTAAACATCCAAATTTGTGCTCTTTTTTCTACTCTTGGAATTGTATTCCACAAACATAATACCAAAATATCAGTGTATAGATCACATTGCCATGCCATGTCTACGTGCAGCAGTAACGTTAAATTGCAATAATAGGTAGAGACAAGCAGTTTTTTAAAATTATTTTTTTATTTCCTTCCGATGATTTGCAGTAGGCCCACGTTACATAGTCTAGCTAGGTAGCACCTGTAAAAACGGGTTCCCTTCCCACAAACATTCTACCAAAACATCAGTATATAGATCACATCGCCATGACACGTCTATGTGCAGCGGTAACATTAAATTGTAATAATAGGTCGAGACAAGGACTTTTTAAAATTTCCTTCCGATGATTTGCAGTAGGCCCACGTTACATAGACTAGCTAGGTAGCACCTGTAAAAACGGTTTCCCTTCCTAATGCAATTAAAGTGTGGCTATGTGTCTTTGGTAGTGATAACAGTGGTGATAACTAAGCAATTCACTCTTTATAGGTGCATGGAGTGGTAGCATCATAAATGGTAGTTTTTCTGTCTTTCAAAATAGTAACGAGTGCGTGCAATCTACATTGCCAAATGCCGTAGATAACTGTCGAAAAACTCTGAAGAGTCTCACTGAGGTCAATACTTTGAAACGATTGGCTAGCAACGGTGCACGTGATCCAAGCTAAGCTACTACTAGCCGTTACGCTTTTCACAATGCAAAAGACGCGGAGTCTCCCATCTTCCCCTTTATAAGAAAATCTCTGCTTCAATTCAGTTTTTACGAGGCCGTGGAAAGGCAATGGGTGATGTCACAGTGGCTTTGTCCATATTTTTATACAGTCTATGGGTTAACCGTAGTGCAGTTTCTGACCTTTTCGGGCGGGCTTCTCTACTTAGCAAGCTAACGTTCAGTGGCAGTAGCCTACTCCCATCTGCCACAGTCAGACAGGCAAGATGATGATATCTTATTGGTAGACTTCAAGTCGAACTACATTCATTAATGCATTACTTTAAAAAAGAAAAATTGGAACATGCGATATATGGAATATATCCTTGTACCACACAGGCTAATCCAGGAACGTTTCGGCTCATTCTATAAATCAGATTTCAAGAAATAGTCGATAGTCTCCGAAGCCCATACTATCTTCCATAGGGAATTTACTTCCGAAAGCTGACTTGTATTCGGGCTCAAAACAGAAAGCCTTCCACCTATGACAAAATCTAGTAATATATTAAAAACATAGCAATTTTTGAAATGGAAAAAAGCTGATGTGTGGTTTAGCTACTGCATAGATTAAAAAACCCACATTTGCACCTTTCTTTAATGCCAAGAAGCCGTGACTAAACAGCTAACGCACTAGCCCAGAAAAAATACATTGTATATTCTGTAATCGAATGCTCAAAGTGAAACCGTTCGATTATGGTCAGCTCACTAATGTTAGTCTACTTTTCATGGTCATTGATCATAATGTAATGTTAGTTGACATGGTTCCTTACCGGGGGATTTAAGCCAGATGTCAGGGAATGATACCGGAGGCCCCTGAGTTGGATCATTTGTCCACTCTGTAACTGCATAAGTACAGCACTCGAGTTTGGTTTCTTTTGCCAAAATATCTTTAGGAAACAACGTGTCCATGTACTTTTCAGATATAATAACATTGCAATGATGGCTAGCTTGATCTGTGATGTGTCCCTACTCAGAACAGTAACAGATGCGGTATTGCTTTTTGACATATATCTCTACCAAAATTTCATCTTTATCTGCGGATATTTCTGTCCAGAAATTATTTTGGCCAGCCACAAAGACAGATTTAATTAGATGTGCCTTAATCTGTTAAATAACGTTCATGTTGTTTTTTGGTGGAATTACCCAAAATGAGGAATGACAGGGGAAGATGAAGATGGGCTGACTTGAAAGAATGTTGGAAAACATGGGTAGCATTGCTTTGGAATTATGGCTTGTTTAGTTTCTGCGAAACATATTGGTGAAAGTTTATTTGTTAAAATCATTAAATCATACTCAGGCAGTATCAAATAAATGATCCCTATTTTTAGGAATATAATTTGTTAGACGTGGAAAGAGTTTATTTATTGCATATGTAAACTTTTGTAAGTATATGATTTTGTTGAAGATGTTTTTGTTCAGATATTAATATAGGTTATAAACTATGTTTTATTTCAGGCTATAGCTTTCTCATACAAAATTTAACTCTGCAAATATTATTTCTTTGGATCTACCATGATTATCACTGGTATCAAATACATAAACCAGCAAGGGATATCCAATAGACAAGTCTTTTAACCCTGATCCAGAGAAGAAAACTGCATCCCTCTGTACAGTAGAATTGGCCTTCAGTGTGTGGATTGAACTCTAATAGTTTCAGTGGATTTACGTTACCAGCCGTGTCAAATAAAGCCATTAAATTGTGATACCCACCTTCAGCATGCCCTCATGTCAATTTTCTATTCCTGTTATTCGTTTTTTTTTTTACTTTTTCCCCCCTTTGAGGCAGCCGACCTTGAAGTGAGAAGCAATTTAAACAAAGAGCAACTATCACCTCCTACAAACTTTCAACCACAGGACCAGAGCTGTGCCAAATCAATTTCCTGAGACGCTCAGAGGGTCTGCTTGGTTGGAGGGTGCAATGAAATTGAATTCTGCCGCTCATGAAGCTTCCATTAAACCCAATATATTACTTGGATTCGTTTCCCCATTTGCTTTAAAATGTGTCAGAAGATTACCCTCCGGAACAATCACTTTTGACACCCGGATAAAATATATAGAAATCACAAATCACAGAGCCTCTTTTCAGATGTGGCCTTCTATTTCTCTTCTTGTTCTTGTTCATTGCTTTGGACTGATAGGGACCAAGTGCATTTTCATAAATTCCCTCTTGCATGCAGTATGAAATCTCATTGGAGGCCACCCTTTTGGATGGCTACCTTAAGGTTGATTTCTCCATACTTTCACTCTCTGGCATTCCAATCTATGTTCTGTAAAACAGGAAATACTATACTTTTCAATAATTATGGATGAGTGATTAAAAATAAATTTACCCCAAAACATATATAGTTAACCAATATCCAAGCCTCTATTTTTTCTGTGACATGTAGGCTAACTGATTTGGTCCATTACAAACCAGTAAACTAGTTAATCAAGCATGCCAGATTTGGTCTAACCTAATACTATTTGACAAATTGAATTTTATTGAGGTCCAATTCTGACAGAATAATATTTTGCTGCCAGTGCAATACTACAAAGTGTTTCATCAATACCCTGAGCACTGTGATACAAACCAGTTCTAACAATGCATTTCCAGGGGGAGGCTGGGTGGCTCATTTTGTTAAGGCACCACACTGTGGTGCAAGGATGAATCCCATGGATCGAATCTGGAGCCAGTGCCGACTTTGGCCAGTAGCTGCATATGGCGATGTGAAATTGGTGATTGCATTGCCCATGGTGTGGGAGGGTTCAGTCAGTTAGGGGTCCACGTTTCATCGCTCTTCAGCGACCCCCGCTAGTCAATTGGGGGCCCATGGACTGCATGTCATAGCTGCATGAAAGGTATTCCTCCTACTCCACACTGTGAGAGCTTGGCTCTAGTCTGCAGTGTGAAAAGAAGTGGCTGGCGACACCACGTGTTTCAGAGGATAACCGTGGATGTCTAAACTCACCCTAATCGGCAGTGGGGTTAGCGCATGAACGCGGATGCAGATAATTGGACATTCCAAATTATGGTGGGAATTTGACATGTTTAGCCACATGTTGGGTGCCAATTTTTAAAAAATGCATTTCTAGTTTTTTAAATGAATGGCATCCTGATTTGAGTTTGAAAATAATTTAGCAATGTACAGTAAATGTCATGTTTCTTCAACATTGAGTGCACTTTCTCATTTTTACAAGTTGAAAGAGAACCAATCAGCTCTCCTGTCCATTTACTGTACGTGTGCATTTATGACGAGTCAGGAATTATTTGACAAAAATACTTTCCAATAAAGCACTTTCCTCCAATGCTGACATGGCTAACAATATTTACAGCATGGAGAAGAAGGGAGGGAAAGATCTGACCTTCAAATGTTAGGGTTCGGTGCCACCTCTCACCATGAGAATGAAGCGTGAAATGAGCCTGAAAGCAGCATTCTGTGGCTTTGATGTGTTCAGGCACACAGGTTGTGATGTGCTGTAGCCATCTTGTTCACTGAGTGAAGCAAGGCCCTAATGCCAGGGGCTGCTGTTACAGCCTCATTTTAAATTGACATTAATATGGTCTTTCATTGCATTTTACGCACAACCCCGTCCTTAATTAAGTCCTAACCTCAACCTTTGTTCATGTGATCAATGTGCATTATGCCATGCATTACAGAAACTTCACATTTAAATGAAGACAACAGCTATTTAAAAAAAATACATAAAATAAACAAAATAAGGAAAACCATACTGTATTCATGATATAGTTAGTGCAACAAAACAATTTTTTTCAGATGTTAATAGATTAGGGTTGTCACGATACCAGAATTTGAAACTTCGATACGATACTAGTATAAGAAAACGATACTCGATACCTCTTTCGATACCACGGCACACAAAAAAAAGTCCTAGGCACACAAAATAGGATACATTTAAAAAAAAAATATTATTAACAACCTGCACACAGTGCTGGTACAGAAAAAATGAGGCAAAATATTGCCAAACAGCACTCCTACTATTTTCTTTTTCGACTAACGTTAGTTCTGGAGCTGGACTTGCCATGGCTAACTCTAGCTAGCTTCTTGAATAACAGTGATGGGTCGCTGGCTGTTCTGAGTGACATCCACTGGCGTGTTTTGTCTCTCGCTCTCCTTCTGATCATCATCGTACCTGTCAGTGCTTGTGCCTCTGCCACTGTCACTCACTCACTCACTCTGTCAGTCACGTGGTGGGTTTGTTGCTGGAGAGAATGCCGTAATGAAGCCAGAGGCACTGAAGACCCACAAATATTTAATACAAATAAAAAATAATAATTTAATTTAATATCGTTTTTTTAATAAAGTTGAGATCGTATCGTTTTTAAGCACGTGGTATCGAAAAGTATCGAAGTATCTATACTTTTGACAACCCTATAATAGATAAATGCGAAGAGCATGAAATCATTGTAGTGTATTGTAGTTTGTGAATTGACTAGATTATATTAAAGGGATAGTTCAGAATTTTGGACATAATGTCTCAATTACGACTTACCCATGATGTAGTTGATTGATGGAAACCATTTTCAGCTAATTCCATGCTGTCCCTTCTTTTGGACATACAAACATTGCTAATGCTAGCGCAACTCTAAGGTAACCGGTAGCATCCACTACCAAACGTACTTAAACACTCCACAGTGCACCCAAAGCAAATAAAATACGACGACAGTCTATCGGGGTTATTTTGAGTGTTTATACCATCATTTTTGAAGTCAAACTATCGTTGAATCCTTTACTTTGTGCTGACCTATATTCTCTGTGGAAGTACGGAAAATGATGGAAAATTCCAAACTATCCCTTTAACTTTTTTGTCCTGCACCTGAAATAATCTATTGGATGTGTGTGTGTTATTTTTTGTTACATTTGCAGGTTTCTATCAAAGATTCTATTTAAATATTCCTGAATTACCAGGTAGTTTTCAAACTATTAACAAAGCCACAGTTTTGTATCATCTCTAAATGTAACTATTTAGCTATTATTACCATTCGCAAGATCATTTATGTAAATAAGACATTTATGTAAATAAACAAAACTGATCCTTGTGGGACTCCACTTTCAACGGCACCTTACAGAACCTTGTATCCTCCCATGGAGCCAATTTTGAATCCACTCTGAAATAACTCCTGTAGGCAAATTTCTACCAAACTAATTTTGGCAATAAGCCTGTCATGTTGTCAAATGCTTTTGACTGTCAAAAAATATCCTATCATAAACCTCATGAGTGAAAACACATTTGATGTTAATGGCAGGGGAAAGCATTAATAGTGTATTAACAGTGATTTAAAAAAAATCTAAGCATGATGTATTGATAAAATAGAGCCGAGCTAACTCTTCCTTGCCCTAATATACAAATCATACATTGATTTAATTTGTCATACATGTGTGAAAAGTAAGTGAACAATGTGCGCAGCTTTCTTTCAATGTACTCTCTGTCTCTTCTTTTCAAGATAGTGTTTTCTCAGCCACCTATTACCCTTATTATTGTTTGGACTCTGTGATAACTTTGAAATTTGAAAATCTGTGCACTTTTGTCAGTTGCAGTTTGAATGTAAAAATCTGCTCTTCAGCCCAATGGTTCATCCCAGTCTGTTTGAACAGTGGCTGCCTCATAACGGCTGGTAAATGTTGATATTAGCATTTTGGCATTTTGGACAGCTTGTGTGTGAGCGTGTGTGTCTCCACTTGTTGTGCATGGTCTGTGAAGCCATGGGACGAGGGGTACTTGCAGAGTATCTTTAATTTATGCTTTCTCTGACCTGAATTCACATTTTGAGCATAAGTATAATAACTGAAATTAGAGAACATTACCTGCACTGAGAAGACTGAAATGGAAAATGTCAACATTTAAAATGTAACTATCCCCAAATGAAAGTATCCCCATTGCATATGCTGAATACAAAGGATATAGCATTTTATTATTACCAAGCTTTGAATTAACTTCCTAAATTGTGACTCCCTGCAGACTGTATTGCTCCAGCCTGGCTTTATACCGAAAGAAGTCTAGTAAGAATGATGGTCTGTCAAAGGAGGGAGACAGGGAGAGGAGCGAAGACAGGAGAAGAAAATGTATCATTTCATCCTTCAGCCACATCCTAACCCCCTCCCCAAAAAAAGCCATCATTATAGCAGTGGCGCATTGAAGGGTAAAAATAGTCACATCCCATTAAAGAGGCACAGATCTTTGCCTGATAGAGACATATGGCCAAAAATATCCCCAAACACTACAATATCTATATTTGTTTTGTGGCTCATTAGATTATCTTGACTTTCTCAAAGCAGACCTTCAGTACTAGTGTAACTGCCAACCCTGTTCCTGGAGATATACCATCCTGTAGGTTTTCACTCCAACCCTAATAAAGCACACCTCATTCAACAGCTAGAGATCTCATTGAGCTGCTAATTAGCAGAATCAGGTGTGCCAAATTAGGGTTGAAATGAAAGCCTACAGGACGGTAGATCTCCAGGAACAGGGTTGGGGACCACTGTCCTAGAGGCATTGCAAGCATTATTCATATTTTTTCCCTTTCTCAGTTCAAATAAATGTGCAACTTTTGTTTTATGTGTAACTAACCTTAGAGGTATTCTGAGTACAATTCTTAATACAAATCCAGTCAGATATGTGGTTGCTAAATTAAAGTGTATGAAGCACTTTATGTCTGTTAATCTAGTGTTTGGAACCATTTAATGCAAAAAATGTGCAATTTGTTTTTAAATGGAGAGAGACTCTTCCATGGTGGGTTTAATTTTGTTCCACAGAATATTTACCTACAGGGAAAGTAAAATTAAAATGAAACAGGGATAACAGCTTTGGGTCTTAGAGATACAGCAATACTGTACTGAGCATCAAATTAAATGCTTAATTTGATGCACTTATGTTGTTTTAAAGATAATTAATGATAAACTAGAGTGGGTTTAACTTGCATGATTATATTACCTCATTAATCAGAGGGACAGGTGGGCACCAGTGATAAGTTTATTGAACCTATTGGATGTCTAGCCAGATTTAAATGAAAAATGAAAAATATAAAGGAAACTGCAGCTAGACAATTTTACTGAATACCAAATCCAGCACTAAATGTTTGAAAATAACACATTCCTTCTACATATTTTCAAAATAACGGAATGTTATGAACAATGCACCCACTTGTACTACTGTGGGTACTATTGAACTGTTTAAAATTTTCCTAAATAATTCTCATTATTTACTGGACAAAATCTGTGACAGTTGCTGGTTACAGCTCTGTCAAAATCAACACTCTAAACCTACACATCTGCATTTGTAATCATCACCAAATCAGAGGAGACATGCTGATGTAAGACTGTTTAGCACACTCCACACATCTACAGTATGTCACATATAATCACTAATGCTATCAATCTATCAGCCGATCCTCTTGCATGTGTCATTACAGCCTGGTACACTTCAGGTGCTATTTTGTCGGAAGAAAAATGGGCAGGTTTGATTTTTAAACCAGTTTAAGCAGCTGTCTAAATGTGACATCCCCAGAACAGAGTAAGACAGTATATCCATCAGCTTGCCAATATCTGTATGAATGTTTTTGGTCTGAGGGTTTTCCAAGGTCCAATAGCCCTCATAGTTAAGTGCTGCTGTTATAGAAAGGTGTAGAAACATGGCCGATTAATGTTCAGCTGAGTGGAGCATTACACAGCAAAAAAGGATGTGTAGATTTAACACCCTAGGGTGTTTATACGAGTCTGTAGACCCTGGATGTTAAATGTGGATGTTAAATTTAAACCAGCAGTGTTAAATTTACACCAATACTTTTGCTGTGGAGAATTCAGCCATAAAGAGGTATTCAGCAGAATCGAATGCTTGGTTTCATTTAGCCTTATTAGAATTTAATTATATTGTAATATTGTGGCAGATCAATTAAAGCCATTATTGGTGACATTTGAAGGTATAAGGCTTTGTACAGAACAGTACAAAACAGGAGAAAATGTGCAAAATCATACCTCTTAGTCTTCACTAAGGGGTTAACCTCGTATAGTTCCTTAGTTAACTGTTACAAATGACATTTTTAGGGCTTCCCAGTGTTATTGGACAGAACAGTGTAGAGAGAAAGGAAGAATAGAAGCCAGAGAGAGGGACAGGCATGTAACAAAGGTTGCATAGCCGGATTCAAACCGCCGACATCACGGCTCGCAATGAGCATGTGTCCTTACAGGCTACGCCACCGAGACACCCCAACTGCTTCACATTATCTTAACTTTACGGAAACATGAAAAAAATGTAATTCCCTCAGTGTACACACTTTCACTATTAGAGAAAAGTTAAAAGTGTTGGCTAAAACCTCTCCTTGGTGTCTGGTCCTTAAAAAGACCCCAATTATTTGTGGTTTGTCTATATCCCTTTGTATATTGTCGATAATTGTAGTTTGTCAAATATATAAGTATTTGGGCACTGTCCTAGATGAGAAGCTTAAATTTGATGCAAATAGCGATGCTATATGTAAAAAGGCAAATCAACGGTTGTTCTTTTTAAGGAAGTTGCAAAGTTTTAATGTGGATATGACACTGATAAGAGTGTTTTATTCTGCTTTTATTGAGTCTGTCTTTTCTTTTTCTTTGATTTGTTGGTTTGGCAGCCTTAATCTTAAAAATAGGAACAAATTGTAAATAATTGTTAAGCTGTGCCGCAAGATTACTGGTGCTGCCCTTAATGACCTCCAGCACCTGTATGAAGTGAGAGTCATCTCAAGGGCACAGACTATTGTTTTGGACCCTCAACATCATTTACATGTTGAGTTCCAGATGCTTCCATCAGGGTGGAGGTTCAGTTTTCCTAAAGGTTGCACTAATAGATACAGACTGTCCTTTGTTCCATCTGCTATCGGTTTCTTAAACAAACTATAACCCAGGATGTCAGTGTAGGAGAGATGGATCTTGTGCTGTGCTAGGTTGTGTATGACCCAGGATGTCAGTGTAGGAGAGATGGATCTTGTGCTGTGCTGTGTTGTGTATAACCCAGGATCTCAGTGTAGGAGATGGATCTTGTGCTGTGCTATGTTGTGTATGACCCAGGATGTCAGTGTTGGAGAGATGGATCTTTTGCTGTGCGATGTTGTGTATGACCCAGGATGTCAGTGTAGGAGAGATGGATCTTGTGCTGTGCGATGTTGTGTATGACCCAGGATGTCAGTGTAGGAGAGATGGATCTTGTGCTGTGCTATGTTGTGTATGACCCAGGATGTCAGTGTAGGAGAGATGGATCTTGTGCTGTGCTATGTTGTGTATAACCCAGGATGTCAGTGTAGGAGATGGATCTTGTGCTGTGCTATGTTGTGTATAACCCAGGATGTCAGTGTAGGAGAGATGGATCTTGTGCTGTGCTATGTTGTGTATGACCCAGGATGTCAGTGTAGGAGAGATGGATCTTGTGCTGTGCTATGTTGTGTATGACCCAGGATGTCAGTGTAGGAGATGGATCTTGTGCTGTGCGATGTTGTGTATGACCCAGGATGTCAGTGTAGGAGATGGATCTTGTGCTGTGCTATGTTGTGTATGACCCAGGATGTCAGTGTAGGAGATGGATCTTGTGCTGTGCGATGTTGTGTATGACCCAGGATGTCAGTGTAGGAGATGGATCTTGTGCTATGTTGTGTATGATTTATTGTATGTATTGTGTTGGACTATTGTCTGTAAAGTAAATTGGCCCTCGGGGATATTAAAGTTTTTTTAAAATTTTGAATCTGAATGGTTGATATTAATGGGGTTTCTGATATGATCAATTGTTGGAATTTCTTTACAAAATGTTCTACATTTCTTCCATCTCCAAGCAGCATGATTTCCAGTCAATCTGAATACCCAAGAATGTGTCAGTCATCTAAACATACCATTGCTGGAGGACAAATATGTTTCACACTTCACAATCTTCAAGCAACACTGGCAAACCAGTGTGTTATTACATAATATCTGAAACGGGATTAGGGTTTAACAGTAATATGTAAAAACATTCCTCCATCAGAGTGGTTTCAAAGATATTGTAAGACAGACTCTTAAACACATTTATTGTGTTTTAATATACAAATATATTTAGAATAAAGTTTCTTCTCACAATATTGGGATGGCAGGTATGCCATCCGCCAAGTTACGGCTTGGTGGGGGCATGCCCCATACCTATACATCACCGAGAGTTTGGCACTTTTCAGGGTTTCCTACAGAAGTAAACACAATGACCATAGACTCTTAGCCCTTAAAAACATTAACTTCTATATGTTCTGACCTCATGTAACCACACAGCATTCAGATACAACTTCACACATCCACACAATAAAGCCCCAAACTTCGGTTATTTTGCCGTCCATGTATTTTTTCTCCTTCCTCTTCTTATTCTTCCTATTTTTCCTGCCAAACTGCCTGCCTCCGTCGCGATGTTATCCAATGGGGAGAATTATTCTTTGAGGGTATGGTCCGTATACCTGCTCATCAAACTTAGCGCCCAATAAAAACGCTTCATACTATTGTTTTTTAATGTTAATATACCTAATGGCTTCATGCTTTCCAAGAAGCTACTGTGGCCTAATGGTAAGAGTTGCTGTTTCTCACACAGAGGATTGGGGGTTCGAGCCCAGCAGGCCACATGCTCATTTTCCAGAAAAACAATGTGCAACTGTTAAGTACTTTTCATTTATTAGACTGTTATTATTTTCACAGTAACACATTAACATATTTTTATTGCAAAGGCAAAAGAGGTTTCCAATATTAACTGTTCAATGTTTCACTTGTATTTCGCTTGTACTATATCACACCCTCCCCAAACCGGACGCTTGCTCTTGTCTGGTTTGGGGAGGGTGTTATTCTGCTCTTGCGGTCATGACTGACTGACTGTGGAAACCGAACCTCAACGTACCCTTGCCTCGGCCAACATTTCTTTATTCATTCATTTCTTCACTTCAGCTCTGTTCACTTTATCCTTTTCACACATAACACAATGTCACCATAAAATGAACTACTAGGAAAATTAAGAATTTACGATAATAGCCTACATTAAGAATTGATAATAGCCTCCTTTAAGCTGCAATCCTTTAAGAGATCGGATTTATAAACCACCAATTCCCCAAACATATCTGATTCATGGTTAGTCACTTTAAAAAAAAAAAAAACAATAGCCTCCGAATGTGGCTCTAGTCTACACTACTCTGAAGATAATGTAGCTTACTGCAAACACTTTTAATTATAATAATAATAAGAAGAAGAAGAATCTTTGGTATGTACTTTCTTAGTAGTATCTATTGTTTTCTTTCTGGCTACGATTCCTGGGAAATATGCATTGTCCAATTAAGCTTGTTAGCCAACGTTACTGTTGCCAGAGAAACGTGTCAGTCTGCTTCTAGTCAGGAAGCAGATACAAGTTAGGCTACTACGAAGCGAATCAACATGCCTTATAACCTACATTCATTGCACTACAGAAAACTAAACTAAACCTAGCTGTCCGATGCCAGGTAATGTTCTCCACTACCGGAAAAAAAACTGCGAACAAATTCTGCTGTGTTTATGAACTCACTAGCTCACTCGCTAGCTCGTAGCCCACAAATGGAAGGTTGGAGTTACGCATCCGGCAATCCAGTGTTGAATAGCCTAACGTTAAATGTATTTAATTTTCTATAGAATACTAATAGCCCTATTTTAAAACTGTATTTCCATATTTTACTGATGCAAACTATTTAGGCTGTACTAGCTATTTAGGCTGTATGTCTTTCAGCTAGAATGTGTTTGCGTCTAGCCCATTGTGCATGCATGTCTCCATATAGACTTGATTCATTAAGTTACATGCTTCTTCATGATCCATAGCTCAGGTGGTGCTGTTCATTGTATTTCATTACACATTAAATACTGCTCATCTACAAACTATTTTAATGTAATTGTGTGCTGTCTGTAATAGGATAACTGTTCTCATTCTTGTCAATAGAGGGCGTTATGGTTACGCAAATGTCTGCACGCATTTCTTTGGAATGCATGTTTTTCTCCGTGTTTATCTTCATGCATTATTCATCAATAGTTAGCTATAAAAAATAAGTGATATTAGATCAAAAACATCTATGGCATAAAATAAAGCCAAGTTACTCACGCATAGCCTACATAGCGCTGTCTATAAGTCCTTAATTCCAACTTAGTTACAAATAACAATATTGCCTATCATAGCTCACATTAAAAAAACTATGAAAGAAAACTTAAGAAAATTGGTACTATTACTTATTTGCCACCATCTGACCCACAAACATGTCTGGATACATTTGTAATGTACGCTATTGTCTTGGTAAAAATATTACTCATTTTTATATGCATTTATTTATTCATCGCCCCTTTCTCTATTGTACATGATGTTTCTTGATATAAATGTCTGTTTGTGAATTGTAAAGAATTCTGTAGCAGCAGTTAACATTTTAAAACCTGTACATTTTCTAAAGTAAACTTGCCAACAAAGTACAACCATATCCTTTCTGGAGTGTAATTATTCATCAACTGTTAAAAACATTCATTGAAATCATATGTTGTTCCATGAGGCAAAATCTCTTCACATGCAAAGATGAAGAAACACAGGGCCAAGTTGCATTAAATAATTTAGGAAAGTTTGGAAGGCATTGCTTTGGAATAGAGCTAGTTTATTTAGTGTGAGCTATGATAGTCAATATTGTTAGTTGTAACTTGGCCACATTTTGATATCAATACTTTTAAAGGCAGGCCTTGTTTACTTGCTTTGTGTTTTTAGGCCAGCTGCTAGTCTTTTGTGTTGCTAATCGAAAATAGATTCAACTGAGTGAATAAATAGCGTGTTTTGCATTCCTACTTCAGAGTGCAATCAGACCAGCGTTGTCAATCTACCGTCGGATAGGCTAAGTGTCGACGGTAGCCCTGCAAGCAGCTGAGTGCAATCGGGGAATTAGCAAATAGTCTATAAGTTAAAGTAGAGGCTGCCGGCAGCCTCATCGGCAATTTGAACTATCTGTTTGTAATGATCTTTCCCCACCTAACCTGTCTTTTCACCCCCTACCATGTGTCTAACCCCCATTCCTCTGTGCTCCATGCCTCGCTCCAGGAGGCCCAACCACCGCAGACGCTGTCCGGCTAACCTGGTCTGCCCACCGCTGTCCTCTCATAAGGAACTCTTAGTGGTGGGTGGACTATGGAACTGCCAGTCAGCCGTCCAGAAAGCTGACTTCATCACTGCGCCAAGGTGAAGTCCCTCCACATCCTGGCTCTCACTGAGACCTGGATCACTCCCGATAACACAGCCACTCCAGCTGCTCTGTCTGCTGGCTACTCCTTCTCCCACACCCCCAGGGCCTCTGGCAGAGGCGGGGGTACTGGTTTGCTCATTTCCACGTCCTGGAAATTCTCTATTCCCACTGTACCCTGCCTGAATATCTCCTCCTTTGAGTTTCATGCAGTCACTGTAACTCACCCATCTGCACTTAACATTGTTGTTCTCTATCGCCCTCCAGGTCCGCTCGGCGCTTTCCTGGATGAACTGGACACTCTCCTGAGCTCCTTCCCTGAGGATGGTACCCCTGTAATCCTACTGGGAGACTTCAACCTCCAACCAGACAGTTCCCAGCTATCCAGTGTCACCTCATTCCTCCAGTCCTTTGCCCTCACTCAGTCCCCATCGCCTGCCACCCACAAGGGTGGTAACCAACTGGACCTTGTACTCACCAGGAGTTGCGCCACATCTGAACTCACGGTGACCCCCCTCCACGTATCTTTATCTCATTTTCTCTCTCCTGCCCACTCTCCCTCAACTCTGCTAACAACCCACCCGCTGTTATGTTCAGGAGAAATCTCTGCACCCTCTCACACTCCTCTCTCACTACTTCTGCTCTCTCTGCACTTCCTCCTCCTGCTACCTTTGCTAAAATGCCTATTGATGTTGCCACCTCTGTGTTTAACTCATGCCTCTCTCAGTCTCTCAACTCACTATGTCCTCTTGTCTCCAAACCAGCCCGACTATCACCCCCCTCCCCGTGGCGGATTCTCTCAGATCCAGCAGAACCATGCTGCGAGCCGCTGAAAGTGGAGGAAATCCAGATCCCCAGATGACCTGGCCTCCTACCCCACACTGCTGGCAGCCTTCACAGCTGCAACCACATCAGCTAAAACTTAATTTTTCCAGTCTAAAATTGATGCATGTGTATCTAACCCACGTAAACTCTTTTCCACCTTCTCCTCCCTGCTCACCCCCCCCTCCACCCCCTTCACCCTCCTCCCTCTCTGCAGATGACTTCCTGAGCCACTTTGAGGGGAAGGTGGCCGCGATCCGGAACTCCTTCACGCATCTGGTGACACCCCACATCCCCCATACTGAACCCATCGCTACACTGTCATCCAAGATTCTGGAGATGTGCTCGAGCTGGTGACGCGCCATCGCGCAACCACCTGTCCACTTGACCCCATACCTTCAGCAGTCCTCCAGTCTATATCTGCTGAGCTCCTTCCATATCTGTCCTCCATTATTAACACCTCCCTAATCTGTGGCCATGTTCCTGCTGCCTTTAAAACTGCCCGTGTAACCCCACTCCTTAAAAAACCTAGCTTGGATCCCACTGATGTCAGGAACTACCGTCCTGTATCTCTCTTGCTCTCGCTCGTCCCGACTGCGGAGTTTTTCCACCTTAGCTCCTCAGTGGTGGAATGAACTTCCCATTCCCCTACGCTCTACTCCAACCCTGCCTGCATTCCGTCGAGGCCTGAAGACACACCTCTTCAGACTCCACCTTGACTGATATCCTAACCTAGGAATATCAGTTCCATGTGTTTACTAGTTCCCTGTGTTTTCCTGTCTGTTTATTATAGTTTATAATAGTATTTAGAATAGAAGTGTAGTATTGCTGATTTACCCACAGCTTACTGTGAACTACAGTCAACGTTCATTACTAGGGATAGCTGCTACATTATGGGAAGGATGTGCTTTGTCTTGTCTGTTCTGTAGTGATCTTGATGATGTCTCTGTATGCACTTACTGTACGTCGCTTTGGATAAAAGCGTCTGCTAAATGAATGTAATGTAATGTATTAAACAAAAATTGTTTTGTGTCATATCTGTTTATTTGCTACGAAGTAAAAAAAAAGCTGGGTGAACATCCTCTAAGTGTGATTCAATATTTTTTGCCAGGGGTTGTAGTATAAAGCATAGGCTAGTTGAGCCAGGAGCTGTAGCATACAGTATGCATGCTACACATTTACCTTTGCAACATCCCTACAACAGACATTCTCTCTTGGAGAGAGTTAAGTCTAGTGAACACATGTGCACCTATTGAAATGGAAACCAATATTGTTGATAGCTTGCAGGTAGTGTGATTTCTCCACTCCAAAAACATTGCCCACCCCCTCATTCTCCACCATTGCTTCTGCCTCGGCCTCTACTTGCGGCTCGGCTGGAGCTGGAGCTAACGCGTTTGTTTGTGTGTGTATGAGAGAGAGAGAGTGGAACAAAGCAGCCGCTGTGAGTGCTGTCCAGAGTAGAAATGAGATTTTGGCAACTAGTGAAAAAAATTGCTGGTGCGTGGTTTGATACCTGGAGCTCAGCCCGGATATTATTACCTTATCACTCCCGGATTTTGCCATTTTTTGAATTTCAAATGGGGGCGGGGTCTAGCCAAACCAGCGTGCTTTGTTACCCTTTAACATATCGCAGTGTAAAAAGGGCCTAAGCAGTTCGGTAAAACACCCTTCTTTTCACTTTCGTTAAATAATTTAAACCAGAAATATATGATAATTTGATGATAAATGATGTTTCAAGAAACCAGAATGAATTCAGATTGCCTTTTTCAGTATCCCAAGATGCATGAAAAAAACATTCTCTAACAGTATTTGACATGTTTGTTTTGTGAAATGTTCATTCAGGACAATCACCCCCAAAACAACCCCAGGAACATGATATTTTGAAATGAGTATTTTGAAAAACAGTATTTGACCAGATCTTCACATAATTTTTTAAATAGACTAAATTACAGTGATTGAAAATAAATTGGCATGATAGACAAACATAACAGGATGGACCACGTGCCAGTACAACTAAGAGCCGAAAGTCTCAGCACTCCAGACCAACCTAGCCTAAGTTCATAGTACTCCATACTTATCTAGCTAAAGTTCGTAATACTTGATGCTAACCTAGCCTAAATTCATAGTACTCCTATTATGTTCCATTGTAATCCATTATGCCCTGTATTTTGCATGTTGCTACACTACTGTCTGAAGCCAAAACGGCAACTATTTATAAGTAGAGAGCATGCGTCTACATACAGTATCTGTATGCATTTCATTGGGGTACTTTTAAACCTCCATTGCTGTGACTTATTTCAGCTTTGGCTTTTTTGAACATCAACTGGAGAGAAATAATGTTAACATATGATGGGTTCTGAGTTTTGTCCTATAAGAGTAATTGTGCATGAGTGTGTTCAATGATTTGGTGTAGCATGTGAGAGCTGATCGTTGGACAGTGTCTTGGTGATTTTCCCACTGGCCAGTGTGATTTTCAATAAACTTTCACTTTCTCTAGTAAAGTGTTTGTTGTATTGAGTGAGTTCCTGCATTGTCCTGACTTGGATTATTTGGAAAGAAACTGGTTATTAACACATACTAAATGGCAAGATAGCTAAAAGTGAATAGTAATGATTGTGGTATGTAGCTACAGCACTGCCATCCATGTGTTGTTAGACCCGGTCTTGGGTCGGACCGTAACAGGAGAAAGAAGGCGAGATAACAACTCTGTAAAATGCAATTTATTGGGATAAATTTCATGAGTTGACAAGGCCAAACTAACAAACAAACATACACTACCAGAGAGGGGAAGAGGTCTACCTAACCTACTTACAGAAAAGAAAAGAAATATAACAAAAATAAATGGTGTCAAGACTCCCTACGTCACAACATTCACCAATGAACACAAATTTATTTGGATAGACATCAGGAGTTGACATGGCCAAAATAACAAACAAACACACACTACTACACTAAAGATCAAGAAGTTGGCTGCTCTTTTTTGTATGATGGAGGAGAATGTGTCACATTCTAATTTGTTTTTATTATTAAAGGAGCTATGTTAGAGGTTTGGGGTCTCCTTTGACATGAGGGTCTTTGTTATAGGCACTGGTTATACTGCGCAAAATAAATCTATGTGGTCTTTGATCAATTTTTTGTTGGAGCAAGCCAAAATGGCTGTTTGGTTAACACAAAGAAAAAAAATCCAAGAAGGACTGGTGACTGACCCAGTACTCTTATTTAGAGGGATGGTCTCTGAGCACTTTATGATTGAATACATATATTATAATCTGATGAACAATTTAGATGATTTTAAGAGTATCTGGTGCATCAATGTGTCATGGTTTTGACCCTGTTTGCCTATGCGGTCGTTCTCCTTGGTGGCCACGCGAGGGCGCTGCCCATTTGGTAGATGCTTGCTCCGCCCTGCTGAGTTGTCGGAGCTTCGGTTAAGCATTTACACCTGTTGCGTGGTCACCTGAGAGTTATATAAGCCTACCGTTTCCTTTATTCGGGGCTTCGACATTAATTGTTAATTGTTATGTACTGTGGTGTTATTGTTGGCTGTGAGTTCTCGTACCATTTTTGCTACTCGCCTATTTTTAGCGTCTCTTTTTAGAGGCAGGGCTTATTTCTTACTGGCTTGGTAGTTGATTGTCTCGTAGAAGTTTGGGACCGTAAATCTCTGCTCTATTTTGCCTTTTTAGTGCTTTTTCTCCGTGTATGGTGTTTTGGGCGATTCTGTTCAGAACTGTAGTTCTGCTCGCCCTTCGGCACATGTCTTCCCATTGGGAGATCAGGCGTTTCGCTTCTACTTAGTTATTAGCTCGTAGAAGTATAGAGTAGCAGTTCTTTGTTCCTTTCTTCGCCTGTTATTTGGTTTTCTTACTGAGAGACCTGGCGTTTGCTTCTACTCAATTCCGTGTTACTGTGAGCCAGTAAGTAGCTTCGGTACGTTTATTCCCTGTTGTCTCCTTCTCGTGGACTACGTTCCCCTTTGTTGTGACTCAGGGTTTTTATTTATATTGAGGCTGTCGTGCTATTTTGCGTTGGTCTTTTGTTGCAGCCGTCCTATACTCCCTAACTACCTGCGGGACGATTTTGTTTGGAACTGTTGTTCTGTTTTCGTTCTACGGGTGTTAGCCTCCTAGTTTATGGAGCTTGGGCTATGTTGTGGACGTGTTTGTGTTTGACTGCGTATTTCTAATAATAGCCTCGGAACGTTAGCTCTGTTCCATTTCGCCTCGTTTCATTCATTAGTTACTTAGAGGCTAGGGTGTGTGTTTTTATTAAGTTTGCGTTAGTCTATTTGGATAGGAAAGTTATGGGACGACGGTGCTCGTCGGTTCACCTGTAAAATGTTTCTCCCTCCAGGGAGATCGGGTGTTTACCCCTTTTCTGCATTGGACTGCAAACCTATTAATATCGCCGTGGAACGTTAAATCTCTGTTCCTGTTCGCCTCGTTACATTTCCCCTTATTGAGAGGCAGGGCTTGTGTTTGTGCTTGTGTAAGTCAGTTAGCCGATAGTTTCGGTGCAGCTGTCCCTTCGTCTTTTGTGCTCTTTCTCCGTGTATGGAGATTTGGGCGATTCTGTTCAGAACTGTAGTTCTGCTCGCCCTTCGGTGCAATTCGTCTCTTAGGGAGACCGGGCGATGTTGTAGACATATTTGCGTTTGACTGCGAGCCTATAAATCTATCCACGGAACGTTATATCTGTTCCTTTTGCCCCCTCATTCTATCGTATCATTTTGCTGTGTTTGTGTTTTATGTTTGTCTTACGCTACTCGCCCGTTATTATTTGTCTCGTTACCGAGACAGGGCGCGTATTATTTCTGGCTGATAAGAATCCTGTCCTTGCGCTCTACTTGGCGTGTGACAGTGAGCCGGTTAGTAGCGTCTACAGTGGTGTTTGTTGTTCCTTGTCTTGTCTCCTCCCTTATCTGCGGGTATCCCGCCTTAGTGGCCTAAGGGCTTAATGAATCCCCTTGCTGCGTTTGGCTCCTCCCATCTCACACGTCACGCCCCCTTACACAATGATGTAGTTTGTAGAATTAGTAATGTAGATGATGATTTAAATCAAACTGCCTGATAAGTGTTGAGTTTCTTAGAGATTGTAGTCTCTTTCTTTGGTTTTTTCAATAACTGTTTTTAACAGTTTTATGGTTTTCAATGTGTTTTCATATGTTTGTGTGCGTATATGTAAGTATGTAAGTGTGTGTGTATATCTAAACATTTATGTGCGTATATTTATTTATTGGTATTTAAAGAGAAAAAACATAATAGATAAAATATCTTTGTTATTGTTTTTATTTATTTTATAGATTTGATTTATTACATATAAAAAACAACAACAGACAAATAAGAGAATGTTTTTAGATATGTTAGATGAGTTTCTTCACATCTACAATATTTTTTAAATAAAGGTACTTTCAGTCTCTTCATTTTCCATCCCTTCTTTCTCTTCTATCTTTTCATTTTCCATCCCTTCTTCCTCTCACTTCCTCTCATTTTCCATCCCTCCTTTCCATCCCTATTTTCCAACCCTTCTTTCTCTCTTCTCTTCATATTCCATCCATCCTTCATCTCATTTCCCATCCCTCCTTTCTCTTTCTTCATTGACCATCCCTTCTTTCTCTCTTCATTTTCCATCCCTCCTTTCTATTGCTCTCATTTTCCACCCCTCCTTTCTCTTTCTTCATTTACCATCCCTCCTTTCTCTTCTCTTCTTTCTCTCTCCTCATTTTCCATCCCTTCTTTCTCTCTCTCCATTTCCATCCCTTCTTTCTCTTTCTTCATTTACCATCCCTTCTTTCTCTCTCTTCATTTTCCATCCCTTCTTTCTCTCTCATCATTTTCCATATGTCCTTTCTCTTCTATCTTTTCATTTTCCATCCCTTCTTTCTCTCTCTCTCTTCATTTTCCATCCATTCTTTCTCTCTTCATCTTCCATCCCTTCTTTCTCTATCATCTCATTTTCCATCCCTCCTTTCCCTTTCTTCATTTACCATCCCTTCTTTCTCTCTCTTCATTTACCATCCCTTCTTTCTCTCTCTCTTCATTTTCCATCCCTCCTTTCTATTGCTCTCATTTTCCACCCCTCCTTTCTCTTTCTTCATTTACCATCCCTTCTTTCTCTTTCTTCATTTACCATCCCTTCTTTCTCTCTCTTCATTTTCCATCCCTCCTTTCTCTCTTCATTTTCCATCCCTCCTTTCTATTGCTCTCATTTTCCACCCCTCCTTTCTCTTTCTTCATTTACCATCCCTTCTTTCTCTTCTCTTCTTTCTCTCCACATTTTCCATCCCTTCTTTCTGTCTCTTCATTTTCCATCCCTTCTTTTCCCTCCAGCTTTATTTTCCATCCCTTCTTTCTCTCTTCTCTTCATATTCCATCCATCCTTCATCTCATTTCCCATCCCTCCTTTCTCTTTCTTCATTTACCATCCCTTCTTTCTCTCTTAATTTTCCATCCCTCCTTTCTCTCTCTTCATTTTCCATCCCTCCTTTCTATTGCTCTCATTTTCCACCCCTCCTTTCTCTTTCTTCATTTACCATCCCTCCTTTCTCTTCTCTTCTTTCTCTCTCCTCATTTTCCATCCCTTCTTTCTCTCTCTCCATTTCCATCCCTTCTTTCTCTCTCTACATTTTCCATCCCTTCTTTTCCCTCCAGCTATATTTTCCAACCCTTCTTTCTCTCTTCTCTTCATATTCCATCCATCCTTCATCACATTTCCCATCCCTCCTTTCTCTTTCTTCATTGACCATCCCTTCTTTCTCTCTTCATTTTCCATCCCTCCTTTCTCTCTCTTCATTTTCAATCCCTCCTTTCTATTGCTCTCATTTTCCACCCCTCCTTTCTCTTTCTTCATTTACCATCCCTCCTTTCTCTTCTCTTCTTTCTCTCTCCTCATTTTCCATCCCTTCTTTCTCTCTCCATTTCCATCCCTTCTTTCTCTCTCTCCATTTCCATCCCTTCTTTATCTTTCTTAATTTACCATCCCTTCTTTCTCTCTCTTCATTTTCCATCCCTTCTTTCTCTCTCATCATTTTCCATATGTCCTTTCTCTTCTATCTTTTCATTTTCCATCCCTTCTTTCTCTCTCTCTCTTCATTTTCCATCCATTCTTCCTCTCTTCATCTTCCATCCCTTCTTTCTCTATCATCTCATTTTCCATCCCTCCTTTCCCTTTCTTCATTTACCATCCCTTCTTTCTCTCTCTTCATTTACCATCCCTTCTTTCTCTCTCTCTTCATTTTCCATCCCTCCTTTCTATTGCTCTCATTTTCCACCCCTCCTTTCTCTTTCTTCATTTACCATCCCTTCTTTCTCTTTCTTCATTTACCATCCCTTCTTTCTCTCTCTTCATTTTCCATCCCTCCTTTCTCTCTCTTCATTTTCCATCCCTCCTTTCTATTGCTCTCATTTTCCACCCCTCCTTTCTCTTTCTTCATTTACCATCCCTTCTTTCTCTTCTCTTCTTTCTCTCCACATTTTCCATCCCTTCTTTCTCTCTCTTCATTTTCCATCCCTTCTTTTCCCTCCAGCTTTATTTTCCATCCCTTCTTTCTCTCTTCTCCATATTCCATCCATCCTTCATCTCATTTCCCATCCCTCCTTTCTCTTTCTTCATTTACCATCCCTTCTTTCTCTCTTCATTTTCCATCCCTCCTTTCTCTCTTCATTTTCCATCCCTCCTTTCTATTGCTCTCATTTTCCACCCCTCCTTTCTCTTTCTTCATTTGCCATCCCTCCTTTCTCTTCTCTTCTTTCTCTCTCCTCATTTTCCATCCCTTCTTTCTCTCTCTCCATTTCCATCCCTTCTTTCTCTTTCTTAATTTTCCATCCCTTCTTTTCCCTCCAGCTTTATTTTCCATCTGTTCTTTCTCTCTTCTCTTCATTTTCCATCCATCCTTCCTCTCATTTTCCATCCCTCCTTTCTCTTTCTTCATTTACCATCCCTTCTTTCTCTCTCTTCATTTTCCATCCCTCCTTTCTCTCTCTTCATTTTCCATCCCTCCTTTCTATTGCTCTCATTTTCCACCCCTCCCTTCTCTTCTCTTCTTTCTCTCCACATTTTCCATCCCTTCTTTCTCTCTCTTCATTTTCCATCCCTTCTTTTCCCTCCAGCTTTATTTTCCATCCCTTCTTTCTCTCTTCTCTTCATTTTCCATCCATCGTTCCTCTCATTTCCCATCCCTCCTTTCTCTTTCTTCATTTACCATCCCTTCTTTCTCTCTCTTCATTTTCCATCCCTCCTTTCTTTCTCTTCATTTTCCATCCCTTCTTTTCCCTCCAGCTTTATTTTCCATCCCTTCTTTCTCTCTTCTCTTCATATTCCATCCATCCTTCATCTCATTTCCCATCCCTCCTTTCTCTTTCTTCATTTACCATCCCTTCTTTCTCTTCTCTTCTTTCTCTCCACATTTTCCATCCCTTCTTTCTGTCTCTTCATTTTCCATCCCTTCTTTTCCCTCCAGCTTTATTTTCCATCCCTTCTTTCTCTCTTCTCTTCATATTCCATCCATCCTTCATCTCATTTCCCATCCCTCCTTTCTCTTTCTTCATTTACCATCCCTTCTTTCTCTCTTAATTTTCCATCCCTCCTTTCTCTCTCTTCATTTTCCATCCCTCCTTTCTATTGCTCTCATTTTCCACCCCTCCTTTCTCTTTCTTCATTTACCATCCCTCCTTTCTCTTCTCTTCTTTCTCTCTCCTCATTTTCCATCCCTTCTTTCTCTCTCTCCATTTCCATCCCTTCTTTCTCTCTCTACATTTTCCATCCCTTCTTTTCCCTCCAGCTATATTTTCTAACCCTTCTTTCTCTCTTCTCTTCATATTCCATCCATCCTTCATCACATTTCCCATCCCTCCTTTCTCTTTCTTCATTGACCATCCCTTCTTTCTCTCTTCATTTTCCATCCCTCCTTTCTCTCTCTTCATTTTCAATCCCTCCTTTCTATTGCTCTCATTTTCCACCCCTCCTTTCTCTTTCTTCATTTACCATCCCTCCTTTCTCTTCTCTTCTTTCTCTCTCCTCATTTTCCATCCCTTCTTTCTCTCTCCATTTCCATCCCTTCTTTCTCTCTCTCCATTTCCATCCCTTCTTTATCTTTCTTCATTTACCATCCCTTCTTTCTCTCTCTTCATTTTCCATCCCTTCTTTCTCTCTCATCATTTTCCATATGTCCTTTCTCTTCTATCTTTTCATTTTCCATCCCTTCTTTCTCTCTCTCTCTTCATTTTCCATCCATTCTTCCTCTCTTCATCTTCCATCCCTTCTTTCTCTATCATCTCATTTTCCATCCCTCCTTTCCCTTTCTTCATTTACCATCCCTTCTTTCTCTCTCTTCATTTACCATCCCTTCTTTCTCTCTCTCTTCATTTTCCATCCCTCCTTTCTATTGCTCTCATTTTCCACCCCTCCTTTCTCTTTCTTCATTTACCATCCCTTCTTTCTCTTTCTTCATTTACCATCCCTTCTTTCTCTCTCTTCATTTTCCATCCCTCCTTTCTCTCTCTTCATTTTCCATCCCTCCTTTCTATTGCTCTCATTTTCCACCCCTCCTTTCTCTTTCTTCATTTACCATCCCTTCTTTCTCTTCTCTTCTTTCTCTCCACATTTTCCATCCCTTCTTTCTCTCTCTTCATTTTCCATCCCTTCTTTTCCCTCCAGCTTTATTTTCCATCCCTTCTTTCTCTCTTCTCCATATTCCATCCATCCTTCATCTCATTTCCCATCCCTCCTTTCTCTTTCTTCATTTACCATCCCTTCTTTCTCTCTTCATTTTCCATCCCTCCTTTCTCTCTTCATTTACCATCCCTTCTTTCTCTTCTTTCTCTCCTCATTTTCCATCCCTTCTTTCTCTCTCTTCATTTTCCATCCATTCTTTCCCCTTCAGCTTTATTTTCCATCCCTTCTTTCTCTCTTCTCTTCATTTTCCATCGATCTCTCATTTTCCACCCCTCCTTTCTCTCTGTTCATTTTCCATCCCTCCTTTCCCTTTCTTCATTTACCATCCCTTCTTTCTCTCTCTCTTCATTTTCTATCCCTCCTTTCTATTGCTCTCATTTTCCACCCTCCTTTCTCTCTGTTCATTTTCCATCCCTCCTTTCTCTTTCTTCATGTACTATCCCTTCTTTCTCTCTCATCATTTTCCATATGTCCTTTCTCTTCTATCTTTTCATTTTCCATCCCTTCTTTCTCTCTCTCTCTTCATTTTCCATCCCTTCTTTCTCTCTTCATCTTCCATCCCTTCTTTCTCTATCATCTCATTTTCCATCCCTACTTTCTCTTCACTCATCCTGTCCACACGCTGCTCTTCCCCAGAACATAAGAATACATAATGAGGAGAACAGGTAATTCAGACCATCTAGACTTCTACCTACAGACGTTTCCATCTAATCGTATTTTCCTGATGAATTCTAGTTCAAACCTGATAACTTTTGTATTTTTATGAATTTTAAGTCAAAACCCCTTTTGCTGTCCATCACAGCTGCTAATGTATCACTATTCCTTATTTTATAGTACTTTATAACATTAGAGCACATGCTAAAACATACCTTATTTCCCTCCGAATCCTCCATATTACTCCCTGAAGCTCCCTGGGAGCGTCTATTTTTTTAAGCAGGTGAATGTGCCTTCCTGACTTCTAATCAAAACCAAATTAGAATGGCACTCTGCTTACAACCGGGCATGGGCCTAAAACTGTGATCTTGCAGTGTGAAGTCAGGTATTAACCGATTGGGGGAAAAATTAACTACACATCTAACATATTCTTAAATCCTAACAATCCTAATAGAAATTTACTTACCAGCAATCGTCTGGAAAAATTCATCGTAATTATACTGAATTCAAAAGCTCACAATCGCACTGTGTAAACTCTCAGGTGAAGCAGTATGAAGTTCTGATACAAAGAATTGTGTATTTACCTTTAAATATGGGTGCAATGTGTAGTGATGTCACAATAGCAGCAACATAATGTCAAAGTTCTGAAAATTGTGATGTCATAGTATGTTTGGGCTTAGTTACATTTGAATGGTTAATTTGTAAAATTACAGAGAGATGCTACACCCGTGCATGGGGCTAAAACTGATCTTGGACTGTGAAGTCAGGCATTGACTGATTGGGAAAGAAATTCAAGATTGCCCAACTGTGAACATTTCCACAAAGTTTAATCACAATTGGAGTAGAATTGTTCGAGTTATGGATGATAGGGGCACACAGACAAACACACACAGACAGGAGCGAAAACAATATATAAATGTAAAAAGAACTATGGTTTAAAATGTGTATTTAAAAAAAAAAGTTATTCTATTCTATTCCATATTATAGCTTAAAGAGTAAGTACACCCACTGTCTCAGCCTGTCTCTGCCTACTACACAATTTTGAAAAATACTTTGTGGGGTGTGTCCATCGTCATTTGCATAAATGAATGTACAATGTACTTCAAATTATTTTGTATAACTCGGATCAAACTGTCAAACTACACGTTGTAGATCAAATATGAATCAAGATTCAGCAACTGCATGGCCTATTTCTCACCTCAAATATTTTCAGAAAGGTATTTTAGTGGACTATTTAGGTGGAATAAGAGAGTTTATGAAAAGGACGCAACGTTGTTCCGGTTTAAAAACATGGAGCCGAAACGAAAGGAACGTAGTGAGTCTAACCAATCATGTGCCGGCTGTTTCCGTTGTGGGCGACAACAATTATCCATATGACGTAGAGGTACCTCCAAAGAGGTACTTGGACATCACGATTGGGGCGGGGGCAGTGTGGGGAGGAGAAAGGGAATTTCAACCGTTAGAGGGCAGCACAAAGTCACTTTTCTACCAGTTTCTTATGATATACAATCTTATTTCAGAATTGTTGAAATAATGGAATGGATGAATAAGTTTCAATATAAGGTAGGCGTACAAACATGTTTACAGCAGGAAAAAAATAAGTGATCTAGGGTGTACTTACCCTTTAAGCTGGCCAAGCTGGTTTAAGCTGTGTTTGATACTTCTAGCTGGTCGACCAGCTGCTCACCAGCCTATAGTCAGCCAGTCCACTAGTTTGGCCACCAGTTTACTGTACCAGCATAAAGGGTAACCAACCACTAAATTTTATTAATTTATTAACCATTTATTTTAGATGAGAACTCATACATTTGTTTTTTTCTCAGTGTTACTGATTGATTCTGGTCCAAATCTTGACATTTTACTGTAGTCAGGGAAAAACATCATAAACCCAAAGAATCTGGCTCAAAAGTGTTTCTAGTGGTAAAACGTTAGGTACTGCACGTCCAGTCTGTCATTGGCCAGAAACTTCATCAAGCTGACGTATGACTTATAATAATACATATGACGTGTGACGAAATTGAAACCTTTACAGCTATGCCCTGAAGTTTTGGAGTGAGGGCTGGCTATGCCCCAGCTATAAAAGCAAATCACAGCGGTTGATAGTATAAATAAATATATAGTATAAAGCATATGCTAGTTGAGCCAGGAGCTGTAGTATATGCATGCTACACGTTTACCTTTGCAACATCCCTACAACAGACATTCCACATGTGCACCCGTTGAAAAGGAAACCAATATTGTTGATATCTTGCAGGTAGTGTGATTGCCTACAGCCTGTGTAAAATGAGTAGCCTACATGGCATGGGTAACTATTTGTACAGCGTCATTTGTTGTTTGCATAACGCATCATTATAAGCCCAAACGAGGCTATGCGTGCCGCCCGCCTACCACTCCAAAATATTGCCCACCCTCTCATTCTCCACCATTGCTTCTGCCTCGGCCGCTACTTGCGGCTCAGCTGGAGCTGGAGTTAACGTGTTTTTTTGTGTGTGTATGAGAGGGAGATTGGAACAAAGCAGCCGCTGTGAGTGCTGTCCAGAGTAGAAATTAGCTTTTGGCTACTAGTGAAAAAAATTGCTGGGCCGTGGTTTCATACCTGGAGCTCAGCCCCTATATTATTACCTTATCACGCCCAGATTTAGGCATTTTTCGAATTTCAAAAGGGGGCGGGGTCAAGCTAAACCAGCATGCTTTGTTACCCTTTAAAATCAATGCTGGAGTTTTATGCAAGGCAACACTATTCTCATTCATCTGTATAACTGAACGGGAACTGTTTCTCCAGCTTCCAAAATCACAGTATCAATGGCCACCCTAGAATGCCTGAGAATAATGCACAAACAAGTCTGCATATTATTATTATTGATATATAATAATACATTTCTCACATGAACTGTACGTAGTGTGTTTATCTGGAAACAGAGAGTGGTGAAGTGCAATATTTTCTCTTTAAGGGATATGACAGGTAGGCTATATGAATATTTATAAGCAACATAGACTGGGTTGGGCACAAGGAAAAAAACATCATCATAACACAAAGTAAAGAATTATACTTTCTACAGATAATATGTTGAAGAGCAAAAATTTAAGAATACACAGAATGTATTTTTCTCTTGGATGAAAATGTCTTTCATTTATTTGCTCTTTCCATGATTGTCATCCTCAGACTTGCTTTCTGCCAGGAACTGTTCTCTGAAATGTGACAGACTCTCAGAAGATAAACCTGATTTACTGGCAAAAGCCCTGCCATGTTAGGTAATTTCACTAAATGTAGAACATGGCTTTGTTACAGAAAATAGGCTGTATCATAACTGCTGTGCATTGCTGTACCAGAGGACTACATAGCTCATTCAGGTGGTGCAGTCCGACTGCAAGAGTCTAATCAACCAGAGGAGTCAGTATTGAGCAATGAGGGGTGAAATATTCTGGAACCGAAACCTCCCCTATCTTTTTTATCATGTTTCATCCCTGTTGTTGACCCTGGAGATTTTCCTGCTACTATTGGTTCATTATTCATTGGATTTGTCCACTGTGAGAATGTGATACAATGTAAATAGCTGTGTTTCCATATTCTACAAAAACAACACTTGAATTTTTTTTATCAAAGGCCATACCAAATAAACTATAATCTATTAAATATGGTTTAAAGAAAAGTATGACATTTTTGTGGTTGATTTCAGTTATTCACTTTAAAGTGGGACTAATTTAGCACTTTTTCCATGAAATTATTTTGCAAGTGGAAATGCTCAAAGAACTTAACCCCTTTGTGCAGTGACCCTAGTGGTGTAGACCCTGGGGTCTAGATCAGAAACATCCTCCTGTACCAGGTCAGAAAGCGAGTTACCATGGAAAACTGCATGTCGTCTTCATCAGCGTGAGTTGGGCTATCATCGGGCAAAATATGAAGTTCCTACATGCCACCGTTCTTCCATATTTCATAAAAGTATATTGACCACGCAACAGGGTGATCTACATGAGAGGGAATCGGGTTGAAGATACTGGACATTTAAATATATTTAGGAGTTGGTTACAGTTCAAAAAACACACACACAAAATGCAAAACCCCACAAATCTCCTGCAAAATTAAACTTTGCCTTCAAAACAATGTTATGTCTTCTCAAACTGGTATTTTGTATTCAAATGACACACACAGACCATTATATGAGTAGACATTTCTAAGAACCATTTGAACACTGGATGTGCTGAATGGAAAACACTAGTATGAATGCCTTATCAGGAGAATTATGCCTTTGCATGTTCAGTGTTACACTTACTCCTGTTGTAAAATATTACTGTGTAATGTTTTTATACTCAAATATAAAACAACACACAAATATACAGTAACAACAAAAATATATTCTGTATTTTTTCCAAAAATACTGTAGCCTATACATCACAGCAAACACAACTGGATGTGTAAAATGATTTGTACAGAACAAACAATAGAAAATAGGCCTGTACAGTAAAAAAAAAAAAAAGAACTAGGCTGCATCCTGTCTTCGGTTCCTGTCTGGCCACAGGACCTCATCAACAACTGTGAAGTGGCTCAAGTTGGGTTGAACCCTCTGGCCAGCCTCCCTCATGGTCAAACCATGGTGGACCACATGGTCAACCACCGTGGCTCAAATCTCATCAGAGATAATGGCTCTCCTTCTTGCTCTTCCTCTTCCTCGTCCTCCTCTTACTCTCACTCCTCTGCTTCTCCGATCGCCTCTCTCTTCAATGTTGCCATCCATTGCCCTCCAAACCAGGAGCTCATCTGTGGCCCTTTTATTGCTAAAGCTCTGATTGCAAATTGAACAACAGGCTTGTAAATGTAAGTTTAGCCATTTGAATGGCAGTGTGTTCCATGTGAACACAAAGAAATTGTATTCATGAAGATTGTGCAAAATAGAGAGAATTGTGTGTAGTGTTTTGAAAAAAGTGTGGTTTAGAATTGAAATGAGTGTAAAGCAGGAAATGTGCTTGTATTTCAGCAGAATTGGTTTAGGGAGTTGGTACATGAGTTTCAGGTTGTGGTCATTGTGTCTTAAGTTCCAGTGTTAGTGTGTAAACAATTGAGAAAAACTGTATTAGTGAATTTCTGTCATCATCACATAATTTCTTACTGCCATGAAAATATCTCATAAAGTATGGAATAAAGTCAGAACCTTACCTGCATTATTAAAGCCAGATACGTCCTTTCTAAGATTGTGTAGTTATTTTCTGCCTATGTAAAAGGTATGCCTTCGACAGTGTCCGCCTCCACCCCTACCTGGTACTTATCTCTGCCCAAACTAATATGAGGTCGGCCCTTTGTAATATGTAACCCCCCTTTGAATCCGTGAGCCCGCGAATGGAGCATTGGTTGCTTGAGCTGGTAGAATTGTTTGCTGCCTGTGCTGAAAGAACTAATTTTGTGTATCTGTGCCATTCCTAGTCGGCCTGGTAGACCACTAAAGAGGGTTCCCCCAGGTAAAGAACCGATAGCAGGACTTTCCTTCTACGTACCTTTAGTTTGAACATTGTTTTCCCATAGCTAACATAAGTACAGCATTGTGAAGCAGAGCACTCTTATTATTGGTTATTTTGTTGAGTTTGGTTGTTTATTTATTGGTTTGGCTTCACCTCCTCCTCCCCCTCTCCCTACTTGTCCCAGACAGGAGTTGTGGTCTCATGTGCCTCCCACTCCCTGTAGGACCCCCAAGCTTTTCCGCCCCCAGCCCTTCCTGTCATACTGGTAACCCGGTTGCCCATTTGGGGATCTTCTTAGTTGTAGGACCTGAAGGTCATCACTAATCTTGAAATTAGCCATAGCGGGGTGTACTAACTTGTCGTGAGTAAAGAAAATCACTGTACCAGAAGGTTGCCCCTAGTGGGTTGTGTCCTTACTGCAGTGTGTGTGGGTAACTTTTGTTTTTTGGCAATGTTTTAACGGCCTCTCCGGTACTTCCCTCCAAGGGCTTATTGATAACTGACCTTCCCCCTTATTGGCTGGGTGGTTTAGGACTGGGGGACCCCTCCCATTATTCCCTCAAAGATCACCACTCCCTTAGCCTCATTCCTCTCTCTCTTCCCCCCTTCCTTCCCTTTCCTGTCAGAGGAGGTGGTAATGCCCCTGTGTCTTGATTTGTACAGGTTGGTTCTTTGCATTTTGGTTTTTGTCCATCAATTTATTTGTGCCTGCTAGTAATGCCGGTTACGCATCCTTAGAGTGTTGGTTTCTCGTGAGCCTCTAAATATAACTAAGCGAATGGAATAAAATTTACCTTTTGTAATTTTCTAACTCAGCATCTGTCCAGTTCATTCAGTTGAAGCGCAAGGTCGTTCACACAGGTGTCAACAATTATTTCAATCCACAAAGCAATGAGCTTAGCTGTATAGGGGCCTCTCAAACCCCTCCTCCACCCTCAAGTGTCCCTCTTTTGTGTCTATCACTCCTGCTCGGCTCACCAAGAGTCATGCTACCTATTGATTATATACACTGCCTGGCCAAAAAAAAAGTCACCGTTGCACCCGTCATGCATAGTGCCCACTGTACAAGCCTCTGGAGGCAGTGTTATGATCTGGGGTTGCTTCAATTGGTCAGGTCTAGGCTCAGCAACGTTATGCAGCAATAAAATTAAGTCAGCTGTGTACCTGAATGCATGGGCCGCGGAACGGTAGGGGCCACCCGTGCCATGGTCCGACCTACTTTTGGAGGATTGACGTCACACCAGCTAGCTAGACAGCACACAAAAGCACTAATCAGCCCAACACTAGAGCGTCTTGAGACTCTCGAAACACTAAAATATCTTTGCTGTAATGCTAGTGATGTAATTACGTAAAACAGCACGTTATGCTTCGATTGACCAATCGCTGCATGTTACATTGCTACGCGCGCATAACTGCTAGTGAGACAAGCTAGCAAAGAAAATTGTGAGCGCCATCAGAATTCTAAAACGAAATGAAATGAAACGCAACAAACCAATTACATATTTTTTTAAAACAAAACAGAACAAACAAGAAGATGCTAACCTTACAGACGAAACACCTGCTACCTCATCGTCATGTTCAACTGCGGAAGTCTTGTCTCTTACCGCCGCTAACGTTACCGCATCGTCGGTGTGTGCTGTCGGCGCCCCCTCTACCCCGACATCGGTGTGTGCTGCTGTATCGGCCGTCTTTGTGCCTGCGTGCCCTGCTGCCTCGACAACTGTGTGCCCTCCTGCCGCATCTACACCCCCAGTCTGTGCGACTGCTGCTATACATTGCTCCAGCGAATGTTGCAGAGATCTTTCTAGACCCAATCACCCGGACGATCCTGCTGTGCTAAAGGGAACGAAAAAGGTACATGGAACTGGCGCCTCCCAACGAACTCGAACCGTTCAGTCACAATGGTTTAAAGACTTCAATTGGCTAACTTTGAAACACGAGCTAAACTTTTCTGTACACAGTGTCGATTTTGTGCAATTAAAGGCCGCCTTTCCCTGTCAAAAAAAAGTGAAAATGCATTTGCAACTAGTGGTTTTCAAAATTGGAAAAACGCAGTAGTTTCCTTCCGTGAACATGAAAGCACTAAATATCATCGGGAGGCCATGGCTCAGTTTCAAACATGTATGTCACAAACACCAAGCATAGCGATTCAACTGGACACACAACTGAAAGCTAAACAGAAGCATAACAGAGAAATGCTCATTAAACAGCTAACGTCCATACGTTACCTGATCGGCCAGGGTCTTGCAATTGAGGGTCACGAATCCGAAAACGGAAATCTATATAAGCTCATGCAGCTTCGGGCCGAGGACTGTCCGGATATAAACGACTGGCTCACTGATAAACATTACATGTCTCATGACATAATAAATGAATTGATCCACCTGCTTTCAGTTGACATTTTACGTACAGTGCTGTCATCCATTTGTGAAAAACATGGATTTTACTCCATTCTTGCCGATGAAACCAGAGACATTTCAAATAAAGAACAACTTGTGACTTTATTTCGCTGGGTGGATGAAACTTACACAATACACGAAGATTTCATTGGGCTTTTTGACTTGCCTAAAACCGACGCATCAACCATATTCACTGTACTAAATGATATTTTGGTACGTTGCAACGTATCGCTTGGTCTATGCAGGGGGCAGGCATACGACGGCGCAGCGAATATGTCAGGGCACTTGCGAGGAGTTGCCGCGAAATTTAAAGAAAATAATCCTTCTGCAATTCATGTGCATTGCTTGGCACACTGTTTAAATTTATGTTTGCAAGATGCCGGGAAAAGCTGTAAGGCCATTCGAGATGCATTGGACTTTGTGTTAGAGATAACACACCTCATCAAACAGTCCCCAAAGCGAGACCACCTGTTTCAGTCTTTAAAGAACGAGTTAAAGTCGGAGGGTCAAAACTTGCGCACTCTATGTCCAACTCGATGGACTGTTCGAACTGGCGCAGTGAAAGCTATCCTAGAGAACTATACTGTTCTCTCTACCATGATGGCACAGGTAAATGAGGAGCAGCACGATGAAATTGGCAGAAGAGCTGGTGGCATTTTGGCAGTGCTAGAGAAATTCAGCACATTTTATGGTCTGCGTCTATCTCTCCTGGTTTTCTCTCCAATTGAACAGTAATCGAGAACACTGCAAACAGTCAATATCACGCTACAAGATGCACAACGGGCAGTGAAAGTGACACGGGGATATATTCAGCGGCAGCGGTCAGACAATGAATTTGAGAACTTCTACAAGTCCGTGACAGAGGCCGCCGTGGATTTGACCGAAACCCCTGTACTCCCACGGCAGGCAATGCGTCCAAGAAGGCTGGATGAAGGCGAAGCTGAGCAGCACTCATTTCAGAGCCCAACAGATTTTTATAAAAGACAGTACTTTGAAGTTCTAGATTTACTGGATGGTGAACTAGGGCGTCGTTTCGAACAGAGAGACATTGAGGTGGCTGTCGATCTGGAGAAACTTATAGTCACTGCAGCCAACGGAGAAGACATGACTTTTGCTCCATCAACATTGTTATTACATGCGAACGATTTCACCTTTGAACGCTTGCGTTCACAGTTACAAATGTTGCCAGACACTGTTAATGAGGCAAACAAACCCGCAACTGTAACAACAGTGAGATCGGTCTCCGACACAATGAATGCGGTCCCTGTGTCAAAAATGTTACTTTGTGAAGTACACAAACTCCTTAAACTGTATTTCACAATACCCGTAACTACAGCAACAGCAGAGAGAAGCTTTTCTGCACTTCGACGTGTCAAAACTTACCTTCGGTCTACAATGACGCAGAGGAGACTGAATGACCTACTGGGCGCCCACACCCACAGAGAGATCCTCGCACGAACAGACATTAAGGCGTTTGCAGCGGACTTTGCAAAGCAAAATGATCGACGCAGGCAATTCTTTGGGAAGTATGGAGACTAATAAGGACTGAACATAGGCCTACACTAAGAGCAGCCACAGAAGACAGTGTTTATTTTATTCCATTTTTTTTTATTTCAATGAAATGTCCTGCAAAATGGTCAGCAGACATTCGAGAAGTTTGAGTATTAATAATAAGGAAGGACTGACGAACATTGCCAAATTGATTTTCAGCTGCAGCCACAAAAGTGAGTGCTATGAGTTTATATTTTGTAAATAAAAAGTTATCTATATTTGCAAATGTAAGTGTATACTGTGTTTCATTCATTCAGTTAGCGCACGTAGCCTGCGTTTTTTGTTTAGGGGGCGCGGGTGCACGTAGGTTTTTTTTTTAGTTGTGACGATGATGTTTGGCCCGACCTACCACAAATGTGTTCCGCGGCCCATGCCTGAATGTACTGAATGACGTTATCCCATTAATGGGCATATTCCAGTACGACAATGCCAAGATTCATCGGGCTCAAATTGTGAGAGTGGTTCAGGGAGCATGAGGAATCATTTTCACACATGAATTGGCCACCAGAGTCCTGACCTTAACCTAGGGGTGTGCAGCGATGCCACTATCTGTATCTGTATCTGTTGGACCATCAACATTATCCGAATCTGTATTCGGATAGAAACTGGAAGTGGGCGGCGCTTCGACCGGAAGTGGTGCTACATATAGGAAAAATATTTTCTAGTCTAAAATTAATTGCTATTGCAATGTATGAGTACTCACCCCCCTCCCTGTCTTTTTTTCTTTTCAAAACCTTTCATAAGAACTATATTCTGGACTTTATACTTACTTATCTAACCCCCCACCCCCTAACTGGGGGACACTCAGCTAAGAACTGGAAAAAATCTGAGGTACTATATATAATCAACTCAAAGCAGTTTTATAAAAACATGAAACCATTCCATTATACATTTGAATGGAAACTATTTCCACAATAACAAACCTTTCTGCCTGTTGTGATTTCATATTGTACTTTTTTATGTTAGTTTATTTCTTTTACTATTAGGGGTTTAACGGTTCTGAAACCGAGACCGAAACCTCGATAGAAACGTCCACGGACTCGTGTCGCGGTTCTGGAAAACGGAACCGCGACACACCCCCTCCCCCAACCCCAACCTGCTGCCATCACTGCAGGTGCAGCCTGTTGAGCTCTCACTACGTTACTAATGTAAAAAAAAAACGAATTTTTCATTTCACAATTAACACTATAGCACATGTAAATCACAAAATTATTATTCTATTTAAAGTTAGGGCAAGCTGCAGGGTTTTCCCTGGCAGAGAAATGGGTTTTGGCGGGTACCAATGCGAGCGCACACAGTGCGCGAGCAGCAACATTTTTTGCATTCATTTTACCGTAAATACAGTTTTTGGAGTACAAAGAGCCCATGTAGGCTTTGGTTGTAAAGTAAACTTATGTAAAATAAAGTAGTGTTTAGGAGTTAGGTTTTTAGTAGTTAGGTTAGGATGTTAGTAGTTAGGTTTTAGAAATCAAAGGTCCTTGAAGCTTTTTGAATATTTGAATATTACACCGTTTAGGCTATTTTGATAGCGCACAAACAGAAAAATAAATGAACAACACTCTAAAACAGAAATAAAATATAAATGTGGCTGCATGTTTTTAAAAAAATAATAAAAACTTACAAAAACACCGTTTGTGTTTTTACACAACAGCAACGTAGACTATTTCAGCCCTAAATACGATAGGTCACTGTGGAAATGTCGACTGTACGGGACTTTGGAGAAAAGTAACAAGATAAACTCTTCAGGGTTAATCATAACACAGTGGTAGCCTACCTGTGTAATGGGAGTGGCTGGGTCGGAGGACCAAGCGCGACCGTCAGGGATTCTAAAAGTGTAGGTACTAACACCTACACCACTAAAGCAGACAGATCTGCACTGGAAAGGGTAAACAAACAGTGGGAAACAAAACCTCCCGGCGTAAGCCAAAAATAAAGCAACCCCAAACGAGGGCGAACTCGAGAAACGCGAGTAATCAATAACAAAAGAATCTCACACTCTTTAACGAGTAAACAAATAACAAAATAACCTAACGCTCCTTAACGAGGAGCGAATACAGGAGGACAGAAAAAACAAACAAAAGAAACACCCTGAAGAAATGGGCGAGAGAAGGGGGAGAAACTAAAGCCTGTTACCTACAGCTCTAAGGGAGAACGAGCTGAACAAAAGGCAACAGGTAGGAGAGTATAACGGATGAAGATAGAAAGAAAAGGAAAAACCAAAATAAATCTTTCTTCTAACTCTAATAGGACTTGCTGCGTTTCCTATTCGTGCGAACCAGAATAGCAGCGAACGAACCTAATACCTTTACCGACCTCCTTGTCAATATAACAACGACAACATGGAAGCGTCGAAAATGCGGAAGTGCTGGCTATTTATAACCGGCAGGAAATCCAAAACAGGTGAAAGAAATAATTGCCGGGCGAGATTCAAACAACGAAACGGAGGCGGAAAAAATCCGATAGAGCGTTCAAAAGACGCCAAAAGAAAAACCGAACGCAGAAACAACAGCGGCTGCCAGAAACCATGACAGGACCCCCCTACTAAGGGACGACCCCAGGCGATCCCACAGCCTTGCTTCTGCGGAAGTCCCTAATAAGTGTTGGGTCCAAGATGTTCTTGGAGGAAACCCAACAACGCTCCTCCGGGCCATAACCTTCCCAATCCACCAAAAATTGGAACCCTCTTCCTCTCCGTCTCTCGGCCAGAATGCGCCGGACGGTATAAGCTGGGCCTCCATCTATGATCAGGGGGGCCGGTGGAGGTTGGTCCGCCGGTGCCATAGGACTAATAAGTACCGGTTTAAGCCGAGAGACGTGAAAGGTGGGGTGGATGCGCATAGCGCGTGGAAGCTGTAGTCTCACGGTGACCGGATTAATACGCCGTATGATTTTAAACGGCCCAATGAAGCGGGGAGCGAGTTTACGAGATTCCACCCTGAGGGGGAGATCCCGCGTAGAGAGCCACACGCGTTGACCGACCCTGAATGACGGAGCCGGACGCCGGTGTCTATCTGCCACCCTCTTCTGAGTAGAAGATGCGCGCTGGAGAGCTGTGCGCACTCGTCTCCATACGGACCGACACCTCCGAATGAAAGATCCCGCGGAGGGGACCTCCACATCTTTCTCCAGTTCGGGGAATAACGGGGGTTGATACCCCAGCTGAGCTTCGAACGGTGAGAGCCCTGTGGAGGAATTGCGCAGAGTATTATGGGCGTACTCTGCCCAGGCTAGGTGTCGACTCCAGGACGTAGGGTTGGAGGAGGCCAGACACCGAAGAGTGTTCTCCAGGGTCTGGTTAGTACGCTCGGTCTGCCCATTAGTCTCCGGGTGGAAGCCAGAGGATAAGCTGACCGAGGCACCAATCAGAGAACAAAACTCGCGCCAGAACTTGGCAGCGAACTGGGGGCCGCGATCAGAGACCACGTCTGAAGGCAGTCCGTGTAGTCGGAACACATTATCTACTACCAGTTGCGCTGTCTCAGGTGCTGAAGGAAGCTTAGGCAAAGCAATAAAGTGAGCTGCCCTGGAGAAGCGGTCTACGACCACCAAGATCACCGATTTGCCCAGAGACATAGGTAAACCGGTGATGAAGTCGAGGGCAATGTGACTCCAAGGGCGACTGGGGATGGGAAGAGGACGCAAAAGACCAGAGGGTGGGAGACGTGAACCTTTACTCCGAGCACAAACCGGACAAGCAGCAACAAAACTGCGTACGTCCCTTTCGAGACTGGGCCACCAAAAACGCCGGGACAAGAAATCCTTTGTGCGGTGCACTCCAGGATGAGCGACCAGCTGAGAATTGTGTCCCCATTGCAATATTCGGGACCTAAGCCTCGGCGGAACGAACAAGCAGTGGGGTGGACCCCCCCCCCGGGCCTGGGTCGGAGCGCAGCGCCCTCTGCACTGCTGCCTCAACGGCCCATATAACCGGAGCCACTATGTGGTCAGCGGGGATAATAGGTTCGGGAACAGGATCCCTGTCTGAACGGTCGAAGATGCGTGACAGAGCATCAGGCTTCACGTTCTTGGAGCCGGGACGGTAAGTGAGCAAAAAATTGAAGCGCAAGAAGAATAACGCCCATCGGGCTTGGCGAGAATTACGCCTCTTGGCTTGCTGCACATATTGCAGGTTTTTATGATCCGTCCATACAGTGAATGGGTGCTCTGCCCCCTCCAGCCAGTGGCGCCACTCCTCCAGAGCCAATTTGACCGCCAAGAGCTCCCGGTCCCCCACATCGTAATTTCTCTCGGCCGGTGTTAGTGCACGAGAAAAATACGCACAGGGATGCATTTTGTGGTCCAACGGAGATAGCTGGGAGAGGATGGCTCCCACCCCCAACTCAGAAGCATCTACCTCTACCACGAAGGGGAGGGAGGGATTAGGCGTGATGAGAATGGGCTCGGAACTGAAACGCTTTTTTAATTCAGAAAACGCTGCCTCGGCCCTCGAATTCCATAAAAACCGGGAGGGAGAGGTCTTTTTAGTGAGCGCCGTAATAGGCGCGGCTACCGCACTGAAATTGCGTATAAACCGCCTATAAAAGTTGGCGAAGCCTAAAAAGCGTTGTACCTGCTTAAGGGAAGACGGGGTGGGCCAGTTCTTAACGGCCGAGACCTTCTCCGGGTCCATTTGAACTTTGCCATCTGCCACAATGAACCCCAGGAAAGAAACGGAGTTAGTGTGGAAAACACACTTCTCTGCCTTCACAAAAAGCTGGGCTTTGAGCAGCGCCTTAAGAACCTGCCTGACGTGGAGGATGTGAGTGGGAAGATCAGGAGAAAAAATTAAAATGTCGTCCAGGTAGACAAAAACTGATCTCTCCAGCATCTCCCTAAGGACATCGTTCACTAGCGCCTGAAAGACTGAGGGGGCGCTAGTGAGCCCGAAAGGCATCACCTGGTATTCGTAGTGTCCAGAGTGGGTGTTAAACGCCGTTTTCCATTGGTCACCCTCGCGAATGCGAACGAGATTGTAGGCGCTGCGCAGATCAAGTTTAGAAAAAATAGACGCCCCCTGGAGGCATTCAAATGCCGAATTCATCAGGGGAAGGGGATAACGATTCTTGATCGTGATGTCATTGAGTCCCCTGTAATCAATGCACGGCCTGAGACTACCGTCTTTTTTCTTTACAAAGAAGAATCCTGCCCCTGCCGGCGAGGTCGAGGGTCTAATAAAACCATTGGCTAGGGACTCTTCAATGTATTGCCTCATTGCGGCACTCTCAGGACCCGACAAGGAGTACAGCGACCCCCTAGGAGGAACCGTGCCCAGATAAAGGTTGATGGCGCAGTCATACGGCCTATGAGGAGGCAGAGAGGTGGCGCGTTGCTTGCTAAAAACCTCAGCAAGATCTATATACTGCTGAGGAACATTAGCCGGCAACGAAAAGTTGAGAGCCCCGCCCACCTGAGTGCTCTCACAGTCTGAGAGGGAATCAAGTGAGTTGTCCCAGTCGATCTCAGAATGGGGAGTCTCCTCCCCCCACCCACTGAGACCGTCAGCAAATGAGTCCCAGGAAAGACTCTCCCTGGCGTCCAGAGAGGACACCACAGAATCGTGAGACCCAAGGGGAGACCTCCCCTCCTCTTGCTCGCTGTCTGAACTGGAATCGGAGGAAGGACGAAGTGAACCTCCGGATGTGAGCGGTCTAATCTTAGAGCAGTGAGGTCTACACTGAGGACCCCACTGGAGAATAACCGTCCCCTCTGCTCCCCAGTTAATATGAGGCTTGTGCTGAGCCAGCCACGAATGGCCCAGAACAAGAGGGTATGTGGGTGAGTCCACCAAAAAAAATTGAATCCGCTCTGTATGGCCAAGGAAAGAGACAGTCAGATTTAGAACGCTGGTGACCCGCCGAATTTTACCCGTGCCCAAAGGGCGACCGTCGAGTGCCGTTACTAGCCGTGGGGAGAGGAGGGGAAGTGAGGGAATGCCCTGCTCCCTAGCCCACTTGATGTCAATAAGAGACTCGACTGACCCGGAATCAATAAACGCGATGCAGCTGGTGGAGCGCCTCCTCCAACTCAACTGCACTACTAACTGGGTACGAGGAGAGGTGTTATTAGGTCTCACCAGGGGCCCCGATCCCCCTAGTGAGACTGTCCTTTTCCCATTAGCTTAGGACATTGGTCTCTGAAATGCCCTGTGCGTTTACAATATTGGCACCGGACGTCGCTCGACCTGGTGGTTCTGAAATCTCGTACTGCCGTCCCATCTACCTGCATGGGCTCATCTGAAAACGAGGAAAACGGAGTAGCCGCAGAAAGCGGTAAGTAACGCGACGACCGAACCCTGCGTTCCCCTGAGTGTCCCTCTCTCTCTCTCTCTCTAATGCGGTTATCCACCCGGATGGCTGTGGAAACCAGAGCACCAAAAGAAGCGGGTGGCTCGAGTACTGACAGTGCGTCCTTAACGGAATCGGAAAGTGCGTTAAGGAAAAGGGAGCTAAGTGGCCCATCGGCCCACCCAGTCTCCCCTGCCAGAGCTCGAAACGTAATGGAGAATGTCGCCACTGTCTCGTTACGCTGACGGAGACGGGTCAGTCGCATGGCCGCCTCCTGACCGGAGACGTCATGATCAAAGACTGACGCCATCTCCTCGATAAGTCTCTCTGTGGTGGACATAACAGGGGAATTAGCCCTTATTAAGGGGTCTGCCCAGGCGAGAGCAGTGCCTGTGAGTAGAGAGAGGATGAGTGCAACCCGAGCCTCCTGGGTGAAGAAGCGGGAGGGCTGTGCTTTAAAAAAAATCAAACATTGCGTCAGGAACCCTCTACACTTCCCGGCCTCCCCTCCATAACGGAGTGGGAGCTGCAATTTAGGCTCCCTGAGATCCGTAGGAATGGGAATAGCGGCGGGATCAGGAGGTGCTTGTGCAACAGGGATGGGTCCTTGTGTGACTGGAGAAGGTGCGGTGGTGAGAGTCAGGGCGCGGATACCGTCTGCTAAGTCGCGCAGACATTCACTCTGATAGCGAAGCTGGCTAGAGAACTGCGTCTGCTGGGTATGGAGGGTCTGAACGGAAACCTGAAGGGCCCTAATGCCCTCCTCATGGGCGGAGATGGCTGCCCCTTGAGCCGTGAGGATTGTATTCAGATCTGGCGTTGTCGCTGGTACCTCCCTAGAGGCTTCCATGTTCTGTAATGGGAGTGGCTGGGTCGGAGGACCAAGCGCGACCGTCAGGGATTCTAAAAGTGTAGGTACTAACACCTACACCACTAAAGCAGACAGATCTGCACTGGAAAGGGTAAACAAACAGTGGGAAACAAAACCTCCCGGCGTAAGCCAAAAATAAAGCAACCCCAAACGAGGGCGAACTCGAGAAACGCGAGTAATCAATAACAAAAGAATCTCACACTCTTTAACGAGTAAACAAATAACAAAATAACCTAACGCTCCTTAACGAGGAGCGAATACAGGAGGACAGAAAAAACAAACAAAAGAAACACCCTGAAGAAATGGGCGAGAGAAGGGGGAGAAACTAAAGCCTGTTACCTACAGCTCTAAGGGAGAACGAGCTGAACAAAAGGCAACAGGTAGGAGAGTATAACGGATGAAGATAGAAAGAAAAGGAAAAACCAAAATAAATCTTTCTTCTAACTCTAATAGGACTTGCTGCGTTTCCTATTCGTGCGAACCAGAATAGCAGCGAACGAACCTAATACCTTTACCGACCTCCTTGTCAATATAACAACGACAACATGGAAGCGTCGAAAATGCGGAAGTGCTGGCTATTTATAACCGGCAGGAAATCCAAAACAGGTGAAAGAAATAATTGCCGGGCGAGATTCAAACAACGAAACGGAGGCGGAAAAAATCCGATAGAGCGTTCAAAAGACGCCAAAAGAAAAACCGAACGCAGAAACAACAGCGGCTGCCAGAAACCATGACAACCTGCATATAGCCTACAGGTAAGATATTTGGTTTCATTAACATATTTATAGCTACGAGAGATTTTGGAGGAAAAAAATGAGGTGTCTTCTAAACCGAAAGTGCATCAGGTAGCCTACAGTAAGCAATGGAAAACGGCGAATGCGTAGGCCTATTTGTACAACGTTTTAAAAAAATATTGTTTCTAGCTATATCTGAACATTAACTATTAACAGCACCCTCTTATTTTATTGCACTGTAGTATCAATCCTGGGGGTTTCTTAAAGCTGTATAGCCTAGTTTATAATTTAAGACAAACATGAATCGGCTACTGTAATTGGGAACGATACGTCTACCACTATAGTTATGGGGCGCCAATGTGGATCGGGTTAAAGCTTTTACCTTTTCAGAAGTTAGGGCTTCAAAGGTAGCCTAATTCAAAATTGGAGCGTGTTCCATCCAACTCGCTGCCACGCTGCCACGCTATGTCTTTCTAACGAGTCGCACTCTGCCACAGAATAGCTGAGCCGCATTTCTATAGGCTACAGTCTATGGTTCCATGCTTCTTCTACTCGTCTCCTAGTACTGACATATTGAAGGCGACCAGTACATTATATATCACCATCCGCTGGCCGAAAGACCATATTGCACCTATAGGGAATATTCATTTAATTAATACACGAGGCACCAAAATGTAGCGACCAGGTACGAGTCTGATAGCAGTGAGCAAGATGATCAGTAACATGATCTCTCAATCATCAGAGTCCGTACGCGGGGCACCAAAAATGTGGGGGACATACCTCTATTTATACACGGGGCGTCACTTATGTACTGCGATACGCCACTACCATCCTTATACAACTGGTGGCATGGTTTTGTATAATAAATCAGTCTCATAAAATTTATATATTATTCTCAAAAGAGAATATACTAACTAAAAATGGGTAACTTGAATTAATAATTAAATTAATTACCAATAAAATTACACATTAATAATTGTCTTAGCAAAATCACAATATCATGTACTCAGTTGATACCGAATTAATATAAATGATCCAGCTAGAAGGTGAAGGCATTTTGGGGAATCCCTGTGATTAGCATTGGCTGATTCAGTTCAACACAAGAGCAACATTAATACAGGCAATCTTGGATAAATGTAATAGTTTATTGAACACAAAATACCAAACAGAGCAAGGCACGATTCACTACTATAATGTACAACAAACTATGTGTGTGTGTGTGTGTGTGTGTGTGTGTGTGTGTGTATGTGTGTGTGTGTCGCGTTGGGCGTGTGTGGAATTTCCATGTTCTCCTACGTGTGGGGGTTGCCACGGACACGTGTTCAATGAGAACAAAGAAACTAAGCTGGAGGGAGGTTTGAAACTAGCTTTTGCTGGAGCTAGCTAATAATGGCGGCGCATGAACCATACCACACACATAAGGGATAGCCGTAAGCTTAAATGTGTGTGCGTTGAGATCAGCGTGCAGTGTTAGGATTACAGCTGGTTAGTGTTTAAAGATAGATCGCATGCAAGATACGCTCTGTGCGTGGATGCATTAAACCTAACGCAGCGCGGTGGATGGCATAACACCATCCAAAGTAAAACGGTAACGCAAAACTTTTACAGAACACATTAACCTTTCAATAGCAGTTACATACATCCAGTCACAAACATGTTTCTTTTGCTAACTAATATGCTATTGCCCATGTTACAGCCTTACTTGAATTAAAGTCCATTAAATTGGTTCCTCCGTTGGATCGCACACTCACGATGAAAAGGGGAAATCCGGTCGCCCTTTTCCAGTGTTGGCGAGTTCGCAGGGGTTGTGGAAGATAGGGGAAACGTCCGCCTCATCTTGGGTCCCTGGAACAGCTTTCTTTCGTCGTTCTTACGGGATAATGGAACCGGTCGCATTATCTCTCCCGAACTATGCAGCGCCATCCTACTGCAGACCGCTTGCCTCGTTGGGGACTCACTGGCGGTGCTCTGCTACAGGATCAGTGGCTGCATGGTCCGCTTGCTGGTTCTTCTTGACCATCGGGTGCTCGCGTTGCCTCCTTGCGCCTCGTCTCCGGTCCTCCGTGGCCGATAGCCGGGGGTAGATGGGCCCGCCTCGCTCGGTTGGGTCGACGTCACGGACGGTCGATGCTTCCTGTAGAGCGAGGGCTCGGCCCCGGGCGTGCTCCAGGCCTCACGGGCCCAGAGACGAGACACGTTCAGCGGACAACTGGCCCGGTAGAAAACTGCGGGAAGAACTCCGATGAACTGGCTGTGTTGCCCCTACATATCAACTTTATTGCCAGTCGCGCATTCCGCTGTGCAGGATCACGTTACAGTGCGGAAATCACAACTGGTACAACGTCCTACGTCACTTCCAACGTGAAGGAGGTGCCTCCTGTGGACTGTATGGACTTGTAGTTCTTATTGTCCCTACACACCCAAAAAATTCAATTAAATTCATTCGGATATGATTTTATTTGCCGTTTTGTCAATTATTATCATTTTGGCGGTCTCAATTTCCCTTTGGCGGTCCGTGAAATCATTTTGGAGGCCACCAAATAATTTACTATGTAGGAAAAACCCTGAGCTGTATATTTAGTAAATATTACACATTACACAAGCAAAACAAAAAAACCGAGGTATGAACCGAACCGTGGCTCAAAAATCGAGGTCTGAACCGAACCGTGGATTTGGAGAATTGTTACAACCCCTGTCAACCCCTGTATTGCTCCTAGCTAGCTCAGCCTGCCCTCTCATTTTGTTTTTGCGCAATGTGAAATGATTATTATGTGAAATGCGATGCCAAATTCACGATGGTTAAACATATTACAGATTGTAGGTTGCACGAGGCGGGAGGCGAGGGTGTATGTGTGTGTGTGTGTGTGTGCTTGTGTCATTTGTGTGACCAGTGACAGTGCTTGTTGCGGACTGAGCCCACTGGCATTAACGTTAGCCTTTGCGCAGCGTTGAGCACTGAGATTTGGTGTAAAATTTGCACTTGCAGCAGAGCAAGCTACAATAAGCGTAGCTAGCCAGCCACTCGCTTTCGCTCTCCATACGAGAAAATTAATGACAGACTGCCTGGTGGAGTCGAGAGAAATAACCGTTTCCAACCCACTATCCGTTTCATTCATTAAACTTTCAGTTTACTGTACATGTTAGCTTGCTAACGAGAGCCAGCTCTCAGCTGCTGTGCAGTTAATGGGTGGAGACTGAAAACAACATCAAAAGTGGATTCGCATGTAGGTACATATTCACGACAATCGCACTGTGGTAACTTAATTAAAATGAATATTTAGCCGATATCACGGATTCTGTGAATGCTTGTTTCTACCCAAATTGTTTAACATTCAACTCGCAATGAATCCACACTGTGGACTTGTAACGTTAACGTAACATATGCTAGTCTATCAATAGCATACAGGAGACCTTCCTGATCTACAGCAATATGTTAGCAAAATATCTTTATAAACATTAAGTCACAGTTTGGTTTTATAATGCAGATTTTGATAGGGCATTTGTGTTAATCACTCCTGTTAGTGGCTATCTCAATGAATTAAATCTCTGGCAGATAGCTAGCTGTGCCGAATTAGTGCCTCTCTCTCTCGTTTTTTTTTTTTTTCTCCGAATCCGAATATTAACGAGCAACTTCGGGTAGAAAAAAATATCTGTTCCGACGTATTATTCGTGCTTTCCCGAATAGGGTATTCACCTCCGGATCTCGGCCAAACATTTATGCAACTCTGGACGGAAATAAATGTTGTGACGTTGCATAAGGTTGTCGAAACAATGCCACAACGATGCGCGCTGTAATCAAAGCTAAAGGCGGTCCAACAGAATATTAGAGTGTGCGACTTTTTTCTTTGGCCAGGCAGTGTATTTTTTTCCCTGTTGTCCCACTTCGGCCCACTGCTCGGAGCGGTAGCTATAGATCGACTGAGCACCCTCCTCCAGACGCAGCTGCTTCAGCTCCAGCTCCAGACTGAGCACCCTCCTCCAGACGCAGCTGCTCCAGCTCCAGCTCCAGACTGAGCACCTCCTCCAGACGCAGCTGCTCCAGCTCCAGCTCCAGACTGAGCACCTCCTCCAGACGCAGCTGCTCCAGCTCCAGCTCCAGACTGAGCACCTCCTCCAGACGCAGCTGCTCCAGCTCCAGACTGAGCACCTCCTCCAGACGCAGCTGCTCCAGCTCCAGCTCCAGACTGAGCACCTCCTCCAGACGCAGCTGCTCCAGCTCCAGCTCCAGACTGAGCACCTCCTCCAGACGCAGCTGCTTCAGCTCCAGCTCCAGACTGAGCACCTCCTCCAGACGCAGCTGCTTCAGCTCCAGACTGAGCACCTCCTCCAGACGCAGCCGCTTCAGCTCCAGCTCCAGACTGAGCACCTCCTCCAGACGCAGCTGCTTCAGCTCCAGCTCCAGACTGAGCACCCTCCTCCAGACGCAGCTGCTCCAGCTCCAGACTGAGCACCTCCTCCAGACGCAGCTGCTCCAGCTCCAGACTGAGCACCTCCTCCAGACGCAGCTGCTTCAGCTCCAGCTCCAGACTGAGCACCTCCTCCAGACGCAGCTGCTTCAGCTCCAGCTCCACGCCTGTCCCCTGATGGTACCAGCTGTTGGCTTTCAAATCATCTCATCACCGGCTTAATTATTTCATTGACATTTGTGTCCATTTCTGAACAGATCCATACCATCCATCCATCCATCTTCAACCGCTTATCCGAACAGATCCATACCACCAAACCTAACTGTGTTGCTTTAATAATGTTAATAAAAGCTTTAACTTTAATGACAGTGGTCCTGACTGAACTGTTTTTAACTGGTTTATGGCTTTCAATGTGTTCATGTATATGTTTGTGTGTGTATGTAGGTATGTAAGTGTGTGTGTATATGCAAACATTTATGTACGTATATTTATTTATTTATTGGTATTTAAAGAGAAAAAACATGGATAAAAGATATAATCAAAAAACATGGATATAATCAAAATTTTTTTGATTATATATAAAAACAGACAAATAAAGGAATATTTTTAGATATGTTAGATGAGTTGTGTTTACAACATATTTACAATATGTTTGAAATAAAGGTACTTTCAAAGTCTCTTCATTTTCCATCCCTTCTTTTAATTTTCCATCCCTCCTTTCTCTCTTTTCATTTTCCATCCCTTCTTTCTCTCTTCATTTTCCATCCCTCCTTTATCTCTCTTCCTTTCAGTTTCCATCCCTTCTTTCTCTCTCTCTTAATTTTCCTTCCCTCCTCTCTCTTCATTTTCCATCCCTACTTTTTCTCTTAATTTTCCATCCCTTCTTTCTCTCTCTTCATTTTCCATCCCTCCTTTCTCTCTGTTCCTCTCAGTTTCCATCCCTTCTTCCTCTCTCTCTTAATTTCCCATCCCTCCTTTCTCTTCCTCTCATTTTCCATCCCTCCTTTCTCTCTCATTTTTCATCCCTTCTTTCTCTCTTCATTTTCCATCCCTCCTTTCTCTCTCTTCCTCAGTTTCCATCCCTTCTTTCTCTCTCTTAATTTTCCTTCCCTCCTTTCTCTCATTTTCCATCCCTCCCTTCTCTCTCCATTTTCCATCCCTCCTTTCTCTCTCTTCCTCTCAGTTCCCATCCCTTCCTTCTCTCTCTCTTAATTTTCCTTCCCTCCTTTCTTCATTTTCCATCCCTTCTTTCTCTCACTCTTATTTTTCCATCCCTCCTTTCTCTCTCCATTTCCATCCCTCCTTTCCCTCTCTTCATTTCCATCCCTCCTTTCTCTCATCGTTTTCCATCCCTCCTTTCTCCTAATTTTTCATCCCTCCTTTCTCTTCCTCAGTTTTGATCCCTTCTTTCTCTCTCTCTTAATTTTCCTTCCCTCCTTTCTCTCATTTTCCATCCCTCCTTTCTCCTAATTTTTCATCCCTCATTTCTCTTTCTTCATTTTCCATCCCTTCTTTCTCTTCATTTTCCATCCCTCCTTTCTCTCTCTTCCTCTCAGTTCCGATCCCTTCTTTCTCTCACTCTTATTTTTCCATCCCACCTTTCTCTCTTCATTTTCCATCCCTCCTTTCTAACTCTTCGTTTCCCACCCCTCCTTTCTCCTTTCCTCTCATTTTCCATCCCTCCTTTCTCTCTTTCTCTCATTTTCCATCCCTCCTTTCTCTCTTCCTCTCATTTTCCATCCCTTCTTTCTCTTTCTTCATTTTCCATCCATCCTTTCTCTCCGTTTTCTGTCCCTTCTTTCTCTCTCTCTCTTCATTTTCAATCCCTCCTTTCTCTCGCTCTTCATTTTCCAAACCTTCTTTCTCTCTCTTCATTTTCCATCCCTCCTTTATCTCTCTTAATTTTCCATCCATCCTTTCTCTCTTTTCTCTTCATTTTCCATCCCTTCTTTCTCTCTCTCATTTTCCAACCCTTTCTTTCTCTCTTCATTTTCCATCCCTCCTCTCTCTCTCTTCATTTTCCATCCTCCTTTATCTCTCTCTTCATTTTCCATCCACCCTTTCTCTTTTCTCTTCATTTTCCATCCCTTCTTTCTCTCTTCCCCTTTTTTCTCTCACTCTTCATTTTCCATCCCTCCTCTCTTCATTTTACATCCCTTCTTTCTCTCGCTTCATTTTCCATACCTCCTTTCTCGCTCTTTATTTTCAATCCCTTCTTTCTCTTCCTCTCTTCTCTTCTTTCTCTCTCTTCATTTTCACCCATTCTTTCTTTCTCTCTTCATTCTCCATCCCTCCTTTCTCTCTCTCATTTTCCAACCCTATCTTTCTCTCTCTTCATTTTCCATCCCTCCTTTCTCTCTCCATTTCCATCCTTTCTTTCTCTCTTCTTTTTTCTCTCCATTTTCCATCCCTCCTTTCTCTTTCTTCATTTTCCATCAATTCTGTCTCTCTTCATTTTTCATCCCTCCTTTCTCTCTCTTCATTTTTCATCCCTCCTTTCTCTCTCTTCATTTCCCATCCCTTCTTTCTCTCTATTCATTTTCCATCCCTACTTTCTCTTCACTCATCCTGTCCACAAGCTGCTCTTCCCCAGAACATAAGAACATAAGAATACATAATGAGGAAAGCAGGCAATTCGTACCCTCTAGACTTGTCCAAAATCTACCTACAGACGTTTCCATCTAATCGTTTCCTCCATATTACTCCCTTAAGCTCCCTGGGAGCATCTGTTTTTTTTAAGCAGGTGAATGTGCCTTCCTGACTTCTAATCAAAGCCAAACTAGAATGGCACTCTGCTACAACCGGGCATGGGGCTAAAACTGTGATATTGCAGTGTGAAGTCGGGCATTGACCGATTGGGAAAAAAATTAACTACACATCTAACATATTCTTAAATCCTAACAATCCTAATAGAAATTCACTTACCTGCAATCGTCTGGAAAAATTTATCGTAACTATACTGAATTCAAAAGCTCAAAATCGCAATGTGTAAACTTTCAGGGGAAGCAGTATGTTCTGATACATAGCATTGAGTATTTACCTTTAAATATGGGTCCAAGTGATGTCACAATAGCAGCAACATAATGTCAAAGTTCTGAACACTTGTGATGTCATAGTACGTTTGGGCTTAGTTACATTTGAATGGTTAATTTGTAAAATTACAGAGATGCTTCACCCGTGCATGGGGCTAAAATTGTGATCTTTCACTGTGAAGTCGGGCATTGACTGATTGGGGGGAAAAAATCTAGTTTCTGGTCATTGCCCAACTGTGAACATTTCCACGAAGTTTAATCACAATCGGAGTAGAATTGTTTGAGTTATGAATGATAGGGACACACACACACACACAAACACACACACAGACAGGAGCGAAAATAATAATAATAATAAATAATATCCCCTGCTTGGGCTACGCACGCGGGTGTAATAAGACTATGGTTTAAAATGTGTATTTAAAAAAAAAAGTTATTCTATTCTATTCCCTGCTGAAAATTACAGCTTAAACCAGCCTAAGCTGGCCAAGCTGGTTTAAGCTGTATTTGACACTTCTAGCTGGTCAACCCGCTGTTCACCAGCTGACCAGCCTATAGTCAGCCAGTCCACTAGTTTGGCCACCAGTTTACTGTACCAGCTTAAAGGGTAACAAAGCACTAAAACCATTGATTTTAGAAGAGAACTGATACATTTGGTTTTCTCTAAGTGTTACTGATTGATCCTGGTCCAAATCTTGACATTTTACTGTAGTCAGCCCAAAACAGCGTAAACCCAAAGAATCTGGCTCAAAAGTGTCTGTAGTGGTAAAAGGTTAGGTACTGCACGTCCAGTCTGTCATTGGCCAGAAACTTCCTTCAGTTGACGTATTCCTCCCGGTGACGAAATTGAAATCTGTACAGCTACGCCCTGAAGTTTTGGAGCGAGGACGGGCTACCCCCCAGCTATAAAAGTGAAACTCAGTGGTTGATCTGCATGCCATGGACGGGGAGAGGAGATAGGAGAGAGATAGAGCGAGCGATATATACAGCTATCTTACAGTTCAGCTTTTTTGAATATTCTATTAAGTTATAGCAACCTATTTTTTGGTATAGTTAGATTGATAGTCCCTTGTTTTTTGATAGTTCGTTTTTCAGTCTAGCTTAGCAAGTAGCTAGCTAGTTTATTTAATTAAAAAAAAATATATAGTTTATTAAAAATAAATATATAGTATAAAGCATAGTTGAGCCAGAAGTTGTATTATATGCATGCTACATGTTTACCTTTGCAACGTCCCTACAACAGACATTTTATTCTGTCTTGGAGAGAGTTCAGTGCAGTGACCACATGTGCACCCGTTGAACTGGAAACCAATATTGTTGATATCTTGCAGGTAGTGTGATTTCCTACAGCCTGTGTAAAATGAATAGCCTACATGGCATGGGTAACTATTTGTACAGCGTGTGATTTGTTTTTTACTGGCCGCATCAATATAAGCCCAAACGAGGCTATGCTTGCCACATTGTCCACCATTACTTCAGCGTCAGCAGCAGCTAGCTGCTTGGGGCTCAGCAGTAGCTGGAGCTAGTGTGTTTGTTTGTGTGTGAGTGAGAGAGGTAGCGAGAGAGAGAGAGTGGAACAAAGCAGCCGCCGTGAGTGCTATCCAAAATGCTAAGCAGAATGGGCTTTTTGCTACTAGTGAAAAATAATTGCTGGGGCGTGGTTTGATACCTGGAGCTCAGCCCCTATATCATTACCTTGCCACGCCCAGATTTCGGCATTTTTCGAATTTCAAAAGGGGGCGAGGTCTAGCTAAACCACCGTTTTAGCAGACAAAAATGGGTAAAATTAAGCCTCTGCGCAAAGGGGTTTATGCTTTGGCCATTGTAGGTCTGAGACCATGCTATCTGAGACCACGCTATCTCAGATAAGCAGGAAACACTGATCACATAGGGTCCTTGCTTTGAGAATAACTCAAACACATTATTCAGAGAATAACTCAAACACATTATTCAGAGAATAACTCAAACACATTATTCAGAGAATAACTCAAACACATTATTCAGAGAATAACTCAAACACATTATTCAGAGAATAACTCAAACACATTATTCAGAGAATAACTCAAACACATTATTCAGAGAATAACTCAAACACAGTATTCAGAGAATAACTCAAACACATTATTCAGAGAATAACTCAAACACATTATTCAGAGAATAACTCAAACACATTATTCAGAGAATAACTCAAACACATTATTCAGGTTAATTTAGTTGTCTTCCCCTGAAGGTGGCGATTAAAAGTTTACCGCTCAAAACAATAATATGGAGGGAACCATCCCAACGGCACTTGGAAATTGAGGAAACATGAGCGCATTTTGTTTTCACATCCATATGCGCGTGGTTAATTGACACTGGGGGACAAGCTCCTGTTTAAAAAAGGGGTGTAATATTGAGAGATTACAGGAAGCAGAGCTGAGCCAGCCAGCAGCAACTGAAATAAATGTCAGGGCACTGATTTCATGGTGTAGCAGCCATCTGGCCTGCATGAACTGGGTACAGCTAAATCTGTCAGAGCCTCTCATCCAGCTCTGGGTCTCCCACTTCACTGCTGCCTCTGTCAGGCCTTCTTAAATCAAGAAAACACCTTTAAATGAAATATGAATATACATATACAATTATTTGAGAAATGTGTTATATGAGACATTCATGTCATGAGGGGGAAAAACATTGGCCTGGATTCAATCAATAGTTGTCTGTGTTTCACAGTTAACTGAGAGTTTGGGTTTTTATTCCCAAATAAAATATTTATTTTACTTGGGTTTATATAACATGAAATTGCTAAACTATATATGTGAAAAAATTAAATAGATAAATAACGTGTAAATGAACGTACAAACGCCATTATAAGAAGTAGCAAAATGTTGTTTTCTTCCAAGGAAACATTTGTGTAGACATTTCAAGAAGTCACTTTAAGCTACACAAAAATGCACTTTAACTTTGCTTACATTTTAGTTTTAAATTAGTTACTGACACTTGTACCTTAAGGTCTAAGTTATGAATGTGTGCTGTATCACATTTACTGTGATATCCAGTGGTGTAGTGGAGGGTATACGCAGATATACGGCGTATAAAGAATGGTTACGACGGTAACCATGTTTTATGAGTTCCGGCAGGTCCCTGATGGTTCTTTTTGTAGCGTCCAGGAGGGGCGACTGAGCCAACCACACGTGATGCCGAGTCATCGTGAGCAAGGACATTACTTGGCCTAGCTCACGTGTCATGAATGCGAATGCCTGCAGAGATGCGTCACTGACATCAAGCATCGTCTGCGACTGCGGGATCATCAGCCACGACAGCGAATTACCAATCTGCGCTGTCCTGGCGGCCGCATCACAAGCCTTACAGAGCAGATCATCACAGATCCGCCTCCTATGGGGATACTACCAGCTTGCCGCAATGGCGTGTTCTACAGAGGGCATTCAGTCCAGCCCATGGACCTCCATGTCCGACAGGGACGCCAATGTCCTACAGTGTTTGGCCACCCGCTGTAAGCCAGGGCCTGTCTAACATTTACTTCGCTCCGCCAGAAAATCGTTAGATGCTGGCATGGAAAACTGCGCCCTCTGGGGGGTCCGTCTGTGAAATCTAGATGTCTCCTTAGTGCTGGCCTGAGGCATATCCTAACCCATGCGTGCCAGGGCTGCACGGAGAATAGTTTCTAGAGAGGCCGAGTAACACACTGAACTGCTAGTGGAACCCGAGCCTCCCACCGACCCTCCGTCAGATTGGTCTCCTGTGTCAGACTGACTCTGAGCAAACTGGGTGTTTGACGCCGCTGTAGAGAGTGCATCAAACCCGTCCAAATTCGGATCCCTGTATGAACCCTCCTCCACTGGGAGCCCCTGTGGGGGACCAAGCTGGGGAGCCGTTTTTGCCTTCGCACAGTCTTCCAGCATCTCCGTCAGTTGTTGCACTGCAGCGCGTAGCTGTGTGACTTCTGCGGATAGGTTGCTACCCCTGTCAGCATTGTCCTTTCTCCGTGAAGGGCCCTCGGTGGCGGAATTACCCTTATGTTTGGGGGCAACCTCTGCCACGGGTGACGTTCTGCCCGAGGGGGGCATGTGGGACATGAACGCATCCAATCGGGCCTGCTTGTTCTCCAGCGACATACTCATACAGCATGGGCAGGGGTCTGAGAACGCCTCCTGCAGGTGCCCTAGGCCGAGGCACAGGCAGCACCGGGTGTGCCCATCAGCCATATCCATGGCTCCCCCACATTCCGTGCACAAGGCGCTCATGCCTTAGCGGTATCAAAGAGCACCCGCGGATGCAAACGTGGCGGGTGGTCTTGAGTAGGGGAAGCCGGGGCACATAGTGCAGTGCACACGCTACCTCTGACACAGAAACCAATCGATGTAGTGTCCGGGCTCACTGATTGGGAAAGTCTTACTGGGGTGCAGATTGTAAGAAACCAAATCTCACTGGGGTACACCCACGCCCATGTTCGATTTGGAATCAGTGAAAATACAGAAGGATACAAACCTGTACTTGCTGTTTACAAACCTGTTCACCAAGTGAATACGTTACGCTTGAGTGAACCAAAGAAACGCGGTAGCACCGTGTGCCTAACCGCAGCCAATATACATGCTCAACGTAAACCACCGCAGTTTTTAGCGTTAGCAGCATAAACAAGAAAACTATATCCATCTTAAAATAGCCAAGCTATTAGCAGATATCGCATTAAAGCGCTTATCCCGGCATTTGGCGGATGATAAGAATCGTAGCCCCGACCGAAGTCACAAAGCATTTCGGGATTCGCACAAGATACAAGCAGTCTCGCGTCTCTACTCTGCATCGGCGAGAAAAACAAAGAGGATTTCCGTATTGACGCGCCTCCCTTTACATCACTACGTGCGGGTCGTGTCCATGACAAATGTTGACATAAGAGTCTCGATGCATCGGACACCTGGAAGGTTCATTCGTGGTTGACGAATGGTCGAAGGAACGAAATAGAACCACTTCTTTTTCAGTGAGCATTGCGTATACTCACTTCTAATGACCTCTTGCACATCAATCAGTTTGGACTTTTTTGTAGATTACACAAGGTAGAGCACATGCAATGTGTGGCTAATCCAATTGCATGTGAATAAATGCAAATGTTTCATTAAAAACAGCCAATAAAGTAATGATGTTCACGCAAACAGTGGCTGAACTCTCTCTGATTGGTTGGTCATTCAGAACGATACATTCTTTAAGTTAAAAAACTTCACTTCAGTCATTCAGTCATCTTTTCAGCTAATGTTGAACCAACACGTTGAATAACAATGACCAGCAAAGAGTTTAATCAATGTTATATTGATGAATTTGACTACGTTATTCCCGAATGTTAGCCAGCAGCAGCCCAGCTAGCCCCGCTCCGATCTTGTGGAGGGTGATGCTGTTAACGTTACTTCGCCGTTAGATGTCGACCATGGTGAGCACTTGTGTTACAGGACCTTGTTTTTATTGTTTAATGCCAATTGATCAACGTTACTGTTTGAGACACACACTTAGCTCAGTTAATGTGATAATAAACTAACATGTTTAACGTTAGCTAGCTAGCTAGCCAGCAACTATCCATACTAACATTATAACGTGAAGAGGGCTGTCCTGCTTTTCTCAAAAATATCAAACTTACAATGGCCCCAGTTACAGTTTGACCCCAGAAAGTACACAATGACCTGGCAGAGCCACCATGCTGCCACGTGCTGCCACCTCTATGCGGTCTAGACAGTGCAGTGTGACGACCCCTGCAGAAAGCAAGTCTGTCTGCAACAGTCTATACTGCAGTGCAGGGATAGACTGTCAACATACAGTGACCACCAGAATTTGATGGACAGTCACATGTTTTTGTTATTTTGGTTCTATTCTCTAGCACTTTGAGGTTAAAGTGCAGAATGCTAGCTTTAATTTGAGGGTATTTTCATACATTTTAGTTGAACGGTTTACAAATTATAGCACTCTTCGTACATAGTCCCCTTTTATGGCACTAAAAGTCCTTGGTCAGTTTAATATTATGTACAGTAGAGTTCATATTTAATATTTGGTTGCATATCTTTTGCATGCTGTGACTGCCTGATGTTTGACCCACAGACATCACCAGACTCTTGACAACCTCTTTGCATTTCTGTGCAACGCTATGGGAATGGGGGGTGGGAGGACTAGATTTAACTGTAAATTACTCTGCTACAGTATGGAACATATGGTTAGAAAGTCTTCAAAGGTCTGTGGCATCAAACCATTATGCTGCTGCGGCTGCCAGATATGCAGTAGATATAGATTACTTTACCAGTCATTTCTCCTGAATAATTATTCCAGAGTTCAATAGGACAATTAGTTAATTGGAGCTTAAAGTGATCCATCCATATCTACTGCATATCTAGTATCAGCATGAGTTCAGAGATTTACAACCCTAGGATATAAGTGCAAATTGATATTAATATTTTAAATAGCTCAATTGTCGTTGCTCTTTCATACAGTCAATTACAGATCTGGGCCCCATTTACCAAAAGCGTCTTAAAGACCCCACACAACAGAAGTCAGATCGCGTTTTTCTATTGCTTTTCAGAAGGCTTCTGCGTGAAACCGGACGTTGGGGCACAACTTCTTTTTTTTAAAATTTTTGAACAATTTTTAATTTCTTTTTCAATTATGAACATCACAAAAACACCCCCCCCCCCCCCTCCCCAAAGGAATAAAGACAGAATTCCCCCTACACAATCTCATTTCATGACATACAGTGCCCTCCACTATTATTGGCACCCCTGGTAAAGATGAGTAAAAAGGGTTATAAAAAATTCACAGTGAAAATTAGCTTAATCTCACACTGAAAAAATGAGAAAAACCCAACCTTTAATTGAAGCAAATTTATTACGAGAAAAAAAAATCCCTCATCAAGAAATTATTATTTTTAACAAAACCACATGTGCCACAATTATTGGCGCCCCTGCATTTATATATATAATAAAGTAATCATTTTCAATATTTGGTTGCATATCCTTTGCATGCCATGACTTCCTGATGTCTGTGACCCAACAACATCAAAAGACTCTTGATATCTTCTTTTCTGGTACTCTTACAAGCGATATTATAACATCTCTGCATTTGAATGGATCTCTATGGGAATTGGGGGGTGGGACTAGATTTAGCTGTAAATTACACTGAAACAGAATAGAACACATGGTTGGCTAAATGGCTGTAAGTCGTCAAGGGTCTGACGCATCAAACAAGCCTTAAACCATCACTCTGCTGCCAGAAATACAGTAGATATGAATGGATAACTTGAAGGGTTTCTTCTCCTGACTCATTTTTGACCCAAAACCACCTCCCAATCAATTGGTTCCTCCCCTACCTCCAAATCTTTTCCCCATTGTTTCATCATATTGAGATCAGTATAAGTTGTTACCTGAAGCTGAGAATATATACTTGACACAAATCCTCAAGAAGGAGATTTTCAAATCCACTCGATCACTGGGTATATTTTTAATCCAGATCCCCATGGAACTCCATAGGCACGAAGTGCAGATCGTAATTTCAAATACAGAAAAAATGATGATCCCGGCATGTCAAACAAAAGACAGAGCTCTTGAAAATTGAGGAGGCCTTTTGAATTATACGTATATGTCACCAATTGTATTGATACCCTTTGAAGACTAGGATTTGGATTCAAATGGTTTGTTGCCTGAATTGATGGCTTGGTTATGCCATACCGGTGTGTGAAAGTGCCCTTTTCCACTAGTCTAAAATTATCAATTGGTTATGATAGGCCCGTAATTAAGCATGCATTTATTGTGAGACATATTATAGAACAGGATATCTGGCAGTCTGACAGGGAATATCATCGCTTCCTCAACTGCCCGCATGAGACACATGACGATGGGTTCATCCATGTCGTTACTGGGTGTAACTGGAAAGATTGATAATAAAGTTGAAAATGAGGTAAAGAAAGTCCTCCGTCAGCTTTGGAACATTGTAAAGTGGTAAACCGTATCCTAGGGTGTTTCCCATTTCATATACACTGCCCGGCCAAAGAAAAAGTCGCCATTGCACCCGTCATGCATAGTGCCCACTGTACAAGCCTCTGGAGGCAGTGTTATGATCTGGGGTTGTTTCAGTTGGTCAGGTCTAGCCTCAGCAACATTATGCAGCAATAAAATTAAGTCAGCGAAGTACCTGAATGTACTGAATGACCAGGTTATCCCATCAATGGGCATATGCCAGGATGACAAAGCCAAGATTCAGGGAGCATGAGGAATCATTTTCACACATGAATTTGCCACCAGATTCCTGACCTTAACCCCATTGAAAGTCTTTGGGATGTGCTGGAGAACACTTTACGGAGTGGTTCGACTCTCCCGTCGTCAATACAAGATCTCAGCCAAAAACCTATGCTACTCTGGATGGAAATAAATGTTGTGACATTGCATAAGGTTGTCGAAACAATGCCACAACAAATGCACACCGTGATCAAAGCTAAAGGCGGTCCAACGAAATATTAGAGTGTGCGACTTTTTTTTTGGCCGGGCAGTGTATATTTACGAAGAAGTTTATTAGTCTTTTTCCAGTAATCAATTGGCGGAGGCAGTGGAATCATCATGCTAACAAAATTAATGCGCGGTAAAATGTTAATTTTTATTGCTGCTATTCTGGTCTGTAGGGAAGCTGGCATATTATTCCATTTAGCCAAATCTTGCTCCACTTCTTTTATATATCTTCTCATAATTATATTTGACTATGCCATTCAGAGAAGTTTGTATAATACCCAAGTAATTCAACTGTGTTCTGACAGGAATTATTGAAGGCATAGATGCCTTTTTGGCATTATCATTAAGTAGCATCAGCGCAGATTTAATCCAATTTATTTTATAACCTGATAATGTGTTAAACTTTTCAAAAGTTTATAACAGATTTGAAATGGACCTCTCAATGTCTGTCATGTACAGGATAACATCATCTGCATACAGCGATATAACATGAGAGGATGCTTTAATTTGGATATGGCATATAATTTGATACTGTCTTAGGTTTTGTGCTAATGGCTCAATAGAAAGAATAAACAAAGCCAGAGATAAAGGCGATCCCTGACGTGTTCCATGAGAAATAGAGAAAGACTGAGAATGCAGACCATTTGTAGAGACCATGGCAAAAGGGTTAGCATACATAACCCGAATCATATCAATGAAATTTTTTCCTAGATTGAATTTTCCCAAGACTGTCCACAAAAACTCCCACTCAATTCGATCAAATGCTTTTTCTGCATCTAATGACAGAACCGCGCATGGTGTGTCCAGTTGATGTGATTCGTGTATGATATGCATTAAGCGACTGATATTGTCTGCAGCAAAACGTCCCTTCATAAACCCCGTCTGATCGAAGTGTACCAACTTTCCCATGTGTTTTTCAAGTCTATAGGCCAAAACCTTGGAGTATAACTTAATAACAGAATTCATTAAAGAAATCGGTCGATAATTAGCACAATCCATATGATCTTTCCCTTTCTTTGGCAGCAATTAAATTAACGCCGTGTTGATATGATCATGAAACGAGCCCTTCATGATTGCAGATTGTCTGGCCCCCAGTAAAACTGGACCGAGAATATCCCAGAAGTGCAGTAACAATTCTGGGGGAACACCATCTGGTCCTGGTGCTTTACCTTTCATAGTATATTTCAATGCTAGCTGTAGTTCTTCCAAAGAAATGGGACAGTCCAGATCAATTGATTCGTCTTCCTTTATTTTTGGAAGATCAAGGGTCTCCAAAAATTGCCTACAACTCTCTGTGAGGTGGCTGGGGCGGGGGACCAGACATGACCGTGAGGGGATCACAAATTACTCCAGGAATGGAGTACCACAAAAAGGGGACAGGAATTAGAATTGTGAACGGAGCAGAGAAAAATAAACAGAAAGGGAAAATAACTCCCACCGTACAGTCAAAGTATAGCAACCCAGAAAAGTGGGCGAAAAGCTCGCAGACTTGAGCAGGAAATAAAAGAAAAGGACAGGCCTCTAGCTCAAATAATGAATGAGCAATAATAAAGAGGCGAGAATGAGAAAAGAGGGGACAGGGGAAAAACCAAGGCAAGGAACAGAAAGTGCAAATGCGAAAACAAACTCCTAATAAAGAATATCTAACGTGGCAAGTCCCGCGTTACTTTTTAGCAAAGCGTAAAAGCAAAGTGGTCGCCTGAACCTATACCTGTTACCGGCTTTACGTGGCTAAGACACAAAAGCAACGAACCAGGAAGTCACTGCGCTTAAATAACGAGCAGACGCTAGCACAGGTGAAAAGAATGAGTGCGGGTAGGCGGAAAAACACGGTAGGGGCGCCGTTCTGCGGACCCGAAAGGAAATGTCCGCAGAACAGAAACGGCGAGCTGCAAAACCATGACACTCACTATACATCAAAAAGATTGAAGTCCTTAATGAATGCATTTAAAGCTTTAGATGATAATTGTTGTGGATGAGAGGGGTTTTGCGTCGATCTGTCCATCCTCACGTCAACAACAGCATTACATTACATTACATTACATTTATTTAGCAGACGCTTTTATCCAAAGCGACGTACAGTAAGTGCATACAGAGACATCATCAAGATCTACAGAACAGACAAGGCAAAGCACATCCTTCGCATAATGTAGCAGCTATCCCTAGCAATGAACGTCGACTGTAGTTCACAGTAAGCTGTGGGCAAATCAGCAACACCATACTTCCATTCCAAATACTAGTATAAACTATAATAAACAGACAGGAAAACACAGGGAACTAGTAAACAGGGAACTGATATTCCTAGGTGAGGATATCAGTCAAGGTGGAGTCTGAAGAGGTGTGTCTTCAGGCCTCGACGGAATGCAGGCAGGGTTGGAGTAGAACGTAGGGGAATGGGAAGTTCATTCCACCACTGAGGAGCTAATGTGGAAAAACTCCGCAGTCGGAACAAGCGAGAGCCTTTGACACGGAGGGGGGGAAGTGCCAGTCGCCCTGCTGTAGAAGAGCGAAGTGGTCGAGCAGGAACATAGTTCTGGATTAAGTCCTGCAGGTAGGCGGGGCCTGTCCTATTGGCTGCAGTGTAGGCCAGGGTCAGAACTTTGAACCTGATCCTGGCTGCAACTGGCAGCCAGTGGAGAGACCTCAGCAGGGGGGTTACACGGGAAAATTTCGGGAGGTTGAACACAAGCCGGGCAGCTGCATTCTGGATGAGTTGAAGAGGCAGAATGGCGCAGGCCGGTAGGCTTGCGAGCAGGGAGTTGCAGTAGTCCAGGCGTGAGGTGACCATGGTCTGGACAAGAAGCTGGGTGGAGTAGGTGGTCAGGTACGGTCGAATCCTCCTGATGTTGTACAGGAGGAACCTGCAGGACCGTGCCGTTGCCCTGATGTGCTCTTTGAAGTCCAGCCGGTCGTCCAGGACCACCCCCAGGTTCCTTGCAGAGCGGGAGGCAGCCACCACGGTCCCATCAACGGTGATGGAGAGGTCATGTAGTGGGGAGGTCTTGTACGGCATGAAGAGGAGCTCTGTCTTGTCAAGGTTGAGCTTCAGGTGATGGGTAGCCATCCACTCAGAGATGTCAGTCAGACAAGCAGATATCCTCTCCTTAACCTGTGGGATAGAGGGAGGGAAAGAGAGGAAGAGTTGAGTATCATCAGCATAGCTATGGTATGAGAAGCCATGTGAATGGATTACTGAGCCAAGAGACTTAGTATACATAGAGAACAGCAGAGGAACCAGTACAGATCCCTGCGGGACTCCTGTAGACAGGGGACGGGGAGCAGAGACGGAACCCTTCCAGGAGACTTGGTAGGATCTATCAGTGAGATACGATACAAACCAAGAGAGGGCAGTTCCAGAAATGCCCATCTCAGCGAGTGTGGAGATCAGGAGTTTGTGGTTGACCGTTCTTATCGCCGTTCTTATCGCCACCAATAATCAATTCGTACCCCATATCACGTAGCAACACGTTGCCATGCCAATTGCAACTAAATTACCTGAAACATTACATGTCACTCTTCACTACTTTTGTACAAACTTGACTTTCCGTGGGGTTGGCTGTAAAACAAACGTGACATGCACTGACGAGTTAAAACATTTTGTGGCCATCTTCTATTACCTCTCTCATATGGCAGTGTATTAACCTCTCTCTACTCAGGTAAGCACAAAGTCCATCAAGAGTGCCATTATTGCTACTGATAACAACACAATAGAGGTGCATGTTACCGGTTCCTTTGCTGAGGTCACATCCATTCCGCCCTTCCTGTTCTGTGAGTGACGAACACCTAAAAGTGTGTCCAACTGTTCCCAGTGACACAACGCCATGGTCAGGCCTAATGGATGTGCATGTGTTCACATATCTTTCCATATTTTAAGCCACCTCCTGTTTTACAGGCTTGTTGTTCTTAACCAGCGCTGGGGTTGATGCGTCATGTTCTGTCCTCAGCGCATTAATAAGCCTCTCCGTTTCAGCGTGGATAAGATGGGAATATGAGGAATCATTTACATCTTTTAAGCATTAGTCAAGTAGAGCACCCTTGAGGCAATTTGGCAGATTTTCCCTTCTTAAAACACCCCAGAGAACTCACTGAGCATTCAGTCTACAAACACAAAAAGGAAATCTTTGTTCACAAACACAGAATGAAAAGTGGATTACTTTAAATGCCCAGGCAGATGGGGGGAAGAAATGTGATGTTAACAGCAGCAACCTGAGAGCCACTGAATAAATTGTACCTGCCAAACCATTGGCAAGGTTGTTGCTGGAATAATGCCACTGCTGACACTTAGCACACAAACAGGAAATGTATCCTCCTGAAATGAGGATATGCTACAGGACTCTGAGCCTCTTCACATTCACCAGCCAAGATGTATGACCCATGTCTGCCCAGCTGAGGGGGATAAAAGCTATTTCCTAAAACATGTAGGTAATTACTCATAGTTAAGCTGGTTTTGGGAGTGTGGCAGCTGTTAGAGGAACGTGGTTTCTGGCGTGTGCTGACTGCAGTCACATGGCTCGGATAGCCACGCTGTTCACTGTGGAGTATTTTAAGTGTGTGGGCAGCTAAAACGAGAGCATGAGTGCCTCCAAACACACACACACACACACACACACACATACACCATCAGTACAAGCTCTTCAGAGGACACATGTTTGGTGTGGAGAGGCCTCTTTGCGAGTATCACAGAATGTGAAAAGGAGGCAAAGTGGGGGAGATATTGACATGACAAAGATAGAAGCAGAATCGCTCTGTGGAAATCATCTGCAGGGGCGCATGAGCCCTGTCGCCAAAATTTGGCATGGAAAACAGGGGCGGGTTCCTTTCGCATTGTTTAAATATGACAGCCCCACCACAAATGGTTTGATATGAGCCCCATTATTGATCATGTAAATCTACAACTGCTCCTTTGTTTCTTCATTATTATATAATCAGTTTTTACATTTTATTTCATGAAGTCAAACTTCCATTCCTCTGCAATCTGGTTTCATCCGAAAGTCAATGTAAAGGGTGCAAGACAGCTTGTTAATCATTAAAGTTCAAAAGTTTCATATCAAAGCTTTACGTGACGTCAAAGCTGACAAAGGTGACAACAAAGGTGACGTCACGTGGCGGTGTAATGGCGGCATGTAGTCCAGCTGTCTTATGTGTTCGTGTTTGTTAATTTGAATGTATTTTGTTGTGTCTGGCTTTTGACTTTTGTTTTTTCATGCACTGTGTGTCTTTTGTGGTGTGGGGAGGCGGGCTGGAGATTTTTCGGGGCACTCCTGCCGCTTGTTTTGATGATATTGTCTCGCCGGGATAATTTTGTTTGTGGTCATCACCATGGAGACGCATTCGCAACATATGCTCGGGAATGTCCGTTGGATCTGCAGCAGCAAAGTTTACCTTCGCTCTTCACCGGAGTTGAAGATGTCGGGACTGATTAGAGAGTGCAGGCGGTCTTCAAAGGGCAACCATGGAAGGGAAGGCGAAGATGGTGCGGGGGAGGAGTGAGGCGACGAGTGGGAAGGCTGACGCAGTTCGGTGCTCCGTTTCAACAGTACAGAGACCGCAAAGTCGTGGAGGCGGAGTTTGTGTGTTGGACTGCTAAATGACACTGGACATCTCGGGACAGTGGGGGCTATTTATTTTTTATCATGGCTGTATTCCAATTTAATTCACTTAATTTGATATTGTATGTCTTTATTTGGTGTGTGTGTTTGTGTTTTGTGGGTCTGCCCCACTGTCTGTCTTTTTTGTTGTTGCTGGTGGCTACAACTGAAGTTCCCGAATACCCAGGTGTTTTTTGAACTTCCCAGTCTTTATTTGCCCCAGTCCCAACTCTTTTGGAACATGCAGGCATCAAATTCAGAATTAGCGTATATTTACAAAAATCAATAAAGTTGATAAGGTAAAACATAAATATCTTTTCTTTCTACTGTTTTCAATTAAATATATGTAAAAGAGAATCACTGCTTTCTGCTTTTATGTGCTAGCCACAGAGGCCTGCATGTCAAACTATAGCCTGCAGCTCCTTAAGTATCATTCCAGTCCTCAGATACTGAATTGCTATCAAGCTGCAAGGCAACATGATGGGCTAGGGGGAGGAGTAACCCACTGAACAGGAATCAATAACATCTTGTCATGGAAAAAAACAACAAAAAGAAAAACAGAAAACAGACCAAAGCGTGAAGGTGGTTTAGATGTAGTGTACTGTTCTGCCCATTAAACAGGGAACATGCTGCTATTAATAGCTCATGCCGTGTAGTAACCATAACACTGGGTTACTGTAGTCCAGATCACTCCCATTAGAACTGCTTTACAGAAGAGGCTCCGATTGCATATGTTTATGGAGCGTATAAGGCACCTGGGACCCAAAGAACAGAATGTCATCATCCTATTTGGACAAACACATCATTTTTTATAACCTTTCATATTCATAACTTAACACTCCCAAACATGCTTCCCTTTTGACAAAACCAGATAAACAAGGTAAACAAAGATACAGTTTATCAAGGACAAGTCTTTTATTGTGTTTCTGAGTACATGGTCTGAATGTTTTTCAGATATTTTTCAGAATGCATGCAAACAGCCTTTTGTCGTTTAGCCTACACGGCAGTCAGGTTTAGTATATTCTGCACCTTTTCAAATAAATCATGATATTATGCACTATTCATTGTCTGTTTCCTTCATCATCTTCAACATCTGCAAATGAGTTCAATCTCTTGGTATGCATTCTGACAGCTGATTAGGCTTTGCACTATAGTGCATAGTAAGCAAATTATATAAATAATAAAATGTCTTATGTATTTAGGGGCAGGCCAAGAATGTCTTCAGTGATGTGCATGTCAATAACTGTTTAGTTTGTGGGTATGACAAATCACAACTGCCCCTTGTATACCACATCTGTGGATCAACAGTTGCAACCTGCAGAACATCTTGCACCCAGTTATGAGGGTTTTTGCCTACCACAACCAATGTGGACAAATGTGACTTGCGGAATAAATTATGTGTGAGGTGAAATGGTGATTTTATTTAATCTTAATCAACATTCTTTTAAGATTAAGGTTGGAGTGGGACCTATTAAGCAAATCAAATATGCAATAATATAATCACTATTTCCCTACCTTTGTTTAAAAAATAGTATGGAGAAATTGATGATGTAACTCTTGCTAAACTGTTAACATATAATTTAATTTTCACAGGAATAGAGCCGAGAGAGAGAATTGGAGACAGATATCACAGTGCCAAGCGATAGTCTCTGTGACTGAGAAACTGCAAATGAAATGAGAAAATGTGTTTGCTGTGAGATAAAATGAAATTAAACTGCAACCTTGGTAGAGGCATTGTACAGTCCATTTGATCCTAGAAAGGATAAACAAACCCCAATTCCAAAAAAGTTGGGACAGTATGTAAAATGCACATAAAAGCAGAAAGCAGTGATTTGTAAATTCTATTTTACATATATTTAATTGAAAACAGTACAAAGATGTTAAATTAAATGTTTTACCTTATCAACATTATAGATTTTTGTACTGGGAAATTCAATACATCTGTTTGGAACATTCCACAGGTGATGCTATCATGACTGGGTATAAAAGGATATCAAAAGACTCTTCTATAAAAAGATATCTTATTTTCAGGTACTCTTACAAGTGTTACTATAACCTCTTTACATTTGAATTCCATACAGGGGAATAGTATGGAACCCATGGTTGGCTAAATGGCTAAGTCATCAAGGGTCTGAGGTATCAAACGAGCCTCAAACCATCACTGCTGCCAGACATGCAGTAGATATGGATGGATCACTTTAACCCCTTCGCGCAGATGGCGATTTGGTCAATTCTCACCTATTTAGGGGGTGGTCTGTTTAAGGATTTTGAACTCCAGGGGCTCTATCTTGGCGATCTTGGCGCTTGGTCTAAGCACATGGCGTAAAGTCCATTTTGGGCGTGTCCAAGTCCACTTTTGCTATTTTAACGGCGTGTTTTTTGGGCGCTAAGCACGGCGCAAGGTGCAAATGGGCTGAACCTAGTCGCTTCATTAATTATAGGTGTATCTTGGGCGTGACATGCAATAAACCAATCAAAATGTCATATCCCATTCCCTTTAAAAGCCTGTTTTCCACCTTGGCAGATTGCTTGATGGCGAAACAGACATGCTTGTGCATGTTTAGTGTGATCAAGGAATAGGCTAAATGGAGTATGATCAATATTATTCGGACTAACCATTAGCCTATGAGTTCCCGGTAATTCCCGACAGGGCTGTTATTTTACAAAATATATGGGGTTAAATTTTCGTTAAAAGGACCTGCAACAGCTGAGAATAAGCTATCAATGGCTTCAGTCTCACCTTAGAAAACGCCAAATTAGCCTGCTTGTTCAGCGAATTTCATTTGATTATACGAGTGTCAAACATCAATTCCATGAGGCTGTTCTCATGGAGTTATCGAAGTTCAAGCTTCATCCGAAGTTGATTAGGCTACCTGCATAGTAATATTGATTAATAACATAAATACCGTTATTTTGCCTTAATGATGACACTAAATACAATAAAGCTGTCAGGTTGGCAACCCATATGTTCACGCATATTTCCCCTTGTTTAATAATGTCCTGTTTATGGAAATGTGACCAACCTGTTTTACTCATAGCGTAATGCTTTAAAACAATCCACTTTCCCAGGAAGACCGTGAAACGTGCGACTCACAGCAGGGGAAACAGAGAACATGCAGCGCACGTGCAGAGAATGGCATTAAAATTAACTGTGTAATGTGCTACAAATTTGTTTTCGTTTCTACTTAGACGCTTAGTTCTCTTTAAATTAGTTTTGTTCAGTTATGGAATAACAGGTGAAATCAGCTGGGTTTTAATAAGCTGAGAGTATGGAAACCTGGTCACTGTAATTTAAAAAATATGAAGGATGAAGAATAGCTAATGTTACAATTTAGTTAACATGGTGACATTTATCTCCGTTTTTTAACCATAGGCTATCGAAAAAACCTTATGCACAGCGAATCCGCTGTAGCCTAGGCTATTTGAAAAACAATAAATGCAATATTCACTGGACAAGGTTTTGAACTTTTTTCAGTCACAAAGCATTCTATTTACTTACAGGCTGTATTCCTAGATAAACAGGGTTGTATTGTAATGACATCTGAAGCGCATTTTCAGAACTGAAATGTCCGTCTATTGCCGTGCGCGAGTTTTCCATTGAATGACAATTCACGCATTAGGTGTAAATGACAATTTGCGTATTAGGCTTGATATACAGTCAAGCCTGAAAGTCTGCACACCCCTTTCACCTTCTCCATGTTTTATTACGTTACAGACTTATACTACAATAGATTGAGTTCATTTTTTGCCTCAAACATCTACACACAATAGCCAATAATGACGAAGTGAAAACAGGTTTTTAGAAAATATGCTATTTTATTTTACTGACAAAAATAGGTTATTTAGGGGTTACATATCTGTACACACCCTTAGCCTAATACTTGGTTGCTGCACCTTTGGCAGCGATTACAGCTTCAAGGCGTCTTGGGAAAGAAGCTACGAGCTTGGCACACTTGTTTCTGGACATTTTTGCCCATTCCTCTTGGCATATCCTTGCAAGCTCCGTCAGGTTGGATGGGGAGCGTCGGTACACAGCCATTTTCAGCTCTTTCCACAGATTTTCAATTGGATTCAGGTCTGGGCTCTGGCCGGACCACTCAAGGACATGCACAGACTTTCTCCAAAGCCACTCCTTTGTTCTCTTGGCTGTGTGCTTCGGGTCGTTGTCATGTTGGAAGGTAAACCTTCGCCCCAGTCTGAGGTCCAGAGCGCTCTGGAGCAGGTTTTCTTCAAGGATCTCGGTGTACTTAGCTGCATTCATCTTTCCCTCTATCAGGACTAGTCGCCCCATTCCCTCTGCTGAAAAACATCCCCACATCATGATGCTGCCACCGCCATGCTTCACTGTAGGGATGGTATTAGCCAGGTGATGAGCGGTGCCTGGTTTCCTCCAGACGTGACGCTTGGTATTCAGGCCAAAAAGTTCAATTTTGGTTTCATCATACCAGAGAATGTTGATTCTCATGGTTTGAGAGTCCTCTAGGTGCCTTTTTGGCAAACTCCAAGTGGGCTGTGATGTGCCTTTTACTAAGGAGGGGCTTCCGTCTGGCCACTCTACCATAAAGGCCTGATTGGTGGAGTGCTGCCTGGATGGTTGATCTTCGGAAAGGTTCTCCCATCTCCACAAGGATACGCTGGAGCTCTGTCAGAGTGACCCTCGGGTTCCTGCTCACCTCCCTGGCCAAGGCCCGTCTTCTCCGATTGCTCAGTTTGGCCGGGCGGCCAGGTCTAGGAAGATTCTTGGTAGTTCCAAACTTCTTCCATTTATGAATGATGGTGGCCACTGTGCTCTTTGGGACCTGTAAAGCTGCAGAGATTTTTCCGTACCCTTCTCCAGATCTATGCCTTGACACAATCATGTTTCTGAGGTCTGCAGATAATTCCTTTGACCCCATGGCTTGGAGTTCTGACATGCATGCACTGTCAACTGTGGGACCTTATATAGGCAGGTGTTGGCAATCCCCAATCATGTCCAATCAATTGAATTTATCACAGGTGGACTCCAATTAAGTTGTAGAAACATCTCAAGCAGTATCAGTGGAAACAAAATGCACCTCAGCTCACTTTTGGGTGTCATATCATATGTACATATGATATTTTACATTTTGATTTTTAATAAATTAGCACAAATGTCTAAAAACCTGTTTTCACTTTGTCATTATGGGCTATTTTGTGTAGAATTTTGAGACAAAAAAAATGAACTCAATTTATTGTAGAATATGTCTGTAACATAATAAAACGTGGAGAAGGTGAAAGGGGTGTGCAGACTTTCCGGCTTGACTGTAGGTGTTATCAGCTCCTTTTTAATGGATAGCCATTGTCCCATACCATCGCACATCACCTGGATGTTGATGGAGTGGGCAGAAAGCAATTCAATGTGGCATTCCCCTTCGCTGAGGGAAATGTAGGCTATGGACCCTTTTATTATTATGCATTTTTTGATATAGCCTACACAATAATAATATTTCACATTGTAATCTTGATATTTTAGTCTTGCTTGTGCGCGCCCCTGTGTGTAACAGACAGGAGGGGAAGCGCGTTGTACACGCCTATGTAGACGCACTTATATGCGCCGTTAAAATAACATGTGACATGACTTTAGACCAGGTTTGTGGTGGTTCTAGCGCAAGCGCTTTCTGCTGGCTGAAGATAGCAATACGCCAAAAATAATCCTGGCTACTCCTCATTTTAAGACCAACACGCCCAGTTCACTTGCAACGGGCGCAAGAATACATGGTAGTTAAACAACGTGAGCACTAGGCGTTATAATGAACCCAGCGACGGGTGTAAGATAGCAAAGACACTTGCGTTTGGGTTAGCGCCGCTTTGCGTCGGGTGTAAGATAGGGCCCCAGGTGTGAGCATCACATAAACTTTGTAAATGGCTTAAATGAAATAGGCAGGTGTACCATTTACAATACAAACTTATATTTGTTTATTTTCATAATTTAATTCAAAATAAAGTGCCACAAATGCAAAGAAACATTGGAAAAATACAACAACAAAAAAAAATCATGTATATATACATTTCCTGGATCATAGACTCCATGTCCACAAGTGTGCAAAATCTGAGGATGATATGCAGAACTACTAAACTACTAAAGGTCTATGATGCAAAATATAGTTGTCTATTAGTGTCTCCAAATCTATCCAAATGGCTAAATTGTGCACTGCTGTAAATTAAAAAAATAAAAATTATATACTGAACTACAAATCAAGTGTGTTGGCTCATAAAACTCACTTTTGCATAATTTTCAAGTAGGAATGACTATATTTTCATCAGTATAGGGGGGTAGATATCTATGGGTCCAAACCCCAATGCAAAACATGTCATAAAATGAATAACATTTGTTTTGTCCATTATAAAGCATACACATTTTCTCCTTCTGATGGTTTAAGATAAGAACATTGATATCACAGTGTTACATACACCTAAATATGTAGCCTAATCATTCACTGTTGTACCTCAATAAAACATCACTTTTCCCTGTACTCTACAGTATGTACACTTTTCCCCTGGGATTGCATTTTTTTGTAGTTTTTTTTTCATGTTTTATGTTCCTATTCATAATGACTCCATGGAAAGTTTTACAGGAATCTACCACATATCAGTGCACAGTAAATTGGAATGAGTATTTGTCATGCCCTAAGAGACAAGTATATACGCCATAGCCTATATTATGTACTATAACATGAAAATAAAATAGTATTCCACCATCTGCAAAATGCTGCCAAATGTTCTATCTTCAATAAAAATCGGTAGCCTACATCAAAAAGAGATTTAACGATTGTACTACAGTATGTGAAATGCACTCAAAATGCAAAAATAACAATAGGCCTATCAATCATATTGGAAAGACAGTGCTCGAGTAAAAAAAACGCACGTACATATGTAGCCAGTGAGTCCAATACTCCCCTCCCTAATGCGTTTTCTATAAAGCTTGCGTAATACCAGACCGTTAAAACTAAAACTGCCGTTACACTGGCCTGCAATACATTTTTCAAAGCACCGAATAAGACGTTTCATATATCGCTGCTAAGGTTATAATATACTCTATTGGATAAAAGACAATTAAACCAGAATGAACTGTAATGAATGAGACGGGCTTGCAGGGAATTACGAGTCGAAGTTTCAGATAGTGTAATATAGCGGTATAAAGTGTTGTATATTTCTCAAAGGGATTGTACCAGACAATAAATGACCACTGAATTTTGAAAGGAACATCTCTATCTGTAAAACCAATGGTAGGATTGTATATTTATTTCATATTTAGTAGCAGATAGTCATTGTAGAATACGTGGTGCAATGAGACAATAATTTCACGTTTATTTAGCATTTGAGTGAGCAGGGCTTTTCACAACGTTTTTGGCATACGATCAGGCTATTGTTGGGTTTATCTTGTTGCTATGACGGAATTCAAATTTTATATGATGAATAAATACATTTATGAACTCACACATAGATGCTATTGTCTACTATGTCAAACATGTGTAGGTATAGACTGGGTGGTGGGGGGGGGGGGGGGGGGGGGGGGGGGTGCTTGTTAAATGGACTTGCTACGGGAAAATAGTGACAATTAGAGACTCTCTATTCAGCAGAGTTGTCACAAACCATCTACCAATAAAGGTAAAACACAGAGTTTGTGATTTCCACTAATAGTTTGGCTGCAGGAGCAACGAATGTCTCAGTTGAGCAAAATGATGACGCCGGTGGAATTATCACTAGGCATCTGCGCAAAGGGGTGATGGGTTGTTTCTCCTGACTCATTTTCCTATTGAAATCTATGGAAAAATAAGTCAGAAGAAACAACAACCCTTCAAGTGATCCATCCATATCTACTGCATTTCTGGCAGCAGAAATCCCCGCCCCCCCCCCCCCCCCCCCAATTCCCATAGAGATCCATTCAAATGCATAGAGGTTATAGTATCATTTATACGACTACCTGAAAATAAGATATCAAGAGTCTTCCTGTGGAATGTTCCAAACAGGTGTTTTTTTTACTTCCAGATATTCCAGATCCACAGTAGATATGGATGGATCACTTTAAGGGTTGTTTCTCCTGACAAATGTTCCTATTGAACTCTATAGAAAAATAAGTCAGGAGAAGAAACCATTCAAGTTATCCATCTATATCTACTGTATTTCTGGCAGCAGAGTGATGGTTTAAGGCTTGTTTGATACGTCAGACCCTTGATGACTTAGAGCCATTTAGCCAACCATGTGTTTCCATACTGTTCCAGTGTAATTTACAGCTAAATCTAGTCCCACCCCCAATTCCCAAAGAGATCCATTCAAATGCAGAGACATTATAGTATCACTTGTAAGAGTACCAGAAAATAAGATATCTAGAATCTTTAGATGTTGTTGGGTCACAGACATCAGGAAGTCATGGCATGCAAAGGATATGCAACCAAATATTAAAAATTTAAAGGCACAGTCAACTTAGTGTATGTAAACTTCTGACCCACTGGAATTGTGATATAGTGAATTAAAAGTGAAATAATCTGTCTGTAAACAATTATTGGAAAAATTACTTGTGTCATGCACAAAGTAGATGTCCTAACTGACTTGCCAACACTATAGTTTGCTAACATGAAATCTGTGGAGTGGTTAAAAATGAGTTTTAATGACTTCAACCTAAGTGTATGTAAACATCCGACTTCAACTGTATGTAAAAGAGAATTTACAAATTACTGCTTTCTGCTTTTATGTGCATTTTACATACTGTCCCAACTTGGGAATTGGGGTTTGTATATCAGCAGGGAATATGGGAAATGTGCAGAGTTATGTGAAATACAACTATCTGTGCTGTTGAATAATTAGCTCACTTAACCAGATCAATTTAACCAGACTTCATGTGTGCCTGCACCTTTTTTTTTTGTTGATGTGTAAGAAATGCATGTATGGAAACCTTTTGATTCTCCCATTAAGATCATTCCATCCTCTCTTATATTTAAATTTACATTTTTGGCATTTAGATGACTCACACATTTAGAGCGACTTACAATGAGTGATAATGAAGAAAAGGCCTAGATTCTTAAAATCACCAACTACCCAAGTAGCGATTAATAAGAAGTGCAATGGTCGGGTTATAAAACCCTGATAATACGTAATCCTTCCTCACTAGAATTGACTTGTGGAAGGGAAGGTAGAGAAAGGATTTTTTTGTGATAGGGGAATATAGAGTAGATAGGGGGGAAGATGTGGAAGAGGGGATTGGGAATCTTGGTGGAGAGGGGGGAGGAGGGTATTTCCTGAAGAGATTGAGGTTTGACGGAAGGTATGGAGGGACTCTACTGTCCTGACTGTGGTGGGTAGCCTTTAAAATATGTTTTGATTGTTACCTCTGGGGTTATTTCTTTATTTCCTTGTTTCTGCTATTGGTTGGTTTCACAGCCAATTCCTGCCTAGAGACTAGCAGTCAGGAATCCAGGACTGATAGCATTTCCTTAGAACCTTATGGTCCCCTGGAACATGGTCCAGATTCTTTAAATGGCATCTATCCATACAGTTTAAATAAATATCAATATGGGTTGCGTATTGACCATCTCAAGTGCATAGTTTGGCTAACACACAAAAAAGCCAATACATTGTTAGGACTATAAATTTTAGCACTGGGAGAATTCAGAAAGCCCAGTCCAGCTTGTATCCTGGGAAATGAATATGCTTTAGTGCCACGAGCCCCTACACTGTGGTTCTGCAAGCTTCAAGGTATAAGTGACAGCCTTTTCTTTCTGATAATTCCTTTGAATATAGCGTGGCAATGATGGCATGAACATAACATGAGATAATCTTAAAGCCAGCAGTATTCCCAGCTCTGATGTGAACCGCTCCTTTGCATTTCAATACACAAAAAAACACTTCCACTCCAGGACCTCTGATTGGCCAGTTGACTTTGGCGAAATCGACATCTTAATAGATGCAAGGACTGAGATAAAGTGACACTGGTTGGCTTGCGTTATTTTAAGGATATAGGGATTATATCAGACTTTCTCGAATTTCAGCCGGCACCTGTGATAGTTTGTATAGAGCAATTGACAGCACAGGTGGGTAATGATCTCCCTCATTAATGTCTGTGCCTAAAGGTGCGCAGTTCAATAGAGATGTCTGGATTTGTGCAAGATTCAGCATGACTATCAATTGACCAGGCCATTATAAATGATATAAAAACCAATTCTCAGAACACAGGGGAAAGATAGGGGATTAATTGGCATCCGGTGGCTCTATTATGCTGTGGGGGAAATTTCCTGTCATGGTTTGGGTCCACTTGTCCCCTTAGAGGGAAGGGTCACTGCAAATCAATACAAAGTTATTCTGAGTGATCATCTTTAACCTATGATGAAACATTTGTATCCTAATGGGAGTGGTCTCTTCCAGGATGAGAATGCCTCCATCCACAGGGCACGAGGGGTCACTAAATGGTTTGATGAGTATGAAAACTATGTGAATCATATGCTATGGCCTTCGCAGTCACCAGATCTCAACTCAATTGGACACCTATGGGAGATTTTGGACTGACGTGTTAGACAGCACTCCCGACCACCATCATTAAAACACCAAATGAGGGAATATCTTTTGGAAGAATGGTGTTCCATCCCTCCAGTAGAGTTCCAGAGAATAGAATCTATGCTAGACAAGAGGTAGAATCTATGAAAAGGCGCATTGAAGCTGTTCTGGCGACTCGTGGTGGCCCAACACCTTCCTAAGACCTTTATGTTGGTTTTTTCTTTAATTTGTCACCCGTCTGTATACACTGTAAGAAACGTACTGTGAAATTCACAGTAATTAACTGGCAGCAATTGACAAGTAACTTACTGTAAAAAAAAATCACAGTATTATAACTGTAAAATAAAACATAGTAATTACTGTGTTTTATTTTACAGTTATAATACTGTGATTTTTTTACAGTAAGTTACTTGTAAATTGCTGCCAGTTAATTACTGTGAATTTCACAGTAGTGTTATAACTGTAAAATAAAACACAGTAATCACTATGTACTGTATTTTTTGTTACAGTAGTAGTGTGGTAACTGTAAAATAAAACACAATCATTTCCAAGTAGTGTATATGTGATTACTGTAGTAATGTTTTAACTGTAAAATAAAACACAGTAATTTCCAATTACCATTTTTGTGGTTACGGTAATAGTGTTTTAACTGTAAAATAGAAACTTTAATACTGTATTTTTAAGTTACAGTCATGCTGGTAATTTACAGATCACCAGTATTCTGCTGTTAAAATAAAATGTTACTGCATTTTTAATTCTTGACACATTTTTTAAGCTTCAACAATAACTGCAGAGAGACAGCAAACAAGCATAACATATTTTTCTTGTGCTTAATGGGTGAGCATACCATGGCTACCACAAACATAATACCCTATGAATTTTGTCTTCCATAGCATATCCCATGTACAATTATCTTCCATGTCTTCTAAACTGTGCATAACTGACAAGCAGCTGCAATCTACACATTTAAAATATTAGCAACCATAAAACAATGGATATTAATATCCAAAAACATGAGGATTGCATATTTAATAACAGTGGCGATAACAAAACGTAATTACATCAGCATCTTCAAAAAATAAAAAAATAAAATAAAATAAAAAGTTTTTTCCCCTTTACAGACAAATCCACATGCACAGAGAGCCCACCCTATTCCACGGTTGAACAAAAGTGACTTAGCTCAGCAAAAAGGTCTATGGCTCCTTGCCTCTTACTATTCAGATTTCCACAGTGCTGTTCTTCAGTGGAAAGTAGTTCCAAACGGTCAGATGTGTCTGGGGCGGGAGCACAGAACTATATACGAACTAGAAAGGCAACTGCCTTCTCAAAACGGCACCGTTTCCACGGCCCAAAGTTTTTTCTCTGATTGGCCAACGTGACCTGTCACGTGAAGGTGGTCAATTTGTCCCTTTTGCAGAGAGTAATGGCTGCCGCTGCAAATCTAAAACCACGACCAGAGCCACCGCGGAGTGGGTTTTGTGAGAACAATAGATGTTATGTGAAAATCAAAACAATAAATACATTGAAAAAATATTGAATACGTCTATGCTATGATTACATTCACATACTTAAATAATGATTGTTGTTTATTTACCGTCAGTGGTTTTGCAGTCGGTGATCCCAACCGCTTTTTCAAGCTTTCCGTGAACCAGCGGTCCTTGTCCGGCTAATAATCGCGTGAAGTGTTGCCTGAATGATGTCGAAGGCTAACGTAGAGACTTGTTAAAATCGACTCACAGCCTAACGTTACTGCAAATTCATATAAATGAGCTGCGAATAGTTAACGTTACAAAAAATGTTTAATATCTATGTTGTTAGCTAACTACATTATTAACAAGCTGTTTGGTTAGCGTTAACTATAACGTTACTCGTTATGTTGTTCGACAACCCGGTCTCACGCTTTTTCGTGATCATAGTCACAACAATTAATCTATTGAATCGTGACCCGGAGCACGATTGTCAACCGTGGTGTCAGGTTCAACCCAGTTCGTTTTCAATGCGATTGACTAGTAGGCTAAATGTGTCAAACACTGTTGTATGTTTTGCCCGAAATACTATGATTTGTACAGTTATTTGCCGTTATTCACATAGTTTTTATATGGAGTTTATTGCAGTTGGCAAATACAATATTAACAGGTATTGACAGACAATAACAGATCAAAAACGTGGCAGGCTTTAAGTTTACAAAGCACTTATCCAAAATGTTCTCTTTTCTCGTCTGATTTTTCACATACTGATAGAACCCAGGCATGGTGCTGTCCAAACAATGCTATCACATATTTTATAACTCTAGAGATGTATACCTTGCCAAAAATCACTATGAGCATTATTCCCCTCAGATGGTACTGACCAACCTGGCTCACGGACTACTAGGTGTACGAATTATATATTATAATTTTTGAAAGAAATTATACCTAACACATAAAAGAGAAAACCTCTGTATCTCTCTGTATGTCTGGTGCACAGCAGCCAGCAGGTGGCACGCAATGTGCGCACACACACACACGCACGCATTAATTAGGTATAGGACAGACTAAATGTGATTGTGTGCTCCAACGGGTATCAGAGTTCATCTGATTTATCAACTCATCACCCATGGTAAGGATAAGCCACAAATCACCTGTGGAGATTGCCACCTACAAGTTCATAACAGCGCCATCTTCAGAGATATATGTAGGAAACTTAATCCGTAAACAGAGGGATATTGAGGCTACAACATTATATAATCCTGACCATGTAGGACTATTCAGGAGGTTTGTGGGAGGGGCTTAAGCGCTTCAAAAACAGCATGTTATCTAACCCTAACCCTCATATGACAACAATCCAGATGTATTTGGTAGGTAAAATAAGGTGTACACTAGCGCAAATCCAAACATATGACTGTGATTAGGAAAAACATCAATACCTCAAAGGATTTTTCCCACCAAATAAGCAAAAAATCTAAAGACTTGATTTTATCCAGGCTGGAGTCTCAAAGGGTCTCAGAAACTACACCTCAAAGAGGCTGTAGCCAGACAGAGGTGACAATTTAACTTTGTCGTAGGACAAAACTAAAGACATTTTTGGAAAGGCCTTGACCTGGAGAGTAACATATGTCAATTATTTTGCCCTGACACCCCAGGGGACTCAGTAGCGCCCCCTAGAAGGGCAAAACTGGCCAAACTTCAAATGCTTCTAATTCTGGAACCAATAGACATATCGGGTAGATATTTAACAGGGTGATTAGCTAACTAGTCTTTCATAAATATTGTCAGAGCCAGCCTTCAAGCTCTAACAGAAGGGCCTGAATAAAACGTTTGATGCTTAATCATTTGATACTTTGATGATTGAATTAGATGATCAATTGGGATTTTAACTGATGCTATATTGAACATAAATTTTAAGCCCCAGGTCAATAGGATTAGTATTTTTTTAGTTATTGGTACTAATAGCCTAGTTTAGAATTACAATTCCCCCAAAACCAGAGAGCTCTACGTAATGGATGGCCTGTGAAAAGATGGCGCCGTCTGTAGTCCGTTCTGAGAAATGCTAGCACTATGGGAGCTGAGAAATGGACCTATGCATCGGTTTAAATTTCGTTCTGTGTAGCACGATAAAAGTCGGACAAGCCGTGTTAAGCCATTTTTTCTGACGTTACAGTTTATGGTTCAACTGCATTGGACATAACGTTATTTATCCTAACCTTCCAATATCCAGTAGGCGATCATATCGGCTGAGACGTCCTGGCTTTACCCGAAAATATTCGTTCAGACGATTCGGACAGACGGACACTTGTGCTCCGTTTATGCGGTCTTAAAGTGCAGTAGCTATAACATTATCTGGCTTTGATGCTCAACTCAGTTCCTTAATGCGTTTGATTTCTTTTGAGCGATGAGAGAGTGCTGCACACATCGACATAGCTACAGAGCAACTTAAAATGGTAAACGCCACAATAACTTTCCACGTTGGCCTAAAGCTACAATGTTATATCCTACAATAAACGGGAGCACTCGCTCTTCTTCGCAAACATTTATCACATAATACAGTACTGTGTCATGCTGCTAGACAAAATATCGGCTATTTCTGCACGCCATGGATTGAAGGTGAAACATAAATGGCTAATGTTTGACCATCCTTCATATTAAAACATTTATTTCCAGTCCAGGCGCCCACCACAGACCCACTGAACAATCGATGTTATGTGAAAACCAAAACTAAATACATAGATACATTAACGTTATGTGTATGATTACATTCACATAATGATTATTGCGTTCACTTTTGCTTAATCCGCCGTCCGTGGAATAGGCAAGCTACACCGGTAGATCCCGACTCCCAACCGCTCTCTCAAGCTTTCCGTGAACCAGCCTTGCGCGGCTAGCTAACGTGAGGTGTAGCCTAAATTATGAGACATCATGATGGAAATGGCCACTGTGAAAATTTTACGTTAGCCTATTTTGTAAGTATAGGAATGTCCATGTTGGACTGATACTATGGTGAACTATTGTGTCTACTTTCTAGATTAATGTTGAAGGCTTCGTGGGCTAACTTTAGCCTACCTTGTTGAAATCGCCTCACAGCCTTACCACAATGCGAATTCAGATAAATGAGCCGCGAATAGTTACTAAAATGTTTAATAGCCATCTTGTTAACTAGCGTTATTAACAAACTTTGATTAACATTGCCATTATGTTGTTCGAAGCTGTACGTGAACAAAACAGGCTTAGCCAACAAGCTAGCCTATATGATAGGCCGTCATATGCATTGTCGAGAGGGGTGTAGATTTAGGTTTACAGACATGTCAATTTAATTCAATTTATCCCTAATTTAGCCAATTTTACCCACCCACAGAACTATATAAGAACCTAGTCTATGATAAGAACTAGAAAGGAAACGTGGTCACGTGGTTCCATTCAGCCCTATTCAATTTGGTTCTTCCGCAATGGCACCGCCGCAAGATGGCTGCCATGGCCCGGAAATAGTATTATTATGAGCTCTGCCATGTATTTCCAATGGAGCGTTGTGAAAGTCAACTTGATTTTCTACAGTACATAATTGGTTACTGTGATTTTCTACAGTAGTATAATGTTGACTGTGATTTTCTACAGTACTATAATGTGTACTGTGATTTTCTACAGTACTATAACGGTTACTGTGATTTCTACAGTATCATGTTGATTACTGTGTTTTTAGGCCTACTACACAGTACTATACTGCAAAAAATGTTCATGGTAATTAACAGTGCAGAAACACAGTAAATTACTGTGGATTTCACAGCCATCTTTTACAGTGTATATATATATATATATATATATACAGTTGAAGTTGGAACATACACTTAGGTTGAAGTCATTAAAACTTATTTTTAACCACTCCACAGATTTCATATTAGCAAACTATAGTGTTGGCAAGTCATTTAGGACATCTGCTTTGTGCATTTCATATCGGGTGCACCGTGTAGCAATTGTAGCCATTTTTATACATAGTTCCCCCCATTTTAAGGGACCAAAAGCTCCATTCACACATACCAAAAAGCGGAAGTATCTGACTGGTGAAGGAATGTGTGTAGTCTTACCTGTTGCTACCGGAACGGGATTCATTTAATGTTACTTCAACTTTAATGATCTGACTCCAAATTAACGTTTTAACCTTTCCTCTGTGCTAAGAGTTGTGCATAGAAGGAGGCCGCATATGAGGGACTATAGCCTCTTTCCACCAATAGTGTGGCTCTATAAGGATCGCTATCTATCTGAGTAGATGCGGACGTGCCTCTGGCTTGTGTAGCCTACACCTACTGTTCACTTTTTGAATGGTGTTCCAAGATCTTTATTCAGTGCCTACTGTACCACACCACCAATGACACAAACTTGTTCCCAATGACAGAGGCTTTCCAACAACACCAAACACTAATGCACTGTACATGAACAAACTATGGTTACCTAATGCTGTTTATATTTCAGTAGTTCTGTGAACACAGCGCAGTGCATATCTGGTTTCAAGCTTGTTTCATTCCTCAGACCCTTGAGGACTTACAGCTATTTAGCCAACCATGGGTTCCATACTATTCCCGTGTAATTTACAGCTTAATCTAGTCCCACCCCCAAATTCCCATAGAGATCCATTAAAATGCAGAGAGGTTATATTATTTAAGAGTAACTGAAAATAAGATATCAAGAGTCTTTTGATGTTTTTGGGTCACAGACATCAGGAAATCATGGCTTGCCAAAGGATGTGTCAATACTTACAAACTGCACTGTATGTTTAAATTGATCTGTTATTGTGAAAAATGTGTATTTGGATTCCTTTTCATTACTTATTTTTCAGGTTAAAGTTATTCTGAATTTTGGTATTTCCATTTCTACAAAGCTCAACACTGACCGCTGCATACCAAATTTTCTGCATATTGGCCCAGTCATTTGAGAGCAGCTGCTGTTTTAGTGTTTTTCACAAAATTAAAAATGGTGGAAAATCTAAGTAGGCAGAGCTTATGGGTTCTTGAGGCATATTTGTTCTTTGTGAGGCAAGGGACCTATTTACAGTTGAAGTTGGAAGTTTACATACACTTAGGTTGTAGTCATTAAAACTAATTTTTAACCATTCCACAGATTTTATGGTAGCAAACTATAGTGTTGGCAAGTCAGTTAGGACGTCTACTTTGTGAATGACACAAGTAATTTTTCCAACATTTGTTTTTAATCACTTTTAATTCACTATATCACAATTCCAGTGGGTCAGAAGTTTACGTACACTAAGTTGACTGTGCCTTTAAACAGCTTGGAAAATTCCAGAAAATTATGTCATGGCTTTAGAAACTTCTGATAGGCTAATTGACATTATTTGAGTCAATTGCAGGTGCACCTGTGGATGTATTTTCAGACCTACCTTCAAACTCAGTGCCTCTTTGCTTGACATCATGGGAAAATCAAAGGAAATCAGCCAAGACCTCAGAAATAAAAGTGTGGGCCTCCACAAGTCTGGTTCATCATTGGGAGCAATTTCCAAATGCCTGAAGGTACCATGTTTGTCTGTACAAACAATAGTACGAAAGTATAAACACCATGGGACCATGCAACCGTCATACCACTCAGGAAGGAGATGCGTTCTGTCTCCTAGAGATGAACATGCTTTGGTGCGAAAAGTGCAAATCAATCCCAGAAAACAGCAAAGGACCTTGTGAAGATGCTGGAGAGGTATCAGGTACAAAAGTATCTTTATCCACAGTGAAACGAGTCCTATATCGACATAACCTGAAAGGCTGCTCAGCAAGGAAGAAGCCACTACTCCAAAACCACCATAAAAAAGCCAGACTACAGTTTGCAACTGCACATGGGGACAAAGATCTTACTTTTTGGAGAAATGTCCTCTGGTCTGATAAAACAAAAATGTAACTTTTTGGCCATTATGACCATCATTATGTTTAGAGGAAAAAGGGCGAGGCTTGCAAGCCAAAGAACACCATCCCAACCATGAAGCACGGGGGTGGCAGCATCATGTTGTAGGGGTGCTTTGCTGCAGGAGGGACTGGTGCACTTCATAAAATAGATGGCATCATGAGGAAGGAAAATTATGTGGATATATTGAAGCAACATCTCAAGACATCAGCCAGGAAGTTAAAGCTTGGTCACAAATGGCTGTTCCAAATGCACAGTGAGCCAAAGCATACTTCCAATGTTGTGGCAAAATGGCTTAAGGACAACAAAGTCAAGGTATTGCAGTGGCCATCACAAAGTCCTGACCTCAGTCCAATCGGAAATTTGTGGGCAGATCTGAAAAAGCATGTGTTGGAAAAACTGAGTTTAAATGGATTTGGCTAAGGTGTATGTAAACTTTCGACTTCAACTTTAGATAGTTCCCAACATTTTGATACCAGACTCAACCTCTAGCCATGATTCCTTCTGTTTCAAAATAAATGTCAAGCATAGGCATATATTGACACTCACAAATATTACATTACAGGCATTTAGCAGACACTCTTATCCAGAGCGACATACACAACTTTTTAAGCATTTTTTTTTTCTACAGCTGGATATATACTGAAGCAATGCAGGTTAGGTACCTTGCTCAAGGGTACAACGGCAGTGTCCTACCTGGGAATCGAACCTGCAACCTTTCGGTTACAAGCCCAGTTCCCTCACCATTATACTACACTACCGCCCCATTATGCTACACAAATATAGTTTAGGGCAGTGAAATTGACAAACAACATTGGTATACACATGTTTTATATACTAGAAGTACAACTGCCAATGTATACTAATAATTATGATGAAGTTGGGAGCATTCAGCATCTCCACCTACAGTATATGGGACCCTAACCCTAACCATTTTTCCATTGTCAGATTGTGAACTTTGCTAATGATCTGATTTCAAATGTTATATTATTTATTTATTATTATTATTATTATTATTATTAGTATACACTGTCAGTTGTACTTCTAGTATATAAAACGTGTATACCAATGTTGTTTGTCAATTTCACTGCCCAAAACTATATTTGCGAGCATCAAAATATGCCTATGTTTGACATTTATTTTGAAACAGAAGGAATCATGGCTAGAGTTTGAGTCTGGTATCAAAATGCAGTGGGGAAATGAGCCCTTTCACTTGGCACAATTTGTTTTCACCAACTAACTATCCTACATGGTGATATGAACCTTCAAAGAAAGTAAAAAAATAATTTTTTTGAGATTTCTATGACGATTTCACGAAAACATATTATATGTACATGCTACCAATCAGGGCTGGAAATTTAGCTTGCCCGCTCGCCTCAGGTGAGTAGTTTACATTTCGGGTGAATCCAATTTCAGGACCACTAGTCCATCAGGCAGATGATCATCAGCACTGATAATCAGTCCACCTTAAAAAGAGGCGGGGTTCGATTATGCTAGCTGAATGACAGCTGTCTAGTCCAATCTCTAGCCATGAAACACATTTCCAAGGGAATCCTGTCAGCGTAGCCCCATAGCTGTTGCCCTAAAGATGTTAATGTTGCACTTCTTGCGTTCTAGCGAAATCTACAATCCGTCTGAAAATGGATCAGTTTTTCACTAATTGTTTTTATCTGTACTATTAGATCTCTATGACACATCCTGACACCTGTTATGGTTTGACTGAATATTTGCATACCGTTTCATGTATAAATAAGTGATTTTGTGAGTTTTGGACACATTTAGGCTCAACTTTGTGTATTTTTCCCACAATGTAGCTTAGCTAGCTGTACGTTATTATTAGGCCTGTGGAAAATGTTTGACATTTGTTTCTGATTAGATGTTCTGAAGAAAAAAAAGTTATTTTGTGTGTGTTTTGTTCTCTCATTCTAAGTGGTTATATATTGGCCATTAGAATATACCTATAGTTATATTATTGTGTCATTGATTAAAATAGTGCTAGACCTATAGACTAACAACAAGAATACTGCGAATGTTAAGGAAACGGAACAAATTAATAGAAAACATTTGTTTATAGTGTTACAAACAGGGCTAGTAATTTCAGCCGGGCTAGTGGAAATTCTGGTCTACTAGCCTGGTTGGCTAGTGCCAAAAATCCTTCAAAAGTAAAAAAAATCTTGTGATTCTGAGGGGGTCAGGTGGGAAGCACTGATTGATTTTATATGGAATGACCCATATATATATATTACAGTAAAATGCTTATACAAAATTGCATGATTTCACTTTGACCTGAACACAAAGTCATGTAGAATAATGTCAATAACTCGTTAGTTAATGGCCATCCCATAATTATTTTCCCCCTTAAATGTTTTTTTTCACTGGCAACAGTGCTGCCAGTCTTTTTGCTTACCGTTTTCTTACAGGATAATATTTTTTACAGTGTAGGCCCAGCATCTCTGAACATTCTCCTATTGACACTCCATTTCCAAATCTTTACAAAAGCCATCTTTTGTTGCTTGCAGGCATAGTTAAGAATCCAGTCAGGTTTATTGACACAGACCATAATGCCACTTGCCACCAGGTCCACCTTGCAGAAGAATAGCTTCCCATTGCTGGCCATTTAAGAGCTGACTTGCTGAGGGCTGAGAAATGTAAAAAGCAGGGAGCACCACAAAATGCAACTAATAGGTCATTTTCTATCAGCCTATTTCAGGAATCGCACGAAACTGAAAACCCATTATGATAATGAGCCCACTTGGTATAATTAAATCCACTTTCGCTTGTAGATTTCCCAGTCTATGAATTCCAACTAGTTCTTTAAAGTGTGGCTCACAAAGCGGCTTTTAACATGCCGAGGATTCCTTCCTGTGAGTCTCTTCCACCTGACTCATAGTCAGAGACATTAAGCAGTGAATGCACATATGGAGCAAAGAGCTGTGCAGAATATGGAATGGCATATTTAATTCACTGCAGCAGCCTGATTATCCCAGACAAGTGCAGTTCCCGCTTAATAACCTGTTTTTCAATCCAAACCACTTTGTTTCATGCCTGACGCCTACATTAATTAAATCGGATACACTGTAGTTGAGGAGGAAGGGAACACTGAAACTTGTGTTGACTTGTGTTGACTGTCTGCCGGTAAGGGATCAATGCCTGTGAGACATTTTAACATTCTGGCAGAGACGGAAATCATGCACGCAGAATGCCATTAAATAACATAAAACCAGTAAACAATAAAAAAATGACGCGCCTGTGGTTAAGGAACTGGATGGAATATTTAATCAGGAACCGGTGTTGTTTTTTGAAAAGGCCAATATGTCACTGTGCAGAGCGAGCAAGCTGCCGAGCTGATTGAGTCACATTGGTGGGAACAGCATCGTAATAGATCTATATCTGGAAATAGCTTCAGAAACATACCCCCCGGTCCCTGCAGTCATAGCAGCGGGCAGCACTAACGCACAGAGGTACAGAACGGTCGCAGATCATGACCAGCTCGGCCAGGTTGACACCGATGTAAATTAAGACCACTCAACTTATGGGGATATGCTTCGCTAATGAAGTGTGGTTATTTGCTTCCTGATGATTCATGATCTTTTACAGGTGGGGCTCCAGGTGGAGGCAGCCATTCAAGCCAACTGAACCACTGACCTGCAACATAATACTGGTCAAAACATGCTGAAACCTGTCAGATTGTACGAAACAACTCTCACAAACTGCAATCTCTTGGGTTTAGACACAGATTATGTGTTTTATGCATTCGCCTTAAAAATCAGTTGCAGTCAGCAGATCAAAAAGTGTCAATGTTGGGAGTCAGCGATTGAAGAAATACCTCTCAGTTTGTGCATTGTGCATGATAGCTCAATATGCTGAACAGAGAAAGCAGGACTACTCCAAACAAAATCACATTGTCTTCCCAAGAGGACTATTTTAGACCAGTGAATGGACAAGGCATACCTGTGAGGGTGTAACGGATTACCATCCAGAGGGAGAGGATTAAAAACGAAGAATAAATCATGGTATTTTCACAGCTAGGCTATTCCATTGCAGTTTGAAACAATTGTGCAATACAGGTGTATGCAATATGGATGCATATTGACTCCTATCAGCGTAATATCCCAAGACCAAGAGTGCGCAACTGCATGAACCTGGAAAAATACATTCACAACCATGATCATGGGGAATGCAAATCGGTAGCATAGAGGTTGTGTCTGCATTATAACAGTTAGGACTGCTGGAGTAAGATTGAGCTCTGCTAAATTAATCTGCCTGAATTGATTAATATTAGAGTAAATTGCCAAGGGATCTGATATCCCCGTCACAATGAGGAGGTTAACAAGCTGTTCTGTTCTTTTTGAAATTAGACAGGGTTCATGATGATCTCTTGTGTATTAATTATTTTTTGAATGTAATCTGTGCTGTTGTTGCACATATCAGTGCCATTGACAAAATGCGATATAAATCTCTTTAATATGCAGAGAGTTTTGACGTGGCAAAATTTTGAATGAGAGGATGTACTGTTTTCTGAAAATGTATATACATTTATACAGTATCTACTAGTCACTGCCATATGGTCAGGGAATCTTAAGTGAATTGTACCATCTGCTGATTTTTAATTATGAAGAAGCTGCCGTGGGTGAGAAGTTGCTCATCATTAATACTGATTGTGAAAAAACATACCTGTTTTTTTAAATGCTACATCTATGTTCTGAACTTCAAGAACAGAGCATCCAGATTTAAAAAACATGTAAAAACATCCCGATAAAAAAAAAACATTCAAATTCCATTAATTTAATTTACCATTTAAATACAACTTGTAACTGGTGAATTTTTGGATGCAGGCCTGGAAGAGAATGATCTGTGGTTTGTGGTTTTAACAAATTGAATAAGGTAGAAACAGGAGTCTACATAAACACAGGAAATGCACATATGCACATAAACTTCTACCTGTCTTCTAGACCTGACACACCAGAGCCAAGACCAGGCAGCAGAACTACTGTCTTACACAGATTTCTGCATGTTCCCAAAAACTGCTGCCCAGGTTCCATGCTATTGAGACAGTGTCTGTCCCCCGACCTAGAGTAGGCTTTGCTAAAAAGCCCATTAAGGGTGTTTGTATGGCTAATTTTAAAAAAATCAGACCCTGTCATTCTACTAATGATGGGGCTGAACAGAGAGAGCCAAAAATTGGCTTGATTAATATCAGATCACTCGCCCCTAAGGCAACTCTTATAAATGAATGAATTACTGATCACCAAGTTGAGATCCTATGCTTAACTGAAACTTGGCTTAAAATTGATGAATATATTGCATTAAATGAATCCACTCCTCCTGGTTACAGTTATACACACATTCCCCGTTTGACGGGTCGTGGAGGTGGTGTTGCTGCTATATATAATTCTAATCTCTTTGCTACTCTGAAATCTGCCTACAAATTTAACTGTTTTGAAGTGCTTGTTCTCAGTTTTGCACATCCAGACAGAAAAACAATCAGTTTTACCCTTGTCATTTTATATAGGCCACCAGGTCCATACAGTGGTTTCTTACTTGAGTTTGCTGATTTCCTCTCTAGCCTGGTTATTCATTCAGATAAAATAGTAATTGTAGGTGATTTTAATATTCACATGGAGAGTGAAGGTGATCCTCTCAGATCTGCATTCTTGTCAATTATTGAACCCATTGGCTTTAATCAACATATACATCAGTCCACCCATTCTCATAACCATACTCTTGATCTGGTCTTAACGTATAATACAGAAATAGCAAACGTAACAGTCATGCCTAAAAATCCTGTGTTATCAGACCATTACTTAATTACCTTTCACCTTTCACAAGTCTGTCATGTGCCATCAGATACTACATTCTACTTTAGTCATAAGCTCTCCTCCAGATCTGCAAATGATTTTATTAATGAGCTCCCAGGCTCATTTGTGCACTGTGGGGATTTTCTAGGCTCCAGCCAAAATGCGTATACAAATGCAGACATAAACTCAATTGATCAGCTGACTGACAACATTAATAACGTACTTAGTAGAACCCTGGATACTATCGCACCTCTTAAAAAGAGGAAAGTCTGCAATAAGAAATTAGCTCCCTGGTACAATGACCATACTCGTGCTCTCAAACAAGCTTCACGCCAACTTGAGCGCAAATGGCGTTCCTCTAAATTGCATGTTTTCTTCCATGCCTGGAAAGACAGCCTTCTCCATTATAAACATGCCCTTATCACAGCGCGTTCCTTATATTTCTCTATTTTGGTAGATGAAAATAGAAACAATCCTAGGCACCTGTTTAACACTGTTGCCCGACTGACTAAGAATCATGCTGATCCCTGTGTTTCAATCCCATTTAATAGTAATGACTTTATGAATTTCTTTGATGACAAAATAATAAAAATCAGGGACAAGATTCAAAGTTCTTCTACCACCCCTCATACAGGGTCTGCCCCTCCGTCCACTCAACACCTGGGTGCAGAATCTTCAGATGGACGGGTGGCCTATCTGAACTCCTTTGCTCCAATAGATCTCACTGAATTTAATACTATAGTAAATTCTTCAAAATCTTCTACCTGTCTTCTAGACCCTATTCCAACGAAGCTACTGAAGGAGCTACTGCCAGTAATTGGAACACCACTGTTGCATATTGTTAATGCTTCTTTAGCCTCTGGACATATACCACCGACTCTCAAACTTGCAGTCATCAAACCCCTTCTTAAAAAGCCAAACTTGGATATAAACGACTTGTCTAACTATAGGCCTATCTCAAACCTTCCGTTCCTCTCTAAAATAATAGAAAAGGCCATTTCAAAACAACTCTGGTCATTTTTGCACCCTAATCAAATATTGGAAGTTTTTCAATCTGGTTTTCGACCCTCTCATAGCACTGAAACAGCCCTAGTCAAAGTATTCAATGACCTACTCCTTGCTTCTGATAGTGGCTATATCTCTGTACTCATGCTTCTGGATTTAAGTGCAGCATTTGACACAGTTGATCACCTCATCCTTCTGGATAGGCTCGAAAATATTGTTGGCCTCCGTGGACTGGCTCTTTCCTGGTTTAGATCATACTTATCTGACCGATATCAATTTGTGCATCTTAACAATGACTCCTCCTATAAATCTAGGGTTAGATATGGAGTACCACAAGGATCTGTCCTTGGGCCTTTGCTCTTCTCTCTATACATGCTTCCCCTGGGACAAATCATTCGTAAACATGGCATTAACTTCCACTGCTATGCAGATGACACCCAGCTGTATCTATCAGTCAAGCCTGATGAAATTGTCCTGCTGTCAAAAATGGAAGCTTGTCTTATAGATATAAAGGAATGGATGACCCATAACTTTCTCTTACTAAACTCTGATAAGACAGAGGTAATGGTGGTGGGGCCCAAGTCCCTGAGATGCAAACTATCTGGCTATATGCCTAACATTGATGGAATTTCAATCACCTCAAGTGCTGTCATTAAAGATCTTGGTGTTACGTTTGATCCAGATCTAGTATTTGATACTCACATTAAAGACATCTCTAGGGTTGCTTTCTATCACTTGAGGAATATCTCAAAAATTCGAAAAATACTGTCCCTACATGATGCTGAAAAGCTAGTCCATGCTTTTGTTACTTCTAGATTAGATTATTGTAATGCTCTTTTGTCTGGATGTACACAGTCCTCTCTGAAAGGGCTTCAACTAATTCAAAATACAGCTGCTCGTATTCTCACGAGAACTAGAAGATTTGAACACATCAGCCCAGTGTTAGCTTCACTTCACTGGTTGCCAATCAAATTTCGAATAGACTATAAGATTCTATTACTTACCTTTAAAGCCTTACATGGGCTTGCCCCCTTATATTTAAGGGATTTACTTTTCCCTTATAATCCCTCACGAACGCTCCGTTCGCTGGGCACAGGCCTCCTTGTTATTCCTAAAATAGCTAAAAGTACAATAGGTGGTAGAGCCTTTTCCTATCGTGCTCCTCTCCTATGGAACAATGGTGGCTGGCATTAGCTATAGAGTCGCTGGTGGACTGAGCGGTCAGTGCTGTCACTGGATCATTATTGGTAGTGTTGTGTTAAGCTCGACCGGTCATGGTCTAGTGGTGACTGTCTCAAGCCTGCCCTCATGGTTGTATTGGCCCCTGCCTCTGTTTAGCCCTTAGCTATGCTGCCATAGCCTTATTCTGCCGGGGTTTCCTTATCGCAGCAGACACCTCTGTCTCTCCTGCTGCGCTTGTTCTGCTACCATCTGAACCCCCTAACAATGTTTTTTCTTTTTTTTCCTCTTCCCTGCTCTGGGCACCTGCCCGGAGCTCTAGCCCAAGTTTCCAGAGTTTCCCGCGTCTTTCCCCCGCCCCCCCTCCTGGCCCGGAGCTCCAGCCCAAGACCAGCTAGGCGCCCCCCACCTGCCACTGCTGATCTCTACATGATGGAGTCATCTGAATAGAATACCTCCCTATGACATAATCAACCCATAGGCCAGTGGAGGATGGGCATCCCCCCAATAGCCGGGTTCCTCTCGAGATTTCTTCCCATCGGGGAGTTTTTTCTCGCCACAGTATGAGGGTTTTTCTCTCCTACTAGAGTTTTTACCTCTGCTATCTGGGGGCTTAGAGCTGGCTTAGAGCTGGCATTTCCCATTTCCCCTTTCCTCCCCTTTCTGTTCTGTAAAGCGTCTTTGTGACAGTCATCTGTGAAAAGCGCTATATAAATAAAATTGAATTGAATTGAAAATAGTACCTTGATATATCTGTGCCTTATGTATCAGTGTAAATTGTTATGTGTATTTTCTTAACTTAGCAGTTCTCCAATCTGGATATCTGGTGCCTGGCCCACTGTTCCTGGTTTGCTAGACTCTTATCTCTGTTTATTTTGTTGCAGTAAGAACAGTGATGAGCTGGACTACAGGAAATTGCAAGTGTAACAGGATAATACTCAGTGCTTGTCTGGTACTGTTTCCTGGCAACCAATGACAGGAAAACAGGAAAACAGCATATGGCAGAATCAGAACAGATGAGTATGTACATACATAGACACAGAGCTGCTCTGACACAGAAAAGAACCACCCCGGTAAACAAATTCATAAGTGAATATGATTATTAATACATGTTGTCACAATGAATCATGTACAGATACAGACATACAGATGCAAGAGATCTATTTTTCTTGCTCATTTTTATTGCCATTTACTATTATTATTTTCATAATTTTTGTATTATACTTTATGTCCAGCTGTATATTATGTATATGGGAAGGATTCAATGAAAAACCAAACCTTCCAGATGAATCTAGTTTTTCTCACATAGGAAGGCAGTGAAAGTCTAATGTTCTGATAACTGAAAATGTGTTTTAACCAAGTGATATCCAAAATGGGTTGAGACTGATTGGTCAGGCAGTCCTAGGGCTCTATTTTAATAAACCAAACGCAATGGTGAACGCAAGAGTAATCGCTTGGCGGTATCGCTCTGAGGGCGTGTCGGCGAGAAATTTGGTAATTTCATGACGGCAATCTTGGCGCACCTTATGGCGGTATTGCTAAAAGGCTCGGTTTAAATGTCCAAGGTGTGTCTCTATGGTAGCCAATCAAATTGTTGTTCTCATGCTTTAAAAAAAAGCCAGTTGGAACGCAATCGCTCCATGCAATTTCATAATGAGCAACCCAAACGCACTGGACCGTCAACGACAAGAGCGATTTTCCGCACAGGAATCAGACATACTTGCAACAGAAGTACAGGCTAGGACTGTAGTAATTTATGGATCACAATCCACACCACCTCGTCTCCCAGAAGTTCGGAAGGCAGGGGAGGAGGTGGCGAATGCATTAATTAGCCTACATTAGGTGATGTAGGCATAATTATGATTCAAATGGTAGGCTTATGATTCAACTGTGTCAATGTGTAATTTATATATTATAGGCTATTGGCCTACATGATCGCAAGTTTCTTGTAAGCTGTCCTGTTTTATTCTAGTAGTTTAAATTAAAATTAATTAAATAATAATAATTATAGGCTATTTGTTCATTAAATGGAAGTGTAATGTTGGCATCACCTATAGACACTACATAGAACTACATGACGAATAAGTTGCCAAATTGCCAGAGTCTATTGCGTTCCCGCTAAGAGGTGGTTCCAGCTGATCATAACGCAATGGGTTTTCGTTGGTTCAAATTGTCACTGAGCCGAAAGTATTTTAGAACACGCCCCAGACAGCGCCACCCATCCCACTGCAGCGCAAGCGAAAGGATGTTATGTTGAGAATTTGTTGATCCTAGCGGTATTGCTGAGAAACGCCATAGCGCCAGTTTTAAGACGTTGATGCTGTCAACAAGCTTGCGTTTGACTATACCGTCCCCTTGCGCTGGTTTGAAAATAGAGCCCCTAAAGTTACCTGCCTTCTTGTGGTAGAAGAGTGCTGCTTGAGTTCAAATTTAGCTTGAAACAAAAGCTGCACCTTTTCAGAATGTCCTATCCTTGCATCAATACCTTTTTTTCAGACAGAGTATGAGTCTTGGTATTGGAACATCTTCATGTCCGAGTAGACTACATGAGCATGGTATCGGACCCAATACTAGTATCGGTGCATCCCAACTTGCAATATTATTAAAGGGAATGCCAACTCAAAACCAAAAGTGGTTTTCTTTGACATTACTCCTAGTTATTAAAATAATCATCCACCTAGATTTCAGCCTTTAAGAACATCTACAGCTGAAAAAAAGTGTCACTTTCTGACAACTATGCAGTTCTCAGGACTGGGTGGGTGTGAAAGCTAGTTAATATTGCCGACTATGCAGTTCTCAGGACTGGGTGGGTGTGAAAGCTAGTTAATATTGCCGACTATGCAGTTCTCAGGACTGGGTGGGTGTGAAATCTAGTTAATATTGCCGACTATGCAGTTCTCAGGACTGGGTGGGTGTGAAGGCTAGTTAATATTGCAGACTATGCAGTTCTCAGGACTGGGTGGGTGTGAAAGCTAGTTAATATTGCCGACTATGCAGTTCTCAGGAATGGGTGGGTGTGAAAGCTAGTTAATATTGCAGACTATGCAGTTCTCAGGACTGGGTGGGTGTGAAAGCTAGTTAATATTGCAGACTATGCAGTTCTCAGGACTGGGTGGGTGTGAAATCTAGTTAATATTGCAGACTATGTAGTTCTCAGGACTGGGTGGGTGTGAAAGCTAGTTAATATTGCCGACTATGCAGTTCTCAGGACTGGGTGGGTGTGAAAGCTAGTTAATATTGCAGACTATGCAGTTCTCAGGACTGGGTGGGTGTGAAAGCTAGTTAATATTACAGACTATGCAGTTCTCAGGACTGGGTGGGTGTGAAAGCTAGTTAATATTGCCGACTATGCAGTTCTCAGGACTGGGTGGGTGTGAAGGCTAGTTAATATTGCAGACTATGCAGTTCTCAGGACTGGGTGGGTGTGAAAGCTAGTTAATATTGCAGACTATGCAGTTCTCAGGACTGGGTGGGTGTGAAAGCTAGTTAATATTGCCGACTATGCAGTTCTCAGGACTGGGTGGGTGTGAAAGCTAGTTAATATTGCCGACTATGCAGTTCTCAGGACTGGGTGGGTGTGAAAGCTAGTTAATATTGCCGACTATGCAATTCTCAGGACTGGGTGGGTGTGAAAGCTAGTTAATATTGCCGACTATGCAGTTCTCAGGACTGGGTGGGTGTGAAGGCTAGTTAATATTGCAGACTATGCAGTTCTCAGGACTGGGTGGGTGTGAAAGCTAGTTAATATTGCCGACTATGCAATTCTCAGGACTGGGTGGGTGTGAAAGCTAGTTAATATTGCAGACTATGCAGTTCTCAGGACTGGGTGGGTGTGAAGGCTAGTTAATATTGCAGACTATGCAGTTCTCAGGACTGGGTGGGTGTGAAAGCTAGTTAATATTGCAGACTATGCAGTTCTCAGGACTGGGTGGGTGTGAAAGCTAGTTAATATTGCAGACTATGCAGTTCTCAGGACTGGGTGGGTGTGAAAGCTAGTTAATATTGCCGACTATGCAGTTCTCAGGACTGGGTGGGTGTGAAATCTAGTTAATATTGCAGACTATGCAGTTCTCAGGACTGGGTGGGTGTGAAAGCTAGTTAATATTGCCGACTATGCAGTTCTCAGGACTGGGTGGGTGTGAAAGCTAGTTAATATTGCAGACTATGCAGTTCTCAGGACTGGGTGGGTGTGAAAGCTAGTTAATATTGCAGACTATGCAGTTCTCAGGACTGGGTGGGTGTGAAAGCTAGTTAATATTGCCGACTATGCAGTTCTCAGGACTGGGTGGGTGTGAAATCTAGTTAATATTGCAGACTATGCAGTTCTCAGGACTGGGTGGGTGTGAAAGCTAGTTAATATTGCCGACTATGCAGTTCTCAGGACTGGGTGGGTGTGAAAGCTAGTTAATATTGCAGACTATGCAGTTCTCAGGACTGGGTGGGTGTGAAAGCTAGTTAATATTGCAGACTATGCAGTTCTCAGGACTGGGTGGGTGTGAAATCTAGTTAATATTGCAGACTATGCAGTTCTCAGGACTGGGTGGGTGTGAAAGCTAGTTAATATTGCCGACTATGCAGTTCTCAGGACTGGGTGGGTGTGAAAGCTAGTTAATATTGCAGACTATGCAGTTCTCAGGACTGGGTGGGTGTGAAAGCTAGTTAATATTGCAGACTATGCAGTTCTCAGGACTGGGTGGGTGTGAAGGCTAGTTAATATTGCAGACTATGCAGTTCTCAGGACTGGGTGGGTGTGAAAGCTAGTTAATATTGCAGACTATGCAGTTCTCAGGACTGGGTGGGTGTGAAAGCTAGTTAATATTACCGACTATGCAGTTCTCAGGACTGGGTGGGTGTGAAGGCTAGTTAATATTGCAGACTATGCAGTTCTCAGGACTGGGTGGGTGTGAAAGCTAGTTAATATTGCAGACTATGCAGTTCTCAGGACTGGGTGGGTGTGAAAGCTAGTTAATATTGCCGACTATGCAATTCTCAGGACTGGGTGGGTGTGAAAGCTAGTTAATATTGCCGACTATGCAGTTCTCAGGACTGGGTGGGTGTGAAGGCTAGTTAATATTGCAGACTATGCAGTTCTCAGGACTGGGTGGGTGTGAAAGCTAGTTAATATTGCAGACTATGCAGTTCTCAGGACTGGGTGGGTGTGAAGGCTAGTTAATATTGCAGACTATGCAGTTCTCAGGACTGGGTGGGTGTGAAGGCTAGTTAATATTGCAGACTATGCAGTTCTCAGGACTGGGTGGGTGTGAAAGCTAGTTAATATTGCAGACTATGCAGTTCTCAGGACTGGGTGGGTGTGAAGGCTAGTTAATATTGCAGACTATGCAGTTCTCAGGACTGGGTGGGTGTGAAAGCTAGTTAATATTGCAGACTATGCAGTTCTCAGGACTGGGTGGGTGTGAAGGCTAGTTAATATTGCAGACTATGCAGTTCTCAGGACTGGGTGGGTGTGAAAGCTAGTTAATATTGCAGACTATGCAGTTCTCAGGACTGGGTGGGTGTGAAAGCTAGTTAATATTGCAGACTATGCAGTTCTCAGGACTGGGTGGGTGTGAAGGCTAGTTAATATTGCAGACTATGCAGTTCTCAGGTCTGGGTGGGTGTGAAGGCTAGTTAATATTGCAGACTATGCAATTCTCAGGACTGGGTGGGTGTGAAAGCTAGTTAATATTGCAGACTATGCAGTTCTCAGGACTGAGTGGGTGTGAAAGCTAGTTAATATTGCAGACTATGCAGTTCTCAGGACTGGGTGGGTGTGAAGGCTAGTTAATATTGCAGACTATGCAGTTCTCAGGACTGGGTGGGTGTGAAGGCTAGTTAATATTGCTGACTATGCAGTTCTCAGGACTGGGTGGGTGTGAAAGCTAGTTAATATTGCAGACTATGCAGTTCTCAGGTCTGGGTGGGTGTGAAAGCTAGTTAATATTGCTGACTATGCATGCAGTTCTCAGGACTGGGTAGGTGTGAAGGCTAGTTAATATTGCTGACTATGCAGTTCTCAGGACTGGGTGGGTGTGAAAGCTAGTTAATATTGCAGACTATGCAGTTCTCAGGTCTGGGTGGGTGTGAAAGCTAGTTAATATTGCAGACTATGCAGTTCTCAGGACTGAGTGGGTGTGAAAGCTAGTTAATATTGCAGACTATGCAGTTCTCAGGACTGGGTGGGTGTGAAGGCTAGTTAATATTGCAGACTATGCAGTTCTCAGGACTGGGTGGGTGTGAAGGCTAGTTAATATTGCAGACTATGCAGTTCTCAGGACTGGGTGGGTGTGAAGGCTAGTTAATATTGCAGACTATGCAGTTCTCAGGACTGGGTAGGTGTGAAGGCTAGTTAATATTGCTGACTATGCAGTTCTCAGGACTGGGTGGGTGTGAAAGCTAGTTAATATTGCAGACTATGCAGTTCTCAGGACTGGGTGGGTGTGAAAGCTAGTTAATATTGCTGACTATGCAGTTCTCAGGACTGGGTGGGTGTGAAAGTTAGTTAATATTGCTGACTATGCAGTTCTCAGGACTGGGTGGGTGTGAAATCTAGTTAATATTGCAGACTATGCAGTTCTCAGGACTGGGTGGGTGTGAAGGCTAGTTAATATTGCAGACTATGCAGTTCTCAGGACTGGGTGGGTGTGAAGGCTAGTTAATATTGCTGACTATGCAGTTCTCAGGACTGGGTGGGTGTGAAAGCTAGTTAATATTGCAGACTATGCAGTTCTCAGGACTGGGTGGGTGTGAAGGCTAGTTAATATTGCTGACTATGCAGTTCTCAGGACTGGGTGGGTGTGAAGGCTAGTTAATATTGCAGACTATGCAGTTCTCAGGACTGGGTGGGTGTGAAGGCTAGTTAATATTGCAGACTATGCAGTTTTCAGGACTGGGTGGGTGTGAAAACTAGTTAATATTGCCGACTATGCAGTTCTCAGGACTGGGTGGGTGTGAAAGCTAGTTAATATTGCTGACTATGCAGTTCTCAGGACTGGGCGGGTGTGAAGGCTAGTTAATATTGCAGACTATGCAGTTCTCAGGACTGGGTGGGTGTGAAAGCTAGTTAATATTGCAGACTATGCAGTTCTCAGGACTGGGTGGGTGTGAAAGCTAGTTAATATTGCAGACTATGCAGTTCTCAGGACTGGGTGGGTGTGAAAGCTAGTTAATATTGCAGACTATGCAGTTCTCAGGACTGGGTGGGTGTGAAAGCTAGTTAATATTGCAGACTACGCAGTTCTCAGGACTGGGTGGGTGTGAAGGCTAGTTCATATTGCAGACTATGCAGTTCTCAGGACTGGGTGGGTGTGAAAGCTAGTTAATATTGCAGACTATGCAGTTCTCAGGACTGGGTGGGTGTGAAAGCTAGTTAATATTGCAGACTATGCAGTTCTCAGGACTGGGTAGGTGTGAAAGCTAGTTAATATTGCTGACTATGCAGTTCTCAGGACTGGGTGGGTGTGAAGGCTAGTTAATATTGCAGACTATGCAGTTCTCAGGACTGGGTGGGTGTGAAAGCTAGTTAATATTGCAGACTATGCAGTTCTCAGGACTGGGTGGGTTTGAAAGCTAATTAATATTTAGGCCATGCCAAAGCGCCTCTAGGCAAGTTATGTGCAGACTGGGAAATGCAAACACCATTTAGCAAAACAAACGATAGCTAAATAGCATAAAAAAGAAAGTGCGTGGTGCAAGTTGCAACCGTACCATTTGTTTGATCCACTGAACTAAAGATCCATTCACATAAGAATACTAATGTTAAGCTCAGAGAACTACGTCTTTCAAATAGTAACGTTATCGGTACAGCATAGCACGTGTATTAGCTAACCTTAGCTAGCTAGCTATCTGGGCTATATAGCTACAGCTAGACCCTTCTCCTTTCAGCAGTCATTCAGGCTAATGCAATGACTTCAGCCTTCCGACTCCGATTAGAAAAGCATACCTTCCAACTCCGATTAGAAAGGCATATCTTAATTTAGGCACATCACTTAGTACTGATATTTGGGTTATGTTTATTCCACCCCAGGATGACAACAATTAACTCCTTTGCGTAGAAGGTGACGCCAGCCGAAGCCTTTTGCTCAGCTGAGACAATCGTTGCTACTGCAGCCAAACTATTATTGGAAATCACAAACTCTGTGTTTTAAATGTATTGGTAGACGGTTCGTGACGATTTCTGCCGAATACGTAGTTTCTAAGTGTCACTATTTCCCTGTAGCAAGTCCATTTATCAAGCAACCCCCCACCTAGTCTATACCTACCCATGCGTGACATAGTGGACAATAGCGTCTATGTTTGAGTTAATAAATATATTTATTCATCATATAAAATTAGAATAACATCATAGCAACGAGATAAACCCAACAATAGCCTGATCGTATGCCAGAAAAGCCGTGAAAAGCCCTGCTCACTCAAATGCAAAATAAACTGTGAAAGTACTATCTCATTCTACCATGTATTCTACTAGCGTACCGAACCCTGTTATCGGGCGGAAACCAGACATTTTTGTGATCAACATACGATACTGATATTATTCGGGCACATACCATTGAACATATTATATTTATTAGGTTCACAAAACGATAAGCTAACTTTTAAGCCAATAACCATGTAGATGTGACCGATAGTTTTTTTGTTTTAACGTCTTTTAGATGAGAAAGTACTGTCAAAAAAGGGGCGACCTTTATCGGGCGGCTCTTGTAGTGCATAAACAAGCTCACGATTATTGTTGTTTTAATAATCAATTAATAGTTTATTTCATCAAGAAAGATACCGTTTGAATAACCAATATGTTGGCAAAATAGCTGGCTAACTGGATAGTTTACCTGACAGTCCGAAATATGTCAATATTGGGTTTATTTCTTCACGAAACGATAAACTAAGTTTTAAGCCAATATTAAACATGTAGACGTGACCGGTAGTTTTTTGTTTTAACGTCTTTTAGATGACAGTAATGTCAAAAAAGGGGAGACAACTATCGTTTATTGGCTTAAAAGAGATAGGCTCAATCGCATTGGATTTATTTCTTTACAAAAACGATGTTAACTTTTAAGCCAATAACGTGTTTTTTTCTCTCGTTTTAACGTCTTTAAGATGAGACGAGACTGCCAAAGAAAGGGCACCCATTATCGGGCGGCTGTTGTAATCCATAAACAAGTTGTTTTAAGAATCAATTAATAGTTTATTTCATCAAGAAAGATACCGTTTGAATAACCAATATATTGGCTAAATAGCTGGCTAACTGGATAGTTGATAATCAGCTCTCGAGGAAGTTCAAATATGGTCGAACGAGGACGTGCCCGATAAAGGGCGCCCTGTAGCTAGCAATATATGCTACTAAATATGAAATAAATATACAATCCTACCATTGGTTTTACACATCGAGATGTTCCTTTCAAAATTCAGTGGTCATTTACTGTCTGGTACAATCGGTTTGAGAAATACACAACACTTTATACTGCTATTACACTATCTGAAACGTCGCCGCGTAATACCCCCATGCCCTGTAAGCCTGTCTCATTCTTTACAGTTCATTCTGGTTTAATTGTCAGCTTTTTTATCCAATAGAGTACATTATAACCTTAGCAACGGTATATGCCAAGTCTTTTTGGGTGCTTTGAGCAATTTACTACAGCCCAGCTTAACGGCAGTTTTCGTTTTAACTGTCTAGTATTACGCAAGCTCTATAGAATACGCATTATGGAGGGGAGTTTCCCTTTTGCGATACGTAAGTATTTTTGCATCTAAAATACCGTTGGTCTCGCTGGCTACATATGTACGTTTGTGTTTCCACTCGAGCACTGTCTTTCCAATATGTTTGATAGCCCTATTGTAATTTTCGCATTTTGAGTGCATTTCACATACTGTAGTGCAATCGTTAAATGTATTTTTGATGTAGGCTACCAATGTTCATTGAAGATAGAACATTTGGCAGCATTTTGCAGATGGTGGAATACTATTTTATGTTCATGTTATCGTACATAATATAGGCTATGGCGTATACTTGTCTCTTAGGGCATGACAAATGCTCATTCCAATTTACTATGCGCTGATATGTGGTAGATTAAAGTAAAAATTTCCTTGGAGTCATTATGAATAGGAAAATTTAAAAAAAAATTTAAAATACAGAAAAATGCAATCCCAGGACAAAAGTATACATACTGTAGAGTACAGGGACAAGTGATGTTTTATTGACGTACAAGAGTGAATGATTAGGCAACATATTTAGGTGTATGTAACACTGTGATATCAATGGTTTTTATCTTAAGCCATCAGAAGGAGCAAATGTATTTGTTTTGTAATGGACAAAACTAATTTATTCATTTTATGACATGTTTTGCATAGGGGTTTTGGACCCATAGATATCTACCCCCCTATACTGATGAAAATATAGTAATTCCCACTTGAAAATTATGCAAAAGTGAGTTTTATGAGCCAAAACTGTTGATTTGTAGTTAAATATATCTTCTTTTTTTTTTTTAGAGCAGTGCACAATTTAGCCATTTGGATAGATTTGGAGACACTAATGGACAACAGGGTACACTGCTATATTTTGCATCATAGACCTTTAGTAGTTCTGCATATCATCCTCAGATTTTTCAAAACTTGTGGACATGGAGTTTATGATCCAGGAAATGTATATAGATTACCGATTTCACTTATGTAGCTCTCAGCAAAATTAAAAAAAACTATTTATGAAAATAAACAAATCTAAGTTTGTATTGTAAATGGTACACCTGTCTTGTTTCATTTAAGCCATTTACCAAGTTTATGTGATGCTCACACCTGGAGTTATAAAGCCTTAAACAGAGCACCCCCTAAATAGGTGAAATTTGCCATCTGCGCCAAGGGGTTAACCACTGAAAAGTTAAATCATCAATTTGAGTTGGCCGTCCCTTTAAGGAACATATGTTCAATTATATTTCAGCACTGTAATCATTGCTGTCTCTTTATTAATAGTGATAGGTATTGCATACAATTTGCGAGTAAAACATAAAAAAGGCATCCAATGAATGAACAATCACTCTGCATGATATTAGCCTACATACCTAAATGTTTCAATTTATGTTGTCTTCTGCCAATAAAGGTGCAGCAATGTACCCTATTTTGAACAGGTGTAAGCTACAGTACATATACATTATATCTGCTTGAATGTGGAAATATTTAATTTAATAACTGTTTTTAGATTACATTGTATTATTTTTTACAACAGAAGGGGGAACTTGTCAATGTGCTGATGATGGATAATATAATGTATATTTGCTGAACGTATATTTATTTGAAGCCTTTCAGGCAGTGAAACCTAATTTTTGTTAGCTTTAATTTATGTATAGTATTTACGCCCATATCGAGTGATCCATGTAGGAATTACAGCCCTTCTTATACATAGTCCTCCCATTTTAGGGGGCCAAAAGTAATCGGACAAATGAACATAATCTCAAATAAAATCATCATATTTACCACTTGGTTACAAATCCTTTGCATTTGACAGCTGCAAGTCTGCAACCCATAGACATCACCAGTTAAGTTCTTCCCTGTTGATGTTCTGCCAGGCCTGTATTGCAGCCATCTTCAGTTCCTGTTTGTTTTGGGAAATAGTATGACCATTCATACATTCAAAAAGCCACAATTTTTCCCTTAAGTAGTGTCTTCTTGTCTTTAGCAAGTTAAATTGGATTCAGGTCAGGTGATTGACTTGGCCAATCAAGTACACTCCACCTTTTGGCCCTGAAAAACTCCTTGGTAATTGTCAGAGTAGACTACATGATAATTGAGAAGCACCATCAAATAAATTTTGAGGCATTTGGTTGGATCTGAGAAGATAAGATGTTTCTGTACATTTCAGAATTAATCCTACTGCTCCCATCAGCAATCACATCATGAATAAAGACAACTGAGCCAGTTCCAATCCAAGCCATAACACTACCTCCACCATGTTTCAAAGATAAGAGGGCGTCAGTGCTTTGGATCAAGAGCAGGGCCCCATTCCAATCCAAATTAATATGCTCCCTTCACTTCTTCCCTCCAATGGAGTGAGTCCTCCACTGATGTATCATATGATGTATTTTATATGGGAGGGAGCACTCCCAAGCAAGGGGACTGATCGAGGGGAGGAGTTGGAGCTGTTTGAATTGGAACACCCAAATGCTTCTTCCTCACTTCAACCTTTGTGAGCAGCCAGTCAGTATGTCAAACCAAAAGTTAGCAGTCCTATATGTACGTAAATCAAGGTATGAAAACTAACTAGAGTTTTAATAAAATGTAGATAACATTAAGTTTATTTCACTTGCCCACAAAATTTTTGATGCAACCTTAGTGCATTCATTCACATTCAGCTTTATTATACCCTGATGGAAATATACCCTTGTTACAGGCAGATAAAAACATATACAAAACACAGGAAAGACATAACAATAAAATGACAACACAGCCAACGATCAAGCCATGAAAAAGTGTCATAATACCGTTAACCCTATTAACTTTGTCCTTCCAGAGGCAATTTCCACCTAGTTTCCATTAGTCTTATTTAAGTGTCAATATCTCAGAAAATATTCACTGCACATCCATGGTTTAAAGTTCAAATTGAAGAAGAAGCTGTATCATTCATAAATTTGCAACAGAATACCCTTATGGAAAAGAATATACTGCAGTATATTTTAAATATATTGTGAAGATAATTTTGATGTATTTACAATATACTGTAGTATATTCTTTTTCCATAAGGGTACATTTATTTCACATACAGTATATACATAAAACAAGTAGCCTAATGTTTTTAAATACGTCTTTTAAAAAAACGTACTAAAGCATGTGTGTTTTTACATAACAACAGCAATGTATTTCAGCCCTTAGTGCGATAGGTGGCCCAAGTGAAAGACTTTTCCTTTTTGTACTTAATTTTAAGTACTTAATTTTAAGTTGCATACGTGGTCACTCTCCTTTTTAAACTTGCCCCATTGAACACCAATTTTCTGCTGACCTCTTCCCCTTTGTTTTAGTGTGGCTTTCACTATGTAGTGCTCAAGGAGACTCAGGACCACTGCAGTTCAAACTGCTTTACACTCCACCGGCCTCAGCCTAAGCATTGCAATCTCACTTCATTAAAAAGCATTGCTCTCATCTGGCTAAGAAGTGTTAAATTGAAGGTAAACACCTCCTCTCATAATATTAATGATATTTTGCTTTCAGAATGGTACACAGCCAAGGACTGTTCATCGCAAAGAGGAGATGAAATCACCTTTCTTCACAAAAAAAGGCTGCTTCGGTCACAAGGGCACTTGTAATCTCATTGGCACATCAAACAATCCCATTAGCAGCTGCATATCATAGTTTTCAACAACTTAACTTCCAATTATTTATTCTGCTACCCCTTTCTTTTTTTAGACCAAATCTCTATGGCTCTACTTTTTCTAAAGCAACAATAGGAATTTAAGGGAATATCAATGCTTCCAACAGACTTAGAGTGACAGCCTGTTATCAAAGCAGAAACAAATTGGGTGGTTCAACTGCTTGTATGTATGTTCTATAGGCCTATTGATAGTGTGGTGTATTCAAAGTAATGGAAAAAGCTAATTTGGGGATAGAAAATGTATTTATAAATTACATACTTTTATTAGCACAAAAGTTCTGTTTCTTTTTTTTAGAAAGTTATAGGATTTCCCTGGATTTCCAGGTATTTTCGCCCCTTTGCACAGATGCCAAATTTGGTCAATTCTCACCTATTTTGGGGGTGTTTAAGGCTTTATAACTCCAGGTGTGAGCATCACAGAAACTAGGAAAATAGCTTAAATGAAGCAAGACAGTTGTAGCATTTACAATACTATTTTAGATTAGTTTATTTTAATAATCTAGGTTAAAGAAAGTACCACAAATGCAAAGAAATTTTGTGGGCGAAAATGTTGTTTTTCTTTAGTGTGCAATGAAGTACTGAGAGATACAAATAAAAACTATACATTTCCTTGATTTTCTTTTAACAGTAGCAGATAAGCTGCAAAGGTTATAATGTCCTATATTGGATAGACGAGTTGAAATGGAATGCATGAGGCAGGTTTGAACAGCATGCGTGGTTTTACCAATCGACATTTCAGATACTGTAATAGCTTTATAAAGTGATCTGCATTTCTCAAACAGATTGGCCAAGAAAATAAATGACCACTGAATTTTGAAAGGGACATCTCTATGCGTAAAACCAATGGTAGGATTGTACATTTATTTCATACTTAGTTGCAGATATTAATAGTAGAATGATGTAGTACAATTACAGAAGAATTTCATTTGTTTATTTTACTGTTGAGTGAGCAGGGCTTTTCGTGGCTGTGTTGGCATATGTTCAGGCTATTGTTGGCTTTATCTTGTTGCTATGACGGAATACGATTTTTTGGCGGCGACAAAATATTTTTATGAACTCACAGATAGATGCTATTGTCCACTGTGTCACGTATGGGTCAGTATATTTGCAGGTGAGACTGGGTGGGGGGTTGCTTGTTAAATTGAATAGTGACAATAATGGCACTTAGAAACTCAGTATTCAGCAGAGTTTTTTCAAATTGTGTACTAATAAAGCTAGTACATGGAGTTTGTTGTTTTCACTCATAGTTTGGTTGCAGGAGCAATTAATTTCTGAGCTGAGCAATCTCTAGTCTTGACGCCAGCACCATGGCCACCAGGGGGTATGCACGTAGGGGTTAAATATGACCCAAATGTGTTGCTGCCAAATTAACTTTTGAAACTAGTAATTTAAATCTGTTTGGTTTTATTTTCAATATATTTGTCATATTTTATATCAGTTCTGTCACATTGAAATGTTGGTTATGTACTGTAGGCATCATCATACTGTACAGCACGCTTGTAACAATTTCTAGAACTCATTTATTGTGCTAAAAACAATGGGGAAACAAATAATTGTTGGTATTAATGGATTAATTAATATTTTATGTTTTGAATGAGCTGTGAAAAATAAATGCAGACCAGTCTTCTGAAGGATGTGAGTGCAAACTTACTGTGTGTTTGTCAGATAATGATTTAAGTCTGTAGGCAGTACTGCCCATACTACTAGGGGGTGGGGATAAGGCATTTCAAATGTAAGCTTCTAGCTATATTGATAATTACGAGGGCAAGTTGATTCAGCTGTTACAGTTGAAGTCGAAAGTTTACATACACTTAGGTTGAAGTCATAAAAACTCATTTTAAACCTCTCCACAGATTTCATGTTAGAAAACTATAGTGTTGGCAAGTCAGTTAGGACATCTACTTGGTGCATGACACAAGTAATTTTTCCAACAATTGTTTACAGACAGATTATTTCACTTTTAATTTACTATATCACAATTCCAGTGGGTCAGAAGTTTACATACACTAAGTTGACTGTGCCTTTACATTTTTAATGTTTGATCGCATATCCTTTGCATACCATGACTTCCTGATGTCTGTGACCCAACAACATCAAAAGACTCTTGATATCTTATTTTTTGGTACTCTTACAAGCGATACTATAACGTCTCTGCATTTGAATGAATCTCTATGGGAATTGGGGGGTGGGACTAGTTTTAGCTGTAAATTATGAACAGTATGGGATACATGATTGGTAAAATGGCTGTAGGTCATCAAAGGTCTGAGGTATCAAACAAGCCTCAAACCATCACTCTGCTGCCAGATATGCAGTAGATATGGATGCATCACTTTAAGGGTTGTAAGATAGCTTGTAAGATATTTTGTGTGGAATGTCCTCGGAGAGAGCCAAAGGCTAGGCTGTTTGCACCTGGCACGTACCACGTTCACCTCTAGTGTAGAGGACGTTATCCAAAACAGTTTTATCCAGAGTCCTTTGGCTATGCTTCACTGTTTCACTGCATTTCTTTCAATATATACATTGTTACATGTGTTTATTATGGTATATCCAAAATAGAGCTTGACTAATTTTATAAGCTTTAAATAAAATGTCTTGCAATTGTGCCATGCTTAACAAAATTGGTTTACTGATTTCACATCGTAATATAATTCCCATCAAGCATTTCTTCAGCATCTCATAGACTAAACAAAAACTTTGAAACAAACTGTGGAAGCATGAGGCAAGGCAAGGACTGAGTACCCTGTCTTTCACAATAAAGTTTTAAGACAGGAACATTGTATTGACTTGTCTGATTGAGGCGAACATGTTTGAGTGCATACTGTATACAGTATATAATTGATTTGAAATGGCAATGATAATGACAAGTTTTTTTTTGTTTGTTTTGGGTGAATTACATAATGTATAAAAATCAGAAAATTAATGACAAATTTTCTAGTTGAGGTGATTTTTCCCATTAAGAGCTTAAAACAAGGATGGAATAAGCTACTGTAGCTACATAAACATGACAAGTGTATAGTTTGGCAATAGAAAAATGAAAGCCAGAAATAATTATCTGGAATAGCAACAGTATGTGTATTATAAGATACTATAAAATATTCTTTACTGGGATGAACTTAAAAAGCATTAGCAAAACATACAATCATAAAGTATTGTTAAATAAATAGCAATCTCACTTGCAACTATGAGAAACAGGGGGTGTGATGTGTTGAGCAGCAGTCTAATGCTGCAGGTCCATTTTCAGTCATCTTTTTCCCACTTCAACAGTGACTTTTGCGGGGCTGTGTCAAATTTTTCAGGGTTATAACAGGAACAAAAAATCCAGTTACACTGGGAAACAAATGCTTTCATTGTTTGTGAATTATACTACTTTTTTGGCCAACATCCATATTTCAAATATAGATAGTATCTAATCCTAAATTAAAAACAGAAAAGCACACAAGTCAAAGTTGGTAAACTATAATATTACATTGTGAAAGAGTCTGATTCCAAATCATTTGTCTACATAGTTGACATTAATGGCAAAGACAGAATGAACCAAGTATCATCATAATAGATTGAAGGAATAGAAGAAATTGTTAATTGGACAGGAACTGTTCATTGGACAACATACGTATGAGCACTAAATGCACAGTACTAATACTAATAAGTACATAACACACAAAAAAACATATTTCAAGGTATTGGTAAAAAAAAGTAAAGCATCAATGCTACAGGAATTTAATATAAGTCAAAGGAAATGTGTGATTTTTGGAAGCTAAAAATGCTTTGACAATTACCAAAGTAAAACAGATGTCATATCTTTCCTTTCAAAAGGGAGAAAACTTTGGAGAAAATGTATTTTCAGAAAGTCACACACGGCAAATACTTTGAAACTTACAAGAACTCACCTTCTAAACACTAGAACTTGTAAGAACAGAAGTGTGACTACAGTATCCAGAATACACTAATTAATGAATCTGATAAAACCCGTAAATAAATAAATATGAAAAATATCACAATATACTGCTGTGAAGACTTTATGTAACTGTTGGGCCACATTCAATTCTCTAAAGAGGATGACTAGATGGGGAACAGAGCAGACAAATAAATTAAGTAATTTAAGCAAAATTACCCTGGCAAGTTTGTTCCTGAAGTGTGTCACAGATCAGTCACAGGGGGAAACTAGAGGGGCAGAGCAGGACAAGACAGAACCTGTGGTTACCTTGCAAATATCACACTTTATTTCTCTTCACTATTTTTTCCCCTTCTGAATTTACTGGGAATGTTGCCATGTGCTGTGTTTAAAATCGCTCCCTCGTTCATTCATCCGCTATTCCCTACATCGGAAACACACATAGCAAATTGAGATTTCGGACACTTGTGAATCATAATTTTTTCTGTGTTCGTCTTGACTCATGTAAAACAGTGTGTGAGTGCACGAGCAGAGGTGAGGCCTTGCATTGTGGTATTTTTAACATTAATAGTGTACATGCTTTGTACACTACATTTTTCGTTGCCTTGTGGGAATTCTTGAGGGCACTATATAGTGCATACATTTTTACAGTGAGAATTCAGACACTCAAATAAACTGGTGGAAAGTAAATATAGTGCACTATATCACAAATAGGGAGCCATTTCGGACACAACTATGGTCTTTCAATAAATATAGCTTTGGAATTATCCACTATTTAGCCATAGACCTAACAGACCATTTGTCTCATAGATGTGAATATTCAAACAAAATTTATATAAGAATCGGCATTGCAGATATAGGGCTCTAGTTAATTTGCCACTGTCCTTAATTAGTGCAACAGTTTTACAATTGCATCTTTTAAGTTAAGACTTGGCCTCAGTGGACAAAAATGCAACTGACACCAATCATGCACAATGCCAAATTATTCTATTGAAATACCCACTCTTGCACTGCTCAACCAACGTGCACCTCTCATCCTTAGGGCTCTATTTTCCGGCCAGTGGCAAGCCGTTGCACTGTAGAAGTGACAATTTAGTTATCGATTTTCATGCACCTGGGCCCGTTTGGTAATTTGGTGACTCACAGTGTGCCAAAATGGGAGAGCCGCTGTTGGGGGTGTGTAAGTCCAGATCGAGCAGCGATGATAATGCTAATCAAGAAACTTTTGCGGTCAGATTAGACTGTGATTGGCGCCTGCACCACCCGCCTGCTCGCCTATGGCCAGTTGATTATTTTGGGGCTTTCCCAAGTAATGCATGCATGATCATAACCTATTCAAAAGCAGTTTTTGTGGATCATATGCTGTCCAATTTCACTTTAATATAAATCCCCAAGCAGGACAAAAGCATACTTTTGTATACTGCATTTATTGTTCATTGTCTTTTTTTATGTTAGGCTAATTCCTGTATTTATTTCTGTTTTAAATTTTTTATGGTTTATCTTGTGCTATACTTGGGGGTACTGTGGGTACTGTATTCCAGTGGCGGCTGGTGGGTTTGGAAACAGAGGAGGACAGAAGTCCCCAAAAGAGGGGGGTCCGAAGGAGGACCACCTGGAGAAAATTTTAGCAAAAATCACCCCTAAAATTGATAAAAATTAGACTTAGAATGTTCATCTGAGTGATGTCTTCGATGGAAACAACTATTAAAGATATAGCTAATTGTAATTAAAATCAAACAAAATTGAACTAAGCTAATTGTTCCAATATTATATATATATATATTATATTTTTATAGTTTTCCAATATTATAGGTTTGTTATAGTTTATAATAGTATTTAGAATAGAAGTGTAGTATAGATGATTTACCCACAGCTTACTGTGAACTACAGTCAACGTTCATTACTAGGGATAGCTGCTACATTATGGGAAGGATGTGCTTTGTCTTGTCTGTTCTGTAGTGATCTTGATGACGTCTCTGTATGCACTTATTGTACGTCGCTTTGGTTAAAAGCGTCTGCTAAATGTAATGTAATGTAATATTAAACTTTTTATCTTGATTTGAATAACAACAAAGTTCCAAGATGAGTAATGTACATAGTTACAAAATTGACGGTGTGTATAATAATGAATTAAACTCTGTAGATTCAAGAAATGCAAACGTTTTAATAGGTGTGTTTTTCAGAAGACTTTGTAAAGTAAAGATGCTAAGATCTTAAACAAAATATGAAAATACATGCCAATATATACAGCTTGGAGCTGCAGAGGAAAAAAAGAAACACAAAGAAATCTCTGTACAGGGTTCAAACACATTTTGACAAATGGATTTACATGACTTCTCAATATGACGTCACATTTGTTCCTTTATCCTGAGCGAGCAATGAGAGATTTTGAGCACAGAAAAATATATTTTGTGAGCACTTTGAAATCTTGAGCACAGAGAAATATATTTTGCAAGCACTTTTACTCATATGTCCTCTCGCAAACTGTTACTCAGTGCGCAGGCAGACCACTGCGCTCTCTCCCCCTCTCTCTCCCTCTCAAACCTCTCCACTCTCTCCCTCTCAACCTCTCCACTCTCTCCCTCTCAACCTCTCCACTCTGTGCGCGCTCAGGTTTGTTTCTTACGCTCGCTCAGATCGCTAGTTTCAGCATTGCTGCGTTCAAGTGGTGTCGGAAGATCCGAGTTGGCAAGTCGTTCTTCTGACTTTGACGTTGCTGGGCGCTCACACAATGAATGAACAACAACACCAACAAATTGGCGCACCACAGCCACATGTAAGTTGTTTTATTAATTTGATTGTATACCGTGTTTTATTAACCTTTATGAAGTTAGTATGTTTGTTTGTGACATTAATGTTACATTTTTAGCTCGCAAACTAGCGGTTAGCCATCTTGGTAGGTTGCTAACTCAAGCTAATGCAACATGTCACACACCTAATGTAAACTATCATCTCTGAGAAATTTTGTGTTAATTAAAATCTAAGAAATATGTTTACCAAGATGGCTAACCGCTAGTTTGCGAGCTAAAAATGTAACATTAATGTCACAAACAAACGTACTAACTTCATAAAGGTTAATAAAACACGGTATACAATCAAATTAATAAAACAACTTGGCTGTGGTGCGCCAATTTGTTGTTGTTGTTGTTCATTCATTGTGTGAGCGCCCAGCAACGTCAAAGTCTGAAGAACGACTTGCCAACTCGGATCTTCCGACACCACTTGAACGCAGCAATGCTGAAACTAGCGATCTGAGCGAGCGTAAGAAACAAACCTGAGCGCGCACAGAGTGGAGAGGTTGAGAGGGAGAGAGAGGGGGAGAGAGCGCAGCGGTTTGCCTGCGCACCGAGTAACAGTTTGCGAGAGGACATATGAGTCAAAGTGCTTGCAAAATATATTTCTCTGTGCTCAAAATTTCAAAGTGCTCACAAAATATATTTTTCTGTGCTCAAAATCTCTCATTGCTCGCTCAGGATAAAGGAACAAATGTGACGCCATATCTCAATACTTTAAACCAAATCTCCGATAGATCTAGCTAGCCTAGCCTATTTCAAGGCATAGCTTCTAAAAGTCTATCGAGACATTAATGTATTTGAAAGTGAGTCGGCTTTGTGATACAGAAATGTCATGGTTTATGACCCTTTTTCCCTTGCGGTCGTGTTCCTCGGTCGCCACACGTGGGCTCTGCTCCGTTGGTGGAGTTTTGGCTCCGTCCCTTCTTTTGCGGTACTTGCCTTAGTGCTTTGAGCTTGCAGGTTGAATTCCTGTTTGGTGTGCTCATTTCAGTCTCCGCTTTCTGGTCTGTCCTTTGTTTGTCGTTCTACCTGGATCCATTGCTCCTTACTAAGAGACAGGGCATTTGTATCATACTAACTTTAGGGTTTTAATTATTCTTTGAGGCAGGTCGGTTATTTTCGATTAAGTTTGCATTGGTCTTTTTTTACAGCTGTTCCTGTTTGTCCTTTTCACCTCCGGGTGTGTCCCTCCTTATATGGAGTTTGGACGATGCTATGGACCTGTTTGTGTTTGATCGTGCGTTTATGAAAGTAACCATGGAACGTTATCTCTGTTCCTCCGCCTCATTACATTTCCCGTTATTGAGAGGCAGTGCGTGCTATTTTCTGTTAAGGTTGCATTGGTCTTTTGTTACAGCTGTCCTGTTCGCCCTTTTTACCTGTGGGACGATTTTGTTCGGAACTGTAGTTCTGTTCGTTCTCTGGGTGAGTCTCTCCTTATATGCTACGGACATGTGTGTGCGGGATTGCGCGCTTTTGAAAATAGTCTTAGAACGTTAGCTCTGTTCTTTTCGCCTCATTACATTTCCCATTACTGAGAGGCTAGGGCGTGTGTTTTCAATTAAGCTTGCATTAGTCATGTTTGATACTAAAGTTATGGGACGACGGTGCTCCGTCGGCTCGCCTGTAAAATGTTTCTCTCTCCTGGGAGATCGGGCGTTTACCCCTTTGTTCTCTGCATTTGACTGCGAGCCTATGAAACTAGCCATGGAACGTTATCTCTGTTCCTTCGCCTCGTTACATTCCTCTTTATCAAGAGGCACAGCATTTATTTTCTATTGAACTCGTGTTAGTCTTTTAGCCGATGATGTCCGGTGCTGCTGTCCTGTTCGTCCTTTTCACCTGTGGGACGATTTTGTTCGGAACTGTAGTTCTGTTCATTCTCTGGGTGTGTCCCTCCTTATAATGGAGCTTGGACGATGCTATGGACATGTTTGCGTTTGACTGCGAGTCTTATGGAAGTAGCCACGGAACGTTATCTCTGTTCCTTTGCCTTCTCGTTACATTCCTCTTTGCCAAGAGGCACGGCTTTTATTCTCTATCAAACTTGTGTTGGTCTTTTAGCCGGTGATGTCCGGTGCAGCTGTCCTGTTCACCCATTGCCTTCCCATGGCCTCGTAAAAACCGAATTGAAGCTCCGGATGCATTTTTCGACGCCAGTTTGTACAAACTGCGTCTGCTCTGTGGAGCCGAAGATGACTCAACCTGTCCCTCTGATTGGTCCTGAACAAATGTTAATACCCTGTCCAAACGACACAATATTTTAAAAGATCAGCACATGCAGAGGCATTAGATGAAGGAAAGGCACCTATTGCAATTACATTTTTTGGTGGGAAAAATTTATTGACTGAGTATTTTGACCACATTGCTGCCATTGACTTACATGGTGAAAGACCTATACTGGAGCCAATCGCAGTGGCGCTAGTGAGCAACGGCACAATTGCCACTCCCAGCCCAACCAGGAAGTGAGCTTCAAAACAAAAGCCCAGTCTTGGCCCCTGTGGAGCTGTGTGCTACTGCTGGCTAACGTTATATGAGAACGTCTGGAGACAAGGCTGCACGTTCGGAGGGAATTATGGGATGTGGAGTTTTTAAACAGTGCCAGCGCTGGTATGTTCACAAAAAAAATACTAAAACGTAAAATATACTCGAAGCTGGTCCAGAAAAACAACATAGTTTGCGAACAGGTGTTATATTGAACAATCCGGGAAATTGATGGTAAGACATAATCAGTAGAAATGGTTTAAAAGTAAACTTTAGTTAATGTCTACGCTCTAAATGAATGGGGAATTTACTTCCGAAACCAGCGTGACGTAGTCACTTGAGTACTCTATTGGGGCAACAAAATTTCACAGACTCTATATTTATGCAGTATGCGGAGCATAGCGATTCTACATAATATTTATTGAGTCTGGATGGAGACAAAATCTAAAAACTACAATTTAAAGAATCTATATATTTGCACAACTATATTTTTTATATATTTCTCTCTCTCTGTATCTGTCATGAAATCTCCTTAAACTCTCCTCACACTCCCATACTTTAATTGGATGTATGTCAATCGTTTTATTCCTAAGGCTAATTGGTCTGACGGCGTTAGGGAGCTTGTCCTCCCTATATCTCATTGATAGGACAGCAGAAGCCACAGTAGTGAGGTTACATTTGAATGTAGGTTTATTGCGGGTTTATTGGAGGATGAGAAAAAAGTGGCCTCCTGCTACATTTTTCCATTGCACTAGTGGGCACTGTTGACATTTTTTTTTACCATTGGCAAAAGTGCATCTTAGAAATGGATCTGAAAGTAATTTTTATTGAATAATAAAAAAAATGAATAGATTTTCCCCCCCCTTCAAATTCTTGAGGACGGTTCTCCCTGTCCTCTATGGACGTGTCGCCTCTGTTGTATTCTGTTCTTTTTATATAGAGATGGTTGGATCATGTCCCTGTTATGTCTACAGTGTCAACTACGGGCATATGCACACACGCAAGGTAGGCATAAACTTGGCGCATGCATTCACTCTCACTGCAGATATAGCAATAAGAACGTATCTCTAACTCAATTACATTGACGTCTGCGGTAGCTAGGTAGTTGCTATATGGCTAACGAAGGAGGTGTGTTGACTAAAACATCAAAAGTGATGCTGATGTGGACAATATGTAATATTTTGCTTGAATTGACTTTACATTGTACCGCATCTCATATATCACATCAATGTTTCAGTATCTAGCCTACTTGTCAAAAAGTTTATGAAATGCATGACCTTTTTGAAAGTAAAATACTAAATCCCTCTATTAGGGCTGCAAATATTCCTATATAATCCTATTCAAATTTGTATGCTTTATTATTTTTTATATTCAAATATATCTGTATTTTTAATGCTCAAATTTATTATAGGCTTATGCCCATGCCCACACTATCAGCACGCATATAGTTATGTACAAACCTCAATTCCAAAAAAGTTGGGACAGTGTATACAATGTAAATAAAACAAATCCTTTTTGACCTGTATTCAATTGAAAACAGTACAAAGACAATATATTTAATGTTTTAACTAACCAACAGTCTTATGTTGCCCCCGTCCAAACTTTTTTGGATCATGTTGCAGGCATCAAATTCGGAATTAGCGTATATTTACAAAAATCAATAAAGTTGATAAAGGTAAAACATTTAAAATCTTTTCTTTGTACTGTTTTCAATTAAATATATGTAAAAGAGAATTTACAAATCACTGCCTTCTGCTTTTATTTGCATTTTTACATACATCTTTTTTGGAATTGCAGTTTGTATATAGCCTAAATGTTTTGAGCCAATTTGTAGAATTTATTGTCTAACTGCACTTAAATATCCAATAAAAACAACAGGACTACAACATGAATGATTAAGCATAGGCCTATTTGCTTTGTGAAACAAATGCATTATTGCATTGATACTATAGATTTTTTACGATATCAATGCAAAATATATATATCCTCTTCCACTGCACTGGTCATCGGAAATTGCAACACACAACCACTGATAAATATTAAGCCTAATCCAGCCCATTTCCCACCTGCACAGTGTGCTGTGCGTTCCGCGGCTCCGGTCACAAAAATAACAAAATCCAGTCGCCACCCCCAGTGCCCATGAGCTGTGCCATTGACTGCACCTATTCCCCCTTCGCCAGAAAATAGAGCCCTACAAGTTAGATTTTGAACCACTAAAACATCATATAGCTTCTGACAATTGTATACAGTGTTTCACTGAGTGATTTGCCTAATGCTATTTCACCCATACACAAGGCAAAGTTAGGTGAATGTTGAATGTGTTCCAAAAATACAATTCAAAATTTGGAAGCTGAAGCCAGGGCTATGTCATTAGCCATTCTTGACAGAGTACACATTTCAGGGGTAAACAGTTTGCTTTTTTACCACCAGGGAACTACAGCTTTAGCTCCTCCTTACTATGCACCAGGTGCACTAAGGTAAAATGTTCTACCAATCAGCATTAGCTCTCTTTGTCCTATGTTGTACTAAGGAATGTGAAGATTAGTTACCGGCTCACAAGCGAGAGCATCAGAGGAGTGTAAGCCCTTAAAGTTCTGTTTAGTGTGTGTGTGTGTGTGTGTGTGTGTGTGTGTGCTTGTGTGCGTGCGGGGGTGTGTGTGTGTGTGTGTGTGTGTGTGTGTGTGTATGTACAGTACCAGTCAAAGGTTTGGACACAGTTGATTGAATGTATCTTTCTCATCATCTTAGAGACATTTTGATCTAAAGGCTTATGCTTAAATGCTTTAATTTAATTTTTTTAGACAAATATAAATAGTGAAGTTGATGCCTATGTATGAATTTCTTTCCAAAAGAACAATTAAAATAAATAAATGTTTTTTTTTTTTTTTTTATTCACCCCCAATAAGTGGTTTTCATTTAGAACTTCACCGTTCCCACTGTGAAGCATGGGGTGGGGGTGATGGTGTGGGGTTGCTTTGCTGATGACACTGTTAGACGAACGAGTTATCTAGAATTGAAGGCACACTTAACCAGCATGCCTACCATAGCATTCTGCAGTGACATGCCATCCAATCTGGCTTGCACTTTAGTTGGGCCCTCATTTGATTTTCAACAGGACAACACTTTTTTGTAACATAATTACATTTATGTTATTTCATAGTTTTTATGTCGGTAACACTTTACATTAAGTTGCACCTATACCTGTTTAGTTAAATTGTAACTAATTTGGTAACAAGAGGTTGTTACTGAGTAACTCCAATGTTGGTAACATGGAAGAACAGTTAGCTGTATTCTTAACTGCACACGTGAATGTTATTTTGTGAAATATTTTATTTACACTCATAGGCCACATCTTCATGATACACAACAAATAAACCTTGCTTGTTAATTTCACCATGTGTCTTTATGATATGGAATTATTTAATTTCAACATGAGAGATGTAACCGGGTTTGGCTTGTTTCACATGTGTAATTAAGAATGCCACTAACTGCTGTTCCATGTTACCTACGTTGGAGTTACTCAGTAATAACCTATTGTTATGAAATTAGTTACTATTTAACAACACAGGTATAAGTGCAACTTAATGTAAAGTATTACCTTTATATCTTATTCTAAACTGTACTTGTGCATGTATGTATGTTTCCAAACTGGGAGAAAAAGGGGAACACTTAATAAAAAAGTAGCCTAGTTTAAGCCACACAGTTCTTTTTTCCTCAGCAGAAACATTTCAGCAAAACAGCAAAACCCATTAAATGCAATTTGCACACAACAAGATAAATATTGGCCTTTAATGTAGATGACAAAACAGGTTCTTTATGTGGCCCATTTACTGTAGTCTCTAACTGTGTTTATTGCACCCACATGAGAATCATCATTGTGTCACCATTATACCCTAACACCTCCACTGCTCTTCAACACTGATGTATCGTACTGTTATGCTCTGAAGGATAAGATAGGTGACGTGATTGTAAGGCAGCGATATAAATTGGGCAGCTGCTTTTCTGATGAGTATTTTGCTTTTTGTGTTCAAGTGTTGCCACTTGCAGACAACTTGAACACAAAAAAAGGAAGGCTTGTTTTCTCCATTATGAAAACTGCATATGGTGTTCTGCAGAATCACTTCGTTGACATGACCAGGGACTAAAAGTACTTTTACAAATTAAACAGCCATGCATTATCCATGGGGCCATTGTTCAGGCGGCTCCTGAAGAAAAAAGCGACCTTCCACAATTAGAAGGGACCCAATAAAACTCATTATAGATTTTATACAGTGTTTATCAGGGCTTCTCATCACCATGGATATAAACAATGTAAAGGCAATCACCTCTGTTATTTTCACGCTTGAAAAAAAAAATAAAATGAGGTCGTGTAATATGTCATACCGGACTGTTTCCAGAGGCACTATTGTTCAACTCGGCTCTAAGATTTGACCCTGGCTGGTATGAAATAAACCTCAAACAATCACTCTGGCCAGACATGCAGTAGATGTGGATGGATCACTTAAAGGGTTTCGCCTCCTGACTTATTTTTCCATAGAGTTCAATAGTAAAATGAGTCAGGAGAAACAACCCTTAAAGTAATCCATCCACATCTACTACGTGGCAGCAGAGTAATGGTTTGAGACTCATTTGATACCAGTCACTCAGGGTCAAATCTGAGAGCCGAATAGCAGTCATAATAACTTCTTGTTACAAAATTAGTTACAATTTAACTACACAGGTATACACAGGTGCAACTTAATGTAAAGTGTTACCTTTTTTGCTAACATCAAGTGTAATCGTGTGCCCATGTGTGTCGCATGGCTGGATTTTTGCAATGGAGAAACACACTCAACATGTAATGTAATGCTTACATTGTGACAATCACAGGCAAGCAAATTCCCAACATTCGTGGTAGTAATCAAGTAATCAATCATATTTTCAAGCATGTGGCGCTACACACTAGGATAGAGCAAAGTTCAGACTTGACTGTAAAACTAGAAAACATTGACAAATTACAAATTATTTGCACACAAACAAGGCACTGCATTGACACTGAGAAAGTTCGGGGACAAAGGCGAAAAAATCATTCCAAATATTGCACAGACGGCAAAATAACACTTGGCCGTTCCAGTCAACTCTGTTGACGCAGAAAGATTAATATCTTCCTCTGGACAAGTTTACACTAAGAACTGCCAAATAATGACAGTGCAGACTGTTAAGCAACTGACCATGATGATATTTAATCACAAAGTTGAAACCTTGCATTTTAATTTAATTTTAGATCATCTGCTTTATCCTTTCGTTTAGGGCAAGCTACACTACTTCAAAGCAAGTCATTGTTATGACAAGTCTTTATTCTTTTCAGGTAATGTAATTGCTTTTTTATGTCTACTACCCATTGGTTAGGGAAAAGGGTACTGCCCAACACTATAAAAACAATGTTTTCAGCATGTGACAGTGTGGGCAGATTGCTGTCAATCATTATCTGGCAATTGATGTAGTTTACTGGGGAGATGCAATGACAAGATGACTGACAAGAAGGCTCTATCGATCTCTTACTGAGGGCTGGCTGACATGCAGGTGAGAAAACTGCCCTTGATAAACTGCCGTACCTTCCCATTACACACTGCATGACAAAGTGAAAGCAAGGTGCGGTATTTTAATGTTATATTTCAATTCAGTGCTCAGTAAACTGTGGAGTTGACTCAGGGCTCATTGACCAATAAAATAGCCTTCACGTACAAGACCACAGGATTTTATTCAGGTATGCCTACACCCCAATCATATTTTAAATAAAATTTCCAATTATTCCCATTAATCAAAAAAATCATATATTATTGAAAAAGATAATATTTATTGCAGTGGCTGCCCCTAAAGCTGTCGTATCTCTTAGTTTTAAAGTTAAGCCTGCAAAACAGTTAAGTAAGGTATAACAGCATTCCTAAGTTTATGTCTATAGAGGGAGTTGCAACAACAGATACCGAAAGGCCATTTATATTAACAGTGTTAATAAAGTTAATGAACATAACGTAAATCATGTTTTATTCACAGGACCTTTGCGGAGAGCAGTACCGTTTTTCCTTCTCCCCTATTCCTGGAAATGATATATAGTGTATTTATTATCTCGAAACAAAAAACAAATCATCTGTCAGACTGAGCTTATACTCAGGAAGATCAAAAGAAACACGGATGCCAACTGACGATGAATAGGCTTTAGACACGTAATTGACGCAGCAGCAGTCATTTTCTCTCTTCCTTTTATTAAATTTAATTTGCATTGCGCCAGACTCTAATCCAGATACTAATTACGTGTCCACAGGAAGGAACAGGGCCCAATTTGTGGGACAGCAAGCAACCAAAATGGGGGTGGATGTCTCTAATTAAGAAATAGAATGTGGTACAATTATGGGTTTTCTTTAATATGAATATCCACTGTAGAGTTCAAAGATAATGACATATAAATATATACAAATAAAGCTCAGTCCAATTTTATGGCAGAGATACAGTACAGTGATTCTGCTGCAATGAATTCCATTTCCCCATCTTAGATCAATATTCCACTATAGCTCCTCCCCCTTCTTTATGTGACCTTTTGACAAAGAGCGCAAAAGCGCTTTGATGATTAAGCCAATTACTGCTAATGACTCATTCAGCTTAAGTGTCTTCCTATGGTATGAAGTGCAGGGAATGATAAATGGTGGCCTCAAGAAACGGGATGCTGAGTCGTCAAAAGAAAACGACGTGCAATGTCTGTAGGACACACAGAGGAGTTAATTAAATTGGCGGACAAAAACTGACCTTCAGCTTGTATGGCCCTTGACTTCAGAATCTCAATCACATAAAATGGTTTCCTCACAAAAGCTTAATGCACGAATATTGCGAGACAGTGCAGTTAAACAACGCAACAATTTTTCAACAGTGGAAATCTTATTTTCTACTTGTCTCCTTCATGTTGGGCCACTCTGGAGTAATAATACTTTTTTTATTATTACTTGTTTGCAAAGGGATGTGATGACAAAGGGCTAGGGTTAAGATATCCATGTGGCAATTAAGCTGGCAACACAGTCTGCAATCATTTGTGCAATGTAAAATTGCCATAAAGAAGCAAAGGATTTTCAAACTCTTATGATAACAGCCACCTTGCCAAGCATTGTTATGTCCGGGCGGAGGGGAAGGACCCAAACGCAGGCAGGAGTATGAAAAAAACAAAATTTAACAAAGGGCAAGGCAGCAATCAGTGGTGAGACAGGCTGGGTCAAAAACCGGGGAGACAGGGCAACGGTACAAAGCACAGTACAAAGAGTAGTCAAGGAACAGGCAGGGGTCAAAACCGGGAAGGCACAGCAAAGGTACAAAAACAGGGTCGCGAGAACACAGGCACCGGGGAGGCAGAGGAGGAACAAAAAGAAAACAAAACAGACTGAAAAGACAACAAAAAAAGAAAACAACGGGTAAAGGATGAGGGATACGAAAACTTGGAGACAGATATCAGGGCAGGAACTAGGGACACTCGCAAAAACACACAGAAAATCAATAATGAGGAACTCGCGAAGACAGACTGAAATTACAGGGTTTAAATACACAAGGAGAAGATTACACAAAATGAATCAGGTGTGAAGGGGAGGGGAAATGGGAGAGTACACAGGTGAGAACAATGAGGGTTAACAAGGACCCATAATACAATGATGGGGGAAACGTAAGACACAGACTGGAATACACATATACACAATGATAACAAACGGCCTGGGGTTAGCAGGTAAACAAGTGCACAGCTCAGAGGGGAGAAACACGAAAGTGGACACGTGCCGAGAATGCAAAATCACAGATAGATACAGGGATAGGATAACGAGGAGGGAAATGACAGCTGCAGGTAGAAACTCAAGATGAATTAGTAATTAGTAATGTTAGTAGTGAACTCTAAAACCCTAATGTTAGTAGGTTAGCTGGTTAGTATTATATACATGTTAGTTTGTTAGCAGGTTAGTATTAAATCTAATCTAACAGTTAGTATGATTAATACATTAGTATTATATACAAATATAAATAAAGCCAGAAAGAAGAAAACGAGATATACGAAATACAGAGGAAACCCGAATGTTCCCAAAATCACTCGAATAGTGCAATGACAAAGACAGGGGGTGGAATCTCAGAAAACATGGGAACGCGGACTGACAATCGCGAGGGAAAGAAATCAGGAAAAATAATAAAGAATAAACAGACAGATTACAGGATCCTAACAAGCATGTCTTTACCACTAAATAATCTAGACCTTGTGCAGGTTTCTGTTCCAACTGAGCTCTTAATTAAATAGGTTTGATGAGCTGTTAATTTAATACTTGTCTGTATTCAACGTCTCTCCAGTGTTTGTTTTAAGATAGAAATGCTGTTGAAATTAAAACATAAAACCATTCCTTCAACATATCACTTGAGTATATTACATAGGACTGACATATAATTAGCTATTATTGGTTTAGGCCCTAGCCCAATTAAATTACTAAGATTATATTGATGTTACCCTTGTTCCTAAATTTACATAAATACTTTCGGTTTAATAAAATTGTGTCTGTATTGCAATGTGAGACATGGTCACATTGATGTTTTGCAGAAAAAAAAACAGGCCAGACAAGCACCTGAACCCCCAAAAATACAGAAAGAAAACACTCAAACAGTAGCAAAAAAACACTCCCCAGTGGGAAGATATTTTGGGAGGGACCTGGATATAAAGGGGGAGCCCATCCTCTGCTGGCCAGCCCAATGTTAATACTTAAAGATAAGTTAAACGGTAATAGAGCGGTAATGGGGAATTTCTCTGATCAAATGGACAAAGTGGTTGGGCAGACTAGAGCCTGAGGTGTTAAACCAGCTATAAAGTCTGGAGGCTGTTGCATGGCTCATTCCGTTAAGGCACCGTTCTGCAGTGCATGGATCTAATCCAGACCGTGCCAGTGCTGACTATGGCCGGTAGCCCTACAGGACGATGTGAAATTGGCGATTTCGTCATCCAGGTATGGGAGGATTCCGTCGGTTAAGGGGTCTGTATTTCATCGCTCTCTAGCAACCCCCGCTGGTTGATCAGACGCCCGTGGACTGCTTGCCAAAGCCGCTGCGTATGAGATGTTTTCCTCCGACTCAGCACTATGTGGGTTGTGCTGTGTGTAGATGTCTGCACTCACCCGAATCAGCAGTGGCTATGTTAATTGGACATTCGAAAATGGACATTAATAGGCAGATCAGAAGGGGCGAGGATGCATCTAGGCCTCCAGTTTAAGTCATTACCTAAGGGTGCTTCCTCTATTAACTATGGTTTAAGAGCTTTTTCATCTGTATAACTTAAACTAATGAAGAATGTCTTGTGATCTGAAATGCTCCAGATAAACATAAAAATCATTGGACACTGAATTTAAAAAGGTAAGATAATATCAATTTGCTAATCTGCTTAAAAACTTTTTTTTGCTGAACATTTGTTTTCGCTTCACTTCATTCATCTCATCTGCCACATTTCATTCAGGTTCCAAGCATCTCTAAGTTTTTTGATATGTTAAAAGTTTCTACTTGAAGCAAAATAAAATTTGATAACCATCACATCGCTGCCTCGCTGGTGTGATTTAAACATTGTTCCAAAATCAGTTCATTCCAGTCTATTAACATTTAATGTTTGCTTTATTTTTGTCCATTTATTTGGCACAATAACATACAGCATCTCCCCAATGCATTTAAATAAGGCGCTTTTGTGGATCTAAGTCACATCATACACATGAATAATTGATGTGTCAGTCATTTTACAGTTGACTCTCCGTCCTTTTAATCACTAAAGGACAGAACAACAATGTTAACTATGCATGCCAGTATGTGATGTTCCTGCTTCAAGAGGGTTTCTTTTGTAAAACATGCATGAAGAAACTGCAATGTTTTTTGGCCAAACCATAAAACTGTAAGTATACAGGAAGAGTTCAGGAGTCATATTACATACAAGATTCTGTACCGGAAAGGCATTACACACTGGTGGCCAAAAGCAGAACGTGACAATTATGTCATTGTCATTTGACTATAGACTTAGACTATAGCCCGCCCCTTGGCTTACCGTCTGATGTAATTTCCTTAAGAAATGTACGATTTTACAACTACACAGTAAACAGTAAACCTTCCCTGGAGCGGTGGGTGGTGTTTGGGTGGTCCACTGTTGGGTGTAGTTCTATCTATTCTCAAATTTATTTTTATTTAAATTTTTTTTCTCCCTTTTGTTCTTTTGTGTTGTCTTTATTCTTTTTATGTTATTTAAGTATGCTTGGGGTGGGGGGGGGGTATTCAGGATGGCGTTGAAATGGGGAGTGGGGGGGGGGGGGGGGGGGGTGGTGTACTTTCTGGAATGTAGCAATGTGATTTTATATTATCATTTCTTGTGAAATTTTGATGAATGATCATTTGATGAAATGTATCCACTGTACATGCACCCCTTCTTTTTAACAATAAAAAAAAATAATAATAATTTTTAAAAAATTAAAAAAACCTTCCCTGTAGGGGAATTCTGCATGGATAATGATAACACTTGTGCATTTAAAACCAATGCATCTACATTTTGGAATTGGCATGGGCTCTTATATTTATGTTAGTGCTTCCCTAATCAAACGTTTTGTGATTACACCTTGTCTCTCATGTCATGTGTCTCATAACATAATGAAAGTATATAAAATAAATCTTGGTCTGGAAAATACATCAATTGTTGGTCTGGAGCTAAATCCCAGAACTGTCTCGGTACAGTGCACTGCACACTGCCTTGTCTGTGCTTACAGTGAATTAAGAGCAACAACAGCAAACACAACACAGATGCATGCAAGTTAACAAAAATACATTATATAGACACTGAGCTTAAGAATCATTAAAGGGAATTAAAATGTCTTTAAGAGTGATTAACTGAACCCTGAAGGGACAGCTCCTACAAGCTCTGCCATTAAATTCCACAGTCTGTGCACCTGAAGTGTTCCTCATTTTAACCTTGCAATTTAGATTTAATCGCACACAGAAGATACTTTGAAATTGTAAATGATCTTAAGGCGAGAGGTAGCTATTGTAATAAAGCCAGGAATTGGGTAGCATGAGTACAGTATGTATATAACATATACAGTCATCCTATTGATGCCTTAGAACTTCAACAAGGAAGGGTTTTGTAATGATTCTACACCAGAGCTTGCACAATACAGGGGTGTGTGATTTCAGTCAATCAGTGGTCCCTATGCATATGTGCAGTATATTCAGTCAGCGTTAAAGCACAATTGAACTTTGGTAGAACCTTGGGTTTTGTAGTTACCTGGCAATGATATGAGTCAAAATGGTGGCGAAATATGTACGTTAGTTGCTCTGTGCTCCCCTGGGGTGATAATCCAGAATAGGGTATTTGTCGCTCTCCATTCACTTCTATAGGGTAGCTAAAACAATCTCAAAATGACACTTCTAGCATGTATATGAACGCGAACGAAGCAGATTCTGTCAATACAAACAATAACCAGTCCTCTTACATATTTCTTTTTGGAAAATTAAATGGCCCTTTCCTGGCTTTTTCGTATTTTATTTGGAACGTAGATCCGGTAGGTAATTCTTGCACCAGGTCGGTTTGACCTGCCGACATTTTGCTAGTCTTTTCTGGTAGCTTGCTAACAACATTGAAGAAAATAGTACTTTTATAAATTATTTTAATTACACAAAACAAATATGTAAGAGGACTGGTTATTGTTTGTATTGACAGAATCCGTTTTGTTCACGTTCATATACATGCCATTTTGAAACCATTTTAGCTGCGCTATAGAATGGAGAGTGACAGATACCCTATTCTATAATTATTATCACCCCAGGGGAGCACAGAGCAACTACTGAACATATTTTCGCACCATCTGGACTCATATCATGGCCAGATAACTACACAACCCAAAGTTCTACCAAAGTTAAATTTTGCTTTAAAGCGTTCTTCATTTTTTATAAAAGTAGATCATGGATAAACATAGTGCCTAGTAAATCCATTTAGCAATTTACAGTATGTGTAACAGACAATGGTTAATTATTCATGTTGTAAAATCATACTTTTTATATTTATATCATAATTAATAACCACTTCAATTCAATTGCTCTTTCACAAACAAAATCCCCCTGCCCACACAGTAAACAACCCTGCAGTGCACTACTTATTGGCTATTGGCTATAAGGGGGGGGGGACTGCTAACAGCGCTCCATTACAGTAGACGGTGGTTTGGCAGATTTAGCCATTTTCTCTCTCTTCCCCTCATACTAATTACAATGCAGAAACAACAAGCCTGGCAAGCTTGCCGGGTCTGGCCTAATAAAACAAATTATTTTTGAGCTACATGTATCAAAACGTAAATCATAAATTCTGTGCAAGATAACTTTCCCAGCGTCTGAAGCTTATGGGTAAGTACATCAAAATCTGCTTTGTAAATTACAAGAAAAACTGTTACTAAAGACCTTACTAAAGGTCCTACAAGTTGTCAAGATAATTACTGTTCACAATTTGCATTTGTATGTGTGTATATGTCTGTGCACGTGTATGCGAATGTATGCTTGCATTTGTGTGTGTTTGTGCGTGCGTGTGCTTGTGTGAGAGTGTTTGTATCTGTGTGTAGTTCTGTGTACATTGTCATTATTATTAGATTATTGTTATTGTTGTTGTCATTGTTATTATCCCGTAGTCTCACATCATTTTACAATGTCAATGTAACTTCCAGACAGGATTTGCAGATTGGACTGTAGTCTTTATTGCTCACATTAGTGCCTCGAGGTCAAGCCACAACAACCTACATACCCAAGAAAATGTATATTCTCTTCCCATATGAAAATCATTTAATGCGTCCCACACATTGATCTAAAATTTACAATCAAGGGAGCTGCCAGCTGCCCTGCTCTGATGTGGGGGTAAGAGGGATGGCTGTCCCCTCCCTTTCCACCAAAGCACGTGCCCTGTAAATCTCCCGAGCTCAGCCCTGAATCTCACGTCTACAAACATCTGACTCTGGCTCTGAAATCTCTTCCAAGTTCAAGGGATAAAAGCAAGCTCCGGCTCAATAAAGGGCTTTGCGCCACATTGTAATTTCAGTGCTGTCACTTATCTGCAAAAGCGCGGTGAAGCAAGACTTACTAGCCTTCAGCTGTCGACCAAGATGGCTATTTAAAAGAACGGTGTTTTTCTGCGGTGAAAATAAGCACACGTTGAATTTGTTTTTCTAACATTAGCCTTCACAGTGGCTTTAGAAGCAGTATCTTAACCCTTGGTCACATCAAAATATTAATGTTGCGATGCACACCATGTGCTCATGCTTGAAGGAGAGCAAATTAACAGGAAAATCCTCCCACTCCAACTGATACTTAGTTGCAAACACATTTTAATTGGTTTGAACTCCAAAACATGCACCTTGCAATTCCATGAAAAAAGACTTGATGCTGTCTTCAAACATGTGTGGTGATGTGCAAAGGTGACCAATTACCATTAGTCATGGACAGAGGTAGAAGAAGTAAACAGATCCATTACTTAAGTAAAAGTGCAAATACCCACATAAAAAATACTCAGGTAAAAGTTAAAGTACCACTTGGAAATTTATACTTAAGTCAAAGTATATAAGTACATGCTCGTAAATGTACTTTGTTACATGCTCGTAAATGTACAAATGTAATTTGGTAATTTCATGACGGCAATCTTGGCGCATCTGATGGCGGTATTGCTAAAAGGCTGGGTTTAAATGTCCAAGGTGTGTCTCTATGGTAGCCAATCAAATTGTTGTTCTCATGCTTTAAAAAAAGCCAGTTGTAACGCAATCGCTCCATGCAATTTCATAATGAGCAACCCAAACGCACTGGACCGTCAACGACAAGAGCGATTTTCCGCACAGGAATCAGACATACTTGCAACAGAAGTACAGGCTAGGACTGTAGTAATTTATGGATCACAATCCACACCACCTCGTCTCCCAGAAGTTCGGAAGGCACGGGAGGAGGTGGCGAATGCATTAATTAGCCTACATTAGGTGATGTAGGCATAATTATGATTCAAATGGTAGGCTTATGATTCAACTGTGTCAATGTGTAATTTATATATTATAGGCTATTGGCCTACATGATCGCAAGTTTCTTGTAAGCTGTCCTGTTTTATTCTAGTAGTTTAAATTAAAATTAATTAATTAATAATAATTATAGGCTATTTGTTCATTAAATGGAAGTGTAATGTTGGCATCACCTATAGACACTACATAGAACTACATGACTAATAAGTTGCCAAATTGCCAGAGTCTATTGCGTTGCCGCTAAGAGGTGATTCCAGCTGATCATAACGCAATGGATTTTCGTTGGTTCAAATTGTCACTGAGCCGAAAGTATTTTAGAACACGCCCCAGACAGCGCCACCCATCCCACTGCAGCGCAAGCGAAAGGATGTTATGTTGAGAATTTGTTGATCCTAGCGGTATTGCTGAGAAACGCCATAGCACCAGTTTTAAGACGTTGATGCTGTCAACAAGCTTGCGTTTGACTATACCGTCCCCTTGCGCTGGTTTGCGCCGGTTTGAAAATAGAGCCCATTATGTCATGAATAATAAAAGTCCAATATTCTCATTGTGCTATATAATAATTACAAAAAGAGGGGCAAAAAAAAACATTTACCTGATCAAATTAAAGACTGAGGTGAATCAATAGGCTCCTAATTGGTTAAATTGTGGACACATGGCCACTAAAACTAACCATTTGATAAATAATGAAGAAAAGACAAAGCAAATGATAACGAGCCAAACCTGCACTGTGTTAATACATTTAAGGAAAAAATTATGAAGGAACTTAAAAACACACATGTTCAACGACCTAATTAGGAGCCAATTGATTCACCGCAGTCTTTAATTTGATCAGTTTTTAAAAAATTGTTACCTATTTGCAGTATAGCCCAATAAGCACAGTAGGAACATGGGAAGTTTATTCTTGCATAGCTATTTCTAACATGATGTGGCTTAAGAGGGTAAATAATCCCTCTAAACATGAATTATGAAAAACAGAATTTTGGGATTGCAATTGTGGTTGGAACGAAAACCAGCCTACACAGTGGTCCCCGAGGACCAAGTTTGAGAACCAATGATCTACGTTATCTGGCTAGAAAAAAAAACACCCATAGTGTAGCTAGCTAGCTAATAGCCTAATGTTAGTTAATGAATTAACTCGACGTGTTTTAAGATTCGAAGACCAATTCTTGAACGATAGGATCTCTTGCTGTTTTGGCAGGCACAAGAGACAGTGTAATCTGTAGGAATCATTTGTACCAAGAATTTTGAACAGTTTTAAATAAACCCATGGATGGTGAATTTCTTCATCCATATACGATTAAATATTTCACTGCACTGCAACAAATGATGATGGTCCCTCTCTGCACTCTTTTCAGCTACAAGAGATTCAGCAATGAGCAGCCTATCAATGGTCGGAGAAGGAAGACGCGCATTTAAAAAATTTTTTTTTAAAAACATTTTGAAGGCGTGCAGATTGGTCGACTTCCTTTGCATTTAAATAAATGAAAACAAATGGACGAAAATGTTTCTTTTCAAAAACGCTGTAAGCAAAGTGTAACAACACTGTTTTAGAAATGTAGTAAGTAGAAAGTACCGGTTTTTTATTTAAAATGTAGTGGGTAAAAGTGAAAAGTTTGTATTTACAAAATAAATACTCAAGTAAAGTACAGATACGTGAAAAACGTACTTAAGTACAGTAACGGAGTATTTGTACTTCATTACATTCCACCTCTGGTCATGGACAGCATCAATCAGTCATAATTGTTTTAGTAGGAGGCTGCAAACAGCAAATAGTTCCAGAATCTCAGCAAAGATCTCTGTGAACCATTGCAGATGGCCTACTTCCCGACTGAGCACTCACACTAAAAATCCTATTGACAGCTCATTGAATTCCATGGTCTCCCTACATGTGATAGCTGCTTTGTATGGGGGAAGGGTGAGACAAATGTTTACACAGCCTGTTCACTGTAATTAAAATCTCAACATTGAAAATGAAAAGGAAAACCCTACATGTGCATCTTTGCTTCATTTACAGCAAAATGCACATGCAGGGTGATATATATAAGTCCTTCTGTCTTTTAGAGATAATCTTTTTAAAACAATATTAAACAGTAAATGGATAAAAACCTAATTTCTGTTTCAGCAGGAAATAGTTTTCTGACAGGAACATGCAGGAACAAAGCTCTTCTCCTATCCTCCATCATCTATCCATCCTCCTGGCTTAATGAATGCGAGCAGTGAGAGTGGCAGGCGTGTCAACAGATTGACATTTTACATGCCACATTGTGGCATAGGGACGAAGGCGCTGACACCGACACACTTCAAAGAAAAGTAAAGTAAAGACTTTTTTTTTGCTATTTCCTATGTCAGCCATTTTTTTTACTGGCCATGTCTAGCCAAACTGGGCATGACTACATATTCTTTTATTTTAGACCATTTCTCTGAATGTCTGTGAAAAAGCAAGTCAGATTACTGACTTCTTAGATGTTGTGATAGAGACATCAAAACCACAGCCTCTAAAGACCAGGAAAGTCTACCATGCTCCATCACCCCATCAGATTATATTAAGTCATTACTTAATATTGAATTTTCCCTTTCACATGCAAGGACTTGACAGGTGACTATAGACCCTTTGCGGCTTGCTCTCTGGAACTGCCATAGCTACAAGCAATTCTCATTCATTCAAACTGAACCAATTCACTCCATAAAGGGAAGGCATAAACACCTGGCTGAGTCCAAGTTCTGTGCTTAACTCATTAGCATGCAGCCGAGCATTTCCCCTACCACTATGCAGAAATGGCAGGCGAAGGTAGCACTGCCATTCCGCAATAACACTAATGCAGCTGGACTTTAAATGAGCTTAAACAAAAGGGCTTTTTTTATGTCCATTAGATGTTATGGTCATTACAGAAGATAAAACAATATGAAATGGATAATGAAATGCTAAGTGAAATGAAGTGGACTTGTGTGTGGTGTTTCATCACTGGTTAGCACCTCTATTTATCCAAACCAGCCCGTAGTTTAATGGATGCTACACTTGTCAGCCTGGAATAAGTGCTTCCTCATGTATGAGGAAGTTGAGAAAGGAGTGAATGCAAGGCACATTCTCAGCTGGGATACTCTGATAACACCAAATAAGAAACCATATTTATATCTAGCTATATTGCAACCAGCTAGAAAGAAAATCACTGGCAAATGAACTTCTCTATTTACTGTAATACTTTTCTGGGGCTAGTAAATATTAGGGGTGTCACGATACCGATTCGAAATCGAAAATCGATCGAAATGAGCGTTCGATTCCGAACTTCGAAATCACAAGCTGGTTCGCGATTCTCCAAGTTTTTTTTTTCTCTCCACCCCCGCCCCCCGCGCGCTCTTCTTAGCCTTTCATGTGATGGGTAAAATGTAAAAAAAAAAGTAGCCTACTTGGCCATCTCTAATGTAAGCGTTTTCGACAAAACAAAACTTGACGCCTTCCACTGCATTTTGTTCGTCCACACAGGCGTGCGTCCGAAGAAAAAAAAACGATATTTCAAAGAAGACACAGCTGCTAGTTAACGTTAGCTTACCGGTAGCCTGCATTACTTTTCGACACACCATGGCCACTGCCGGAGTCGGAGATGGAGAAACAGAACTGCAAAATCCTCCTGCTTCCCTCAAGTCACCGGTGTGGCAACAGTTTTCCTTCCCCATGAGTTATATAAAAACGAACGCGTCATTGACAAAAAACGACAGTTTGTCGGCTATGCTACACACGAGTACCATACGCTACCTCAGGCAACACGTCAAATATGGCAGGACACATTCGCAGGCATCACAAAGAAATAGATTTGACTGGGAAAAAAACATTGACACAGGCAACTCTTCCATTCTCATTTAGAGCCAAGCTTCCACAAAATTCAACTTGCGCTAAAGAAATAACTAGCGCAATAGGAGTGTTTGTAGCATCAGACATGCAGTGTTTCCCCTAGTTTTTTTTCAGGCCGGGCGGTGAAAGTGCGCCATTTTGCGTAGAGGCGGAAACTATAATTACACCCTCATAATATCAGCGCTGCCATTGAAAATTTTAATTAGGCCTAACGGGAAACCAAAGCTGTTTTGGGTTTTTCCAGATGCTATTTTGATCATTCCCGCATTCTGCGGTAAGGGAAATATTGCAGCTACATAAAAAAAAATTATAAAAAGATATTTAAAAAAAAAGAATAATATAAATTATTTCTTTTTTTCATTAAAATTATTTATTTTCCCTCTTGTCCAAGCCGGGCGGCACGTGAGTTGGCCGCCCGGCCAAGATAATGGTAGGGGAAACACTGGACATGCGACCCTATTCGGTGGTGGAGAACGCTGGATTTAAGCATTTAATGCAGAATTGCCTTGACGACCATGTAAATGTAAATGACCGTTGTCAGGGCATAAAACCAATGTGTAAATTGTTAATAGCGTGGTAAATGTTCAACTGTTTATTATTCTAGAGTCTAGTTTTGATAAAGCTCTTAACTGTTTAGGTGTGTTTAAATATTCTCATATTTTTGTTATTATTTATAATTGTTATTATTCAAATAAAAGTTACTTATTGAGAAACAAGTATTTTTCTTTACAAATCAAGACTCGATAGTCTAACAATGGCATAGCCATTAGTTAGACTATAGTGCTGGAAAAAAAAATAGTGCTGGAAAAAAAAATAGTGCTGAAAAAAAATCGAAAATCGAATCGTGACCTTAAAATCGAAAGTCAAATCGAATCGCGGATTTGGAGAATCGTGACACCCCTAGTAAATATCCTAAACAATTATCCTTTTCACTGCCAATTACAAAGGCAATATCTTCACCTATTTTTCCTGCATTGTGAAATCTTGGGTGGGCCACCGAAATGCAATTCCGAGGGTACTTTGGAACATTTTGAAAAGTGAATATAAAGGTGTACTATGCAGGACTTAGCCTTGCTGTGGTCTTATGTTTACAATCAAAGAAGTCTCCTCCATCCTCAACCCAGCCCACTCAAGGTACCCAACTTTGGCCATCGAGCTACTTAACATAGCTACCTGGATAGCTAGAGGTAACGTTACTTTCAGGTCCAACAGAACACACGCCAACTCCGTATTGCTTATCATCCCTTTGCTAAACTTCAGCTGTTGTCATCGGGAAAAGCAAATCCTAGGTTGACTCTGCTTCTTGAACGCGCCCTGTCAGCTTGTTGTTAGGTGTCGCTGTACTTGCGCTTCTTCACCTCCGCCATTGCATTAGCTAGCTAGCCACAAATACTCAGCTGAAACCTGATTCCCTACTGGAAGCCCTCAGGATAAACCTTTTGGCTACATGGATCAACCTATGAGACACTACAGATTCTCCAACCATCAACAAGGAGGTTGAGAAGTCCCTCTCCATACCTCATCTCACAACTACTGCTGTTCTGGATGACACATGCTGGACTGTATCCAGCGCTCAATAGAATTGCTGCAAAATGCATGCATGTGCTAGCATCCTCTGCTGCTGTAGAGCCCGTATTCAGCATAGCTGGTCATGATTTCAGGCCAGACTGCTCATCACTGTCAGATTAACTATTTGAAACGTTTTAAAAATGTAACCAGGGAACTTTTCCACTGCAGTGATGAGTTTATGTAACAATATAAATGGCTGTCTGAATAGTCTTATTAAAACACAATGAAGCCTAATGTGTTTTTGTGCTGTCATTGCTTAGCAACTTGCTCATTTTAACATGCCTTAGCAGTGTCTTCTTGAGTGACGCCTCTGTAGTCTCTTGGTGGTGCCAAATAAATATTCCATGTTTTAAATTTAGATTTCAAAGGGATATATATTGAAAACTTATGCAAATCTATTTTACGTTTCAGTTTTTATGTTGAAGGTGTCTTTAATGTTATTGTGCTCAGTTTAGGTTATTGTGATGTAAAAACAAGGTTGAACTTCCAAATACCACTATATATATATGTATATATAGGCTATTAGGATAATTATGGAATCAGCTGCCGGTTCTTCTGAGCGGTGTAAAGAGCAATACCGTGTAAAAGGCGGTAAAACAACATCAGTGTAAATTGGTAATGTTTCCATGCTCAAATCTGGCATTCTTTACCGGTATAGCAGTGTAAAGATGGCTTTAGTTCACAAGCTAGCCTTTGAATTGAGGCCGGGTTCTAGTTATAACAGACATGGACACCCTATATAGGGGTCCCACTCTCAGAGTGGAAGGTATGATTCTAAACACTGAATCATGAAACATCTCAATATACGGCACAAAGTTTTCAGGAAGATTCAATAAATTACTTAGTGATTAATAATTGATTAATGGGTAGTTCACTTTCTGGAGTTTTTTTTTTGTTGATATTTCAATTTGAGTGTGTGCTTTTGATTGGCTCAGACAGTGTTTGTGTGCGATGAACGATATTTTTTGACAACCTGTCGGCATTATAATGACAGTTATGGCATTTGGGCATTTTTTTTTTGGATCCCGCCACCACCCCCACTTCGGAGATCAAATTTATTTTTGTCTATAGTGTAACTTACAAAAAAGTATTGTGCTGGAGCCTCTCTGAGGGAGGGAAAACAAAATTAAGCAAACAAAATGTCATAAAAAAAATGATCAAGAATAATAATGATAATAATAATAATAATAATAACAACAATAATCATATTGTAATAATCAGCTTGTACAGAGATGTTATGTTTTCGAAGGCTATACATTTGTGCAGATTCATTTTATAGAGTTTATTAACATCTTCAAACATAAAAATCTGATTTATATAATGGTGGTACTTCTGTCCTCAGTTTTAAGGCAGTACAAGCTGTTCACTCCCAAGGACCTGGGTAACAATGTTGTTATAGAAAGCCAAGCCACAATTTCCTTCATCCCAGGTTGCCTGAGCATGGGAAATAGTTCCAACCGAAAATAAAATTAAACATAATTCCTTGAAGAATATTCAGGTAACATACAGACATGCAATTTTTGTAGGTGTAGCTTGACTGTACAAGCCGCTTTGGAGTTAATATCAATAATATCATCCAGAATAATATAAAAATCCAGAAAGTAAGCTATCTCTTTAATACAATTTATATAAGCATGTGGGTTGGTATTTTTCAGAAAATCAGTTTGAGCAAATTTAATTCCTTGAGGTCTGAGGCTCACTCCTGTTCTACAGATATTCTCATCCCCTTCATTTAAATCCCAATTTTATTAATCCTCCCTTCTTGGTTTGCCTGTCTAAACAGGCCCATCATTAGCCAAGAGCAGCCCAAACCACCCCCGGGCAACCCAGACGGCCTCACCAGCTGTGAAGAACCGCACCACTGAGCAATGAGATCAAACAGAAAACTAGAGCCAACTGCTGAGGTATGTCCGCCCAATTTAAGCCTGGATCAAATGGAGGAAACAACCTTCCCACATAGGCATGAAAAGAGCCCTCCCTGGCCGATACCCCAGTCATAGTCACAAACTGCTATGGTCTGGTCAGTTTCGCTCGACTGCTCTGCAGATATGGGGAGAAGTCCAGCTGAGTGGATAGAAGTGTAAGAACATGCAGCCTATGGTGATTTAATTATGGAAGCATATCCGCGCCAAAATTCAAATGAAAATGCAAATCGGCAATTGCATTTCTTTTTCATTCATTTGATGTGCGCAAAAACCATGACCATAATTCAAATTAACATGCAAAAGTCCACTTCATCTGACAATTTCACTTTTCATTTCTCGCCCTCTATGACACAACCCTGCCATAATTAAAATTAAAATTAAAATGAGCAGTTTCTTATTGTAATTGCATGATCCATGACAAAAAGGAAATGATCATTCAATTCACCATTTAACATTACGTTTTCATGTTTTTCTGGCACAAGGGTGACATAAATCAAATCCGGTAGTATTGCGGCGTCAATATTAGAGCTACATACGAATCATACATATAGACTACTATAAAATTGGAAACACAGGGCAACAGTGGGTTATATATTTTTGTGGAATAAACACATTATTAGATATTAGATAGTTATTGTGATGTGCAGGTTACTGTTTGAAAATTGGATATTATTGGAGTTTAATCTGCAGCATGCGAAAGTGTTAACGTCTTAACCCCTTTTGCCGCACCACAGGTGAAAGAAGAACCTGGTTATTATCCTTGCTCATGAGAAGGCCATCACATCGGCTCTTGATATGGATGAATTTGTACGTGTTTTTTGCGGAAAGAAACAGAAGACTGATCTCATGTAGCATGCAGGAATTTGTATAAAATTAACAGATTATGAGTCACAGAGCTCAAAAAAAAAAAGTTATATGTTGAAAAGATTTTTGTAATATAGTTAGTGAAAAGATTGTATGTCCTCTAAGAAGGGGTGGTAAATATATGAAAAAATAAAATTGATCAAAACACTAAGATTCTTTGTAAGATTCTATAATAATTTTATTTAATTGGGCATTGATAAAGTTGTCTTCCGATAAGGGGGGGGGGGGGTGGAGGAGGGCTAAAATACAACTGAAAATGATGAGCCAATTACAGTATCTTAGCTTCACATGTAAATAGAAAATAGCACAAAGAGACTGAAATGATGAAGGAATATAGCTCATCTTTAATATACTTGATTAGATTATGATTTGGTATTATTGGGCATAAATAAAGTTGTGCTATAAGATGGGGGTGTTAAAATGTAATACCATTGTCTTATCCACTAATGGACTGGGGTGGCTTTCCCAAAGCATGTCGAAGTGATAAGTTTCTCGTGAAACGTGTCATGAAGATATACTTCCCATTCACAATGCTTTCCCAAAAGTGCTCGTAACTCAAAGTGTCACGGTTTGGCAGCCTTCCTTTCATCTCTGTGGACCTGGCTCCTCTGGGCCGCGAGAGGGCACTCCGGGTTTACTTTTCCACTGGGCGCACTGTGTTTTTTCGGCTGCCAGGTGATTACCTGGCGCACCTGTTCCGATTTTCCTGGTGGCTTTATAAGCGCGCTGCTTCCTTCTTCCAGCGCTTGTGTGTCATTCTTGCCACTCTAGCCAGGTAACGCGGTATAGGAATTTCAGGCGACCACTTGCTTTTGAGCTTCAAAAGTACACGCAGAACTTGCCTGTAGAATTTACAGTATTTAGTTGTTAGGGTTTTGTTCTCCTTACTCTTTTGTTTGTCTGTCTTGCTACTAGACAGTAACCTTGGCTTCCTCTATTTTCCATTTGCCTTTATTTTAGCTCTGATAGTTTCTGAGCTAGAGGCTATTCTGTTCTGTTTCTTTTCTCTGCTCGAACCTGCGAGCTTCACCCAAATAATTTGGGTTGTTATTATTTTTGGCTTACGCCGGGACTTTGTCCCTCTTTGTTTAATTTCTCAACTCTAGTCTTCGAGTCTCGCCCTATTTTATTTGGGTCATTTTTATTTCTTTTGGGTTTTAGACAGGAGTTTCTTTCCCGTATTTTCTTCTTTCTATTGGTTGTACACGGTTCGTCAATAACTTTCTGAATCCCTTTCAGTAGCGTCTGGTCCTCCGTCCCGACCCCCCTTACACAAAGAGGTTGTGAAATGTGTCGTGAGTTCAAGACAACATTGGATTAGTCGTGAAATCTCAACTGTGTCTTGATGCGGTATGCCTACTACATGTCCCACCTCTGAAGACAGAGGCCACTAATCTACTGCTAATCTATAATTTTCGTTATTTATTTATTTTTCTTTCTCGCTCTTCTCTTCGTCTTGGTCTTATTTTATGTCAGTTAGGTTTGATCAGATTTAAAACAAAATGCAAAGAAAACAAAATACACTAAGATGATCATAACTCTACGATGCTTTTGGGAAAGTGGCTGTTAACGATGTGTGATGCTTTCTGTTGTGTGAATCAGTTTTTCGACCTGACGGTCTGTGTTACTCAAGTTTATCGTGAAAGTGTGTCTTAAAATATTCACTCCACAATATCCTTTGGGAAAGAGTCATGAAAATTTCAAGATATGTCTTCAAAAAGATTGTGAAGTGTGTTGTGAATTCTGAAGACACATCGGTATCGGGAAAGCCACCCCTGATTAGCCTACCATGGTTTTAGGTTTATATGAAAGCATCTCAAATCTTGCCTAGGCCTTTGAAAGAAAATGTGTTCTCCAAAATGTTCATAAATAAAACATTTCTTTTTGAAAATGCCCTGTGTGCAGTTGTATAGAAATGCAGGAAATTAATTTTAAAAGTCTCAATTTTCTGGGGGACGATCCCAAGACCCCCTGCTACTTTGTTCCCCAACAACATCTCTTCATGGCCCCCCAATCAAAGCAGTCTAGAAACAGCCCTGGGTTTAGGCTACCTGCAAAATACGCTACCCTTTTCACCATGGGAATTTCCATCACAATTTCAAATATTTTGTCTTAGAAAAATTATGTAAATGTAAATTTGTTTTAATCTGTATGTTGCTTCATGAAATACATAATCTGATGTCTGATTCAAACAAGTTCCCTCCACTGGCATTGCAGTCTTTACAGGCTAGAACAAGGAGCTGGCTTAATGTGAAACATCTTGGGACAGAGGAATAGAGGTCTGATCCCACAACGGGTAACAATCTTTACTGGTTGAAAATATGAACTCGCAGGCAGTAGAGATATACCAACAATTATTGGGGGAAATTTCACCTGAAGTGACGGGAGAGAGATACAGTATGGTTCCCAAAACAAGAACATGCCCTTTTTGAGTAGGTTTCCTCTGGACCGGCTCCTGCTGGGCTGATTTCTTTTGAAATCATGAGAATTCTCATATAGAAACAACAAGTGAGAATAACTGGGAGAAAAAACCTGTAGAGTCAGAAGAATAGTGCATACAACAACATACAGATGAAATGCAATCTAATAACTTACCTGCAGATGAGCGTCCCCATTGGAACCCGGAAAATTACTTTGAGCCCTCTTGGACCGGAAGGCCACCTCATTCCAAAACCTAAAAGGGAAAGAGAAAATGTAATGGTCAGGAAAACATTAATAGTAGCGGTCCAAATTACACCTCAACAAAACAAGGAGAAAAGGCTGGTATGGAAAAGGCAGTGCCACCTCAAAAACATAAGATTATCACCAATGTACAGTCAAGCCAGAAAGTCTGCACACCCCTTTCACCTTTTTTATTACACATTTTATTACGTTACAGACTTATACTACAATAGATTGAGTTCATTTTTTGCCTCAAACATCTACACACAATAGCCAATAATGACGAAGTGAAAACAGATTTTTAGAAAATATGCAATTTTATTTTACTGACAAAAATAGGTTATTTAGGGGTTACATATCTGTACACACCCTTAGCCTAATACTATATAATATTGCTGCACATTTGGCAGCGATTACAGCTTCAAGGCGTCTTGGGAAAGAAGCTTCGAGCTTGGCACACTTGTTTCTGGACATTTTTGCCCATTCCTCTTGGCATATCCTTGCAAGGTTGGATGGGGAGCGTCGGTACACAGCCATTTTCAGCTCTTTCCACAGATGTTCAATTGGATTCAGGTCTGGGCTCTGGCTGGGCCACTCAAGGACATGCACAGACTTTCTCCGAAGCCACTCCTTTGTTCTCTTGGCTGTGTGCTTCGGGTCGTTGTCATGTTGGAAGGTAAACCTTCGCCCAAGTCTGAGGTCAGAGCGCTCTGGTGCAGGTTTTCTTCAAGGATCTTGGTGTACTTAGCTGCATTCATCTTTCCCTCTATCAGGACTAGTCGCCCTGTTCCCGCTGCTGAAAAACATCCCCACATCATGATGCTGCCACCGCCATGCTTCACTGTAGGAATGGTATTAGCCAGGTGATGAGCGGTGCCTGGTTTCCTCCAGACGTGACGCTTGGTATTCAGGCCAAAAAGTTCAATTTTGGTTTCATCAGACCAGAGAATCTTGATTCTCATGGTTTGAGAGTCCTCTAGGTGCCTTTTGGCAAACTCCAAGTGGGCTGTGATGTGCCTTTTACTAAGGAGGGGCTTCCATCTGGCCACTCTACCATAAAGGCCTGATTGGAGGAGTGCTGCCTGGATGGTTGATCTTCTGAAAGGTTCTCCCATCTCCACAAGGATACGCTGGAGCTCTGTCAGAGTGACCCTCGGATTCCTGCTCACCTCCCTGGCCAAGGCCCGTCTTCCCCGATCAGTTTGGCCGGGCGGCCAGGTCTAGGAAGATTCTTGGTGGTTCCAAACGTCTTCCATTTACGAATGATGGTGGCCACTGTGCTCTTTGGGACCTGTAAAGCTGAAGAGATTTTTCCGTACCCTTCTCCAGATCTATGCCTTGACACAATCCTGTTTCTGAGGTCTGCGGATAATTCCTTTGACCCCATGGCTTGGAGTTTGCTCTGACATGCACTGTCAACTGTGGGACCTTATATAGGCAGGTGTTGGCAATCCCCAATCATGTCCAATCAATTGAATTTATCACAGGTGGACTCCAATTAAGTTGTAGAAACATCGCAAGCAGTATCAGTGGAAACAAAATGCACCTCAGCTCACTTTTGGGTGTCATATCAAAGGGTGTGCACATTTGTGTACATATGATATTTTACATTTAGATTTTTAATAAATTAGCACAAATGTCTAAAAACCTGTTTTCACTTTGTCATTATGGGCTATTTTGTGTAGAAGTTTGAGACAAAAAATGAACTCAATCTATTGTAGAATATGTCTGTAACGTAATAAAACGTGGAGAAGGTGAAAGGGGTGTGCAGACTTTCCGGCTTGACTGTAAGTGTCGAATTTTAAGGGGGGAATTAACAACTTTCAATCAACGCCACCTGCATGAATATCAAAAATGGAAAATGAGAAAACATTGATTAAAAACTCACCATTATTTAAAAATGTATGTGATTCTCAATCGCCAGAAATAAAATTGTGTTATCTAAAAAGATATATTAACAAGCAAAAAATACAGGATTGGACTTTATAATTAAAAAATATATATTTAATTGATTGGGGACTCACATCTGAGTTGGATTCCAACTTTTGCAATGCAGACATTCAAATCGTCTTCTGGGGGCCACCTTCTATCATGAGTGGTATTTTGAAAAAGATCCCTGCAATAAACAACAATGTGGAGAAGGTGAACCTTTCATTTGGAATAAATCATAAAGATCAAGACCCCCGGAAAATGGTGATTAGAAATGCCAAAGAAAAGTTCCTTAATGTCACGTTTTACCTTCCAGTCATTTATCATTCCATTCATCTGACAGAACAACAAAAGGAGAAGCTGAGAATCATTAAGTCATACATCACAACATATTGTAATCCATTGTTTGTGATTTACATGGATTAATTCATCACAACGGGAGACAACATACACTGGACATCAACCACAGCTAGGAAGATATTTTTTAATTGGTAAAGACAACCAAATTTATAAGCACAGGATAAAACATCCTCACCCCCATACTGAGTTTACATTGGATAATGTCATAAACTTATCAAAAACATTTATACCCACTATTGAACTGGAAAAACCCTGCCACTGTCGCCAGACTACAATGTGTGTCATTCTTAAGAACCACAACAACAGAACAATAAGTGGAGAAAATTCTGTTGATGCCAGGTAGTGTTCTAAATGCAAGGTAAACTCCACCACATCCGTCACTACCACCTCTTTAATCTGGCAAGAGACACTGCAGTCACTACCACCTCTTTAATCTGGCAAGAGACACTGCAGTCACTTTGTTTTCACTTTGTCATTATGGGCTATTTTGTGTAGAAGTTTGAGACAAAAAATGAACTCAATCTATTGTAGAATATGTCTGTAACGTAATAAAACGTGGAGAAGGTGAAAGGGGTGTGCAGACTTTCCGGCTTGACTGTAAGTGTCGAATTTTAAGGGGGGAATTAACAACTTTCAATCAACGCCACCTGCATGAATATCAAAAATGGAAAATGAGAAAACATTGATTAAAAACTCACCATTATTTAAAAATGTATGTGATTCTCAATCGCCAGAAATAAAATTGTGTTATCTAAAAAGATATATTAACAAGCAAAAAATACAGGATTGGACTTTATAATTAAAAAATATATATTTAATTGATTGGGGACTCACATCTGAGTTGGATTCCAACTTTTGCAATGCAGACATTCAAATCGTCTTCTGGGGGCCACCTTCTATCATGAGTGGTATTTTGAAAAAGATCCCTGCAATAAACAACAATGTGGAGAAGGTGAACCTTTCATTTGGAATAAATCATAAAGATCAAGACCCCCGGAAAATGGTGATTAGAAATGCCAAAGAAAAGTTCCTTAATGTCACGTTTTACCTTCCAGTCATTTATCATTCCATTCATCTGACAGAACAACAAAAGGAGAAGCTGAGAATCATTAAGTCATACATCACAACATATTGTAATCCATTGTTTGTGATTTACATGGATTAATTCATCACAACGGGAGACAACATACACTGGACATCAACCACAGCTAGGAAGATATTTTTTAATTGGTAAAGACAACCAAATTTATAAGCACAGGATAAAACATCCTCACCCCCATACTGAGTTTACATTGGATAATGTCATAAACTTATCAAAAACATTTATACCCACTATTGAACTGGAAAAACCCTGCCACTGTCGCCAGACTACAATGTGTGTCATTCTTAAGAACCACAACAACAGAACAATAAGTGGAGAAAATTCTGTTGATGCCAGGTAGTGTTCTAAATGCAAGGTAAACTCCACCACATCCGTCACTACCACCTCTTTAATCTGGCAAGAGACACTGCAGTCACTACCACCTCTTTAATCTGGCAAGAGACACTGCAGTCACTACCACCTCTTTAATCTGGCAAGAGACACTGCAGTCACTACCACCTCTTTAATCTGGCAAGAGACACTGCAGTCACTACCACCTCTTTAATCTGGCAAGAGACACTGCAGTCACTACCACCTCTTTAATCTGGCAAGAGACACTGCAATCACTACCACCTCTTTAATCTGGCAAGAGACACTGCAGTGCATGAAGTAAATGGAGAGCTCAAAGAGATTACATGCTCGCCCAATGAATGAGTAATCCTAGTTTACCTGCGCACGCATCCCGAAGGAAGACCGGTCAAAGGATTTTTATTCCCAAAGCCAAGGTTACATCATATTTCATAGCTGTCATCTGTCACTATCCTCCAGTAGCCATAGCAAATAATTATGGATTTATCTTTTTTTGTGGGTGATTGGGGTGTGTGGGGGTAGGTGGGTGTTCAATTACACAGAGTTTTGAAGGTTCACCTGAGTGAAATGTTTTGAAGCTATTTCTAATGACAAGTCATCATCTGCCCTCATTGTGGTTGTGACCTTGTAATGATCGAACGGTGAAATGAATAGTACACATGTACTGTATTGCCTCGCACCAAGAGATGTCCTAATCAGTCCTCTGAGTGACTACTCCATTTCTCATGTTGATTGATCCTTTAAAAGAGATCGATAGGCGAGAAGGTGATTTTCACATGGAGAAGGGCTCTCGGTAATAAACAGCAGTGTCTCCTTTCCTTGTGTGCTCACCAGGCGCTTTGACACAGCAGCTGAGGACAAATCTGACATGTCATAGTATTTGTTTCATTTGACCTCGGGGATGGGGGAGGGCAAGCTGGCATCTGCCTTTAAACAGAAGGTGACTCAGGAATGAGAACATGCAATTTGAAGAAAAAGAATTGCAGGCAAGCTCTGTTAGTCAATGCATAATAGAATAGAATAGAATAGAATAACTTTTATTTTCCTGTTTGGGAACTTCAGTTGTAGCCCCAGCAACAACAAAAAGACAGAGACAGTGGGGCAGACCCACAGCACACAAACAAATATAATTTCATTAATCAAGTGAATTAAAGTGGAATACAGCCATGCTGCCATAATTAAAAATAGCCCCCGCTGTCCCGAGATGTCCAGTGGCATTAAGCAGTCCAACACAAACTGCACCTCCATGATTTTCCTCCATACACGCAGTGTTGCGGTCTCTGTACACTGTCGAACGGACCCACCAAACTGCGTCAACCTTCCCAGTCGTTGCCTCACTTCTCCCCCGCATTATCTTCTCCTTCTCCATTCCCTGGTTGCCTTTTGAAGATTTACTGCGCTCCCGGATCAGTCCCGACATCTTCAGCTCCGGTGAAGAGCGATGGTAAACTTTGCTGCTGCAGATCCAACGGACATTCTCAAGCATAATGCGAATGCGTCTCCTTGGTGACGAACACAAACAAAATTATCCCGGCGAGACAATTCGGCAATATCATCAAAACAAGCGGCTGGAGTGCCCCGAAAAATCTCCAGCCCGCCTCCCCGCACCACAACAGACACACAGCGCATGAAAAAACAAAAGACAAAAGCCCGACACAACAAAATACATTCAAATTAATTAACACGAACACGAGAGACAGCTGGACTACATGTCGCCATTACACGTCATAATGACACACCGTTTTCTGCCACTGGCACTTTCCAAAATTTTGACAGTGAAAAGCTTGTATTTGCCTTGAATCATAAATACTGCCATTTGCACTAAATTAAAAGTCCCTTATTTGCATTAAATCATTTAAAATCACCGATTAAGGCACCACAAAAAAATCTCCTCTTGCATTTCTATTCTTGTACCCATTAAGGCACCAAAACCATAAGTATGACAATTACTTGTGCTGGGTTCTGTGATTGGATGAGCCAGAAACTGCGATTGGAGACTTCTCTGTGTAGGTGGCAGGAAGAATCAAAAGGAGTCATTTCACTGAAGGATCTCTGTAGTGTCTGTACCATCACAACCAGAGACGTGCTCAGATTTTAAAGCACAACTGAACTTTGGTAAACTTTGGGTTGTGTAGTTACCTGGCCATGATATGAGTCCAAATGGTGGTGAAATATGTTCGTTAGTTGCTCTGTGCTCCCCTGGGGTGATAATCCAGAATAGGGTATTTGTCGCTCTCCATTCACTTCTATAGGACAGCTAAAATGGTCTCAAAATTACACTTCTAGCACGTATATGAACTAGAACGAAGCTGATTCTGTCAATACAAAGAATAACCAGTCCTCCTACACATTTATTTTTTTTACGAAAATGAAATCTAGATTGAGAGACGTTTTGACATAAACGGACGCTAACCCTTAAGAAACTATGGGTGTGCGTTCATTATTAGGCTACCCCTTGTTAATGACACTTACCCTATGCACGGTGGCCCCCTAGTGGTAGTTGTTGATGTCCCAATTATAGTAGCCCATTCATATTTCTCTGAAATTATAAATGAATTTACAAAAAAAACCTTGACAATTTGACAACTCCTGTAGGCTATAATCGTTAAATGGCCTTTTGCAAATATGCTAGCTGTTCTGGGAAATATGGCAATAAGGTAACCTGAATTATGCAGATATTTTGGACGTTTATAACACGAAAATGAGTTCAGCATTAAGGGAGTTAAAGACCTAGCATATTTTCTCAGGGGAAGTCTGCATCTGCCAATACACTACCAAATACACTGTTCTTTATGTGACTTACGTTAGCGTAGTATATGTATAAAACTGCGCATAAGTGAGCGGTATTTAGTTTTTATATTTATGGACTGAGCAACCAATGATCATAGCTGAACATGCCCTTTCATGCCGACTTGAAATGTATAGGTCTACGCCTTGAAATAAATAGGTCTACGCCTTGAAATAAATACGAGTGGAAATAAATACCTATTGAAATAAATAAAAGAGACGTAAAATAATGAATATTTATTTTGACACAAGCCAATAACAACTTGTTTAGCCTGATCTTCCGAGAAAAAAATCTAAGCGTGATTTTGAGGTTATATAATTACAAAATGGGCATTTGAAGACTAAATAACCATTGTTTTTTTCTGTTACCCAGTGAACATTTTTGTGTTGAAAAGTCGGTGAAACGCTGTGTAGTGTTCAGGTGAATGCTAATAAGGGTTAGCGTCCATTTATGTCAAAACGTCTCTCAACCTAGATTTCCCCACCCCGACGTCTAGATTCCAGCTAACTTAGGTTGGTTTCATGAGTTTGTTTTAGGCTACGGAAATCCTGCTCCAATGCCAGTGCTAAGTCGTATGACTTAACCGTACGACTTAATTTGATATGAACTCGTACGTAGGCTACGACTTATTATCTCGTACGTACGAGATAAAAAGAAAATGTCACCTTGCCTGGTATTTTATTTGGAACGTCCAGTTCTTTGAGGGATGAAGCAGGTGGAAATCTAGTTCACACTCCCAGAACTTGCCATAAAGTTTTGATTATGTTTAGATCTGGTGATTGTGAAGGCCATGGAAGGCATTTGACATAATCCTCATGTTCTTGGAACCATTCTTTAATGTTTTTAGCAGTGTGTATGGGGGCGTTATCATGTCAGATTATGGGGACATCATGAGGGAACAGTGTTTGCACCATAGGGTGCACCTGGTCTTGTAAAATCGTTTCCTATTGTTTGCCCGTTACACGTCCGTGGAGAGGAATCATTGGACCCAATGAGTCCCATGAAAAGGCTGCCCATACCATTACAGAACCACCTCCATACAGACATTGTGGATTGAATGCATCGTTAGGCTTTCTCCAAACATAAACCCGTCCAAATGTATTAAAAAGAGTAAAAGATGACTCATCAGACCTTTTCTCCATTGCTCAGGGATCCAGGTTTTGTGTTTCTTACACCATGTTATGTATTTTTGTGCATTAGCCTTGGATACAAATGGTTTCCGAATGGCGGCCCTGCCATAAATGGCAGCTTTGTGAAGCTCACAACCTACTTTTTTGTTGAGACTGTCAGATATGGATTGATTCAATTCTGTGGTTATTTTTAGAGCTGTAGTTCTGTGGTTATTAGCAACTATCCTACCAAGTGTCCGTCAGTCCATTGCGGCCACAGTTATTTATTGTGGATGCTGTTTTTTGGTGTTGGGCATATGTTGTCATAATTTTTGACACTGTTCCCCTTGCCACCTTAAATCACTTTTCAGTTTTTGTGCCCGACGCACCTGCAATTCCAGCACCAACTATTTGGCCCCTTTGTTAGTATCCTCATCTTACTTTGGAGAATTACCTAGCAAAGTGCTGCTGGTTAGACCTCTTTTAAGCAGACACATGCTGCTAATTAGCATTGAAATTAATAGTAATCACCTGTGTGGATGCTTTTGTAATTGTGGTTTAGATGCTTCAAAGTTAAAGCCATTTTTCAGGGGTGTTTCTGATATTTTGTCCACCCCCTGTATCTATGGTCAACAAACCGACCTGCCGACATTGTGCTAGTCTTTTTTGGTAGCTTGCTAACAACACTGAAGAAAATAGTACTTTTTAATTGTTAAACTAATTTTAATAGTTTTCTTTTTATTGTTTAAACTAATTTTAATTACACGAACAAAAATACATACAAGGACTGGTTATTGTTTGTATTGAAAGAATCCGCTTTGTTCTAGTTCGTATATGTGCCAAGTGTCATTTTGAGACCGTTTTAGCTGCCCTATAGAAGTGAATGGAGAGCGACAAATACCTATTCTGGATTATCACCCCAGGGGAGCACAGAGCAACAAACGGATATATTTGGGACTCATATCATGGCCAGGTAACTACACAACGCAAAGTTCTACCAAAGTTCAGTTGTGCTTTAAAGTCTGTAAAAGATCACACACAGAGGAATAATACATTTCCTCCAGCCACTGGAAATTACAGTCCTGGATGGCAGAAATGTCACTGCTCATCTGCAATTAAGCCTATCCACATTGGCCCCCTAGTGGTAGTCATATCCGTCCCAATTACAGTATTCATGTTTGTCTGAAATTATAAACTACAGCTTTAAGAGAACCCCACTTCAGCCTCTCCAGTTGCACTGCAGGCCAATAAAATAGCAGGATGCTATTAATAGCCCAAAGTGCTTACGACCCTCATCTTCCCACAGCCACAGATTGTAAAATGCATCGTTTATTTATCCTAAGAAAATCATGTTCATATATAGAAATAATAATATATTTTTTAAATGGTGTACAAATAAGCATTCACATTTTCCCTTGCTTAGTGTATGATATGTACAGTACCCGGTGTACTTTCAGTTTAGTAGACACCTAATATTTTTCTACAAAATCACTCGTATAAAACCAAATATCCTACCTGGTTATGAAGCTACAACTGTTTTCTGATTAACCCTGAAGAGTGTATCTTGTTACGTTTCTCCAAAGTCCCGTACAGGGCCTTTCCAAATTTCCACAGCAACCACCTATCGCACTTACAGCTGTAATACGTTGCTGTTGTTATGTAAAAACACTCATACTTCTGTAAGTTTTTTACATATTTAAAAACATTAGGCTATGCATTTTATGGATATTATGTATATGCTGTATTTGACAATTCTGTCATGTATTCTGCTGCAAATTTCTAAATAATACAGCCTCTTCTTCAATTTGAACTTTAACTAATATTTAGCATAAAATTAAAAAAACATTAACATGTTCATATAACTATTGACAAATGTAGCTAACTAATCAGCTAGCTAGCCAATACATATTGAAAAGACATTTAAAAATGATTGCTTTGAGGATGATATACTCGGTTCTAACGTACATAGCTAGCTACTACCGGTTACACTACTTAGCTAGCTAGATGACATACTGGTACATTTTTTACCTTCCAAAATGAAACTGAACATTGCAGTTTATTGTAAAACTTGAAATTGAAAAGAGTAAGTCCATGGCTGCGTCCCAATCCAGTTTTTCCTCCACCCTCATAAACTTCACTTGCAAACTATAATTGGGGGAATCCCTTTTGAGACCAGGACCTACCTTGGTCCCCATATTAAGTGTGAGTCCAATCCAGTAGAAAGCCAAGTTAAGTTTGTGACATAGCCCCTCCACCCTCAACTTTGCTGAAGTGAACAAGTCTGCACCAGAACAGACTCAGCAAGCTCATATTACCCATAATTCACATCAAACTTCTTCTTCACTGATAATCACATTAATATTTATTGCAGTATTATAAATTAAAAGTGCATATTGAATGGAAAATACGTGTATAGGCTAATAAGTAGGCTGGTTAATCCAGTAGTAGTTTTGCTATTTTGTATTTCATAGTTTAGCTAATTGTTTTATGCAGCAGCAGTAGCATACTGTGGGATGTAGAACTAGGCTCTCTGTAATCTTGCTTTTAAATCTTCATTCTTTTTCCATATAATTTGCCAGATAACCTAACAATCAATTGATTCGCTCAATAACCATGACCAATGTGTTAATATGTCATGCAAAGATTGTGCAGTTTAGCTAAATGATCAGCACAGGTAAATTAGTTTCTCTATCTTGAATGCACATGCGTTGCACTCGCTGGTTTCAGCAATTTAAGCAGTTTTCCTCTTTAAATTCATGCTTTATAATGTTTAAATCATTTTGATTAAATCGAGTGCCTTCTTAAAATTAATAACATTCTTTAACGCAATGAGAAGAAAACGCAATGCTAACATGCAACTCAGAGAAAACATTGGGATTTTTTGGCAATTAATTATTCAGATTATTGCATCCTTATTAAACAATCTCACGTTAATTATCTCTTTGCCATTATCATTTCTTAATAATAATAACCAACTCTAAAATGAAACATAATTATTTGAAAAATATTTAGGTAAAATAGCCCACAGCCATGCAATTTTGTAGCATATCTTTACTGTACAAGCTGATATATGAAAAATATCACTCAGAATAATACAAAACTCCAGAAGGTAAGCTAGCCCTTTAAAGCAAGCATCTGGGTTGGTATTTTTCAGAAAATCGGTTGAGCAAATTTAATTCCTTGAGGTCTGAGGGTCACTCCTAATCAACAGCTATTCTCATCCCCCTTCATTTAAATCCCAATTTAATCAATCTTCCCTTGTTGGTTTGCCTGTCTAAACAGGCCCATCATTAGCCAAGAGCAGCCCAAACCACCCCCGGGCAACCCAGACTGCCTCACCAGCTGTGAAGAACCGCACCACTGAGCAATGAGATCAAACAGAAAACTAGAGCCAACTGCTGAGGTCTGTCCGCCTAATTTAAGCCTGGATCAAATGGAGGAAACAGCCTTCCCACAATGGGCATGAAAAGAGCCCCTCCCTGGGCCAATACCCCAGTCATAGTCACAAACTGTGCTCAGTTTTGCTCGACTGCTCTGCAGATATGGGGGAAAGTCCAGCTGAGTGGATAGAAGTGTAAGAACATGCAGCCAATGGTGCTTCAACTGTCAGAGCTCAGCGATGCATTTCAGGGTTAGTCAAGGCCAAGAGGTGCTAAATGAGCCCACCCCAACAGGTATGAGTGTTGAAAGTGAGTGAGAATTTGACATGCCCTGGGAGAGCACAGGGGATGGTCTAACAAAGAAGGCCCAGAGGGGACACCCCTTTATCCTGTATTGTCATGACGACCACGTGTGTCATTTTGCATCATCTTTGCTGCACATCTCCGTAACTGCATGAATATGTAAAGGTCTTGTTTTTTCGCTGTCAGTCCCTGACTCCCTGTAGGCCAGAGAGAGATGAATCGTGCTCTGGGGCATGGAAAAATGCAAGAAACAGAATCGAGACCCTTTGTTGAGGTTGCACAGCAGAACTTGAAGGGTTTCTTCTCCTGACTTATTTTTCCATAGAGTTCAATAGGAAACTTTGTCAGGAGAAACAACCCTTAAAGTGATCCATCCATATCTACTGCATATCTGGCAGCAGAGTGATGGTTTGAGGCTTGTTTGATACCTCAGACCCTTGATGACTTACAGCCATTTTACCAATCATGTATTCCATACTGTTCCAGCATAATTTACAGCTAAATCTAGTCCCACCCCCCAATTCCCATAGAGATCCATTCAAATGCAGAGACGTTATAGTATCGCTTGTAAGAGTACCAGAAAATAAGATATTAAGAGTCTTTTGATGTTGTTGGGTCACAGACATCAGGAAGTCATGGCATGCAAAGGATAGGTGACCAAATATAAAAAATTTAAAGGCACAGTCAACTTAGTGTATGTAAACTTCTGACCCACTGGAATTGTGATATAGTGAATTAAAAGTGAAATAATCTGTCTGTAAACAATTCTTGGAAAAATGACTTGTGTCATGCACAAAGTAGATGTCCTAACTGACTTGCCAACACTATAGTTTGCTAGCATGAAATCTGTGGAGTGGTTAAAAATGAGTTTTATTGACTTCAACCTAAGTGTATGTAAACTTCCGACTTCAACTGTATTTAAGCAGGACAACCTATGGAAACCTGATAAAAAATCTGAAAGGACAAATCAGCAGGAAAAAAGCAAGCCCATGACCATTCATGTCTCTCTACTCTGATTGGTTCAACTGCGGAGCGGCCAGCCAATCAAAGCAATGCACATTAAAAAATGTATTGTAAAGAGTTCTGTTCCAGCTGTACTAAAATGCAAAAAAAAAAAAAAGGTTTTCTGTAGTTTGCAATTAAATACTGCGAGGTAAAACAGGTAAAACTATACATTTCCTGGATCAAAGACCTTGTCCACAAGTCTGAGGGTGATATTCAGAACTATTAACTCTATAAACGTTGTCCGTAGTGTTTGAGACGTATCCGTTTCAGTTACAGTATTCATGTTTTTCTGAAATGATAAACTACAGCTTTAAGAAAACCTCGTAAATTTTGACGCGGGCAGCCTCTAGCGAAAACCTGAGCTTCTCCAGTTACACTGCAGTGCCATAAAATAGGAGGGTGCTATTAATAGTCCAAAGCACTTACGACCCTCCTCTCGCCACAGCCACAGACTATAAAATGCATAAAATGCACCGTTTATACACGCTAAGAAAATCATGTTCACGTATAGAAACAAAATTATTTTTAAACGTTGTACAAATGAGCATTCACCGTTTTCCCTTGCTTACTGTACTATATAGGCTACAGTACCTGATGCACTTTCGGTTTAGAAGACGCCTAATTTTTTCCTCCAAAATCTCCCATATAAATATGTTTAGGAAGCAAAGTACTTACCTACAGTACTTAGCTACAGCTGTTTTCTGATTAACCCTGAAGAGTTTATCTTAGAGTTTATAGTCCCGCACAGTCAACCTTTCCACAGCGACCACCCGTCGCACTTAGGGCTGAAATACATTGCTGTTCTTGTGTAAATCCACACACGCTTTTGTACGTTTAAAAAAAAAACTTATTTAAATACATTAGGCGACGTATGTTACGGTTATTATATATATATATATATATACGTATATATATATATATATATATACTGTATGTCATTATTCTGAAATAAATGTATTCTCTTGCAAATTTCTGAATGATACAGCTTCTTCTTCAATTCGAACTTTAAAACATGGATGTGCAGGGAATATTTTTGAGATATTGACATTTAAATAAAACTATTAGAAACCAGGTGGAAATTGCCTCTGGAGGGCCAATGTAAATAACTATGACACAAAATGTGTACCCTGTTGCCCCTTAGTGTCTCCAAATGTGTTGTTTGCATTTGTTTATGTGCTAAAAGTTTGCTTTTGAGACCCGTTTCACCATGCAATGGGAGTGAATGGAGAGAGAAAATAATGTCATTCTCCATTGGCCTGTTGCTGACCACTGGAGCAAGAGATGAGCGTGAATATTATGACTCATATTGGCACCAGCATAGGTGTCAACCTCTGGAGAGAGCTGCCCTTATTTTCATGCCTGTAAAACTGTATAAATTTAACAAAAACCGTAGAGAACATTGTCTATCTATTATCTATTAGAATCATTAGCCACCACAGTTATTTGTCTGATTCAAGTTTATTTCATTCCTGAATTTAGCTTTTCACATAATAATGACTGTGTACATACAAATTCAGCCAGGTTCTCATTTTAAAACAGTCACTGAGACACCCCACACACTTACAACCGAGTGCAGGAGAAATACATAGATAGATACCATTTCTTAAATTATGCATGAGCTTGTGGCACTTTTAATGCAATTTCTCTATCTTACTAGCATACAAAACAGCTTTGATAGCCTAATTAAGCTACGCTAGCATTCAAAAGTTTGGAATCACTGAGACATCTTTATGTTTTTGAAAGAAATTGATACATTTATACACCAAGGTAGCATTAAAAGCATACTCCCAGGCCCCCTCTAGGATCCTTGCGAGAGTGAAAAGCTGGTCCGTTGTTCCACGACCAGGACGGAATCCACATTGTTCCTCTTCAATCTGAGGTTCGACTATCGGCCGGACCCTCCTTTCCAGTACCTTAGAGTAGACTTTCCCGGGGAGGCTGAGTAGTGTAATGCCTCTATAGTTGGCACACACCCTCTGGTCCCCTTTTTGAACAGGGGAACCACCACCCCGGTCTGCCACTCCTTAGGCACTGCCCCCGACTTCCACGCAATGTTGATGAGACGTGTCATCCATGACAGCCCCTCAACACCCAGAGCCTTCAGCATTTCTGGATGGATCTCATCAACCCCTGGGGCTTTGCCACTGTGGAGTTGTTTGATTACCACAGTGTGGATTTGGAGAAGGCTTATGACCGGGTTCCCCGGGAGATATTGTGGGAGGTGCTGCGGGAGTACGGGGTGAGGGGGTCACTACTCAGGGCCATCCAATCTCTGTACACCCAAAGCGAGAGCTGTGTCCGGGTGATCGGCAGTAAGTCGGACTCGTTCCCGGTGGGGGTTGGCCTCCGTCAGGGCTGCGCCTTGTCACCTATCCTGTTTGTGGTATTCATGGACAGGATTTCAAGGCGTAGTCGTGGAGGAGAGGGGTTGCAGTTCGGTGGGCTGAGGATTACATCGCTGCTGTTTGCAGATGATGTGGTCCTGATGGCATCATCGGTCTGTGACCTTCAGCACTCACTGGATCGGTTCGCAGCCGAGTGTGAAGCGGCTGGGATGAGGATCAGCACCTCTAAATCTGAGGCCATGGTTCTCCGCAGGAAACCGATGATTTGTCTACTCCAAGTAGGGAATGAGTCTTTACCCCAAGTGAAGGAGTTCAAGTATCTCGGGGTCTTGTTCTCGAGTGAGGGGACGATGGAGCGTGAGATGAGCCGGAGAATCGGAGCAGCAGGAGCGGTATTGCGTTCGCTTTACCGCACCGTTGTGAGGAAGAGAGAGCTGAGCCAGAAGGCAAAGATCTCGATCTACCGGTCAATCTTCGTTCCTACTCTTACCTATGGTCATGAAGGGTGGGTCATGACCGAAAGAACGAGATCGCGGATACAAGCGGCCGAAATGGGTTTTCTCCGGAGTGTGGCTGGCTTCTCCCTTAGGGATAAGGTGAGAAGCTCAGTCATCCGTGAGGGACTCGGAGTAGAGCCGCTGCTCCTTTGCGTAGAAAGGAGCCAGTTGAGGTGGTTCGGACATCTTGTAAGGATGCCACCTGGTCGCCTCCCTAGGGAGGTGTTTCAGGCACGTCCAGCTGGGAGGAGGCCACGGGGCAGACCAAGGACCAGGTGGAGGGACTATATCTCCACGCTGGCCTGGGAACGCCTTGGGATCCCCCAGTCAGAGCTGGTCAATGTGGCCAGGGAAAGGGAAGTTTGGGGCCCCCTGCTGGAACTGCTACCTCCGCGACCCGACTTCGGATAAGCGGTTGAAGATGGATGGATGGATGGATGGATGGTAGCATTAAATTGATCAAAAAATACAGTCAATAAATTGATAACGTTACAAATTACCATTTCTATTTCATTTAATTTCTACTTTAACAATTGTAGCAATGGTTTTTACACATAGTTGCCCCCCCCCCCCCAAAAAAAGTAGGGCACCAAAACTAATGAACATAAATTTAAATAAAGTCATCATATCTCATATTTGGTTGCATATCCTTCACATGCCATTGTAACCGTTTAGAAAGAGAGAAGCTTACTTTACTCAGAAGTCCAAGGTGAGATTTGAACCCCGCTCCTCTCACTCGTAAGCGAACGCGTTACCAATCAGCTAAAGACGAAATCGCCGATAGCTAAGGGTAACGTTGTTATTTTGACCCTGAGGGTTGCATCGCCAGAGAGTGTTGTCACGGTAACCTGCTACAAGGCCTTCGCTTTACTGCACCTCACTTTGCTTACTAGCGAACTAGCCGAGCTACACCCGCTACACTCACCCCCCTTTGACTCCCCCTCCATTTGAAACTCCGCAGCAACCACTTTTTATTCGATCCTGATCCGGGTCACGGCCCCAATGTCACCGTATAGAAAGAGAGAAGCTTACTTTACTCAGAAGTCCAAGGTGAGATTTGAACCCCACTCCTCTCACTCGTAAGCGAATCAGCTAAAGACGAAATTGCGTCGCCAGAGAGTGTTGTCACGGTAACCTGCTACAAGGCCTTCGCTTTACTGCACCTCACTGTGCTTTCTAGTGAACTAGCCGAGCTACACCCCCTACACCATGACTAGCTGATGTCTGTGACCCAACAACATCAAAAGGTACTCTTGCAAGCGATACTATAACCTCTCTGGTGGGACTAGATTCCTCTGAAAATTACATGGGAATAGTATGGAACACATAGTTGGCTAAATGGCTGTAAGTCATCAATGGTCTGAGGTATCAAACGAGCCTCAAAACATCACTCTGCTGCCAGATATGCAATAGATATGGATGGATCATTTAAAGGCTTGTTTTTCCTGACTTATTTTTCCATAAAGTTCAATAGGAAAATGAGTCAGGAGAAACAACCCTTAAAGTTGAAAAAAAAAACATAGACTAGATTTCCCATATCATAACCTTATATGCCCATACACCTTTGAAAAGGTGGAAAACCCATATTTTATATGGGCAAACCATATGGGTTGACACCTATGGGCCAGGTAGCTATACAATATTAGGTTCTAACAAAGTTTAGTATGCCTTTAAGGAAATGTACCCTGAAAAACGAGACCTCTTCGAATCAGTGAGTCTGTCAGCTAGTATGTTACTAGAAGAACAGAGGACTTGGGTGACATCCTGTTGACACAACTGCAAAGTGATGGCCAGAGGTTCACTTTGGATGACAGTACTGACATTGTTGACACAGCTCAGTTGCTTGTATTCATTCATGATATTGGCAAAGCTTTCAACATTACCAATGAATTATCTGGGTTGCAAAGAATAAAAACCAACACAACAGGAGCAGATATTTTTATGGAGATCTGCAAAACATTTCAGTTACTAGATTAAAAGTGGGAAAGTCTAAAGTGTGTCACTATTGACAGGGTAAATTCTGGGTTGATCAGTAGAATTAACAGCTAAATAGGATGTAATGAAAATGTATAGCTAAATGAAAGGGTTTAAAATGAAGCTGCAGCTGTTCACTAGGCAGTTAGCCCGAGGGTAAACTGTAACTTTCCATAGGATATGGCAGTGCAAAAGCTTGCATTATTACAAGAGCAGTTTTCAGACAGATTCCAAGATTTCCACCAACAAGACACTTGTGTTTTGTTTACTCTGTTAGAGTATTTTATATGTTTATGTTGATGTTTTATTTATTTACCTTGCTAGAGTATCTTTGATATGTTCATGCTGATGTGTATTTGTATTGTTGATGTGCGTTTGTATTGTATTGTTTTGTCTACCCCCGAGCACACACCAAGACAAATTCCAATCAATGTTTCATTGAAATGGCAATAAATTATTGAATCTTGAATGATGCATATGGCTTTTTTAAAATCCGTTTTCTGTCAGTGTGGATTCATCTCCAGAATCTGTACAAGTGGAGCTGATTGATCTCCAGTTAAACAGTGCTTTGAAAGACAAGCACAACAAAGGTGGATTTGTTGAATTTTACAAGCACCTCCCAAGTGATACCTTTTACAGGTCTGGAAAAACATACCCAGGGCTTCATTACTATGTTTGGCAGAACTTGTATCTATGAGCAGACCTCATGTCTGAGGACAGCCAATTCAAGGTTCAGGTCAAGACTGACAGATAAACACCTACACGCTGGATTGTGCATTGGATTGTGTCACCAATAACACCCCAGACATTAGCTGACTTGTCAGTGAAAAGCAGGCCCAGAAATACCACTGATTGTTCCCTCCAGCCAGGGAGGGTGTTACATCCTTGTTAAGCCTATCCATGGTGGCCCCCTAGTGGTAATTATCGACGTCCCAATTATAGTATTCGTATGCCTCTGAAATTGTAAATTACAAAGAAAACCCCCCAAAATTCGAATGCAGGGTTGTTCAGCCTCTCAGGTTTATTGTCCTCTGCAGGACAATAAAACAGCAGGGTGCTAATAGCCGAAACCTTTCTTTATAACCTTCATCTTGCCACAGTCACAGACAAAAGAATGCATTGTTTCTACAAGCTAAAAGAATCATGTTCTGATATAGGAACAATAATATATATTTCAAAATGTGTATAAACATTCAGTGTTTTTTTTCCTTTGCTTACTGTACTATGTAAAGTAGTACTATGTACTTTCGGTTTAGTAGACATATCATTTTTTTTCTTCAAAACCTCTGATATAAACATGTTTAAGGAAGCAAATATCCTGCCTTATGAAGGTACAACTGTTTTCTGATGAACCCTGAAGAGTTTCTTATTACGTTTCTCCATTGTCTAGCAATGTCTCCAGCAACTACCTATTGCATTTGTGACTAATATGTTGCTGTTCTTATGTAAATCACATACTTTAAAAAAAAAAAAATTTTGTTTAACATATATAAAAACATTAGACTATGTATTGTTATGCGTATTATGTATATACTGTATGTGACGATTCTGAAATAAATTTATTCCGTTGCAAATTTCTGAATGGTACAGCCTCTTGTATGAATATATATATATATATTGGGCCTCATTCATGAAACGTTTACATACAAAATGTTTACGCACAAAACAAGTTTAATTTACGACGGATTCATCAAACTGTGCAGGAAAGGCAGATTTGTTCGTATTCCATGCGTATGTTCATACATGCCAATTCATCGTAAATGACAGGCGCGTGCACCTTATTTTCTGATTAGCATAAATCTATGCCCACTACCATATATGGAAGTCGCAAATTCAATTTACAGGTGCATACAAATTAAGAATGGCCCAGAAAATGCAAACCAGGCCAGCGTGCCACAACTTTGATCAACACACGTTTCGCATCACATAGAGCTGCACATTGATGGAGTGATAGCCCTTTATATTCATATACAGAAAAGTATCATTGGATGGAGCCTTGCTGTGTGGTATTGCAGTCAACGACACAGATAACACTGAGAAGGTTGGCAAGATCGGCCATTGCAATTCTGGCTACAGACCTGTAAGCCAATTTAAAGCAAAAATTTGTTCATTGGTTAAATGTGTGTTCTAATTATAACAGCATTTAAATCTGATCAATTTAGAAAAATAGTACTGGGAGCATTCAGTTATGGGTCTAATTAAAGAAGTTCATAGCCTACAATTGATTAATACATGCAATCTAAAGTTTAATTCATTATGTTTTCATTGTCTTGTGAATTTAATTCTAATTGATATTCAGGAGATATAGTTAGCGGCATTTTGAATTTACCAACATGGTATGCATGGTCCTGAGCAGGTTTAAAGTTTGTTCGTATGTATGAACAAATCTCAGATACAAAAAGTTTGATGATACCAAAATACAAACAAAATTGCTAATACAAACAATTTATGCACACATTCGTTATATGAATCATGAATGGGGCCCACTGACACTTAAATGAGAAAAGTAAAAAATAGGCGAAAATTGCATCTAGTTGGCAAAAGTTATTAATGGCCCTTTGGCAAGAAAAGATGGGGACCCCTGCTTTATGTAATTCCGGTATATCAATACAATGTTAAACTTCAGCTTTGAGATGAATTGTTGGCACCCCATCTATGTGGCTTGAGTATGGTATATTGACTCCGAATTTGCCTATCCCCTTTTGCTCTGGTTGCTATTGTAGATTATTGTAAATATTGTTTTTGTATAGAGTTGTGTGAAAATATTTGTATTTGCATATATTTGGTGTTCACTGGGGAATGTTGGGACGTAGGGAGTCTGGTGCCGTTTCTTTTTGTAACCCCATCATTTTCACTCTGTTTATGATAGAGAGTCGGGGAAGAAGTGTGTATGTATTTTCTTTTCGGTTGGTAGGTTAGGTAAACATCCACCCCTCTCAGGCAGTGCGTGTCTGTTTGTTATTTTGGCCTTGTAAACTCCTTCGGTTTATCCCAATAAATTCCCAACAATCGCATTTCACACAGTTTTGTTCTCGCCTTCTTTCTTCTGTTATGGCCTGGCTGACCCTAGACCGGGTCATAACACATGGTATTTTTCATGTTACCAGTTCCTTTGTTTGTGTCCATTTCATTTACACCTTCCAAGTGGCTTTTTCTATAATGTTCATTGTTTTTCTTGGACAGGTATCTTATCCCCTCCAAATGAGGGTGCATTAGAATCTCTGTATTCATGTCATTGGCCAGGTACAATTTGATGGGGCTGTTTTCATAAGAATGAACATGATTTTCAGAAACACTTGCTTAGTTGAGACCCTTATGTAAAGGAACAGGCATATCTTTGATTACACAGATTTGTTGTACTTGGCATAGACTTTATAGCAAATGATATCCCCCATACAGTATACATATTTAAAAAGGTTGATAACCTTGCTCAATGATAACGAAAGCAGTGTCATGCCTATGATTGAAACCTACGGCCTTATGGATACGTTTCCAAAATGCTAAAAGCAAAAACATGTAAAATGTCATAAAATAGTCAATCTGCCATATGCACATGCAGTGAGTGAGGAGATTTCCCCTATCACTCATTACTTGACAATTATAGATCACAATTTCCGCATTGACATTTCCCAAGGTAGGTTACACGTAATCGTGCCAGACTCCTCAAACACTGCATTTCCTGATGAGTGAGAATGAGTGCTTCCCCTCAAACCACCCGTCCCCATGATGACACGCTGGGGGGATCATTATCCGATCCGTCTCCATGCAATGTGGCAAAAACAACACCTCACTCTCATGTGGCCTCACACAGCCCTAACAAATGGCCCATCCTCATCCAGACTTCCAGTTCCAACAGACAATATTATTCACCAGGTCTCCGCAACAAACTCTTCATCAACCTAGGGCTGGGCGATATACAACATTGATAATTATCGAATGCAATAACGGACGTTGCCACCGTGTGAGGCGCCTTTCTTTTCGTCTTTTTTTCTTTAAGTATACCCAATATACGGCAGTAAACATCCAAACTTCAGAGGCCGCGTGAAATGCTTCCGGAAAAAAACATCACCGCTGATATCTATTGAGTGTTGATAAGACAACCAACCAGCAGCAAGGTCATACAGCTTTCACGTGATCATGTGATGTGTTTTTTCAATCACATGAAAGGTGCAACGCCTTTCTGTGATTGTCCGTCTTAACAACGCGCAGTAGACAGTGATGATGTTTTTTTCCCGGAAGAATTTCACACGGGTTTTGAAGTTTAGATTACTACCGCATCAGGCATAATTAAAGAAAAAAAGACGAAAAAAGGCAATACCCCACATGCTGGCAACGGCCGTTATTGCAATTGATAATTATCGTTGCGATATATCGCCCAGCCCTACATCAACCATGCACATTCAATGACAAAAGGACAGACAACTTTTGAAAAAAGAAAAAATATTTTGCAAAGAAGCTGAGAAGATTCAAGTATAAGGTGATCGCTGAGTCTCAGTTCAGGAGTGATTAATTCGGTTTGTGTGTGTACATCAGTGGCGGCTCCTGAGCTGAAAATTGGGGGGGCGGAAAACTTCCCTTTAAACTGATTATTGGTCTTAATCATTTTTCAATCAGTTTCCTTGATTAACAATAGGCTACATCAACGTTTAATTCACCAATTACTCAATGCCATCAAATGTAGCCGGTTCTCCTCAATTAGGCTATTAGGCAAGTAGGCCTAATACAATTATTTTAACTTGCATCGCAAAATTGTGCAACATTATTATAATTATTATTATTGTCAACATTATAATTGTGGATACATGTGCTCTTCGTTCTCCGCACTCTTAATTCCGAAAATATTCATGGAAATTAAACGATCTTAAAGCTCAGCTTTTGTTAGATTATTTTTTTATTGCAGGTTGTGCTAAATAAAACAAATAATCTATTTGTTTTATTTAGCACAACCTGCAATAAAAAAATAATCTAACAAAAGCTGAGCTTTAAGATCGTTTAATTTCCATGAATATTTTCGTAATTAAGAGTGAGGAGAACGAAGAGCACATGTATCCACAATTATAATGTTGATTAAAATGTGCACAATTTTGCGACGCAAGTTAAAATAATTTTATTACTTGCCTAATATCCTAATTGAGGAAAACCGGCTACATTTGATGGCATTGAGTAATTGGTGAATTAAACGCTGATGTAGCCTATTGTTAATCAAGGAAACTGATTGAAAAATGATTAAGACCAATAATCAGTTTAAAGGGAAGTTTTCCGCCCCCCAATTTTCAGCTCAGGAGCCGCCACTGGTGTACATATGTCTGTCTGTCTGTCGGTGTGGGAGTGCATGTGTGTGTGAAATTTCACTAATTTCAGGGTTCGCCTGTATCTGGATAGTAGATCTTCCTTTAATGAGTCACAGCATGATCGGGCACACATGGATATGTTCTAGGAGCAAACTATATGTATAAATTGTGGGAATTCGCCTCAACTAACTATTCCCTGGCTGAAACAACAAAAGCAATGAAATAAAATCTTGGCCCCAGACGTCCTTCGATCCAATTAGGCAATGAAAGTAGAAACTGCAGTAGCAAGCCAACACACGCAAGATTGCCAACCATCCACATTTGATCATCATTAACAGCTTTACCCATCAATTTTCTCAGTATCCTGACAAAGGCGATATCAAGTCATTTGCACCCCAGATGGACAACCATGCTTCCTCCAGTCCTATCTGAGGCAGGACAGAACAGGCCTGGAGAATCCCTTGTGTCCAGCGGCGTAGCCAAGAATTAATTTAGAGAAAATACCCAGATAGCAACGTTCAGTTGGGCCATGTCGGGAACCGTTGGGGAAAGTTTGGCATGGTTGCAGTCAAATTAGTTTGTATGTGAACGAGGAAACAATCTACCCCAAAAAAGAAAGAACACCACAGATCAGATCCACTCTCAGCCTAAACACTGGAGCCACCAGGTCAGTCATCACAGACACAACAGACAGAACCACAAACATGTTGAAGTCTGGTTTATCAAAATTCCTCAGGGGATATGGATATCTATAACAAAAATAATGGGATTCCGTGTATGGTTTGTTATGGAGAAGTTTTCCCGTCTGATAAGAATGATCCACTTTTTCCTTAATTCTAATCGGATGGAAATGTGTGGAAGCTAGGCTTTCACAGAGGCCTCACACATCGGCACAGAGCAATATTCAGCGGTAAACCCTTGCATCTGTGAAATTTACAAATGTTTTTGGCCAAAGCCATTTTAGGTAAAGACATGATCAGACGACAGCTAATTTCCAACCAAACACAAAAAGTAACATTACTGTAATTAAAGGATTAAGGATTAATTAAACTTCATTTTTTTCGACATGGACCTATTTGTATGAACTATTTCCATCATGCTGATCAGTAATAATAATTTTGTCACATGTTTCTTTGCGGAGTTTTGGTCACCCCGAGAACCACTCATCTCTTCTGTACAATGAAGTCCAATGGGTCACACATCGAGCCTTGAAATGCCTTCTAAATGTGATTTTCTCCTCGATTAGCACATACAAATGTATTTAATGGATAACTGTGAGAAGTTTAATAATAATGTTCATTTTCAATTATTTTTTGCACTGTATAGAAACACTTCCACACTTGCACTGAGGCAGGCTGTATCAATGCAATGAAAATTTACATTATTATTAAGGTTTGGAGCAATAACTGCTCATGGTTATCGTATAGTTCGTAAAAAATAGTTCCAAGTAGAACAAAAAAGTTAATTTAGTGGCAAAACTTAACAAACAGAACACATTTTACAAATGCCCTACGATTCGCAAACAAGCACAGTTTGTTTTGCAAATGAAAAACACAATTATCAAACAAACACAGTGTGTTTTACAAATGAAAAACAAGATAATCACAAGCCTGGTATCAATGTTTTCATCGTATACCATCATAAGGTGTAAATTTATAGGCGTTATCATGGACAAAAGGTATTTTATTCATTTTATGACAGGTTTTGGATAGCATTTTGGACCCATAGATATCTATCCCGCTATCCTAATGAAAAGATAGTAATTCCAACTTGGAAATTATGCAAAAGTGAGTTTCATGAGTAAAAACTGTTAATTTCTAGTTAAATATATGATTATTTTGTGATTTACAACAGTGCACAATTTGGCCATTTTGGATAGATTTGGAGACACTACAGGGTACACTGCTAACATTTTGCATCATAGACCTCTAGTAATTCTGCATATCAACCTCACATGGTTCTCACTTGTGGACAAGGAGTTTATGATAGTTTTACCTTTTTTACAAACTTCTTTTGCATTTTTGCCAAGATGTCTTTGCATTTGCGGGTTTTTTTAACCTAAATTATGAAAATAAACTAATCTAAGTCAGGAAGTCATTTTCAAGTTTCTGTGATTCTCACACCTGGAAAGCCTTAAATAGAGCAGTACATAAAGACGAGGATTGCCTAAATTTGGCAGCTGTGCGAAGGGGTTAAATCCCCTCCAAATCTCCACTGTCTCCTTCTTTGCAAGTCAGTGAGCAGTGCCAAATACCAGCATCTTTGTAAACTCATTTCTGGATTAAGTTTAGCATGACAGCATTTACCTTTGATGTCAAGGAAAGGGGAGACAAGTCTGGCATGCCATAAAAAATACAAGAGAAATATTTTGTAGAAGCTTCAATATACAGGCCTTGTCAACAGTGTCCCAGTTCAGTCTCTAAAATGGTGGCTACAGCTACAACCTCTGCTGTATTTTGAAACATGAGTAAAAATGCCCCAGTTTACAGTATATATTACATAATGGTGCCTTTGATGTCCTCAAACCCCTCCCTCTCTACCCTGTGCCGTGTGTGAGCTGGAATCCCTCAGCAGCAGTCCTACCAGAATGGCCTCTCTTTAGGGGAGGAAATGGGACAATCTGTCATTTATGATGCTGAAACATTAACAGAGCCCAGGATGCACCAGGAATGAGGACACAGTCTGTCACCGCAGAGGGTACCTTTCATCCACATATTTCAGTCAGATCAATTCTGCAAAAAAAAAAAAACAGTAGTACTCTTCCTGAACTGAATCCTTAGCTGTAGTTCTTGGGGGTTGGTGGGATGGTTCAACCTTGAGCAGTCTTAACCAACCATTTCTCAGTTAGGTTTTTCAGGAATGGCAGGTAATTCCGTCACTGAAAAAGCTGTCCAGAAAGAGTCAAGAATCATGAATCAATCACGAATCGTGATGGCTTGAAATGTGTCCATTTAATACTTGACAGGCCTTTCTTCAAAAGTTTTAGCCTTTTCAGAGACGTGGAAGAAAGAGTAATGACAATCCTCTGTTAATAACCTTCATTCTGATGTGACATTCTGATGAGGCAAGTTAACACAGACTGGACAAATTTGATCAAATGTGTGCAAGATATTAACTTTAATAAGATTTATGTAAGTCAATTTTAGTGTAGATAATTTGTAAATGCTTGGAAACAGACATATTTCATTACAAAGATCAGCAGGTCTTTTCATAGCACCAGCTATCATTTCAGTGTTGTGTATTTTGATTTGTCACACACAATAATGGACTCTGACAATGACATTTGCCTTTCTGTCTGCACATTACACATCATTACCACTGAAGTGGAAGGCACTCTGTGATGGTATGGCATGGTATGAGCAGCTACTCATTTAAGGCAAAATTTGATTTCTAAGCTCACAACCTACGTTTTCCAAAGAGCACCTTTTTGTTTTTCACCTGTTGACTCTGCAGTGCTCTGAACAAAAGTTATTTTTTTCAATATTTAGGCTGCGCAACTGTTGTGCGCTCGCTGTTCATTGCATGCAATGTCGCTGCCTCGCCACTGGAAAAAAAGTGTATGCAAAGTGAAGAGCTGTTGTGAGATTTCATCTTACTGTACGCCCACGTTTATTTTGATAAATCTGTAAATTTGCGTAAATATAGCCGTACGAACATTTTACGGTCAGACTTGAACATACACATGAATGATAAATGAGTACCATAGCCTTGAACGCAGCAGAATATTTTCCCCCCAACATTTCAGCTCTTTAAATGACTCTAATCTATCGTTCCACTATTATTGACAGTACATTATGGAGGGGCATTTCACAGTCAAATGGGTCTCATTTTCCATGATATCGTCCCCCTGGTGTATGGTAAAGCCAAACATGCTTTGTGGATAAATGGGACCGTCACTGCAGATAGGCTTTAAAGAGAACACATGATTTGACTTGGAACACGTCTAACATGCTCAGAGCACCTGGGTCTGCCATAATGCAATCATGGCCTCCTGAGTAGTTGAATTAAACATAAAGATATGTCGTCTGTTGCCAAGCTCTGGAAAACCATGTCTGCGCCCTCATGTTTTATTCCTTAGGATGAAAGATTAACAACGCCTTGTGTTTGCCCTTTCCCTTTGAGGTAAATTTTTCCTGCAGCTTCTGACTTGAATTATTCAGGGGGCGGCCAACTGCGGGGGCCGAGGGAGTGAACACGGAAATCCCATCTACCATTCCGCTGGCCTCCCCGGGTCGAGGGGAAACCCCCGGCACTCACCGTGGCCTCAGGCAGAACCTCTGGCTTGTGTAACATCCCCCTGCAGTCAAACGGAGAAAATCGGCCATTGTCACAGCTACTTTGCATGAATAATGAAAAAGAAAACAGCGAAACCTCAGTACAAGCACGTTTAAAATGGCAGACCATAAACTTGGCAGGGGTAGAAGTCTGATTAACTGTCCCCCCAGAGAAATAACACTGCCATTGTGTGTAGATGGCTCTGCCTGATAGAGTTTGTGTAACTTTCTCCCTCACCTGCTGCCAGTGGCAAATGAACACCACAGATGACAGCAGAAGAACACAACTAATAATTGCATACCATGCAATGTTTCAGTAGCTCATCGGAAAACATTCAGTTCCACTGAAATCACCTTAAAAAAAACAACCATAAAAGTAATATTGTTGATAAATAAATGTCAATAAATGGTTGCTATTGAAATTAAGTCAGGAAGTTCTGCCAGCGAGATCTATCCTGGTGACGTTTTGCAAGTATTATAAACATGTAATTTTATACTATAGTCCTAAATACAGTGCAGTAACTTTTTGCACAGTGACACAATTTTGTTGTTTTGGCTCTGTAATCCAACACAGTGGATTTGAAGCAATGGATATGAGGTTAAAATGCAGAGATCCGTGTAGGAATTACAGCCCTTTTATACAAACAAAATATCGGAAACACCTACAAAAACTGAATATCTAGTAACTAATAACGAGTTGGCCCACACGTTGCCTTCAAAACAGTTTCAATCCTTCTAGGAATGCTGTTATACAATTTCTGAACTGTGTGTAGTGGGATATTGGCCCATTGTTCAAGAAGACAAGTCTCCAGTTCTTTGAGGGATGAAGGAGGTGGAAATCTAGTTCGCACTCTGCGCTCTAGAACTTCCCATAAAGGTTAAATTATGTTTAGATCTGGTGATTGTGCAGGCCATGGAAGGCTTTTGACATCATCCTCGTGTTCTTGGAACCATTCTTTAATGTTTTTAGCAGTGTGTATGGGGGCGTTATCATGTTGGAATATGGGGACATCATGTTTGCGTTTGCACTTTAGGGTGCACCTGGTCTTGTAAAATGGTTTTAGACACTGTTCCCCTTAAATCACCTTAAATCATTTTTGTGACTGACGCACCTGCAATTCGGGCACTAACTATTTGGCCCCTTTGGAACTCTGTTATTATCCTCATCTTGCTTTGGAGACTTACAGAGCAAAGTGCTGCTGGTTACACCTCTTTTAAGCAGATGGCACATATTTTGCGGTCTCCCTCAGTAAAAGGGAATGAGTGAGTGGTTCCTGAAGTGACGAATAGGATATTGACAAACTGTGATTGCATGATTAATTGATGATTTAGGTATTCATTGGGGAATTGAGTAATTTGGGCGAAATCAGCGTGGGAATGCATAGGGCTCGGTTCCTGAGGCTTTATAATGAGCGCACCTGGGGTGAAATGGGAGAGCGGACAGGAGGTGAGGTTGTACGGAGGAGTACGGAGGTCGGCTTCCTCCAGACCCGAGTATTTGGCAGTGTTGTGTTTCTTTTCGTTTGACTTTCAGTTGGTTTTGTTATTTTATTTTTTATGAGAGCGAACATATTGTGTTTTGTGTGCGGCAAACTTACCTGATTGCGGGTGATGACTGCGGAGGTCTGGGGCTGTCAGCAGCTGTGGAAGCAAACAAAGAGAAAACGGCGTTACTTCCGGGATTGGCGAGTAGCTAAGACGGCGAACTGCAGTCGGCCGGTGCGGCGGAACCAGTGGCCCGGAGATAATTTTGGAGCTTCTGCTGGGGGAAATCCATTCTCCTAGACTGTAAGGAATGTGCTTTTGCCCATAACTGACCCGTGTGTGTGGGTCAAGTCCGGTGTGAGCGGGGGGACTGAGCGGCAGCGGGTGTTTCCTCTTCTCCCCCTGCCTAGAGTCGGTGTCCTGCGGAGAGGCTGGCCAGTGTGACGAGGGCAGTGGTCAGCAGTAGAGGGACTGCGACCCGGGATTCGCCCGATTGGGGGATAGCCAGATACCCTGTTTGGCGACCACCTCAAGGGGTGGAGAAGCTGTCCCGCTTTTGTGTGTGTGGGTGCATTTTTTTCTTTGCCAGTTGGCAGTATTTTCTTTTCTTTTATTTGGTGGTAGCCAGCTTATATATCTTGGTGTTTAATGTTGTTCGTCTGTGGCGTAGAGTGATCGTGAGTTTTGTTATTGTATGTATGTCCGCCGTGTCAGTTGTGGTTGTACTCCCTCATCGAAAGTAGTGGGGCCGGGCAGGGGGCTGCTCCGAGGTGAGCTACTGAGTTGTGCGGGTGGTCACGAGTGTGTGTGCCCTAAATAATGTCCTAACTATTGTTGCACAGCTTAAGAGGGTTGTATGGTGGCGAGTGTGTGCCGTGTGATGTGTGGGTAACGGGCATGCTTACCTGTGGGGGGAAAGAGCCGGTGTTGTCCAACAGAGCCTTATTGTTGATGGGAGGGGGGACAGAAAACCAAGAGAACTGGCATTATCCTATGTCTCGTCTACATGTATAATATTTTATGAATTGTACAATAAAAGTGATTTTTTTACCTTTTACGTCGTGGTCAGTGTAACTGTCTGGAGAGTGGTGGATTACTGCAAAGAATAAAACCTGCGTTACACAGACACATGCTGCTTATTAGCATTCAAATGAATAGGAATCACCTGTGCAGATGCTTTTGTAATTGTGCTTTAGATGCTTCAAAGTCATTTTTCAATATTTTGTCCAGCCCCTGTAGTTCCCCCATTTTAGAGTAATTGGGGAACTTAGCTGCTCAGTTATTTCTTGATCAGCTATGTGTTGTTGCATCATTAGTTCATGCACAAAAGAAATAAAAGGTCTAGAGTTGATTCCAGGTGTGGTGTTTGCATTTGGAGTATACTGCACATATACAGTTTAATGTATAAAATGGACAATAAGTTATACTTTTTCATGAAAATATACATTGCATACAAAGTATATTTTGACATATACATTGTTCAATGAAATAGATTTCTTAATCTGGATTGATAATATGATATGTATTACTTTCTCAAAGGTACAGTAGAATTGCCAGTTCCATTTTCGTTAATGGATGTGTACAGGACACATACAGAGTGGAGATGGCAAACGGTTGTGCAACACAATGTACAACTGTTGGAACATGAGATGACTGAACCAGGCTATAGCGATAAGAGTAAATCCGTGAGCTGAAGCTTCCCAGGAGGAACTGGCTGGAGCTCAGGGGAAATAAATCCCATTTTATATAATACATTGGGCACAATGCAATGCATTATGCAAGCTGCTACAAAGGAGACCTGGATCGTGACTGTGGGGTGATCTCACCGGGGGGCTCATGCTTACAATTTACATGTCACACAAGCTTGTATGGCCTTTTAACGGACCTGTACAGTATATCTGCAGAAGCAATAGAGAGGGGCTCGTTTCATGAAAGTTGTGACGTGCGAACTGAGACCTGTGAAATGCAATAGATTTCTCCTCCTCTTTTTTAGCTCTATGTTTTTTTTTCTTACATTACAGTGACGTGCTAAGTGGCCAGGATGAAATTATTATTTATTATTGATCAGGGTGTTGGCTAGCCGTGTCCAGCTGGTTAAAAAAAGCTGCTACTACAGGTGAGACAGAGTCAGAGGGGCTGGTTAAAAATAAATGCTAAATGTAAGTTGTGAAGTGAGACAAGCAAAAGCCATTTCACACTTATTATATAATTGTAATTCCACTACAATATTGTACAGTATTGTAAAATCAGAGAGTCAGTTCAGATGGCCTTTCAGAAATGAGAAAAAAATTGTATTTGGTACACTGAAAAGATAAAAACAGACAATAACAGTGATAAACATATATGCAGAATCAGAGGTCATTTCTGTATCATCAACCTTAATACCATCAATACTACCAGTGTCGCAAATGTAGTCAAACCAGGCATAGATTTATTTAATTATTTGTAAAGATCGCTGGGCAAACATGTTGAGCAACTGCCCCTCTAACACCCTCAGCACGTCCCTGCCGCACAATCAAAGGAAACAGCATACTTCTGAGGAGAGAATTGGGATCAATCACACAACACCCCTTGGTACAGCACTAAAATGGATACCGATGATCTTCCTGAAACTCACTCCAACAACATCCACTTGCTTGACCTGATCCTGAAATGGGTAATGCATACTAATTTCTTTCTTGTTTCATTTTAAGTTCAAAGGTTCTCAAAGGTCCTGGAAAGTGAAGGGCAAACTCTAAATATTCACTACACAGATGTCTTCATTATCCTGGTTTTCACCATTTAAATCATTGCTCTACTGGCTCATTTACTCTTGACATGCAGATCCTGCATCCCTGTTCTTTTTAGTTATTCTTTCTTTTTCTATTTTGATCTTTTGTTCTTGCTAAGACACAAAAAAACCCTTCTATGGAAGATGATTTTATAATTACCATACTGGAGATGATTCACAGCTCAATAAATTACTCTGACAGTTGCAACATATAATTCAGCTAAATGGTACGTTTAGCCCACAGATTATTTAGTGCTATAATAGATTTTTGCCTTCATAGTATCTTACAATGGATTCACTAAGTAAAAAAATGAAAAAATGAAATATTTTTGATGCCTGAAAATGGGGGGGGGGGGGGGGGGGCTATGTACAAAAGGTTCTATAATTTCTAAAGAAATGCAAGTACAATAATGTTTCCTTAAATGCATAGGCTGCTGCTGCTGTATTGGATAAAAGTCATACATCTGCAACACTGGCATCTACTGCGGGCGGGCAGTGTAGAATATTGGTTAAGGAACTGGCCTTGTAACCGAAAGGTTGCAGGTTCCATTCCCAGGGTAGGACACTGCCGTTGTACCCTTGAGCAAGGTACTTAACCTGAATTGCGTCAGTATATATCCAGCTGTATGAATGGATAAATGTAATAAGAAGTTGTGTAAGTCGCTCTGGATAAGAGCGTCTGCTAAATGCCTGCAATGTAATGTAATGTAATCTATAACCTTTAGTAATTTCACAGATATAGCAGGAAATAAACAAATCACCTCTATGAGGATTGCTGTGTGGGGATATTCAGTGATGAAATAAAAGTGAGACATCGGGGAGTAGATAAAGTGCACCTGCTCTCAGAATTTCTCATATACACCACCTTATTCTCGCCCCAGGCACTTACAAGGTAATACACGTGCATGTGTTCTCCTTGGGGTACCACAGGCCACAAATGAGTGAGACTCAAACAGCAGGCAAGTTGCCTGAGAACACTGTCAACTCCCACATGCACCACTAAGAGATTAACAACCCCAACCTGTTATCAGCGTTGTTGTACAGACCGTGACTAATGGACATAGAAAGATAAGTCAAAGATTTCAAGGAGAGCTGAGCTGACAGGACTGTAAGCTTTCCTCTGTTGAACTTGCCAGAAGGACTTGGATCTAGAAAGCACAACTTAATTGTCCATTCTGTCAATTCTGGCTTGAACATTTGTAGCATGTTTCGCGGTCTCCCTCAGTGAGGAAGGAAGGTGGTGGCTATCGTAGTAGAAGATGGGATAATTACGAAGCCAGATTGAATGATTGATTGGTTGATTGGAGAGTGCTTGAATGAGTGTAAGGTACTCATTGGGATTGAGTGATTGGAAGGGAACGCTGGGGCTGTGTTCCCTGAGGGGATATAATGAAGCGCACCTGGGTAAAGAGAGAGAACTGACGGAAGGCGAGAGAGAGCGTATGTGGGTCTCTGGGTGCTTACATGAGGCGGTGTTCCTTTTTTTCTTTCATTATTAGTTTGATTACGTTTCTTTGTATGAATGTGAATGTGCTGTGTCTATGTACGGGGAGAACTTACCTGGACGAGACAGGCAGCTGAAAGCAATCTGTGGCACTTGTGAAAACAAGAACCACAACAGCTACGTGTGTGTGTGGGTCTCAGACCGGAGTGAGCGGGGAACTGAGCGGCAGCGGGTCTGTCCTTTCTCCTCTGTCAGAGTCGGTGCCCCGCATCCAGCCCGGCGAGAGTGATGAGGGCGAAAGGGTGCAGTAAAGGCCTGGGGTCCCGGGATTTGCCCGAGTGGTGGACAATTGGAATCCTCATTGGCGACCACCAAGGACGGCAAAAGCAGTCTGTCTGTGTTTGTGTGTATGGTTATTTTTGGGCCGGACGGCTTGTGTCTTTTTGTTTCAATTTTTTTTGTGGCAGTCCTCCCAGAGTGGCGCCGTGGGTAGGACTCCACAACATGTATTCTTTTGTGTGTTTCATGTTATTTGTTTGTTACGTGGGATGTTAGCAAGTTTTGTTATTGTATGAGTGTATGCCGCCATGTTTGTTTGTGTGTGGGCTTTCCCCTCGAGAGTATTGAGGGGCCAGGTGACCGGCAGGTTTTAGACCAGGCCACAGCACAACCTCTGGTGTTATGTTATTGATAAAATGAAATTATTTATGCTCTTGACGATAAACGGCACTATGACTCCTTATTCATTGACCTTTCCAAAACTTTTGATACAGTTCACTACAACCTCCTGATAGAAACATTACAGACCATAGGTGTTGGCTCCAAAGTAATTTGCTCGTTTAAAAATTCTAATCATTCCCAATGTGTATTCCTTGATAGTCACAAGTCTAGCTGCTTAGAAGTATTAAATGGGGTACCTCAAGGATCCATTCTTAGTCCAATTTCATTTTCAATCTATATGAATTGTATTGACCTTGTAGTACAAAAATGTATCTGCAGTGGGTTGCAAAAATCTGGGCACCCCTGGTCAAAATGCCTTTTACAATTAATATCCAAGTGAACAGAAGCTAACCTGACCTCTAAATGGAACAAAGTTAAATATGAGACATTTCTTCAAATTTTAAAGCAAGACTACTTTTTACTTTACTTTGTACAGTTTCAAAATAAAAAAAAAGGCCCTGTGCAAAAGTATGGGAACCCTTTTGGATTATTCTTTGTTACTTTAAAAAAAAAAGATTACTAAGGCCCAGGACCAGGTGATTTACTCATCAGGGCTTCAATGGGTCAGGTGAATATAATTCCAGGGCTGAACTATTTATTCGGAAGTAACTCCATGCCTTCTAAAGCATCCGACTGCGGTGGCTGTTCTGTCTGGTGTTAACAACCATGGGGTCCTCTAAACAGTTGTCCAAGGAGGTCAGAATCAAGATAGTTCACTTCCACCAACAAGGAAAAGGCAAAAAAAAACTCCCTCAAACTACTTATTTCCACTGTCAGACACATTATCAGAAAATGGAATATAAATGGAACAGTTTAATTCAAGGCAAGATCTGGAAGACTAAGAACAATTTCAGATAGAATGGCCAGAGACCTGGTGAGAAATGCTCAGAAGAACCCTCACATCACTGCAAAAGAGCTGCAAAAAAGAGTAGCAGATGCAGGTCTAGTTGTTCACAGGACAACAATACAACGTACTTTAAACAACAAAGACCTACATGAAAGAGTTGCCAGAAAGAAGCATTAAAGCATCTGAAGTATGCAAAAGAAAACCTTGAGGAGCCTGACGAAGCCAAAATGTAACTTTTTGGCCACAACCAAAGAAGGTATGTTTGGAGAAAAAAAGAGTGAAGCATTTGTAGAGAAGAACACCTTGCCAACTGTTAAGCATGGAGGTGGATCCATTATGCTTTCGGGTTGTGTGGCAGCGGGGGGCACAGGAAATATTGTGCGGGTGAAGGGAAGAATGTATTCCACCAAATATCAAGAAATTCTAGAAATAACGGGTTTTTACAGAGTAACAGACGGTGAGACACGACGGCCGGCGGTTCTGTTCTAGGAAGCATTGGAACCACTGTAACCAACCTTCCCGAATTGAGAAAATCACAAAGTTCTCCACATGAGAATGACACAAAGTGCTCCACAAAACAAAACCCCGGTAAATTTGCCTCCAATGTCTTCAACAAACAACGAGATTGAGAATCCATGGAGACTTAGACGGTGAGACACGACAGCCAGCTGTTTTGTACTAGGAAGCCTTGGAATCACTGTATCCAACCTCCCGGAATTGAGTACATCACAAAACGTTCTCCACATGAGAACAACACAAAGTGTTCCACAAAATAAAACCCTGGTTAAATATGCCTCCACTGTCCTTTACCTCTATCCTTAGTCGCAAGTCTCCATGTCTCACACCCGTAAAGCACAGACACACGTAGTACAAACACAAATAGCTTATGCAAAGGACAGACTACAACACAGAAAAAGTAGCCACAAAACCACAAGCCGCTTACTACTGAAATATTCCTTCTGGAAACGAGTAGTTTGTCAACTATTTGCACAACAAAGCGGCATACAAAAGACGCGAATATGCTCACACATAGCAAGTTAAAACCGGCTTCCAAACGGGGAATCACACAGAAATACCATTAGCAAATCCGCACCCCTACAGCACAGCAGCAACTACGACAAACTACAAAATATAGTAAGCACTGCATACAACCTGAAATGAAAGCCCACAATACTGTTTAAAAATAAGCTTCAGCATGGCAGCAAAGCTGGCAATGTGCATGAAGTTAACCAAAGTGAAAAACTAACCGTCAAAAGGAAAAAAAACCAAGCTACACAACGTAGCAAAGACATATGCTCTCGGGAAATTCCACAACAGGTGTCGGTAATTTTCCAATCAAGACTCTCGCACTCATGAGGCAGGATAGGAACGTAACAATACTCATTACAGACGTGTGCAAGAAAAAGAACGGAATACAGTAGCTTACCCCCAAGACCACAATTTAGTATAATAACAAAAACAACTAAAAACAGAAATACATACAGGAATCAGCATAACATAAAAAAATTAAAAGACAATGTACAATAAATGCAAAGTAGCCTGCTTGGGGGATTTATATTGAAGTCAAATCGGACGGCATATGATCCACGAAAACGGTTTATTGGCTTTTGAATAGGTTATGAATGATCATGCATGCATTACTTGGGAAAAGCCGAAATGAGAAACTCGCCATGGACTGACACACCCACACAGCGACTCTCCTACCACTTCGGCTCACGGCAAGTCAAACAGGCTCAGGTGCGTGAAAATCCATGACAAAAATGCTTCGCCAGTGCACTGGGTTGCCACTCGCCATGCGCCGGCTGGAAAATAGAACCCCGGAAGTGCATTTTCAGCACTGCAAACGTCCTTTCTATTATGGAGCGTGTTTTTATGCACTGTTGTAGGCATTATATACAGTGTCATTAGCCATGTGATTAATGGATAGCTATTGTCCCATACCAGCCATCCCTCCAGGGGGGATGAGTTGGCCAATATAAATGAGTCATGGCTCGATCCATGCAGGATGATTCGCAAATACATGTTTAGCGCCCATCCATTTTGGGAAACAATATGCGTCACAGTCAAGTGATCCTGGGTTTAATTCCAAAAGACTTGACCAATAGGACTGGGTGCAGTACGCTACTTCCTCTTCTATACCCCTTATAAACCTCGTAAACTTCCTGTTCAGTCTCTTGTACCGAATACCTTCTTAAGAACTCTGAAGATGGGCGCAAATTCACTTGCTATTCAAACAATGTGTTACAAAAATTATAAAAATGTAATAAATAAAATAATAAATATAAACTTTATTTATTGTTGATTTGTTGTGTGTGTTTATTTTGTCTTCTGATTAAAACGGAACTGTTGAAACAAGTTGTAGGAAGCCTCCGGAACGTAATTGGTTGCTATGGTTCCAACAGGACTCTCTGGGCTACGTTCAGCCAGCTTGCTAGCTGGCTTGTCAGCCGATGCAACGTTACCGCCACAACAATGGCTAAACAAAGTTCTTTAATGTGTTATTTTAAAAAAGCAAGAATCGAGGAAGAAGACACGCCACTGCCTCCATCGACCAAGTCGACCCAGCCCAGTTCTTCAGACTCATCAGCCCACAGCGAGGTTAGTCCGGCAGCAGCCGCTTGCTCCCTGGCGCCAGTACTCTCTCCTGGGCAGCCTGATGCGGGTTTACCCGCCGATTTATCTGCAATTGATGAACCACCTTCACAGCCAAATTTGAAGGTATTTTTCTCTGCTGTTTGGGTTGTTTAGTTGCCACTTTGTGCAATAAAATGGTTAATTAACAGTGCCGTGCGCTGTAGAGCCGATGCGCTGCTGGTTCTGCTGGGGCAAATATATTTGAGCTTGAATAGGATATAATAGACAGGTTTTTGTCTATACTGTTGTGTGCAGCCTTTATAGACTGAGCTCTGTTGGTTGAGCATAGGTTATTGTATAGGCAGTGTTTTGCTGTTATTGCCTTTGTAATGCAGAATGCAAAGTAAAATTGTCGCTGTTTTTTCAGTTTGTCTATGTTTGTCCTTTTTTCTACTTCTACTTCTATGGCCCACCCACTTTTGTACTGGCCCACCCAAAATAAAATTTCTGCCTACGCCACTGTGTGTAGGGTTTTGTTAGCTGTATGTACGTCATAGGCTAGCTTTTCTCGTTATGCGTACGTGGTTTGCTGTATGGTGTAATTGCGCTGGTCATATGTCTTTGCTGCTTCAACGATTACGATTATTTTATACATTTATACGCGAACGTGGCAAGCAACGGTGGAAAGAAGAGCGGTTATTTCACGGTTGCTCAGGTTTTGGAGGTGCTGCACCACAGTGATCCCGGAGGTGAAGAAGTCTGTCCTCAGGCATAGCAATGACTCTGTGGCATGGACCCGTGCCTGGACATGTAAGTGTTTTTAAAAATATATAATACAAATTATTATTATTATTATTGTTATTATCATCATCATCATAATCATCAACAGTATGGAGCGCTATTATCTAGAGTATTTTTAGTTTGGTGATAAATGGATTCTCGCAGAAGTTAGCTTCTATGTTGTTGTAACTTGAAGGGTTTCTTCTCCTGACTTATTTTTCCATAGAGTTCAATAGGAAAATTTGTCAGGAGAAACAACCCTTCAAGTGATCCATTCATATCTACTGCATATCTGGCAGCAGAGTGATGGTTTAAGGCTTGTTTGATATGTCAGACCCTTGATGACTTAGAGCCATTTAGCCAACCATGTGTTCCACACTGTTCCAGTGTAATTTAAAGCTAAATCTAGTCCCACCCCCCAATTCCCATAGAGATCCATTCAAATGCAGAGGTTATAGTATCGCTTCTAAGAGTACCTGGAAATAAGATATCAGGAGTCTTTTGATATCCTTTTATACAGTCATGATGGCATCACCTTTTTACCTGTGGAATACTTGTTTACCACAGAAGTTGTTTGTGAGAATGACAAGAATGTACAAAGCCTTTATCAAGGCAAAGGGTGGCTACTTTGAAGAATCTAAAATATAAGACTCTGTCATATTTTTATTGGTTTTTTATTGGTTTTTGCATAATTTCATTTGTGTTATCTCATAGTTTTGATGTCTTTACTATTCCAAAAAACCAGTAATGGAAAAAAACCTTCTATGAGTAGGTGTGTCCAAACTTTTGACTGGTACTGTATATATGTGTGTGTGTGTGTGTGTGTGTATATGTATATATATATATTAATTTTTTCACTTAATTGTAATACTTGCCATATGTCCTTTTGAGATAATTAGAGTTCTCATTTTTTAGTGATTCTATTTAGTAATGTACTTGAATCTGTCTTTTTCAGGGAGGACAGTGAAGACACCCCTCCCCCACCTGACATCTCTGTCAAAGGAGGTGGTAACAGACAGGTTTGCCAAATAAAGTGATGTATAATTCATTACTTTTGTTGTAAAAAGTCATGTTGAAGGCTTGTTATAGATAAACCTGTTATTCTGCTGGCTTATGGGGCTCTGGTAAATCTAATTTTGAAGTACAGTGCCATTTTAAATGTAAAGCAGATTGGTTGGATAACATTAGGGTAAGTAATCCTTTTCGGAGAGGTATTTGGGTACTTTTGGGCATATACCCTCATACACATAAACACAAAACATGTGTAGGTTAATTTTCTTCACATTTTGTATTACAAAAACTGTTTTAAAAGAAAAATAAAGTTTTCTGATGATTGACATGCCTAGACAGAAAGATATGCACATGTTTTATATTTGGAGAGGTTGGATAGCTTTTGGGACACCTGGGCCCTGTTTTGGGAAAAAGTAAATAGGGTTAAAGACAATTGTGTTTGGGTTGCCGACACTTAGCGCCAAGTGTAAGATAGAGCCCAATATCTTCATGTGTTAGGAAGAACACTGAACAGTGATTCTAGAAATTTGCGACCACTAACACTGTTTAGCAATTTATGCTAAATGACTAACAACAAGCCAACCAAATGAAGTAGCTGAGATCGTACACAATCAATCAGATTATAGAAAGCCTATTTTACAAAAGTTAACTTAGTTTTCCAGATGCTCTATCAGAGATTAGCCATCTGGAATCATGGCTAGGTTAACGGATGTGGCCACTTATGTGGCTCCAATTATTTCCTGTAGATACCCCACCCAGCTTACCCCACCCAGAACTTAACCATAACCATTACAGTATCAGTGCAAAATTCATTCTAGACCATTTAGCTAATGGAAAAAATTGCAAACCTATATGATGACCTGTACACAAACAGACTACCATCTACTAAAATTGTATGAAATAATAAACAAAGTGCGCAACATGGTTTTGAAAGTCCAACAACGCCAAATGCAGTGGAGTAAAATGTACAATATTTTATATGAAATGTACTCAAATAAAAATACAAAAAAATTTACAAATTGAGGACAGAAAGGAGAGTACTTCTTAGCGATTACTGTACACCCCTGCACTTAAATAATGTTGAAGAGATGGAGGAAGCATGCTCGACAATGTGCAGATAAGCTCATAATAACTTAATAATAACAAGTAAAAAATAATGCACTCTCCTGCACTCCAATCTAACTTTATTATTAAGAGAAACAAACATTTTGATGCGCCTTCACCCAGTTATAGACAGCGCACACAGCATGTATCACAATTCTAACAATTTATACAAGCAACACAGACCACAATGAATTGCACACATCAAAGCAGTTCAGAGAGGAACTGTGAAGTCCTACCAATGATCCTGAAATGTGCTAGATTTGTCAGCAGGCACTTTCATAAACAAGGCATTAATGGTCAGAACAGTCACTAAATCTAAGGACTGTAAAACCACTCCAATGGTTTAAGAGAGTAAACAGCACTGGGGGCCAAACCTAATTTCTCCACTTCTCCCCAATCACTTATTAGTGTTTATTCACTGTTCAGCAGTTGTGCAGGGATTGTTTTTGCAGTGGTGTGCCAAGAGTCCACCCCAAGGAGCTCCATGACACATTCTTTTTTCCACCCAACAAAATCACCTTGGTATGAACCAGGGAACCATCAATGAAATTAACTTTGCTGCTTGCGCGCCCTTGCCACAAGAACAAAAGCGACATTCAATTTACTTCCACCTCGGGTAACCTTTCATTCCTTTTCCATAATGAATTTCTCATTTCTTTACTGTAGCACTTTTCCAAGGATCAGTCACTGTTGGCCGGCACATGGAAGCCAGAAAAGGGAACAATAACAAGAAAATACAAGTAAATGAAACCAGCATTAGGGAAACAATGATAGCAATTTGTTTCTCCGAAAGAGAAAGCCTTGAAAGTGCACCTACTAGGGCAAATCATATTGGATCCCCTCTATCAGCCATGAAAAATGATTATTATAGTAGGTTGTTTTGTGGAAATAGATCAATTGTTTCTGTGTTTCTTTATCAAGAGTTTATCAAAATGCAGGGACTGATGATAATATGATGATAATGTCAATGGATTTTTCTCTGAGCTGATGCTATGTTATCAAAGTACAAACAGTACTCCAAAATATGTGAAATGACTTCAGTTTCCTGCTCCTGCTGTTTGAGCAGTCATTTGTTGAAAAAGCCATGAAAGGTGTTCCTTGAGGTATTCCTGAGACTGGAATATAGCGTGATGCAGGGCTGGGGGTGGCCACTGCTCACGTGGTGAACAGACAAGATAAAGATAAAGACAAAGTGAAGGTGTAGTTTGTTCTCGTTGAGTAGAAATGAAAATAACCAAACTTCCTTTAAAACAAGGAAAAAAGGCCAATCTGGCAACCAAAACATGAAATGAAAAAAGGGGGGAGGGGGCACAAAAGGAAACAGAAAACACCATGTAGCAACATCCTCCAAACAGTCCTGCAAAAGGTCTCCCCTTTAAGCCTGAGCACCAGGCATTTTATTTAGCCCAATAATTAGGCAATGGGCAACAGCTAAAGTGATTACAATGAATCCCAGCTGTTGCCATACCTGTAAGTAGGGCCAGTGCTGCACCCTGGTGGACAGCACCCCAACTCCCTTCCTGGCACCACAATAGTTTGTACATAACTGTGTGTTTTGCCAATAGTTTGCTACGTTTTCCCCTAGTGAGTACAGAAGCTCAATTCATTAGATAGATTTGTCATGGTTTTTGAGCCTGCTTTTACTTTTCTGGCGGTTGTTGCGACTCTTGTCTTTTTTCTTTCCCTCTAGAGACCATTTTGTCTTGATTGTTTTCAGCCGCAGGCCGCTATTTAAGCAAAACTCTGATTACGCTTTGGCCGGTAATTTGGTATAGGAACTTAGCGTGGGCAACATCTTTATGCTTAGTCTGCTAAAGATTGTTGTTCCATATTATTCTGAGCTCGGTGGAAATTCCACCTAGGATTTTCACTTTCCTTTGTTCTCAGTTGTTTCTACCCTTGGTTTTCTTTCAGTCCTCTTTGAGGCTGTAACCTTAGTTACCTTTTTATTTTCCTCCTTGTATTGTAGCTCTTTTATAGTATATTGAGCTGGAGGTTTTCATTTTAGTTGTTTATTTTATACTCGTGTCCTCAAGTTTCTCTCGCCCTCTTTTCTGGGTAGTTTTCAGTTGGCTTATACACTGGGTGTTATCTCCCATAGGAGTACTTTGCGTTTTCTGTTTGTATTTCCTGTTGTCCCCTTCCTATTTGAGACTTGTGGTTACTCCACCTATGTGGGTAGCTTTTAGATCCCCGTTCTGTCGCGCTTGGTTCTCCGACCCCTTCCCCCCCATCACAAGATTACATTTAAGTAGCCAGTTAAAATTATCTATAAGTATTATAATACTGCTTAAAACAGTTTTAATATGATATTATATCCTAACCTTCTCTCATCATGTTAGTTTGTCTCCTAATTTTTTTTTGAGTTATAACTATTCAAACCGTAAGAGTATTGCTGAAAAATAATTTGATGTTTAGTGATGTAACACACTGTTACAGCATATTCAAAAATACAAAAGCAGTTATTTACAGTCTGTGTCCTACTGGTTTAAACTGCAATATCTCTGAATATCCTGACATTACCTATGCCCTCAGGCTTCATTGGATATGTCAATTAGACATATTGCAATGTTTACATGGGAATTATTGCCTATTTTCTACAATCTTTATAATCTCAAATAATGTCAAAATAACTAAAGTAATAAACCCTATAAATGGAATAAACTGAATTTGTTAAGCCACCATGTCTGGGGTTTAATCAAGGAATTAACTTAACACTGTGTCTAAGTCGCATCTTTTTTAATCAGTTTTTCCACAAAACATGTAAAGTGTTTGCAAGATAAAAATAACTTGCATAATCTCAAATGTAAACTACAACGTATTCTTCTGGGCTTTGAAAAAAATCTTGTTTTGAGACATGAGGCATTATCATTTCAAACACTCAGCTGCAGATTAGCCTATTTCCCACTTTTTTCAAGTCACTGAGCTCACTTTTGTTGCTGTGAAAGAGCAGCACTCACCAACGCACCACAGAAGAAACCAGGCCAGGCCTGTCTGCTGGCTGTTTGTGTCAGAAACACTGCTGTGTCAATCAAATCGTGAATGTAGCAGAGAACATTGTATTACACACTGCAGCCACCTTGTGTTTGGAAGAATAGTTATCAGCACTTCAGCAGAGGAGAGATATTTTTCCTTAAAGCCAACCATGGCATGTAGACAAAACTGAGGTCATTCTAAGTACGTTTTGTAACTTTCTAATCTATCAGGGCTTTTTGAAATCAGGGAATAAGGGCACTACACCCTTGTACCCTTGGACCACGTGCTGTCTTGCCTTGAGGACAGCTGCAGTAAGAAATATCTTCTTTAGTACCACCCCTTTGGTATGAAAAATAATCCATCTATACACACAGAACAGCTGTTCTCCCTGGATCCGCCTGCTCATGAACGCTATTACGCATATTTTTTGGTGTAGGCAGAGCACTGGGGGTGTGGAAGGACACCATAAATGATTTGATTACAAAAAGCAATGAGAGCTGACTGCTATATTGTGCTGCACCAAGTAGAGCAATGTCAGGATAGAAAGTGCAGGACAAGCAATCTCTGACACACAGACCATCTACCAGGGAGCTCACCCTCTCATCACACTGCTACAGTATAATTCCCTATCAATACTGCGCTGTCAGAAGGTCCCCCTGTGTTTATTATCCAGGACCACAGTCAGGAAGACACACTCGCAAACACATGACTTTGTGTGTGTGTATAAGTTTAATCCCCCCGACTGCCTTTTAGAGGTCAGTCTCAGTTCTGGAAATCAGGGAAGTGGGAACACACTGCAGCACAGCTCACTTCTAACAGCGTTTAAGTTGGCTAAATTATTATTAATATTATTATTATTATTATCTGGCCATATGGTGTATGGCTATATCTGCCCACTGACACTGTATGCAGTGCAGGGCCACCATCAGGGGGGGACAACCGGGTATGATGTCCTGAGCCCTGGAGGAGGGCCTTGTGGTATTATTGTCTCGAGCCCAGGAATAATATCAATTTTAAAAAATTGTCCCGAGCCCAGGAATTTCAGCTGGCGGCCTAATGCAGTGCAACATCTTTCAAGGACATGTTTTCCTTAAACTATGGACAAAGATAACAATGAAGTATTAAAGTTTGATATCGTCATAACAAAGATGACACTTTGTCACACCCCCATTCCTTCTTGGCCGAGGAGAAACTGAACAGGAATGGAAATTGGGTTAAATACATTCTTTGCATTTCAAATGAGCTTTTTCATTACTGGGATGCGGATTTTAAATCATAAAGTGCTTTATTAGATTACATTTTCAGGCTGCATCAATTATTTATTTTTTTAAAGAAGATTACGTAAAAAATTAAGTAAAATTAAGTAATTTCCTGACATAATAAAGTACTATAACTAACTGCAGTTATTCAAAAAGTAATTTGAATCATACATGAGATATTGCAAATATCCATATCCTATGGATATGGATCATATGTGCTGAGAAGACACTGAGAAGAAGAAGTTGACTATATCACTCATCCTTTTGAGGTGTTTTGCACCTACACCCATCAGCATGTGAGCTTTCGTAACATGATGAGTCTGGCTACACAATCATGGTTCTGTCACGGTTATTAGCAGCCTTTGCTGTTTCACCGTTTCATTTACTTTTTGGCGTCGTCGGGACCGTACCGCTGTTTGTATCTCACCCGGCAATTATTCCCTACACCTGTATTGTGTTTCCTGCCGGTTATAAATACCTCAGGACTTCCGCATTTCCTCACTTTGATATTGTCTTTGCTATGTTGACTACGAAGTCGTAAGCTATAATAATTTCTGGTTCGTACGAATAGGAAACGCAGCAAGTCCGGTTATAAGATTTAGGATTAGATTGGTTTTCTTTTTCCTTTCCAATCTTTCTTTATCCTTTATTCTTTTTACCTGTTGCCAGTTGTGTTCAGCTCTTTTGCCACAAGAGCTTTGGCTAACAGGCCTTTTCTATTCTTTTCCTTCACTCGTTTTTTTGAGTTTTGTTTTGTTTTACCACCTCTTACGCCTAATTATTTAGTGCGTGAGGTTCTTTTAATTTTAAAAAGTAGGCCTAGATCATCTAATATGACGTAGAAGCCGAATGAGCTGGGCGACGCCAGACAGAGATTGTTAAAAAAAACTGAGAGCCTGCACTGAAGGGAAACTATATTTCGGTGAGGGAAACAGGGAACACAGCAGGTTGCGTTTTGTTACATTGTGCTGATATCTCCCTTAAATAACATCAGTATTATCTTCCACAAAATACAATATACATTAACTATATATTAATAATAACATTAGTTGTAAAAAAAAATGTGTCTTATATGTGTCTTTTGTTAGTTATTCTCACTGTTTATCGAGATCGCCTCAGTTTTTGGAGGTTGCTTTGTTTTGTCTTGTGCTAGGGAAGTTTTGCTCCCGATCATGTGTTCTCAGTCCTGGTGCGGCTACTTCCGCATTTTGTGGCGTATCTCTCTAGATACGCTTTTAGAAATCTTTATCGGTCGCCTTTGGTTCTCCGAACCTTACACTCCCCCTTACAGGTTCATCAACTCTATTACAGCAATGGTCTCTTGTGGACTGTTTGGGGATGGAGTGAGGTGTTTTGGAGTAGCACTTCTGCCCACCCCCACAGAAACAGGCAAATCTTTCAGTTGTTACGGTTACGCTAACTCAGGAAAGCTAAGGTGAAACCCCCCGTCAACGATCGCAGCTACAACCCGTCAAACAATAGCACGCCCCGCCCCAACAATCGCCGATAGCATTTTTTTTTTTTTTATCAATTTGAAACTGTGGCGGTTGAAATTAAACTGTGGCAGGCCGCCACATTTTAATACATTAATGGGAAATACTGGGTCTAAACACCTATGCAAAACCTGTCATAAAATGAATAAAATATTTTGTGTCCATTATAAAGCATATACACATTCATACTCATCTAATCTAGCACATACTATGCATGGTAAATTTGAATGAGTATTTTCCATTCCCTGAGTGACAAGTATTTCCCAGGGAGATATGCCATACAGTGTACATATCAGGGGTGCCCAACCCTGTTCCTGGAGATCTACTTTCATTTCAACCCTAATTTGTCACACCTGATTCTACTAATTAGCAGCTCAACTAGATATCTAGCTGTTAAAGCTGGGGACACATTACAGTTTTTTTTGCCCGATTTGGCAATGATTTGAGATCAGGCAGTCTGTGGTAGTCCAGGCTAGTCGCACTGTAAAGTCGCAGCTGAAATCGTGTGTGTGGGAGTGAAAGACTGAAGTCTGTCTCCTACGATCCTAGTCAGGAATGCCAAGATTTTATGTTCGATTTTATCAGGGTTAGTCTTTGTGTCATGGGTTGTGCTTGCCTTTCCCTAGCTCTGCAGGCATTCGTTCCTTTTACCTGTATTAAGCACTCTATTGGATTTTCCACATTCCATGCCGAGTTTTCGTTTCACGCCAGCGCTTAGTGATTTCACCTGTTCATTGTTTCCGCTGGCTATTTATACTTTGCGTCTTCCGGTATCGGCGCTTCCATGTTATTTCACTTAACATTCAAGCCGGTAAGGTATAGGACCAGTACTCCCTATCAAACGCTTTGTTTCTGCTTTCTTAAACAATGCAGGTCTTGATAACAGTACGTTTCGAAAGTGCTCTACTTATTCTCGCTATTAGTGAGAGCTAGAGTCTGTTTTTCTGTTCTATTTCTCGTTCTTGCCTACGAATGTTTCGCCCGATACTTCCGGGTTGTTTTTCCTTATTGATTGTTTCTGTCGCCTCTTTAGATTAATCTCATATTTTGAGAGCAGAGGTTTCGTTTTTCTAAGAATTTTCTCTCGCTGACTTTTTGTCAGTTCGCCCGATTCGCCGGGTTGTTTTTCCTTATTGATTGTTTCTATCGCCTCTTTAGATTCCTCTCTTATCTTGAGAGCAGAGGTTTTTGTTTTTCTAAGTATTTTCTCTCGCTGACTTCTGTCAGTTTGCCCGATTTGTTGGGTTGTTTTCCGTTTCTCCCCTTTTAAGTCTCCTTTCTCACTCCCTCGTACTGGGAGCTGGAGCCTTTCTGTTTTCCTTTTTTCCCTCTCCCTCCTACGGAGTCCGCTCCGTTTTATTGGTGTCTCTCCGGAGTCACTTGTCTGAAACCCTTTCTGTCGCATCTGGTCCTCCAACCAACTCACTCCACTATACTTTGCATAATCCTGTGGTTTGCGCTGGTCAAAGACTCAAATCGCAATGTCAGTTTTCAACAGCCAATGAAAATTTTATTTGCAACAGAGCAAGGAAGGAGGGGGAAAAACAGAAGTAAACAAAAGATCCATGCGATGGCTTGCACAAAATTCTGCGATTCTTCCGTCTTCTCAATTTATTTTCTGTGCAAATTGCAGCACAAACCACAAGTGTAACAAGCGGTCTCCATATTTGTTTTCATTTCAAAATATTGTGGAAAAAAATACATTCTCGCGAGTGCAGGTGTACCCAGAAAAATCACATTCTCACAAGAGCCGTTGTTATGTGTGTGCGACAGAAGAGACTGAAAATCTGCAAATGTTGTTAAATGCTGCTAAATGTCAGTTGTTAAATTGCAGTGCTGCTCAATTTTTTCATTGTCGCTTACGATTGGAAAAGTTGTGTAATGTGCCCCCAGCTTAAATGAGGTGTGCTTTGTTAGGGTTAGAGTGAAAACCTACAGGACGGTAGATTGGAAAAGTTGTGTAATGTTCCCCCAGCTTAAATGAGGTGTGTTTTGTTAGGGTTAGAGTGAAAATCCAAAGGGCGGTAGATCTCCAGGAATAGGGTTGGGTAGCCCTGGGCTGGGTTGCACCGGTCATATGTAAGTTCATGACTAAGTTTGCACGTAAAGTCTTTACTAGGTCCTTAGTTGCCACTAGTTAGTTTCAAACTATCGCTTTACTAAATTTGGTTGCACTACCAATACGTAAGTAATGTCTTAGCTAGTGAAAACGAAGTAATGCGTCGTTCAATACTAAGGTAAACATTGTCACTTTATCATGACGATAACAAATCCATAACCAATCAATCAACAAGCTACAATGTAAACATGGAAATCAACTTGCATTGCATTTAACAGGCTAGTGAGATCAAGGGCATGTATTAACATTAGCTAGCCATTTTATTTTTGTTAGCTAATTACCAAACGTTAACGCTGCTAACGGGAATCACCAGTGGTACGCTATCGCTCATTTCGCCCTTTGTGCTTCTGTTCTCTTCTCTGCCTACTTGTATTAGGAATATTAAATATTAAATAGAAAATAGAACATATGAGCTATTTATGCATATAAACTGATTGGGAATAACGTTAACGTTATGTCCTTTTTGAGTGTAGAAAAATGTCCAACGGTAAGTGACGCCTATAGAAACTATGTAGCCGGTTAGAAACAGCTGGACGCATCACTAATGACAAAGCGACGCTGATCCTTGGATGGCTACTGTGTAGCTTCACTGTAACGTCAGCTGGCTAGCTAGCTTGCCGATAACCTTTTAACTCAACTCTGACTTCTGCAACATAGCCAGATCTCCGGGCACATCAGATTTTTTACATTTTAATCACAAATGGGCAGGAATAAACTCAGAACTCATTTCTAATTTCACCTGTCCTTTTCTTTTTGAAAAAGCTGCCCTAGTCTTTTCGAAGCCACCATCACCAACTGCCAATTGTTTGCTAAATTCCGCAACGCTCCAAGCCGATGCGCAGAGCCAGCCAATGAAAAGTTGCATAGCGCTCTGACCCCCCTCCCTCCACATTCAGACTCGTTTTGTGAAAGTGAATCAAAACACAGCAGCGATACAATAAAACATTACAAGAAACCTCAGGGAAAGTAGCCAATATTGTCAATGCTCGCAAAATAAAGAAGTTGCGGCCAGAATTAAAGGGATGGAAAGGGGAGATTGTACGTTAATAAGGGGGATGCTTTTTTTCATTTTGCCATCAAAGGGGATGCCATCCCCCCTCAAATTGCCCCCTGCATTTAGTAGCAGATGTGATAGTAGAATGACGTGGTATAATTACACAAGAATTTCATGTTTATTTAGCATTTGAGTGAGCAGGGCATTTCACTGCTTTTTTGGCATACCATCGGGCTATTGTTGGGTTTATCTTGTTGCTATGACAGAATAAAAATTTTATGTGATGAAGAAATATACAATATTTATGAACTCACACATAGACGCTATTGTCCACTATGTCACGAGTGGGTAGGTATAGTTGCAGGCGAGACTAGGTGGGGGGTTGCTTGTTAAATGGACTTGCTATGGGACAATGGTGACACTTAGAAACTCGTATTCGGCAGAGTTGTCACGAATCGTGTACTAATAACGCTAAAACACGGAGTTTGTTGTTTCCACTCATAGTTTGGTTGCAGTAGTGAATTCAGCAAAATCTTGCTGCTGGCACCATGGCCACTAGGGGATCTGTGCGAAAGGGTTAAGGATGTCTTGAATTTTGGACACACCAGCTCTCCTGGTTTTCTATTTCTATGTGATATTCAAATTCCATCTCATACATTCCTGGGGACAGACAAATGAGCTCAGGACTGCACTCTGATAGACACATAGATGTAAGGAAATGTGTGCAGCCAGACTATAATAACACTCCACCCAATAGGGCTGGCAAGTGGCCGATGGCTCTCCTATTGGTTCAGCCCTGTGATGTCTTTGTCACGTCTCCCATCTGCGGTTGAAGGTTAATGGTTTGTTTAAGTCGTTCTCAAAAAGGGCACCTTGAGGCTGTGGGACATATTATAGCTGACAGAGCAATTTATCTCTGGAAGAGGGACAATTTATCCCCAAGTTTTATCCTTGGTGTAACCGCTGCATTCCCAGAGGGATGAACAGTGCTAAGCTTAGCTTGCCCGGGGTAAAGGAATAGCCTGAGGCATGGGAGCCAAGCCCCCCTTGTAGCCACAAAGTCCAGTTAAATCAATAATTCACTCCACAGAGCAGTTTATTCTCATTATCGGATATGCACAGAGTGTCAGGCAAGTGTCACCTGCCGTAGCGTTCCTGGCAGCTCCAGGGTTGCTCTCTTTCTCTCTTTCATTCCCAACCAGGAAAGCTACTTTATTAAAAGGGCTTTTCTCTGATCTACTGCAAAAATGTGTCACTGTGACAGACAAAGTAGGAGTTGAATTATCTCACTGCATTGTGAAACCTTTTCATCATTATTGAAGTTGCAGTGAGAGATGGAAAGAGAAGGGGGGAGGGAGGGCAGGCAGAAATGTCAAATGCCAGGTAACTGGAGACATCAGAAAGGGCAGTCATCTCTTTGGTAATTTGAACAGGAGCCTTGGCTTAACTCAGTGGGCAGGAAGCTGGGCTGAGGGCAGCTTCAAAATCGGCAAGCTGAACGCTGCTAAAGTAATGATCCATTTCAACTTTTCGGATGTCTTTTAGTAACTATTTAGGTATTGCGAAGGTGTCCAACAGCAGGTGTACCAGCAAAATAGTGGCAGGAGACAAAATGTCTGTTCACTCAGGCATGTTTCTAACATAGTGCAGGCAATCCCAGAAACCCATCCACAATATTCACAGGGTGAAGTTGGACAGACATTACATATATGCCACTGAGGCCCTGCTTTGCCGTATATCTGGGTTGGCAGGTCCACACAGCACACAAACTGCAAACAGAAAGCTTATTTTCAGCAAGACTCCATTCCAGACTTATATAACCAAAGCCCATCACTTGGAAATCATTTAGTCACTGATTAAAAAACTAACCCCCCCCCCCCCCCCCCCCCCGTATTCACTTTCTTCTCAAACAAACACCCCCATGAAAGTGCCTTGTGGTTCTCCAAGTGCTTTCTATGAATGTTTGTATTCTGCAATTATTTGGCAACTGGTAAGCATTTGTTTTACATGCAATAAATTACTGTTCTCAACCAAACACCATACATAGCATGCATTGTCTCTTCTGTCACAAAGAGTTATATGAAAACAGAAACACTGGTAGCGAATATATAAACAAAGATTTAAAGAACATTCCAGAGTCCTTAAAATTATTTTAAATTCATGGTAGATCCAATGGCATTTTTGTGCTGGATCCTGCTGGAACTCTCAGTTTTGACCTGCCTGCCTTCTGGCTTTGCCCGATTTGTGTAGTTCTGGCACCTCTCGAAGGGGAAGAAAAAGTATATAGGTAAAAATATGATACTGGAGATTTTTGTGTTCTTGTGTTTATCACAGAAAATGTGTTTATCACAGAAAATGAGCCAAGGCCAATGAGTCTCAGGTTGAAAAAATTATGAATTGTATCATTTTTCTTTTAGTAAACATTGAATACGGGTCCCACAGACCCGAACACCACACAAGGGTTAAGAAAACCCGTACATTTTGACGCAGTATTTTTTAAAAGGGTAGCCTCTTGCGAAAACCTCAGCTTCTCCAGTTACACTGCAGTGCAATAAATTAGGAGGACGCTATTAATAGCCCAAAGGACTTACGACCCTCCTCTGGCTACAGCCACAGACTGTAAAATGCACCGTTTATACATGCTAAGAAAATCATGTTCACGTATAGAAACAATAATATTTTTAAAAAATGTTGTACAAATGAGCATTCGCCGTTTTCCCTTGCTTACTGTACTATATACAGTACCTGATACACTTTCGGTTTAGAAGACACCTAATTTTTTTCTCCAGAATCTCTCGTATAAATATGTTTAAGAAACCAAGTACTTACCAGTATATTCAGCTACAGCTGTTTTCTGATGAACCCTGAAGAGTTTATCCTATAAGTCCCGTACAGTCGACATTTCCGCAGTGACCACCCCTCGCACTTAGGGCTGCAATACGTTGCTGTACTTGTGTGAATACACACGCGCTTTCGTACGTTCTTTTTTAAACGTATTTAAATACATTAGGCGACGTATATTTTTGTTATCATATGTATACTGTATGTGACTATTCTGAAATAAATGTATTCTGTAGCAAATTTCTGAATGATACAGCTTCTTCTTCAGTTCGAACTTAAAACCATGGATGTGCAGGGAATATTTTTTTAGATATTGACATTTAAATAAAACTAGTAGAAACCAGGTTGAAATTGCCTCTGAAGGGCCAAAGTAAATAGGGTTAATCTAGTCCCACCCCCCAATTCCCATAGAGATCCATTCAAATGCAGAGAGATTATAGTATCGCTTGTAAGAGTACCTGAAAATAAGATAAGGATATGCAACCAAATATAAATTGTAAATATGATCACTTTATTTAAGTTTATGTTAATTTGTCCAATTACTTTTGGTGCCCTAAAATGGGGGGGGGGGGGGGCTATGTGTAAAAATGGCCACAATTGCTACACGGTTCACCCGATATGGATGGTAAAAAACCTCAATTTAAAGCTGAAAGTCTGCAATTTAACCTAATTGTCACTGTTCCATTCTAAATACAATGTGCTAGAGTACAGAGCCAAAACAACAAAAAAATGTGTCACTGAAACACTTTTGGAGTGCACTATAGCATTCTCAGCAACGTCACAGTTGAGGTGTGCAGGCAATGCTGGGCCAGAATATTCAATATTGCAAAAGAAATCAACTTGTAATTGTATAAGCTGAAATGGATGAAGAAGGACACTTGTTTGACATCGAATATCTTAGTTACATCAACACTGAGATAGCTAAGCAGTTTGGTGTAAATTTGTGTAATATTTATTCAATTTAGTAAGTGTCCTGAAGTATGTTATGCTGGCTCCCATCTCATCATTTAAATTAGGCACTCAATTGAATGAAGACAGCTTCGACCGTATAGCTACAGATTTGAAGCAAATGGAGTAGGTCGCCAGCTAGCTATCCATGATGGAAAACATACTGTGGGACAATTTTGGCCCAAGATCAAAATATACTTTAACCCTATTTACTTTGGCCCTTCAGAGGCAATTTCCTCCTGGTTTCTACTAGTTTTATTTAAATGTCAATATCTAAAAAAATATTCCCTGCACATCCATGGTTTTAAGTTCGAACTGAAGAAGAAGCTGTATCATTCAGAAATTTGCTACAGAATACATTTATTTCAGAATAGTCACATACAGTATATATATAATAACCATAACATACGCCGCCTAATGTATTTAAATATGTTTAAAAAAGAACGTACGAAAGCGCGTGTGTATTCACACAAGTACAGCAACGTATTTCAGCCCTAAGTGCGAGGGGTGGTCGCTGCGGAAATGTCGACTGTACGGGACTTTGACGAAATATAACAAGATAAACTGTTCAGGGTTCATCACAAAACAGCTGTAGCTGAATATACTGGTAAGCACTTGGTTTCTTAAACATATTTATACGAGAGATTTGTGTCTTCTAAACCGAAAGTGCATCAGGTATATAGTACAGTAAGCAAGGGAAAACGGCGATTGCTCATTTGTACAATGTTTTAAAAAAATATTATTGTTTCTATACGTGAACATGATTTTCTTAGCATGTATAAACGGTGCATTTTATGCATTTTACAGTCTGTGGCTGTAGCCCGAGGAGGGTCGTAAGTGCTTTGGGCTATTAATAACGCCCTCCTAATTTATTGCACTGCAGTGTAACTGGAGAAGCTGAGGTTTTCGCAAGAGGCTACCCTTTTAAAAAATACTGCGTCAAAATTTACGGGATTTTCTTAAAGCTGTAGTTTATATTTTCAGATGAACATGAATACTGTAATTGAGACGCATGCGTCTCAACCACTAGGGGTGAAGTTTAGAGTTAATACTACGTTATGCAAGTGACAGTGAACCTAGCATAACGCTGGCTTACTCTTATTTTGAATGTAGGATTCCCCGCTGGCCAGCATGCTAATTGGCAAGCTAGCTATAACAATGTAGAAATGGACGCTTACCATTTTAGCAAGCTGGCCTGAGATATAAGAATTAACATTAAAAGGTCTTACTGGTTGTTATGTTCATGTCGTCAAGACACAGGTTGATGATATTGACTTACACCGGGGTGTTGTTACTGTTAGTTACTAATGTTATCTAGGGTTTGGCAACTTTCCAACAGGCACTGTGCCTAGCTAATTGTATTGCGTAGGTGGTGGACTAACGTTAATTTGCAAGCACAGATGAGCTGAGGTGGGTCTAAGTCACTTTTTTGGGAATACCCTGTGTTTGTAAACCGGGGGCATGTCTGGGTAGCGTTAACCCACAAACGTTAACTAGCTACTGTAACGTTACTGTCTTGGTTGTATCTCACATGAACATTTGTTTGCTAACTGCTAGATTACTAATGTTAATCTTTAATTTTGTACCATCTAAAGAAGGCAAACTAACAAGCTTAGAGTTAACGTTAACCTATGTATTTTCCTGAAAAAGCATGTTTTCACGTGTGAACACTTGGATAAAAAAAATAAGATGGATAATGTTAAGAACGTAGGCTATTCAGCCTACAGAAGAAAAGGCTGGTGGTTCCCTTTTCTGTTCTGGCTAAAAGAATCCATGGTTAACGATAGGCTTTAAACATTAAGTTATCAACCCATCATTTCACACAGACAATTTACTGCAACAGTCATTGTCAGCTGCTCCACCTTTGTGTGTGTTACGTAACGTTAGCTACACAGGCTATGCAGACTCCTATTTCTAGAAGTTACACTACATTAATTTCAAATATTTCATAAAATTTGTTAATGTGGTGTGGACTATCTGTACAACTTATTGCGTTGGACTAACGTTTAAAATTAAGTTCAATCAACTTGCCGCTGATCAAACGTTGACAGTTTATGATGGTTAGCTTGCACTCATTTATAACATAACATTAAATATGCTAGCTTAGAAGAAAAAAAGTTACAGAAAAGTTGTAATAAGACTAACACTAGATATAATTTAGATAGCTTTGCCAAGATGGAAGTGAAATAAAAGAACCAGAAACAAAATTAAATGCATTTAGTATGTTAAATCATTGATGATCGAGTCAGCTGCATTTTGATAGCTTGCCACGGTGATACACTTTTTGCCCCAGGGTGGCGCGTGCATCCGCTTTTGTTTATAAACAATAACTGGGTCTATATATGTCAAATGTTGAATTGTCAGTTTTCTTTTATGTTTATGGTCACGTTTTGCAAAACAAATTCACTTTGCAGGAAAACGCAACACACACACACACACACACACACACACACACACACACACACACACACACACACACACACACACACACACACACACACACACTCATACACCCCACCTGCCACAGTACTGGTGTTCCACCCTATATCAGACTTAGTATTATCAGCTGATGGCCTAAAGGAGAATTTTATAATACATTGTGATTTATCTTTATTGTGGTAGGAATGCAATGTATACACATCATTTTGTGTAAATTTTTATCAGCAATCTGCCTAATGAATTTTTTTTCTGGTGTGTCTGCAACCACAAAAAACCAGTGCACTGCCATCTCGAAAACAAAGGCTGTTTGTAGAAAGAAAATGATGGATCACTGTTTACCGTGTGAAAATTTAAGGAAATATTGTGTCTCATCCTTGCTATGGGTTTTAGTACATCTGAGACAGCTGAACACGCCACAGGCTCTCCGAACCTACTGCGAAGAGGATAAAAAGTAGAACACAACCAGATCCCTGTCCTGCTGCTGGCAATGAGAGGGTTGTGGTAACTTGGCTTTTTTTCTACTTTAAACCATTAAATTGCTGTTATGATATCTTGGGGAAAATACACATTGTGGGTTGATGAAAACAATGTGAATATTAGATTTGTGGGTAAAACTTCCCTGTAATTATATCAGTGTGCACACCTGAGGCAAGTACATTTCAGGTGTAAAATTGGGTAACACTTTACATTAAGTTGCACCTATACCTGTGTAGTTAAATTATAATGAATTGGGTAACAAGCAATTACTGAGTAACTGACATAGGTAACATGGAACAACAGTTAGCGGTATTCTTAATTATGTGAATATATTATATCTTCATGCTACACAACAAATAAACTGCCTGTTAATTTAACTGTGTATGATACGGAATGATTTCATTTCAGCAGGAGACAAGTAATAGGGCTGGCCCTGTTTCACATGTTGTGAGGTGGAGTGTAAGGTTCGGAGAACCAAACGCGACCAATAAGGATTTGTAAAAGCGTAAGAAAGATACGCCACAAAACGCAGAAGTAGCCGCACCAGGACTGAGATAACACAGGATCGGGAGCAAAACTTCCCTAGCACAAGGCAAAACAAAGCAACCTCCAAAAACTGAGGCGATCTCGATAAACAGCGAGAATAACCAACAAAGGAACCTCACGCACTAAATAATTAGGTGTAACAAGAGGTAGTGAAACTAAACTAAACTTGAACACAAAAGATAAGAGGTTCCAAGAATAGAGGATAAAGAGAAAGATTGGAAATAAACGAGAAAACCAATCTAATCCTTAATACACTAACCGGACTTGCTGCGTTTCCTATTCATACGAACCAGAAATGCAGCGATACCTATCCAATACCTTACCGACTTTGTTTGTCAACATAGCAAAGACAATATCGAAGTGTAGGACAATGGAAGACCTGAGCTATTTATAACGAACAGGAAATCTGAGACAGGTGAAAAGGATAATTGCCGGGGGAGATTCAAACACTGGAACGGAGGCGTAAAAAATCCGATAGAGCGTCCCGGCGACACCAAATAGAAAGATGACTGCAGAAACAGCAGGGGCTGCAAATACCCATGACACGTGTAATTAAGAATACCACTTACCTTTAACTGCAGGTATAGGTGCAACTTAATGTAAAGTGTTACCTAAAATTGTTGTGTAGTTTCCAGATCTGGATGCAAATATTGATTTTGATGTCATTCTTTTTCATATCCTTGGAAAGTCAAAAAAATTTAATGAATTCAAATAATCCTAAAATGATTAGGACTGTAAAAGGAATAGTCAAGTTAATTATAAAGTGCCCACAAAATCTACGCTTACAGAATCATTCCATTTGAACATGACACCTGCTCATCATTACAGTACTGTATAAAGTACTGCACTTTCACCATATATCACAAGTCTGCCATCCTGATCCAACAGAAATTACCCCATGATAAGAAAATGGGTATTTGCGGATTTTTAGAACTCTTAGACACATTGAATGCAAAAATTGTCAAATTAATAATTCAGAACTGGACAAAAACTAATTTACAAACTCTGGTGAGAATTCCAATGGGGTTTATTTTAATAATGCAGTAGGAACACCATGGGAATTTGCATTCAATTGACTGAAATTAAACTAAGTCTTCACTCATCAAAAGGCACATAAAGGGCTCTATTTTCAAACCAGCGCAAGGGGACGGTATAGTCAAACGCAAGCTTGTTGACAGCATCAACGTCTTAAAACTGGCGCTATGGCGTTTCTCAGCAATACCGCTAGGATCAACAAATTCTCAACATAACATCCTTTCGCTTGCGCTGCAGTGGGATGGGTGGCGCTGTCTGGGGCGTGTTCTAAAATACTTTCGGCTCAGTGACAATTTGAACCAACGAAAACCCATTGCGTTATGATCCGCTGGAACCACCTCTTAGCGGCAACGCAATAGACTCTGGCAATTTGCCAACTTATTAGTCATGTAGTTCTATGTAGTGTCTATAGGTGATGCCAACATTACACTTCCATTTAATGAACAAATAGCCTATAATTATTATTAATTAATTCATTTTAATTTAAACTACTAGAATAAAACAGGACATCTTACAAGAAACTTGCGATCATGTAGGCCAATAGCCTATAATATATAAATTACACATTGACACAGTTGAATCATAAGCCTACCATTTGAATCATAATTATGCCTACATCACCTAATGTAGGCTAATTAATGCATTCGCCACCTCCTCCCGTGCCTTCCGAACTTCTGGGAGACGAGGTGGTGTGGATTGTGATCCATAAATTACTACAGTCCTAGCCTGTACTTCTGTTGCAAGTATGTCTGATTCCTGTGCAGAAAATCGCTCTTGTCATTGACGGTCCAGTGCGTTTGGGTTGCTCATTATGAAATTGCATGGAGCGATTGCGTTCCAACTGGCTTTTTTTTTAAAGCATGAGAACAACAATTTGATTGGCTACCATAGAGACACACCTTGGGCATTTAAACCCAGCCTTTTAGCAATACCGCCATAAGGTGCGCCAAGATTGCCGTCATGAAATTACCAAATTTCTCGCCGACACGCCCTCAGAGCGATACCGCCAAGCGATTACTCTTGCGTTCACCATTGCGTTTGGTTTATTAAAATAGAGCCCATAGACTCATATAAAAAAGAATGTAAGCAAGTTGAAATAATATGCCATGTGTTACACCCCTTCGCCAGGAGGGGGTGTTAGTTGTGTCTCACCAGGTCTAATTATTTCCAGGAAATGGAGAACACCTGTATGGGGCCCCAGTGCTGGACTGGTAATCTGACATACCGGGCATTTTCCCGGTGGGCTGACGCACCTTGGGGCTGATATAATTTAATTTATAATTTTTAATTAAAAAATAAATAATAAAAAATGTTTGGCCAATGACTGGCCCATAAAGCAGGGACAGTGGCCCATTGGTTCATTTTGTATACTGACACTGGGCTGGCCCAATCATATCTCCCCCTCTGTCCTCTGTTTCTCATGTCAAATTGTCAATATGTCGTGGCTCAGAGCCAAAAATCTGTGGATGGATGAGGGTGTCAAATGGATAAACAAAAGCGCAAGGGGGGTACGGAGAAGTTACGGGCCAAAAAAAATTAAAAATGTAGAGGCAGATGCCGACAAATGTACAAAAATAACAGACATGTTTGCTGCAGGGGCTGCAGTAGCTTCAACATCTCTAGTACCCAACATTGTGCAGCAACAGGTGGAACTTGAAGGAGGAGAGGTGGCTGGCCATGGTCACTGACAGGCAGAGGAGCAGGCGTGTGACAGGGAAGCCGAGGAGGGACAGAGTGAGCAGGAGCAGGAGGAGAGTGTAGTTGAAGCGCATGGTAGCTTCATGATTAACAGGGACTCGCAGGGAGGGGGCAGGGAAGTATAGTGTGTGCGCGCCATGCCATGATGATGATTAATTTAATCAATGTTGATAATAAGATAACATAATCATAACGTTATCATAAAGTGAGACCGTCACCTACTGCTGGTGGTCACTCAGACAGTCAATGTCAAATAGCGCAGCATAAGCTATTTGGCATTGTTTTTGTAGCTAGCATAGTTCCCCAGTCGCAACTTCGGCTGACTATTCTAATATTCTAACGTTAACTAGGTAATGTTGTTTTGTCAGCATCGCGTTGCTGTGAGTGACAGGGCCGGCCTGTGGGTCTGTTGGGCCCTAGGCGAGATCATGAACCCCCCCCCAGACTAACAAATAATAATACAAATAAAATTGGACAGGCAACAATGATATTACCGTTTTCTTTTTTGGGCGCCAGAGGGATACTGCCTACCCGACATACAGTGCACTTGAATGACTGAGTTGACTGTTGACGATCTAGCCCACCCAGCCCAGCCCACGCACACCCCAGTCAGGTGACTGGTGAATTTAGGTGATTCGCCAGACATCATTCAATCATCTTTGCAGACACCTCATTTCACCAGTCACAGTGTTTCTCTCGGACGTTGAGCAACGTGGCGATTATTATTTGTAAAAAAATAAATAAAAATGCGGTGGCGGTCCTGCCTGCGCCGCCGCCCTCCTGAGCGGTCCTGCCTGCGCCGCCGCCCTCCTGAGCGGTCCTGCCTGCGCCGCCGCCGTCCGGACCCCCTCCACCCACCCTGCTCGGCATTCCGGACATTACGAACTTCCCATGTTGTCACCCCTATTCCTTTTCACCTTTCGCTGCTCATTCGTCGCCGGCCTCCTGGGCGGTCCTGCCGGTGGTGACGTCTGCATCGCCCCGGAGGCTGGCGGGGACGTCTGCATCGCCCAGGAGGCCGGCGACAAATGAGCGGCTGTAGGCTCTGCAGCTCAGGACAGGGGGATAGCTGGCTCTGCAGCTCAGGACAGGCGGATAGCTGGCTCTGCAGCTCAGGACAGGTGGATAGCTGGCTCTGCAGCTCAGGACAGGCGGATAGCTGGCTGGAACATGGGGGACAGGAGGGCTGGAACGTGGCGGGACAGGAGGGCTGGAACGTGGCGGGACAGGAGGGCTGGAACGTGGCGGGACAGGAGGGCTGGAACGTGGCGGGACAAGAGAGCTGGAACGTGGCGGGACAGGAGAGCTGGAACATGGCGGGACGCTGGCAAACACGGACGGGTGGAAAATGGATCCCCCATTTAAACTCAGTTACCCGTCGACGGAGCCGGGAACCAGGACCCCCTTGTTTTCTCCTGGGCCCGTAGTTACCCGGACACAGGACCAGGCAGGTCCCTTCGAAGGGTGACGGTTGGGGTTGGGTGGTTGAAGGGGTTGTGGGCTCAGGGCTGGCCGGCTGGAGGGTTAAGACTCCGAGCTCAACGGAGTGAGAGGTGGGCTGATAAAGGGTCCAGGGTGATGGGTGGTGGTCGGCGTGCTGACGGGCGAACTCAGGATTCTGCCCCCAGATACCCATGAGGTATTCCTCATAGGAGGTGTTGTCAAAGGGGTCTATAAATGACTGGCGACCGCCCGCTGGGTCCTAGCTGGCGAGTTCCTTCTTTTAGGTGCTGGTGGGGGAAGGACCCAAACTCAGGCAGGAGTTCAAAAAACCGAAGTTTAATAAGGGCAAGGCAGTAATCCGTGGTAATACAGGCCGGCTCAAAAACCGGGAAGGCGGGGCAACGGTACCAAATACAGAGTCCAAAAACAGGGTCACAGAACAGGCAGGGGTCAAAACCGGGGAGGCAAGAGAGGAACAAAAAAGAAAACAAACCAAAGACAGGAAACAGAAATAAAACAACCACAGGTAAAGGACGAGGGATACAAAAAACTCGGAAACAAATAACTCGGGTAGATACTCAAGAAACAGAAAGAAACACAGTAGCAAAATATTTTGTAAGGAACTCGCAAAGACAGACTAAAATAACAGGGTTTAAATACACAGGGAGAAGATTACACAAAAGGAATCAGGTGTGAAGGGGAGGGGAAATGGGAGAGTACACAGGTGAGAACAATGAGGGTTAAAAAGGACCAATAATACACTGATGGGGGAAACGTAAGACACGGACTCGTTTTATGATTTTATTAGGATCCCCATTAGCTGATGCAAAACATCAGCTACTCTTCCTGGGGTCCACACATAACATATAAACATGACAACAGATAAGACATTTACAGACAAACAACCAAGTGGTATTAAAATCAGAAAGTGACAATATACTTTCTCTCAAACATATTACTATACATACCGCATTCCTAATCATATTGAATCATACATAGTACAATATAATCTAATCTAACAGTTAGTATGACTAGTACATTAGTATTATATATTATATATAACATTTATGTTTACACTGTGTAAACCAATATTCATCATCAATATTTGGATATTTCGAAATCTGTATGAATGAGCTGAATAGTTAGTATCAAATGAATTAAGATGGAACATCTCCATGCATTAATTGAATTAACAACTATTTGCTCATTACCAGTATGGTGTTGTTTAAATTGTACAGCTTTTTGCACATCTTTGTCAGGGAATTCCAACAATTCTGGACCTGAACATATAATCATATTGGGGAATAGTACAGTAGGTACGCATATTTAAGGGGACCGCAAGGATGGTGTACTGGTGGGTGGTGTCCGAGCCGATTGTGGTGGGCCAGTCTGGGCCAAAAATGCCAGGGCCGATTTTTTGTCCCAGTCCAGCCCTGTGGGGGCCTATTTAAGATGCGCTAATCCACTGCTTCATTCTCCATCCTTCACACCTGGACCACATTGCCCTCCCCAAGATGCCTGATTCCGGCTATTAATTTAGAGTTTGTTGTGTGTGGCTGTAGCAAGCTCTACAATAAATTATAACTCTTTTATGATAAACCAACCTGGTGTTGGTTCCGATTATGTTGGGTACTACACCGAGTATGTAATATAAATGGGGGCTCGACCAAGATTTTTTGAATCCTATTGATTTATGACCGTGTTATGCACATTGTCATTTCGTCTGCTTGGTTACTTTGAATGGTGATTAGTAACGCTGGCATTGTTGTGCATATAGCATGCTTTGCGCAGACATATTGCCGCACCTTTAGCTTATTTTGTTTTTGTGGTCCATTGTGAAGGAGAAAAGCAATTTGTATCCCTTCAGTTTTGCTAATGCGTGAGTAATTTTGTTTGCCAACTGACCTTTGGTGAGTATTAATGCAGCAATGTATCTGTATTGTTTAGAACTTTGAACTGTTCACCCCTTGTTAGGTTAGTTGTCGGACAGGTCATTGAGACATGTCATTTTATTATTTTTTGGTGGTAATTATGAGTGGGGGCACGCTTCAGAGACCTGAAGTCACTCGTTGCTGATGGTACTCATGAGTTCAGCGTTTAAAGTCACCCCGAGCGCAGAAAGCCACTGAAGATTAGTTTAGTTTATTCCTTAAGGGATTGAACGATTTAAAATAGAATTTGTCACGTTATATTCTTTAAATTGCAAACCTGTTGTGTACGGATTTCTTGTTGCCCTGTTAATTGCCTGGTGCCTAATTAACTGCCTAATTGATTGCTATAAATTATGCCCTATGTTTTTGTATGGGATTTGGTTTTATTGTATAGCAAGTTTTCCTGGGCAGTGCGTCTTGTTTGGGTAATTTCCATTTATTCGGCTCTGCCGATTAGCAAACTTTGTGGTGTTCAGTGTCCTTGTAATTTCATTTTGGTGTAGTTACTAAAGTCCAAAATATTAGTTTGCTTGTTTGTTGGACAACCTTAATTGGCGTTGCATCCATTGGGGCTTAATTGCTTGTTGAGCACATTCCGTAGGCTATTGTTGCCGCATGCTGATAACTCTTAGTATCATATATTAAGTGCGTTTTTGTGGACTTCGGTTAAGTTTCTTTGTATTTCTACCATGGCTCTGACGAGGTACTTAATCTCTATACTAAAGAACAGCTGTTAAAAATTGCTGAGCATTTTCAAATTGAGATTCCTAGTAAATGCTACAAAGATAATGTTAAAACAATTTTAAGAGCTACCTTGATTGATCATGACATTCTCCCAGCTAAAACGGAGGAATCTGTTACTCCTGGTCTTTAATTGACGCAAGTGAATCCGCTTTGCGGTTTAGAGAGGTGGAAATAGCTAATGCTTTGGAATTAAGAAAACAAGAGATCGAGTTAAAAAGGTTGGAGTTAGAGAAGGAAAAATACAGGGAGTTTGAGATAAGGAAGCTAGAGTTGCAGTCCCACCTTGACATAAAAAGATTGGAGACTGGTAATATGGGTTCTCCTCCCTCGTTTCAAGGTTCTCCATCTACTGGAGTGAATACTGGGCGAAATTTGCGTTTAGTGCCACCCTTTAATGAAAAGGAGGTGGACAAATTTTTTTACACTATTTGAACGCGTAGCCGAGACATTGAAATGGCCTGACGCTGAAAGAACGTTGTTATTGCAATGCGTGTTTACTGGAAAAGCGCAGGAGGTATATTCCTCCCTTACGTCAGATCAGAGTCTTGACTATTTGACTGTGAAAACCGCAGTTTTAAAAGCATATGAGCTAGTACCGGAGGTCTACAGACTAAAAGGACAAGCAAACTTATGTTGAGTTTGCTTGTGAGTCTAAGTCATTATTTGATTGCTGGTGTACATTCACAGAGGTTAATACATTTGAAAAGTTACAGAATCTGGTGGTGTCAGAACTTTAAAAACTCTGTGCCCGAACATATTGCCACTTATATTAATGAGCGCAAAATTTATACACCTGCAGCGGCTGCAGTGCTGGCTGATGAGTTAGTTTTGACCCACAAAGGGGTGTTTGGGGATAACTCGCGCAATGATTACATGCCTAGAGATTCTTTCTGGTTTCCTGTAGTTAAACCTGTTAATGCTACTGCTACTTTGAATACCTCTATAAATAAGAGCTGATCGTAATTTCACTGGTAAAGCTATGGACACTCGGTATTGTAAACGACGTGGACATTTGGTCCAGTTGGACAGTTGGTTACTCCTCCACTGACAACAAATGTTGAACTGGGCTCAATTTGCTGGAAAGCGATGTTTCGGATTATACTCCCTTTATTATGAGTGGTCTAGTATCTTTGCCTGGTACTGCAGTGAAAGTCCCAGTTAAGATCCTCCGAGACACTGGTTCAGCTCAATCTTTTCTCCTTGAAGGGGTTTTACCTCTTTCAGAGGAGATTTTTACTGGCCGTAGTGAGTTGGTTCAAGGTTTTGAATTGGGCTTTGTCAATGTGCCCTTGCACTGTATTGACATCACTTCCGATTTAGTGTCCGGTAATGTAGTATTAGGAGTGCGTCCCTTATTACCGGTAGAAGGTGTAACCTTCATATTAGGTAATCACCAAGCAGGTGGTGCCATTTGGGGTAGAGAGGCCTTTGGAGTTTGTATCTGTGCCAGTTCCTTCCTTGAACTCTGATTTTTGTGCTCAGAAGTTCCTTGATGTTGCCTGCGCTGTAACTCGCGCTATGACTCGTCAACGTAAGGTACACTCTTTCTCATGTGCCCAAGACTGAATCGTCCAACAGAAGGTGTGGACAAGCGTGACTGATTTGACAGCTTCTCAAGAGGAAATAGTGGCAGCCCAAAAAGCTGATCCTGATTTATCTTCCTTTTTTTGAGAAAGTAGTTCCCGATAGTGAGTTGAAGACTGTACCCCGTGGTTACTTCATTCAGGATAAAATGTTAATGAGAAAATGGACATCTAATAAAATGTCTGCTGCTGGGGTTGTATACCAGGTAGTTGTTCCTTTTGTCTTATAGGCAGAAACTTTTGGGACTTATGACCGCATTCGTCAGTTTTTCTGGCCAGGATTGAAGGATGATGTAGTTCAGTATTGTAAAACCTGTCACGTCTGCCAGCTCACTGGTAAACCGAATCAAGTAATTCCACATGCTCCTTTGTATCCAATACCCTTCATTGGTAAACCATTTTAATGCCTAATTGTGGATTGTGTTGGTCTTCTACCTCGGTCAAAAGCTGGATATACATACTTGCTCACGACTGTGTCAAGCCACACGATATCCAGATGCTATTCCGTTGCGTAAAATTACGGCTAAGGCAGTATTCAAAGCTTTAACCCACTTTGTTTCGGTTTTTGGTTTTCCTCGAATCATTCAAACTGATCAGGGAACTAATTTTATGTCTCGTATTTTTAAGCAAGTTCTTCGCAGCTTGGCATACAGCATGTAGTATCGAGTGCTTACCACCCTGAAAGTCAGGGCGTGCTTGAACGTTTCCACCAAAGTCCATGCTGCGTACTTACTGCCTTGAGCTGGACAAAGAGTGGGAGGAAGGACTTCCCTGGTTGCTTATGGCTGCTCGTGAGGTTGCGCAGGAGAGTACCGGTTTCAGTCCTACTGAGTTGGTGTTTGGACATCAAGTTCGAGGCCCCCTGGGGCAGTTTAGAGATCAGTTGCATTCTGAAACTCCTCCAGTTAATCTGCTAACCTATGTAAATGATTTCTGCCTTAGGATACATAGGGCTTGTGAGTTGGCTAGGAAAAAGCTGGAAGGCTCGCAGAAAAAAAAAAAATGAAATGTTGGTATGCCCATACAGAAAAAAAATATATTTAAAATATATTATCATATATACTCAGAAATATATTGTAATATATTTGAATTTATTTTTGTAAAATATATTGCACTGTATACTGTATATTTTATATATAGTAAATATGCAACTTATTGCCGTTTTTATATTTCTGTCCTTATATAAATATATTTTAAATATATGTATATTTCAAATATATATTCAATATATTCCTAATACTTTTTAAAGTATATTATTCAATTATAATGACAAAATACTGGTTGTATATTTTTAAATGTATGTGGCACATATATTTAACTAACTTACTTTTTTGGAATTGGGGTTGTAAGTAAAATGCACATAAAAGCAGTGATGTGTAAATTCTTTTACATATATTTAATTGAAAACAGTACAAAGAAAATATATTTAATGTTTTACCTTATCAACATTATTGATGTTTGTAAATGTATGCTAATTCTGAATTTGATGCCTGCAACACGTTCCAAAAGTTGGGACAGGGGCAAAAAAAGACTGGGAAGCTCAAAAAAACACCTGTTTGCCATTCCACAGGTAAACGGGTGATGCTATCATGACTGGGTATAAAAGGATATCAAAAGACTCTTGATTTTTTTTTTTTCAGCGATACTATAACCTCTCTGCATTTGACTGGATCTCTATGGGAATTGGGAGGTGGGACTAGATTAAGATAGAAATTACACAGGAATAGTATGGAACCCATGGCTGGCTAAATGGATGTAAATCATCAAGTGTCTGAGGTATCAAATGAGCCTCAAACCATCACTCTGCTGCCAGCTACGCAGTGGATATGGATGGATCACTTTAAGGGTTGTTTCTCCTGACTCATTTTCCTATTGAACTCTATGGAAAAATAAGCCAGGAGAAACAACCCTCCAAGTGATCCATCCATATCTACTGCATATCTGGCAGCAGAGTGATGATTTAAGGCTTGTTTGATACCTCAGACCCTTGCTTACTTACAGCCAGACCCTTGCTTACTTAATTTAATTATATTGATTATAAAAACAAAATAGAGAGGATAAATAGGTAGAAAAATTATTGTGATGAAGTAGAAATAAGCAGAAGTGACTCTGAGTGTCAAGATCTCTGAGTGTGATGTTTTATATTTTGTGATGTTTTGTGGGGCTTGGAGCTCAGATGTTTTGTTTGTGGGGCTTGGAGCTCAGATGTTTTGTTTGTGGGGCTTGGAGCTCAGATGTTTTGTTTGTGGGGCTTGGAGCTCAGATGTTTTGTTTGTGGGGCTTGGAGCTCAGATATTTTGTGATATTTTGTGGGGCTTGGAGCTCAGATATTTTGTGATTTGGGGGCTTGGAGCTCTAGGACAACACTGTGGGGGAGTACTGAACTCCAAGTTAGCTAACCAAAAACTCTGAGCAACTCTTGAGCAATATAGAGCCATTCCGGATTGTGGGTCGCGTAGAGGTTGTGTGTAAAGGGACGCCTTTCCCTTCAAAGTCCGCCACAAACGGTGAATAGAGTGAAGCAGTTGAAAGATACTGCCACTGCTATATTACGGTAGGGACAATTAGGGAAACAGTGTTGTGAGAAAATAATCTTTCTAAAAGACAAAAAAAAACTATTTTTTAAAAGTTATGTTGTGTGGCCAAATAATTTACTGTTGTTAATAATACTATAGTTATAATTTTTTGTAAATAGTACTATATGTATATACATATATCTCAATTGATCAAATTAGAACAAATAGATCCATTGCACGGGTTGTACAATCAAACTGAACATAATCGATTAAACAATACTGTAACAGGAGAACAATAGAAAAAAGATAAGGTGGTGTGCTAACATTATACGATAATTTGTTATTTTGGATATGCTGTATATAATGCTGAAGGAAATTATGTAAATAACAGGGTTTTACTTAGATAAATAATAGTCCACTAGAAAAGTGGAAATATTATGTGTATGTTATTGTGGGAATACACAATAACATACAGGAATAAAGATACAGTGGGAGAATAATTAACATGAGAACAGTTATATGGAGTAAAATCTCTGTGCTGCCATTCAGGGATTGATAAATCCCTACCCAAGGTCACAGAAACAGGAGAAACATTTGAAATATGTTTAGACTGGTGGGCAGACGGAGCCGTTTGGCTGGAGTGTACCCCAGTGAGGGAATTGAGAACTGAGGAGGTAGAAGGGGAAGTTGAGCAGGGACATTCAGGGGGAGGAGCCACACAAGTCACAGTTACTAAGTGGGAACTAACAGGATTAAAGGTAAAGGCGTGGCTACCAAGAACAGAGTGGTCCCCTGAATTATAATAATAATAATAAATCAATTAAGAATGAATTAATTAATTATAAATTAAGAAACTAAATCAATTAAGAAACAAAACCAATTAAGCCAAAAATCAATTAAGAAAAAATAAATTAAGAAAAAATATTATTTTTTGTTTTTATTGTTTATTATTTTATTTTATTTTATTTTCATTTTTTATTTTAAAAAAAAGAAAACATGGAGGCAAAGTTATTATAGTTGTAAGTTTTTCATTTAGTTTTTATTTTTTTATTAGTTTTTAATTTCACTTTCTAATTTAGAGGGAGAGAAAGTGTAAATTATTAAATATTGGTTTTGAATGTTTTAAATTACTCTATATGCAATCCAGATTTCAGATCGCAAATCAGGAAGAGGATCAGAAACTAAAACTAAAAAGAATTCATGATTCATTTTTATTTTTATTCCAGTTCATTTTGCACCACTACAGTTAGTTTTGTTTTAAAAGTCACTTTATTTTTATTTCAGTTAACTAAAATGTTTTTATTTTTTCTATTTTAAAAAGAAACATGGGTGGAAGGACAAGTAAGACCATGAAAACACAGAAGGGCGAGACATTAAAGACACCTCTCTCTTGCATGAGTGAATTATTTCAAACAGATATGAGAAGACTATGAAAAAATGGGAAAAGTGGACAAGAGGTGGTCCCTTGGTATGGCTTAAGGAAGGTACTTTCGGACTTCAATACCTGCAATCAGTGGAAGGAATTTTGTGTAGTAAAGAAGGTAAGAGTCGGAAAGGAAAGTTGTGAACTTACAGAGCACATCTAAATCAATGGAAAAATGAGTCTTTCAGACGGAGAGCGACTGTGAAGAAGGAGGGGCACCAGCCGAAAGTGAACCCCCAGCCAGCAGCATCAGAGAGACCACCAGAAGGATGGCGACCGGCAAATGGAACTACAGGCCTGTATCCCCTAGTGAACAGCACTAGTACTGGGGAACAAGAAGATTTGAGCCAGGGGCGTGAGACTACTGTGAAGATGAGACCAGAGTTGGTGAAAGTGAAAGGGACCCTGGATGTACAAGGGAATTTGGAAACCATTTTAATAAGATCAAAAGGTACAGCAGCATGTCCAGGAGAAGGAGAATCAGAGACAGGCCAGAGTGATGGCCGAGGAAACGAGAGAAATTCTGAAAATAGCACACCATGCCCACACCTCCACACACCTCATGGCAGACCAGAGAATCAGGGAATGACAAGATGCAAGAAAGAAACAGTCAAGTCGCCAAGGGCACATCGTGAATCTGAAGAGAGCAGCAAGCTAGGATGTGCCACTGGATATCAACAGGCAATGGAAGAAGTAGAGGATGAGATATGGGAGGGAGAAACGAAACCGAAAAGAGGAGCAAGAGGAGCTGGAAGAGACCCAAGAAGAGGACAATATGACATCAAAGGGAAAGTGAAACTAAGGTCAACTGCCATTCCCAAAGATGAATCAAGCTCCTCTAATAGTGAAGACTCAGATGAAAGTGCAATAAGAAAGAAAAAGAAAGTGACAAGGGAAATGCTGAAGGAAACCCTAGATGAAGTGAAGAAAGCAGAACAAGCATTCCTGCGCGAAGGAGGGTACTCGCAGCAACGAATTCAAGAATTGAAGCAGGTCTACGACATCAGTAGTGATATCCAGAACAGTGCCAGCAAAATCCTCAGGAAGAGCGGCAGAAAAAGAAGAGCACCTGATCGATACAATCCAGGGGAAGAAGGAGACGAAGAGGATGAAGAAACCTTCCTGGCCCCATTGCAAGTCTTACCCCAACCAGGGAGACAACAGCCACTCACTAAGTACATCCCATGGTCATCAATGGACCTGGAGAACATGGTCAAGGATTTACCGAAAATAACAGAGGGAGCAGGACCATGGATAGCGAAGGTAGAGATGCAAACGACTCACCTGCCCCTGTGTATGGGAGATATTAAGCAGCTACTAGTAAGATGTGTGGGGCACCAGGTCACTGAAATAATGGACCTGGCAGGCCTGAAAGGAATTATGGACACTCACAAGATGGACGGAGAAGCATTCAGCAGGCACAGACCATGTGTGTGGGCCGCATTGAGAGGAATGTTTCCACATAAATCAAGCCTTGCAGATATAACGAGTGCAGAACTAAAGGAAGGAGAGGACATCCATGATTTTATCAACAGGATGCAGGAGACATGGAAAACAAACATGGGACAGCCATTTGATGCATCACAAGGAACATCGACAATGTTCTTTCACATGTTGTGTAAAGCATTGCCCGAACCAGTAATAAAGGCCCTAAGCAAGGTTGTGGGGCTTCCCCAGGAAAATTGGGATAAACAAAGAGCCCATCTTGTCCACCACATGAAGCTGCACAGAGAAAGTATGAAGACCTCAGAAGGGCAGAATAAATCTCTAAAGAAGAAACTGTTACTTCTCCAGATAGCCGACAGGGAGAGAGAAGATCAGGGAATTCAAGCAGCAGTGATAACCCAGCAGATACAGGCACCCCCACCCTCACAACAAGTCCAAGGAGGACAGGGCCCATCCATCGAATGGGCTGGACCAAATTTCCAAAGGCCAGTGTTCCCATGGACGAACCAGGGCCAGTGGCAGGAGAAAGACTGCTGGAGATGCGGAAGGATGGGACACTGGGCCAATAACTGTCACACAGGAAGAGGAAGAGGATTCCAATCAAGAGGCCGCATGAACCAAGGAGCAAACCCTGGGTGGCCATCGTACCCGCCATCGTACCCGCCAATGCCATCATATCAAGGACCCGAGAACCAGATAGCGATGATCCCACAGCAAAACATGTATGGGCAGCAGCAGGAGGGATGGCAGCCACAGCAGCTACAGCAGCCACAGCAGCCACAGCAACCACAACAGCCACAACAACAATGGGGAATGAGTCCCCAACAGAATCCCCTTCAATAGGGATGCCTTGAGAATCCTACAGCCCTAGGAGCAGAGGGAGAGTATGAAGCAAAGGAAATGCTATCTATAACATCCAGCTGTGCCACAAATTAACCACAAATTGATATTCTCAGGCCTGCCATAAGAGGGAAAAAACATGCAACTTTTTAATAGATACAGGGGGCAACAGTACACTTATCAGAGACTGCCTCAAGGATATGTAGAATCCCCTAGCCTATTCAATCAAATGGTCAGAAATGATTTTATTTTATTTTATTTATTTTTTTTGTGGACGGAAGCAATTGCACCAAGCGCAGTAATAGAGGTAATTTGCAGAGCTGCCCATGGTGTTGGCCACTCTGCAAGGGGGGATGATGAGAGAAATACAGAAACATTGGTTTATACTAGCATGATATCAAGATGCGCATGCGGATTCTAAAACTGTAGCGAAAGCCTTGGCAAGATAAATTTTCCCCAGATTCGGGGTCTGTCAGACCCTGAGCAGCGACAATGGTTCTAAAAACTAGTTTTAAATAAATTTTAAAAAATAATAATAATTTGACACTTTTTGACACCCCATGATCACACATATTACATACACTGACTACTACATGAAGAAAAGAACAACTCAAAGGGGACATAATAAAGCCCCAACTGACTAAAGGCCCTTAGGATAGATAAAACAGACACATAAATAGATTAAGGAAAAGGGCGAAGAAGGTAGGAGACGCCTGAGTGAAGTGCTAGTAACCTCTCCTCAGGTTTCTTAGAATATGGGCTCCTAAGAAGAGGAAGAAGACATTACAAATATAATCCAATTCTTTTTATATAATCTTTGTATAATTATAGCGAATCAAAATTAGATGATCATTAAAAATCATTAAATACAGTAGCTTTTTAATTAACTTTTGATATTTTTGATTAACTTTTTGATATTCTTGATATTTACTGTTTGATAGATCATCTGTTAATTGTTAATTAGAGGAAATATTAACTTAGGTAAATTATGCATGAAACTAATCAACTACAAATGTTTATTTTTATCGTACAATACTAATGTCATAACATAACTCCACCACCAGGCGAAGTATCAACAAGAGAGTGTGAGACCGTATGGTCTCAAAGGGGGGAATGTGGAAGTAAGCCGTAGGCCCAAGAAAGCCTCATATGAAATAATTAAATAATACAGTCAAGATCTAGTGGAAAAGTACTGAGATGGGGGGTTGTGAGAGGGTGCAGGATAGTTCTCTGTCAGCAAGGACAGGGCATCTAGAACACCAGTCAAAACAGGAATGTTTTCCTCCTGTGTTCCATAACAAAGCAGGAGTTGTACTTATAGATCGTGCTGACCGAACAGGTGGGAGGAGAGTTCACAAACAATTTTATTTGATAGATCAAGAGTGCCCTCAAGCGCATAGGGTAAGAACAGGTCATATAACATATTAATGTTGTGCCTAATTTGTTATTGGATAAAATAAGATATTATGAAAAGGTGTTACCACATATCATTGGTGTATTAGCAACGTAAAGGAGGAGTTATGATATTGTAAAAACTAATGTTTGTTATTGTTCGGGGAATTCTGAATCCTCTGCGTAGGTTTGTGGTTTTCCCATGTTGAATCAACATTTGACCATTTAATAAAAGATTATACTTCTGCTATTTCCTTCATCTTTATCTTGAGTATTCTTCCACTCGAAAAACCCATCTCAAATTGAATTTAACGAGGAGGGAGTCAAAGGACTTACTTCCACATCAGCCAACCATGGATTCTGTACTATTCCCGTGTAATTTACAGCTTAATCTAGTCCCCCCCCCCCCCCCCCCCCCCCCCAATTCCCATAGAGATCCATTCAAATGCAGAGAGGTTATAGTATCACTGAAAATAAAATATCAGTCTTTTGATATCCTTTTATACCCAGTCATCATGGCATCACCAGTTTACCTGTGGAATGTTCCAAACAGGTGTTTTTGAACGTGTTGCAGGCATCAAATTCGGAAATGGCGTATATTTACAAAAATCTGTTTTAAAAATCTGTACTGTTTTAAATTAAATATATGTAAAAGAGAATTTACAAAACGCTGCTTTCTGGTTTTATGTGCATTTTACATACTGTCCCAACTTTTTTGGAATTGGGGTTGTATAAAATGTCTATATAATTACAGATATATTAATGTAAATATAATAATTATATATTCAGGTCACATTAACAATATGTTGTGAATATACCCAGCAATATGATAAAAATATTAATATATTTTCAAACTACTTTTAACTACGTATTAATTTATCATTTAGTAATATCACACTATATTTTAGATGTATAGTAAATGTACAACATTGCAGTTTTTGTATATTGCAATACATTTCTGCCCATATATATTAAATATATTCCTGAATATTTTCTTGCGTATATTGAAAATATAAAATACAGTAGATATTAATACATATTTACAGATGTCATTAGAGACATTATAGATGAAAGTTAGGAATATGCTGTAAATATAAGAAATTAATACATCATTACATATAATTTTCCATGACAGCAATATACAACATGACTTGGATGAGAAATGACAATTCTATTTTTTTCCAACTTTTCAAGTTTATTAAAACATGGCGGGGGATTGAAAATG